>AP025047.1:26431469-26626919 GCA_036186865.1 Eustoma russellianum | reverse complement strand
GAGCCACTCGGTGTCGGCTCGGTAGGCTCGGTAAGCTAACTGCTGTGCTGCTGGGTGCTGCTAGTCGAGTCGAACTCGAGACGAGCTCGATTCAAACGAGCCCAACAACCCGATCGGCTCGGTTTGCATACAGCCCTTCAGTTTTAACAGTCCCCTACAACGTCCTGCTGCTCTCACGGCAAAATCCTCCCATCCCTCTTGTTAAGTCCAAGAGTCAGCTAGATCTAGGAGGGAAGAGTATTAAAAAATGGCAAACACAGCTGGAGTTACAAATGAACAACTATAGTTTGAAGACCTCCTCATTTCCATGGCCGGTCTAGCTCAAGGGGGCGGGGGTGGGGGCCTTGGAACAACTAATAGAAACTCTAAGAAAGCTTTGTTCACGATCTCTAAAAGTCATTAAACTCGGGTAAAAGTCCATCAAATCTGGAAATTGATCAATGTGATAGAAATAAAACACAATATCCAATAAAATAATAAAAGAAAAAACGGAGAGAAAGGTGTTGGGTCCCTGAAAACTGATGAAAGTGGTGCATGTCACAAAATAACTATATATTAGGCAGGAGAGCTACCAAGTTCAAAGACATAAAAAGAAACACAAACCAAAAGAAATTGAGCCCACTGCTTCTGATGATCAACACCCAACATCCACGCCCTCAATGTTTCAATGATGATCAACATTCAACACCCAACATCACATTCAATATCACATTCAAGCAAGTTTCCTGCAATTAGCAAATGCAAAATTCCCAAATCCCAATCAAACAAAGTATTTACTACAACTTTGAACTTTCCAATCAGAAATACACACATCAAGATGTGACTTACTTGAAAAAAATGCAGGAGATAGCTTCCAATTACATTGTCCACAGGCCACAGGCACAACACAACACTAAAATAACAAAAAACAGTTTATGATTTACTTGAAAAAATCAGAAACAATAAAGAATACATGCAACAGAAGAAAGTGCTTACATTGCATTTACATATTCATTCTCAATCCAGTAATATAATCTCGCATGCATACTGATCATCCGTGTCCGCCTAAAAAAATAATGAATAGTTACAACATCAACAAGTATTATAACATATTAAGTAAACAAAATATTACAAATAATAGTATAATTTACCTTCTTTGCATTCCTCGCTTGTCGTACCCAATCGCCGGCACACAAGAGCATCTCCACCGTCTCCACTGATAGACTGGATCGGTAATCATCTATAATGCGTCCACCAGCGCTGAAGGTAGACTCTGAGGCAACAGTACTAACCGGAATAGACAAAAGATCACGAGCAACCTTAGAAAGAATACTAAATCGACCACTGTTCATTCTCCACCACAACAACACATCTAAATCTTGTTCGCCCTTTAATCTCTTCTCGTTCAGATAGATGTCCACCTCAGAAATAGTACCACATGAATCATCGTCGCTTAGATCATCGATCTCCCCAAGCTCTTCCCAACACATTCCGGATTTACGTACGCCACTAGATGAAGCAACACTCAAACCTTTTTCTGACGACGAAAGTGTTGCCGCACTTATACTTGCATCTGTAACCCTGTACTCTTCAAACAATTCCTTCAGCAATGCAACCATGTCATCCACATGCTTTTGATATGAATTTTTCCTGAAAATAATTTTGAAACCATGCGTGACAATATCATTCTTTAGCCTAGGATCAAGAAGAGCAGCCAAAGAAAGCAAGACATTGCATTCCCCCCAGTATTTATCAAACTTCATTAACATCACATTAGCCATGTCCTTGATACTATCAGAGCCATCATGCTTCTTCTCATCCAACAACCTTTTAATCCGAGCCAATTCTATAAGAAACATATTCGAGGTAGGATATGCAACAGCAGAAATAGTATTGGTTATGGAATAAAAAAGCTTCAGAAATTCACAGACCTCGCCGACTTTATCCCACTCGCACATAGATGGTGCAAACTTCTCAAACCCTTTATCAACACCAGCATATCTCCCAAAGGCAGCTTTAACAGGTAAAGCAGCAGCCAACATCATGTATGTGATGTTCCATCGGGTGGGACAATCCAAAATAAGTTTTTTATTAGCAACATTGTATTGCTTCACAATGTTGCCAAAACCTCTAAGACGAGACTCTGACGCATTCAGATATTTCACTGCATCTCTAATTGTGTCAATTATGTCCTTGATCTCCTCCAATCCATCTTGGACCAACAAATTGAGTATGTGCGCACAACAACGCACATGGAACAATTTACCACTAATGGGAAGGGCTTTCCGCAACATGAAATCTCTTTTCAAATTTCTTATGCATTTGTCATTATAGGAAGCATTATCCACCGTAATGCTAGAAAGCTTGTCATTAAGATCCCAATCGCTTAAACACTTTGCCAATGCTTCGGCAATTAACTCTCCAGTGTGCGGTGGTGGCACATTGCAAAAGTTCAACACCTTCTTTTGCAACTTCCAATCCAAATCTATAAAATGTGCCGTCACCACCATGTATTGTGTCTTCTGGCATGACTTCCACAAGTCAGTGGTGATGCCAACTCTACCAACCTGTTTTAATGTATCCATCATCTTCTTCTTCTCCATATTGTAAACCGTAAAACAATCTTCCCTCACCGAATTTCTACTAATCTTTATGTACCATGGACAAGCAGTCTTCATGACATCGTTGAACCCCACATGCTCAACTAAGTTGAATGGATACTCATGCATAAGAATCATACGAGCTACAGCCTCTCGTACCTTAGAATGATCGTACTTGAAATTGCTAACTTCATTCTCCTCACTCATCCCTCCCTCTTTAAATTGCAAAATTTGTTGCATACTTCCGGAAGAGCCCGCATCCTTCTTTCCAACACCGAGACGCCTATTCAAATGTCGACTAAATTGTGTAGTAGTCCCGTCCTTATTCTTCCTAAGGTTTCTCTTGCAATGCTTGCATTGCACCATATCGACACCGTTAACCACAACCTCTGTCATGTGCTCCCACACTTTAGAGGTTTTCTTTCTCTTCTTCTTTTCAAATCCTTCCTCACACTCAACATCAACAGCTTCTTCACCCCTCCTTTGGGGACTGTTTACTTCATCTTCTGACATCACATCAGTGTTATCAATTTCTCGTTCAATACTATCAACATTTTGCACGTCGTGTGATGACATGATTATGTAATCTGTAAAAACATCATAAAACTATTTAATATGCTACAAATACAAGTCTAGTTGCAACCCAGTAAGTAGTAACGATACTCCTCAATCAATCAACACTTGAAATCATTAAACTCGGCCATTCCATTTACAGTAATGTGCTAAGAAACTGGGTATGAACTATGAATGCCCCTCCTTTTGTAAATCATCACGAACCACATATTTTGCTCCCTAAGAATTAGATAAACTTACAAAAATATTGCAAGAATATTAGGAATTACAGAAATATGATAACCTCTTCTTCAAAATTGTACGCCAACAACCCATATTTCCAACAGTAATACCCGTAATAATAATAGTATCATCAACCTACTGTGATAATCACAACATTCAATATAGTCTAAACATTCCTCCACACGATAACTTTCATTAGGACTTAGGAGCTACATATCAACAACCACATATTTTGCTTAATAAATATGGGTTCTTGATATATAGCTATGTAAATCCAAACTGGGTTCGTGATATGTAGCTATGTAAATCCAAACTGGGACCATTCCAGCACATGTAAATCAAACTGGGTATGAAGGCCCCTCCTTTACAGTGGTCCGGATAAGCGAAATCAAGCAGAAACATCAACCAAAATTGATCATTTTCCATACTATAACATCGACCCAAGACTAAATAAACAAACTCGAAAGAACCAATATCAAATTCTGTAAAAAAAAAGAAGAGAAATTCAGGGAAACCTCACCGCGGAACGAAGGGGGGAAGGAGATGTTGGGTATTTCCTGCAATTAGCAAACAGACGAGAAGAAGATGCAATTTCTACCTACATTCAACAGACAAACAAATGAAAGTAAATCAAGATGCCTACGAAACCCTAGAAACGCGCAAAGGAGTAAGAAAAGCCTCGAATCCTACAGCTTGCAGTTGCAGACGACAGCGTCGGAGGTGGGAAGGAATCCGGTGAGCTTGAGAGACGGCGTCGGAGATGGGAACTGCGCAGAGACGAGGATTGTGTGAACTGTGAAGGCAGACTGAGAGGAGAGACGAGGGCTTGACCGCTTGAGGCAGAGGAGAAAACGAAGTGTGAGAGAGAAGATTGGGAAAGTGGAAATTATGTAAAAAAAAGGGACGGGTATTTTTGGATTTTGGTAATTATAAAGTTGACCGAGCCGAGTTGTTCACGAGCACAACTCGAGCTCGTTCGAATAATAAACGAACACCGAACGCAGTTCAGACTCGGTTCGTATATCCCCTACTCGAGCCGAGCTACTCCGAACGATCCGAACAGGTCGAGCCGCTCGGTTCGTTTACAGGCCTACTCCACACCCTGACGCATCAGTATGAGTAATATGAAAAAGAAATTCTGTGACATAGATATGGTTGGGTACATCCGACCCCCTATATGACGCCATAGCCAAGAGCCTCTAAGATAATGGGTTAATGTTGTTGGTGTTCCTTTAGCTTTACAAGATGATCAAAACCGCAAAGACAAGCATGATATCGTTGAAACATCCGGTATCGACAGGAAAATAGAGAGGGGAAGAGGCAGCCATAAATAGATTCTAATTAAGAAACAAGAAGCTTATAGTCTATCTCAAAAAAAAAAAACAACATTACTCCATTGTTTTAGAGACTTTCGTCTATGATGAAGTATGGGTGGTTGGATGTACGGAACCATATTCATGTTTTAGAAACACACATAGCTTGTTTCCTGATGATACATAATGAAAATTGCGTCAAACTGTGTCGATCAACTGTTATTTCACAATATAAAAAGGACAACTAATTTAGTCAATCGTTTTGCTTTATTCTATTATATTCCAAAGTTAAAAAAAAAGTGTCACCTTAATTTGATTGGAAATAGAAACTACAAGAAAAGAAAGAAAGCTTATAATTCTTCAGTCAACAAACATATTCGCAGATGCTAGCGTCTCCTCGGAATTCTTCTATCGATAGAGAGGTAACCAAGAGCAAAAGCAACACAAGTTAACATATGCGGAGGGAAATATGTAACATGGGTTTTGCTAATGAAGTCCATTTTCCTCACAAATTTGGGTTATACAGAAGAGAGGTTTTACGATGATGAAAGGCTATGTTCTTAGACTTGGACAGGATATCGATTCCACCAAAATCAAAAGTCATGGTCCATAGGTTTAATTGGGTTTAACTGAGAATGGATAAACTCACTGTATACAAGTGAATAAAAAATAAAATATACATACTTGAAAAAACACGTGCGCACGTGCGCACATATATGTGTGTGTATATATATTATATATGTATGGATATGTGTATGTATATTTTTTTTATGAAAAAATATATATTATTAATAATGGCCTCACTTATGGCGGAGGGAAAACCTTGTTACAAATTGTTCATAAAGTGAAACCAATAATGAAGATAGCTAATGATACTATAACGCCAATCATATATGATATGTCGCATTAAAACCTTGCCAAGTAAAACCACCCTTGTGGATAAAATCTTGGCGAAGGAAAAAGCGTGCATATTTATATGATTGGGCCACTTAAATGTTGCAGCTTGTGGTTTAAGCAAAACGCAATGTACTATCCATGATCTAAGAAAGGCTTTGAGCAATGTTGATGTCGCTTTGCAGAAATGAAGTTGTTGACGAGGCTTGAGCTCTTGCGATATCCACTTGGGAAGGATCCTCAACGAATAGTTTGCCTCACGCCTGCCAAGTTGAAGCTGATTTTGGCCCCATGGAATGTTGCTCCGGATCACCTCAGACGAATGTAAATATTGGCATTTAAGAATTGAGGAAAATAAACCACTGAGAGAAGAAAATATGGCAACATACGTACCCCAGCCACCTTGGGTCCATACGAACCAAAGTGGCAGTGTAGAGCGTCCTGACCATGTTAATGATGTGAAGAAGAAGTGTTTGGTGATGCTGTCCCCAGATTGTGTGCCTCCCGCCGCAGTCCAGCATTTGATTTGCCAACACCAAAAGTAGTATAAGAGTAAACCAAAAATGCAAATGACACATATTGTGTAAAAATAGTAGATTGTGAATTTGACACGCACCAATGTTGCCTGTGCGTATAAACACAGGCAACTCAAGAAAGCAATCGCCAACACAATGTGAGACATTTATAGACGCATAGCAGGAATTTGTTGTAGATCCAACTATAACATTCCACGTACTTCAGCTCGAAGTTCATGAACTGCTGTAAACCGACGAAGTCCGTGAGCATGAAAACCATGACGGGCTAGGAGATGTGCTGGTGCATTTGCTTCACACGGACTGTATTGCAACGCGACTTGGTTGATAGTCATAATATCAATAAGTCGGTCAAGATCATGTGAGAGACTTCCTGCTATAGATGACTTATTCGGTATGAGCGATAGGATAGAACTACAGTCCGTTTCTACAATGATGCACTGATGATCAGAAGCATATAAGAGTATGGAAAAAAGCATTGCTTGTATCTCGGCACGTAGGGGGGATAGACGAGGGAGAGCAAAGCAGATAGCAGAAACAAGTTGTCCCCTGTTATTTCGCAACACAGCTCCTCCTGACGCGGCCTTTTTCCCAGCAGCCGCATCAACATTAAGCTTAAGGCGTCTCATACGAGGGAGATGCCACTTCACCAAGCGAGGTCTTTTGTAAGTGATCGAAGGCGCAAATTTAATCGTTGTAAGATATGGTAAAGGATGAGCAAATTTCTTATCCTGCACTGCTGAACACCATGCAAAAATAGCTCCACGAACATGTTCATATAGTGACCTATAGTTAAATTGTTCCTCTCCAAACCGAGCAGCTGCATATCGTTTCCAGATTTCCCATGCGATCATAGACGGAGCAACTGACTTAAGTTGTCCTGATATTGTTGATTGTGAGGAACTTCTCCACCATCTACGTAAATATTGCTTAAATGGCTCATGCCGAGGGAATGGGCCAGAGAACATGATGGAAGCCTCAATCCAAATTGGCCGAATTTGCATGCAATGAAGAAAGATATGATCCAAGGTATCAGAATAGCATCGACAAAAAACACATTGTGTAGGGTTAACTGTTTGCCATTTAGTTAAATTTTCCACTAGAGGTAACGAATGATTCCAAAGTCGCCAGAGAAATAACCTCAAACCTGGTTGTGCAGTAGGCCACCATATATGCTGATGATCTGCTAGTTGGTTAGGAGTCCTACTGATTGTTATGTAAGCAGATTTAAGAGAGAATTGGCCATTGCTATCCGATGTCCAGTCTATTGTATGTTGCGTTTGAAGTACATGGTCTCGCATGAATGGGTCAATACGGCATAATCGCTTCCACAAAGGAGAATCATATATGTGTGCATACATAGTAGCGCAATTGCCATATTTGGATGCGCAGTATTTAGTCCACAGCTCATTACCTTGTTGAAACTTCCACCAGAGCTGACAATCAAAAGCCTTTTGTACATGTTTTAAGTGACTGATACCATGTCCGCCATCAGCTTTTGATATACAAACCGATTCCCATGATTTCCAAATGTGTCGATCTCTCCATAAGAACTTGGCTAGTTTTTGGCTTAACGCATCTATCACTCCTTTTGGCAGCCGAGAACTAGCCATTATATGTAAAGGCACAGAATTGAGCACATGGTTGATGAGTACAAGACGGCCTGCCATGGATAATAATTTTGAGGACCAAGACGTTAAATATGAATCAAAGTGTTGCAGGAGTGCAGTGCAATATGCAGCTCGATTTATCCCTTTATGCAATGAAGATCCGAGATATTTTATTGGCAGAGACGTTAATCTCATTCCCAAGGAATGTGCTGCAGCCACTCCAGATACTCCCTCTCCTACGACAACTTGACTCTTATGGTAATTAACTAGTTGGCCAGAGGCCGTTTGTTATAGTTCCAAAAAAGCACGGAAGTTAACTAGATTCGTCTGGGATCCATTAAGAAATATCAATAAGTCATCTGCAAATGCTAAGTGTGAAACACACTGCGTGCGGCCTGCATGAAACCTCTTTATTTTCTTCTGCGCTATCAATGTATTAAGGCCTCTCGAGAATCCCTCAGATGAGATAATAAATAGAAGTGGAGATAGGGGATCACCTTGTTTAACTCCTCATCCAACTGGGAAGAATCCAATCTGCTTGCCATTTAATAGTATTGAGCATCTCGTTGAATGGAAATTATTTATGATAAATCTTACTAGCCTTTGATGAAATCCTAATTTGATTAGAAGGAGCTCCAAGTAGCGCCAACTTACCCGATCAAAGGCCTTTGCCATGTCCAGTTTAACTAAGACATGACCTCCGCGCGGCTTCTTATCTATGATATGGACCATTTCTTGGGCCATTAAGATTTTCTGAGTGATGTTTCTACCATGCATGAATCCAGATTGTTCAGGGGAAATGATCTTTGACAAAATTGGAGCCAATCTGGTAGAGATCAACCTAGTGATGACCTTTGAAATAAAATTCCTCAAACAAATCGGTCTATAATCTGCAAAGGTTCTAGGAGCTTTGATTTTGGGTATGAGAACTATTGTTGCAGCAGCCATTGTCTTCGGGACCAGAACTCCCAGGAAAACTTCCTGCATTGTCTTTTGCACATCTTCATATATTAGTTGCCAAAAATGTCTGTAAAAGGATCCCGGGTACCCATCTGGGCCTGCGGCACTACTTGGGCTAAGATCCCAAACTGCAGCTTTTATTTCTTGTAATGTAGGCATGCTCAAAAGGCTTTCGTTATCTGCAGATGATAGGACTGATGGAACGTATTGCAAGATAGAATCCACCTCATGAACAGCCTCCGAAGTGAACAATGTGGAGAAATAGCGAATTGCCTCTGATTCAATATCAGAGGGCTGTACACATTCAACGCCATCATCCCTGTGAATAGTTCGGATCATCTGTCTTGCACGTCTATCTTTTACAGACTGATGATAGTACGCAGTATTGGCGTCTCCCTCTTTTAACCATTTAATATTGGCTTTCTGCTTCCAATATAAGAAAGCTCGAGTTTGCGCCAATTTAAGTTTTGCTTAACTGCGGTTGTGTTGCTCTAGGGCTTCCTCCGTCTGCATTTCATCATAGGCTTTTTCTTGGATAATTGCATCTTCTTCAGCCATAGCCACAGCATCGAAAATATTTCCAAATACCTCTTTATTCCATTGTACCTCTTTATATATGTCTGTATGTATGCATGTATTTGTAGTCAATAAATTGTCTTTTTAGTTAAAATCGAATATTTTATAACGCCTTGATTTATAATCAATTAGATCGTAAGTATTTTCGTCTGCATGGCACCTAATGTATATATTATGTCGGGAAAAAACACTGTGTGTAAAAAAGACAACTCACTGAAATAGAAACGTGACCATTTATTAAAGAACAGACATATTTTATGGCCCTATGGAAAAGATTATAATTTAAGAGGTTATAGTGATTCGGATTATCTTTCGTTGATAATAAGAGAATATCCGGTACTTGTTTACTTCTTGGTGATTGGTTGTTTTATTTGTTTTTCAAGAAAAAAATGGTGTGCCACTTTCAAAGCATGGTATGAATATGTATTATCCGCCTCTTATATGTCATTACAATGTAAAATTTGATGAGGGGTCTATTCTATGCGATAATACTTAAGTTACAAAAATTACACAAAATCAGGTTCATCATAATGAAACAAAACACACTTAAGTTAGATACCACTTTATTATATAATGTGTAAAAAAGGCATGTTTGTATTGAATTTGTGCCTACTAATAATTTATTAGCCGATGAACTGTGTATATTCACGCATTCATGCAATATGTCTATTCATTGGATTGATGAAACTGCTGAAGATTACTATACATGATCATGCATATATTAGTTGACCGTGTGTTAGCTTCTAGTTTATTAAAATATATCTGTGTTAAGTGTCATGCTGTGTCCTATTTGACAAAAAGAGAGAGAAACGGAACATGATGCATGCTTTGTGCTTGTGATAGCTGGCCTGTCATTTAGGGGGTGAAGTTGAATTCATTATTTGAGCTTAGTATGCCAAAAAGAGGAGAGTTGTGTGTTGTTATATGCTGCATACGTGCTATTTATGTGTTATCTTTTGTGAATAAACAAATACTGACAAAAATTGAAACAAGCAATCGAAAGAGGAAAATGAGAACAATTGAAAGAAGACGAAAACCAGCGAAAAGAATAATGCAATGGAGGGAATTTCTTGCTAAAAAATTAACCGTCTGAAAAGGGTACTAAAGTAACCCGTTTTGTACAGCAGTTGAAACAGAATTATAGATGCAAAATTACTAAATTGCCCTTATTAGCATAACAGTACAGGTTATGAACCACGGAGAAAAATGTCTTTTCACCCCTATTTTAAAACTCCCGCATGTCATCTCTTCTTCAACCTCATTCTTTACTTCATCAACGCAGCGCCTTTCACTCCTGTGATCCAACCTTGCAGCCTAGTTAACAATCAATCCCATCCTTTGATTACAACGTCAATCCAACGTATATGCTTCTTTGCTACCTTCTTCACTTGCATCTGCAACATCATCTTGTTGGTGAAGACTCCATCAACACCTCCCCTCAATCCTGACTGAGAAAACAGATTACAAACCCCTAAAGTCTCAGTCAGGATGCTTAACCCGCGTGAGTCCAATGCCTTAGTGAAGATATCAGCAAGCTGCAGTCTAGTACTAATGGGCTCATGTCTGATAAAGCCTTCTCGGCACTTATCCCTTACAATGTGGCAATCAATCTCTATAGGTTTGGTTCTCTCATGAAACACTGGATTTTCCACAATGTAAATGGAACTCCTATTATCACAAAATAAATCAAATGGCTCACCACGATCAATCTTCAAATCCTTTAACAAATAGAGTATCCATTGCACCTCACAAGTTGTTGAGGCAAGAGCTCTATATTCAGCCTCTGAAGAAGACTTGGAGACTGTGGTTTGCTTCTTAGCCTTCCAGGATATCAATGAACTTCCAAGCAATACACAATATCCTGTCACTGACTTTCTGCTTTCTGAACATCCACCCCAATTTCAGTCTGAAAAGGTTGTGATCTTCAAGTAACCTGTACTGGGATAGAAAAGTCCTTGTTCTGGTATGCCTTTCAAGTATCTCAACACTCTCTGTGCTGCCTTGAGATGTAAGCTAGTAGGGTCATCAAGAAACTGACTGAGCTAGTGCACTTCATATGTAATATCTGGTCTGGTAATAGTAAGATACAATAACTTCCTAATCATTATTATGTAACCATATACGTCTTCTATCAGCTCTGAATCATTGTGTGCCAACTTCAGGTTTTGCTCCATGGGACTCTTGGCAGGCATAGAGGCAAGGATTCCAGTTTCTTGCAGTAATTCCAATGTTTACTTCCTTTGGAAAAACACAATCCTCCCCTGAGACATGGACACTTCTAAGCCTAGGAAGTACTTGAGAGCACCAAGGTCCTTGATGTGAAAGACCTGATGCAAAGAATCCTTGAGAGCTTGGACTTCAAACAAAGAATCACTAGCCACTAAAATGTCATCTACACAAACAAGGAGAACAAGGAAGGTGCCTGATGTTTTTCGGGTGAACATAGTGTTAGAAAATCAACCGAGATCACTGCCAAACGCGCAGCGGAAAACAAAACTTGATCTCCGATTTCCTACCAAGGATCCATGTTGTTCGTTTAATTCGACAAAAGAAATCAAAAACTACCTCCGTAGATTCGAAGTCTGCAGATGGAAGAGGTGTGAAATCACGAACACCCTCTGTCGGTATCCACACGAATGCTTCCGCCCGGAGTGCTAGCTCTTCAAACGGCGCGGCTGAAGAACTCGTTTTTCACAAAAACGATTCTAGGGTTTCTGTTGTTTTCGTGTGTATTTCGTATGTCTCTATGTACGAGATACATAGATATATATATATACGCATTTATGGATATTAAAAACCGAGTCCTAATCGGTTTCGTTGATGCCAATCAAAATCCATATCAGATATGGATTCTGTCAGGATATTCAAAATCCATATCAGATATGGATTCTCTCATTATTATCTGACAGCATATATATATCTATATACATATAACCACAAAAACGAAAATAATAATATTAATAATAATTAATATCCAATATTAATATTATTAATATTAAAACGATAATAATAATAATAATTAATATCCAATATTAATATTATTAATATTATTAATCTCAGCCATACGCATTCTTGTGTGTGACCCGATAGGCCCATATTAATTGGCAGTTGATTAAATCTCTATTAAACCAACAAGTCGTAATTGGCCTCTAGCAAGGCATTACAACTACCCAATTAATACGAGTAAAGTCCAACTAGCCTAATAATAGTACATGCATTAATCCCTTTGTCACACGATATCTAGTTTGAACATAAGTCATGGTCAGCGTCATACTTATATAGTTCAAACATATGATTACTCGATCTCTAAGTAGACTGATAAAACAAATGATATTGATCACACAATCAATTCATTTGAGCACGGCCATGCATTTCACAGTCTCACTAATCGAGGGGCCCAAAGATATCTCTCTCAAAAGAGAGGGACAAATTCTATCTTGATTGTTCAATATCCTCTACATAATTTCTATCACATTCAATCATCACCTTTATTATTATCCAGTTACGGATAACGTTTGATCATGTCAAAATATAATAGTCCTTATGTTGGAAACTATGACAATCTCAAGTCAAAGGATTAAAACATGACTATCATGAGATTTACTTATGACGCTAATCCATGTAGCAATCTCATGATGGGTCTATCCAATACATTGTTCTCTAACAAGTATCTATGAGATTGATTAGTATCACCATACACATAATCATCTCATGATTATCAAATCAATACTCATACTGATTATAAATTATTTTATCTCCATTACAATAATGAATCAGGGACATATATCAAAATTGTGTAACATACTAACCAACAATAATGATAATAAAACCTCTTTTATTAATAATAAATGCATAACATAAATATCCAAATCATGGCCTAGGGCACATACACTAACAATCTCCCACTTGCACTAGGCCTACAAATATCTGAGACCCATAGATCTAGTGTGCTGATCATGCTTGACCCGTGAGAGAGGCTTAGTCAATGGATCCGCTATGTTATCATTTGTGACAACTTTGCATATCTTGACATCTCCTCTATCGATGATGTCTCGAATGAGATGGTAGCGTCTGAGTATATGTTTAGATCTCTGATGAGACCTAGGCTCCTTTGCTTGTGCTATGGTACCATTGTTGTCACAATAAATGTCCATAGGATTTGCAATGCTAGGTACCACTCTTAGCTCAGTGATGAACTTCTTCAACCAAACTGCTTCTTTAGCTGCATCTGATGCTGCTATATACTCAGCCTCTGTTGTAGAATCAGCCACAGTGCTTTGTTTTGAACTCTTCCAACTAACAGCTCCACCATTCAATGTGAATACAAAACCGGACTGCGACCTGAAATCATCTATGTCGGTTTGGAAGCTATCATCTGTGTAACCATTTACAACTAACTCGTCATCCAAACCTCCATAAACCAAGAATACATCTTTAGTCCTACTGAGGTACTTAAGAATATTCTTGACAGCTGTCCAGTGACCTTCACGAGGGTCAGCTTGATATCTACTTGTTGTGCTCAATGGATATGAGACATCTGGTCTAGTACATAACATGGCATACATGATCGATCCTATAGTAGAAGCATAAGGAATTTTATTCATTCGATCTCGCTCATCAGATGTCTGAGGAAATTGATTCTTGCTAAGATGAATGCCATGAGACATAGGCAGGAATCCTTTCTTGGACTCTTGCATGTTGAACCTTTTCAACATTTTATCTATGTATGTACTCTGACTCAAGCCTATTATCCTTTTAGATCTATCTCTATAGATCTTGATACCAAGGATATAGGTAGCCTCACCCAAGCCCTTCATTGAAAATGAATTCCCTAACCAAGCCTTAACCTTTTGCAAGGTAGGGATATCATTCCCAATAAGTGATATGTCATCCACATATAAGACCAGAAATACTACTGCACTCCCACTAACCATCTTGTAAACACAAGGTTCATCTTCATTCTTGATGAAACCAAAGTTCTTAACTGTTTCATCAAAACGAAGATTCCAGCTTCGAGATGCTTGCTTCAATCCATAGATGGACCTTTGAAGCTTGCAAACCTTCTTTGAATTCTCAGGATTTACACAACCCTCAGGTTGTGTCATGTACACATCCTCGAGTAAAGTTCCATTAAGGAAAGCAGTTTTGACATCCATTTGCCATATCTCATAATCATAGTATGCTGCAATGGCAAGGAGAATTCGAATAGACTTAAGCATAGCTACTAGTGAAAAGGTTTCATCATAGTCTATACCATGAGTTTGCTTGAAACCTTTAGCCACAAGTCTTGCTTTGTAGGTTTGCACATTTCCATCCATGTCAGTTTTCTTCTTGAAAACCCATTTGCAACCAATAGTCTTAATACCCTCTGGAGGATCAATTAAAGACCAAACTTGGTTATCAAACATGGATTGCATCTCAGAATTCATGGCTCCAAGCCATTTATCTGAATCTGGACCTGACACAGCTTCCTGATAGGTAGTAGGCTCATCTTGATCTATGAGCATAACTTAACTATCATCAGTCACAAGAAATCCGTATCTCTCTATCTGAGGATGTATCCTATCAGATCTGCGTTGGACTTGTGTTACATTTTCAGGCTCCACAACTGTTTGTGGTTCTGAAATCGTCTCTAAAGACGGTTCAACGATATCTTGTGGAACTTGAGTTTCCTCAAGTTGTACTATAATCCCACTTGTTCTCTTGGAGAGAAACTCCTTTTCCAAAAAGACTCCATTTCGTGCAACAAACACTTTGTTCTCTGAGGGAATATAGAAATAGTACCCTTTAGTTTCTTTAGGATACCCCACAAAAATACATTTGATAGATTTTGGAGCTAGCTTATCTGACATTAATCTTTTCACATAAGCTTCACAACCCCAAATCTTAAGAAAAGACAAACTGGGTCTCTTACCAGTCCACATCTCATATGGTGTCTTTTCAACCGCTTTAGATGGTACACGGTTCAAAATGAATGCAGCTGTCTCCAAGGCATAACCCCAAAAGGATAAAGGAAGATCTACTTGACCCATCATAGATCGAACCATATCCAATAAAGTCCGATTTCTCCTTTCAGAAACACCATTCCATTGTGGAGTTCCTGGAGGAGTCAACTGTGAAACGATTGCACAATTTCATAGATGTTGGTCAAATTCTTGGCTCAAATATTCACCACCTCGATCTGATCGAAGGGTTTTAATTGTCTTACCAAGTTGATTTTGTACTTCATTTTGAGAAGTTCTAAACATTTCAAATGACTCATGCTTATGTTTCATTAGGTAGATATATCCATACCTACTGAAATCATCAGTAAAAGTAATGAAATACTGAAATCCTCCCCTGGCACTAATGCTGATTGGGCCGCATACATCTGTATGTACCAAGCCCAATAAGTCATTAGCCCTTTCACTATGTCCAGTACAAGGATTATTTGTCATCTTTCCAAGCAAACAAGACTCGCAATTTTCAAATGATTCAAAATCAAATGAATCTAATAATCCATCTTGATGGAGTTCAGATACGCGCTTCTCATTTATATGGCTAAGGCGACAATGCCATAAATATGCAGGGTTTAGTTCATTTGGCTTAGTTCTCTTTGAAGATATGTTATAAATATTACCGTCATTGGAATCATCAAGGTTAAGGACATAAATGCCATTATAACTACTTGCAATACAATGAAGCAAGTCATTTTTATCAAAAATAGAACACTTCTTATTTTTAATTAAAAATGAATAACCTTCATCATCCAAAACAGACACTGAAATAAGATTCCTACTCATAGTAGGAACATAAAAGCAATTGTTTAAAACTAACAAAAGCCCATTGGGCAAGACAAGCTCATAGGTCCCTACAGCTATAGCAGCAACTCTTGCTCTATTTCCAACACGTAGGTCCACCTCGCCCTTCTTCAGCATCCTACTCCTTTTGAGCCCCTGCATATTTGTGAAAATATGGGATCCACATCCAGTATCTAATACCCAGGAAGAAGAAGTAGATAAATTAATTTCTATAACATAAATACCTGAAGATGTAGTCGTACTACCCTTCAGCTTCTTCAACTCCTCCAAATAAACATCACAATTTCTTTTCCAATGCCCAGGCTTGTTGCAATGGAAACAAGTTCCTTCCTTTGGAACCTTTGCCTTGGGACCAGGTTTCGGTTTAGCTTGACCCTTTGCCCCTTTTGCACCCTTTGCACTTTTAGCCTTACCCTTGCCTTTAGCTTTCCTTTTCATTAGCTTGGTATTGACACTCAATACATGAGTAGGATTCTTGATATTCCCCTCAGCAGTTTTGAGCATACCATGTATCTCAGGAATAGACTTTTCCATATTATTCATATTGTAGTTCATGACGAACTGAGAAAAACTGCTAGGCAAAGAGTGTAGGATCAAATCCGTGGCGAGTTCCAAACTCAGGGGATATCCAAGTCTTGCAAGGTGATCTATATAGCCTTTCATCTTCAGAACATGAGCGCTAACAGATTCACCTTCAGACATCTTACAGTCAAAAAGTGCAACAGCGGTGTCGAACCTATCCTGCCTAGCCTGTTGTTGGAAAGCTTGTTTGAAATGCACACTCATCTCATAAGCTTTTAAGTGTTTCTGAAGTCCTGGACACATAGTTGCCAACATTAGACATCCTATGTCATTGGAATCTTCAACATAGTTCTTATACTTGTTCTTAACAGCAACAGAAGCATCAGCAGGAGGGGGTTCAGGGACAGGGTCATCGAGCACGTAGGACTTCTTTTCTTGCTTGAGAACAATTCTCAAGTTTCAAAACCAGTCAACAAAATTAGTCCCACATTCTTTTAGTTTTTCCTTCTCAAGGATAGATCGCAGCGATAAGGTGGAATTGTATTTAGCAGCCATTTATGATCTACAAAACATGCAAAGTAACACTTTATTAATAATGAGGTTAAAATTTATAAAACTCCCACTAAAATATAACCCTCAAAAGAAATATTTTAGTGAGCTAAGATCCATATTTGACTTAATTCTAAACTCAGCTTTGGCATGACGCTTAAAATTAAGTTATTTAGGTAGGTAACATCTTTACCGATTACATCTCATGTAATTCTTAGAATTTATGGAATAATGACATCATATATCATTGTATGTTAGATTCCATCTAATGCCTTGGGCCCAAAACCGTTTTGATAGCCCAATTAAGTCTAACCAATTTTAAACATATGAGTAGCACTATTACTCATCCTACGTAGCTAGGAATGTTTAAAGCACATTGCTTTGGCAATACCTACTTTAATACAATCCCAGTTTTAATAGGTGTTTAAGACATGGATGGCATCAAGACTTAAATTATTAATGAGGGTTCAACTTAGTTTATGTCTTGCATTGCATATCATTATATCGTAGCATCCTATATGCATATATAATATATCATCCACGCATCTCATACAAAATGATAAATATGTAAACATGACATAGCATGGCCAAACTAAATATGATCTTCATGAGACCAGATGAAGATCATAAAGGAAACCCTATGTGAAAGACTTCCTATTACAACATTTGCAATGATACATATCTTCTTGTCTTGAGCCCGTGCCTCCATCTCCATAGAATCCACTCGTCCTTGGTGTGTGTCGCCATCACCATTTTCGAATAGGGTTTTACACATAGCGTATGTTTATATCTAATATAAACAGAATCGGTTTTGATCATCACATGACAAATGAAAACTGCCGTATACAAATCATCTCATGAAAACGATTTGAAAAACACCATTCTTCTCTCATCATATGAAATCCGAGTTGGGGTTTTTGTACATATCATGCCATACGAAAAACAGTAAACATATAATCACATAAGCATGATATAATCGATTTAAACGAAATCAACAAGTGTCTCTGATACCACTGTTAGGAAATCAACCGAGATCACTGCCAAACGCACAGCGGAAAACAAAACTTGATCTCCGATTTCCTACCAAGGATCCATGTTGTTCGTTTAATTCGACAAAAGAAATCAAAAACTACCTCCATAGATTCGAAGTCTGCAGATGGAAGAGGTGCGAAATCACGAACACCCTCTGTCGGTATCCACACGAACGCTTCTGCCCGGAGTGCTAGCTCTTCAAACGGCGCGGCTGAAGAACTTGTTTTTCACAAAAACGATTCTAGGGTTTCTGTTGTTTTCGTGTGTATTTCGTATGTCTCTATGTACAAGATACATAGATATATATATATGCATTTATGGATATTAAAAACTGAGTCCTAATCGGTTTCGTTGATGCCAATCAAAATCCATATCAGATATGGATTCTGTCTGGATATTCAAAATCCATATCAGATATGGATTCTCTCATTATTATCTGACAGCATATATATATATCTATATACATATAACCACAAAAACGAAAATAATAATATTAATAATAATTAATATCCAATATTAATATTATTAATATTAAAACGATAATAATAATAATAATAATTAATATCCAATATTAATATTATTAATATTATTAATTTCAGCCATACGCATTCTTGTGTGTGACCCGATAGGCCCATATTAATTGGCAGTTGATTAAATCTCTATTAAACCAACAAGTCGTAATTGGCCTCTAGCAAGGCATTACAACTACCCAATTAATACGAGTAAAGTCCAACTAGCCTAATAATAGTACATGCATTAATCCCTTTGTCACACGATATCTAGTTTGAACATAAGTCATGGTCAGCGTCATACTTATATAGTTCAAACATATTATTACTCGATCTCTAAGTAGACTGATAAAACAAATGATATTGATCACACTATCAATTCATTTGAGCACGGCCATGCATTTCACAGTCTCACTAATCGAGGGGCCCAAAGATATCTCTCTCAAAAGAGAGGGACAAATTCTATCTTGATTGTTCAATATCCTCTACATAATTTCTATCACATTCAATCATGACCTTTATTATTATTATCCAGTTACGGATAACGTTTGATCATGTCAAAATATAATAGTCCTTATGTTGGAAACTATGACAATCTCAAGTCAAAGGATTAAAACATGACTATCATGAGATTTACTTATGACGCTAATCCATGTAGCAATCTCATGATGGGTCTATCCAATACACTGTTCTCTAACAAGTATCTATGAGATTGATTTGTATCACCATACACATAATCATCTCATGATTATCAAATCAATACTCATACTGATTATAAATTATTTTATCTCCATAACAATAATGAATCAGGGACATATATCAAAATTGTGTAACATACAAACTAACAATAATGATAATAAAACCTCTTTTATTAATAATAAATGCATAACATAAATATCCAAATCATGGCCTAGGGCACATACACTAAGACATAGTGCAATCATGTTTGGACTGTTTATAGCCATTAGATAAGAGAAACTGGGTTAGCTGCACGTTCCATAGCCTACTAGATTGCTTTAAACCATACAAGGACTTGGTGAGGATACATATTGTACCAGGGGCAGGAGGAAGGCACACCCTCAGGCAAGGTCATATAGATTTCCTGATGCAAATCCCCATGAAGAAAAACATTGTTGATATCATCAATTAGGGTCATATAGATTTCCTGATGCAAATCCCCAGAAGAAAAGCATTGCTGACATCAAATTGATGAAGATGCCAATTTCTAACAGAAGCTAATGCAATCATGAGTCTAAAATTGGTCATTTTTGCTATAGGAGAGAAGGTATCACCGTAATCAACCCCAGGTTGCTAAGTGTACCCATTAGCAACCAACCTAGCCTTGTAACGCTCAATACTTCCATCAGCCTTCCTATTGATTTTGTATACCCACTTGCACCCAATTGGTCTGCTACCTATAGGTAACTGGACTAAGCTCCAAGTATCATTGGCTTCCAAGGCTGCTTGCTCAGCTTGCATAGCCTGCTGCAAGTGAGCTGACTGTGCTTCTTGGTGATAGGTTGTAGGTTCTCGCTGCAAACTAACGTTAAGCTCATACTTTTTGCAATTTGGTGTCAACTGATGCAATGAGTAATGAGACTGAAGAGGATATTTAGGAGTGGATGTTGTAAGATGGTTGCAATGATAGTTATGGAGATACGCTGGTGGTTTTCTCTGCTTGACTGGCCTTGATGAAGTTTCAGGTTCTGAGATATGAGGAATGTTAGGGTCATAGATCAATAGTTGAGCATCTAGATTAATGATGAGGGGAATGTCTAAAGTGAATCCAGGGCTGGTTGGTGTAATGGTATTGACACGAGATGATGATGATGTGGAAGGTGATGGCTGAGCAGAAGAATTAGGAACATGAGAGGCTAGTATATAGGATGGAAAAGATGGAGAATCAGTGAAGAAATTAGGTGTGTTAAGATATGTCTGAGTGGATGACTCAGTGTGTGTGAAGTCTGAGTTAGGATCAAAAGGAAAATGGTGTTCATCAAATTGAACATCTCTGGACAGAAAGATATCTTTGGCTTCAAGGTTTTGTAAGATATAACCTTTTGTAGTAGAAGGAATACCAAGAAAGAGACATTTAATGGCCTTGTGTGTGAATTTATATTTGCTAGGCAACTGGTTATAGGCATATGAAAGGCAACCAAACACCCTATGGTGCTGGTAAATAGGTTTATTTTGATACAATAGTTCAAAAGGTTTTTTATGATGAAGAATAGGAGTTGGTATGAGGTTGGTAAGATGTACAACATGTAGAATGGCAAAGCCCCAATAAGACATGGTTAGATGTGCTTGGAATTTTAGTGATCTTGCAGCTTTAAGTATATGTTGGTGCTTTCTTTCCACCATACCATTTTGCTGTGGTGTATATACATAGCTTTTCTGGTGAATAATGCAATGCTTCAAATAAAATTCAAGCATATTAAACTCCTGTCCATTATCTGTTCTAAGGGCTTTAATGGTTTTTTCAAGTTGAGTAGCAACATAATGGCAGAAGTTTTGCAATAAACCTCTGAATTCACATTTTGATTTCTACAAGCAGACCCAAACATATCTATTGTAATCATCTACAATTGTAAGGACGAATCTTTGTGCATACAATGTCGGGTGCCTGTTCGGCCTCCAAATGTCAACATGGACAAGATCGAAAGGATTTTTACAGACTGAAATAGAAATAGGAAAGGAGAATTTTCTGAGCTTTGATAGGGGACATATGGAACAAGGAATAGAGAGCTCTTCTGCTGACACTGAAGCATCATGTTTCTAGATTCTTTTTATTTTGGGTATTGAGGAAATGCCTCAACCAGCAATGCCATAGTATACTGGCCGTGTCAGAAGCTTTTGTAGCAAGACAGGTTGGCATGGCATTCAAGGTTGCAGTCCCTTGCATATAGTATAAGCCATGGGACAATATAGCTAAACCAATCATCTTCTCGGACAATTGATCCTGGATCAAGCAAGTATCACAGTGAAACTGAATGAGTAAGCTAGGATCAGAAGTAAGCTTACTAAGGGACAAAAGATTGAAGGTAAAAACTGGAACATACAAGACATCCTTGAGAGTCATATAGGAATTGACAACTACTGTGCCAATGTGTGTCGCTGCTACTATCATTTTGGTAGGTAGTTTGATAGAGATATGGTTTACAGGTTGGTAAGAAGAGAATAAGGATAGGTTTGATGCAATATGATCAGTTGCACTATAATCTAAAATCTGTGTTTAAAACATTAATAGGAGTATTACCAGCCTGGGCAGACATGACAGCACCCTGAGCAACAGGCCTTATACCTTCCTCTGAACCATCTTCTTGCTTATTCAGCCAGTACAGCAATTTTTGATTTTGTTGAGGAGTTAGCATCAAGGACTGAACACTCCTTTCAACCTGACTCACCTCAGGTTCTACTTCAACCACCTCTGTCATATTAACTCTAGGCTTGAAACCAGTAAATCCAGGGGGATATCCATGCTTTTTATAGCATCTATCAATGGTATGTCCCAACATACCACAATGAGTACACTGATAATGTCTGTTATCTCCTTGAGAGGACCTACCACTGCCTCTCTTATATCTACCAGTTTGTTGCCTTTTTACATATCCATTGGCAACCAGACCTTCTGAATTTTCCACATCACTCATCAAGGCAGTATTACCATCGAAAACAACCACAGAAAAATCAGACATTACCTTCATCTCAAACTTTAAAGCCATTAAAAACATAGTATTAATATCAGGTAGAGGCATCATCATAAATACATGTGATTTAACTGGATCAAAATTGTCATTCAAGCCTTTTTCAAATTTAATAACATAGTCACTCTCAACAAACTTCTTCATCTCAACAGTTACATTGCATGTACAACCTCTATAGTTACAGGCAGGTATATGTCTTAAAGCTATAAGTTCTTCCTAAACAACTTTCATTTTAGTAATGCAATTAGTCACTAATAAGGTATCTTGCTTGATGCAAGAAAAGTTTTCTAACAATTCAGAGAGTCTAAAGGATACGTACTACCATATCTTAGGGTCAAGTCGTTCCACATATCAACAGCACTATCATACCACATAATACTTTGCGCAACAGATTGAGAAACAAAATTCATTATCCAAGATTATACCACGGGATTAACTTTCCTCCATATATGATATAGAGGATCAGCCTCCAACGGTTTTGGCATGGTACCACCAATAAAGCCTATGTTGTTCTTCACTAACAATGCCATCCTTAAAGTATGACTCCAAGTGTGAAAATTATGAGTATTCAACGGAGACTGGGCTAGCACAGTCGAAGGACTGTCAACAGGATGCAAATAGAAAGGATTCTGATTAGTTCTTGTTCCAAACATTATACTCTGCGAGTTGCTCTCGACATGTGTACCTTAATTATTGCTTGGTGAAGCCATTACAAACACAATTCAAGATGAACATGATTCAAAAATATAACTACTCTATACTCTTAAGATAGATCAATCACAATCACCAATGGCCTGATACCATGACAAAAATTGAATCAAGCAATCGAAAGAGGAAGACAACAACAATTGAGAGAGGACAAAAAGCAGAGAAAAGAACAACACAATGGGGGGAATTTCATGCTCGAAAATTAATCGTGTGAAACGGGTATTGAAGTAACCTGTTTTGTACAGCAGTTGAAACAAACTTATAGACAAAAAATTACTAAATTGCCCTTATTTGCATAACAGTACAGGTTATGAACCAGGACAAAAATGTCTTTTCACCCCTGTTTTAAAACCCTTGTGTGTCCTCTCTTCTTCAACTTCCTTCTTCTTCAATTCATCGGCGTAGTACCTTCCACTCCTGTGATCCAACCTTGCAGCCTAGTCAACAATCAATCCTAGCCTTTAATTACAATGTCAATCCAACGTATAGAAATCATCCTGAGCTACTTCTCATGGATTGTGCTTGTTTCCTACCTTCTTCACTTGCATCTGCAACATCATCATGTTGGTGAACACCTCCTTCAACAAATGCCTTAATGGAATTTCGAGCTAAAATTCAGGGTAGGCTTTATCGTGTCATAAATCATGCATGAGTTTTGCCAGAACAAGTCAAATGGGGAGATATTAGAAAATTTATTGTGTATATCTATGTTATCATATTAGTTGGATTTGTTGTGACTTTGCATGATTTCATAAAAATTAATATTTTAATTAGGGTTGCAACCATCACGCATCGAAGCGTTAGAGCTTACATCATATGGAAAATATTTGTTGTCTTGTACTATTTACAGGTGCCATAAATAATGAACTAAACTAGTTCATTAAGTGGAATGCCTAAGTTAATGAACTAATAGTTCATTAAATAGAGACGTATTTGGTGGAAGCTACATGACAACAAATTTGGAAATGGAAATGATTAAGTTAATGAACTAATTTTACATGCTATATATATATATATATATATATATATTTTAATAAAGGCGGGCTTTTATTGAATTAAAAAACCTCACTTATGGTGGAGGTAACCATATTACAATAATGTATATCATACGAAAAACGAAAATGTAAAGTGGCTATAATATGCAGTCTCCAATCATATATGATATGCCGTATTAAAACCTTGCCAAGTAAAACCACCCTTGTGGATAAAACCTTGGCGAAGGAAAAAAGCGTACATATTTATATCATTGGAGTGAAACTGCCTAAGTAGTAGCATTAAGTAAACGAGTGTACATCGCCATATTACAATGATGTACAGTAATCCTAGAAGATCATGAGTGCAATGAAATCTGTTGTAAGTAAATGAGCTTGACGCAGTAGTAGAGTTTGTCCACCCCTTGATGCAGTACGGTTCAATGTTCCGGCATTGTGAATTGAGCAGCAGATAGCAATATCCTCGCAAGAAAAAATGAAAGAAGGCATTATTATCAAAATGTCCATTGCATACGTGCCTAATAGTCATACGTAAGTCACAGCAACATACCAATGTTGCCCGTAGTCCTAAGACTGCGGGCAACAAATTAAATAAAGCTTGAACAAAGAACTCGATCTGATGAGTTATGAGAATACGTACCCGGGTTGCCTGTAACTTAAGATTACATGCAACAATATAAAGTATGAAGCCATGATATTTAAGTTCGAATGGCATGTAACGCTCCATCTGTATTATAAAATCCACGCACCGTAGGAGGTAACTGAGCAGGAGAGGTGAAAATCTGTGTGGACGGCGTTATTCATGAAAACTGACTTAAATGATGTGCTACCATGTTGATCTCTCAAGGGCTGAATAGCAGCTCACTACCCGTAAGGTGGAGAAATGACTGTAAACATTTGTACTCAGGTAAGTCCGCTAAGTGCGTGTTTGGCTGCGTTACTTGAAGGCAGTCCGTTTCAATGATCAAGTTACGATGCAGTTGTCCAACAAGCAAGAGATTGAATAAAATGGCTTGTGTTTCTGCGCGTAGAGGTGTTAAGGGAGGCAGCCTGAAGGATAGAGCAGCAATCATGTGGCCGGATGAATCACGCAATATTGCACCAGCCGTAGAATATGTGCTTGTTGCTGACGCATCAATATTTAATTTTAATTTGCCTGATGGAGGTAACTTCCACTTAAGTGGTAGTACTGTTTTTGGCCGCAGTTTTGTCGAAAAACCAGCTTCAATAAGAGATAGGTCGTATTGAGCTAAGGGTGTTCCATGTAGAGTAGTAGTCCAGTCATAGCAGGATTGCCGGGCAAGAGTATATAAGTTTGTAAGAGGCAAGTCCCCATCTCCATACGTATGATTAGTATAGATGCACCAAATGGACCAACACAACATAATATGATCCATAACACGAAGGTTTCCTTTGAGCGTTTTTGCAGAGGATGAAAGCCACGATTGTAGCAAAAGTGATTGTAGTGGAGCGTGATGACACTGTGGCCCGTCCAGTAGTATTAATAGCCTAAGCCGTGTGGGCTGGACTATTGGGCATGCAATGAACAAATGCTGAAGAGTAGCTGATGTGTTGTGGCAAAATGGGCAGATTGTGGGGCACATGGCAGAAAATCGTCGGAGGTTATCTTCAATAGGTATTGCAGAGTGAAATAATCTCCAGAGAAAGATGCTAATTGGTTTTGGGATTCCTCGCCACCATATGAATTTATGTGAAAGCAACTTCATTCGAGCTGGTCTAATGTCTTCATATGCTTGCCGAATAGAGAATAATCCAGTAGCACTTGTAGTCCACACTGGATTGGGAGCACCAGATGATAATTGACTGCATAAAGAGTGTGCAGAGCATAATCTCTTCCATCCTGGGGAGTCATAAGTACGGGGCATGAAATCGTCACGAGTACCATAACGTTGGTGCATGTATGTCGTCCAAATTGTTGTTTTGTTGTGATAAGACCACCATAGTTTGCAATCATAAGCACGCTGAATATATATCAAATTACATACCCCTAGCCCTCCTTCTGATTCTGAGTAGCATATATCTTTGAAGGATACCCAATGATTCTTGTCATTCCATAAAAATGATGCAATTTTGCGATTGAGTGTCTTGATAACACCCTTAGGAAGGCGAGCCGCGGCTAATATATGTAAAGGAATTGCAGTAAGAACTGATTTTAACAAGATCAAACGACTCCCGGGAGTGAGCAATCGGCTGGCCCACCCTGTGAGAGTTGCGTCAAAGTGTTGAAGCAGTGTAATGCAGTATGCTGGCCTATTGACACCTCGATAGAGATAAGAACCCAAATACTTTATTGGTAGTGTTGATGAATGCATTGTTAAAATTTGCGAAATCGTACTGAGATTTTGCTGTGAGATGTAAGAGCTGGCCACACATTGACTCTTTGAATAGTTGACTAGTTGCCCAGAAGCTGACTGATAGGTATGGAGGAAAGACTAAAACTTACGCAAATTCTGTGTAGAGCCGTTTAGAAACAGCATCAAATCATCTGCATAGGCTAAGTGTGAAATTGCCTGAGCCCGTCCCGCAGAAAATCCGCGAAGAGATCCCTTGTGGAAAAGATTATTTAAACCACGGCTGAAACCTTCAGAACAAATGATAAATAATAGAGGGGACAATGGATCACCTTGCTTGACTCCTCATGTGGGTGAAAAATATCCATATGAAGATCCATTAATGGCGATACAAAGCTTGGATAGACTCATATTATTCATTATAATACGAATGAACCTTGGGGCAAACCCAAATTTACGCATCAATGCTTCTAGATATGACCAGTTAACTCTATCAAAGGCCTTTGCCATTTCCAATTTGATCATAACATTCCCAGCATGAACTTTCCTGTCTATCATATGTACCATCTCGTTTGCCATTAAAACGTGTTCACTGATATCATGGCCTTTTAGGAATCCTATTTGCTCAGGAGAGATGAGATTTGGCAACAAGGTATTTAGTCTTGTGGCAACTATTCTGGTAGTCACCTTGCTAATGAAGTTTGATAGACATATTGGACGAAAATCTTCGTATGTTGAAGGTCGTGATTTTTTGGGAATTAAAGTAGTTAAAGATGAGACCCCAAAAAGAATTCTTGAATGGCAAGGGTAACATCCAAATGAATTACATCCCAGCATGTCCTGAAGAAATGGCCGTTGTACCCATCTGGTCCAGCGGCACTGCTTGGGCTAAGGTGCCAAACTGCATTTTTTATTTCGACTTCATCTGGCACAGCAGCAAGCATGTTGTTATCTGCATGCATTATTAGTTAGGAATATCAAGAAGGAATTTGTCTACGCCAACCACCAGCTCCTGCGTAAAAATGTGTTTGAAAAAAGAAACTGCTTCTTCGCCTAATGTAACATTTTCATGCAATGTAATTCCTGAGCTGTTTTGCAAGCCCCGTATAAGCTGTCTGAGATGTTTGTCCTTGACTAGTGCATGAAAATAGGCTGTGTTAGCTTCTCCATCTGTCAACCAACGTGTTCTAGATTTCTGTGCCCAGTAAGATGTCTGTGCTTTGTCAGCCTGAATTAATTGTGCATATGCAAGAGACATTGCTGTTCTATTATCCTGTGTAGGATCTGCATCAAAATGAGCTTCATGTCCTTTATAGTTAGCCTCTGCCATCTTTACATTGTCAAAGATATTTCCATATACTTCTCGGTTCCATATTCGAAGATCCTTCTTGAGTCGAGTAAGTTTGCAATAT
The DNA here is from genome assembly GCA_036186865.1 of Eustoma russellianum. Taxonomy (NCBI): domain Eukaryota; kingdom Viridiplantae; phylum Streptophyta; class Magnoliopsida; order Gentianales; family Gentianaceae; genus Eustoma; species Eustoma russellianum. Next base: position 26,599,119 of record AP025047.1, on the reverse strand, counting down.
AGGCCACGCATGCCTCCAGTCATTGGGTATTGCTTTCATTTTTCCTTGACATATAACACAAAATCTGGGTGGAACGCCAGGCATTGATGTATCGAAATGGGATATAAGGGCGTGTTTGCGAAGAGTACATTTCATGAGAAGAGGAGCATGATCAGAAGTTGCTCTTGATAGGTGGTGAACTATAATGTCAGCAAACATATTCGAGAAGGAGGCTGTGCATAAGTATCTAGCTAAACGCCGCAATACTCGGCCTGGACCCGAACCACGTGCCCAAGTGAATAATGTGCCTTTGATGGGAAGATCCTGAAGGCCACAAATGTTCACACAATCATTGGAGTCATCCATAATTCGAAGAGGTGGTATAGATCTTCCTTTGTGTTCTTCTAATGAAAGGAACGTGTTAAAATCTCCGCCTATTATCCACGACATAGAGATGGAACGTGAAACCTCAATTAAAGAATCCCATAAAGGTCATCTTTCAGCTATTGTATGTCTACCATAAACCACAGACCAAGCAAAATCTTGTTGAGTAGGTATAAAGCTAAAAGAGAAAAGGGAGGTTTGCTCACCGTGACGTACGTCCAACAAGTGTAATGAAGACGATTTCCAAAAGACCCATATATTTTCCTGACAGGTTGATAGAGCATTGGAGAATCCCAGTTTTAATCTGTAGGAGGTAAGCTTTGTAGGTCGCTGTTTAGGTTCAATGATTACTAGAATATCCAAGTGTGTGTCACGTACTAGTGACGTCAGTCTATGGAGGGATGTTTGTATACCTCCCGTATTCCGTGTAATGGCATTCATAAGGAATTTTGGGGTGGTGTAGAGCCCATACGGACTGCACTTCAAGTTACTACTATTGATGGGGGTCTTGGTGGCAATTCTCTACGTAGTCTGCGTTTGCGTCTAGTTGGTGCTGGAATAAACCCCTCAAGATCTGAATGAGCATTTGTTAAAAAGTTATGTAAGATATCATCATCATTTGTACTCGATGGTCGTGAGGAAAGACGCTTATTGAAGTTTTCCGCATCCTCAACCATCTTTTTCCTGAGTTGGAAAAGTGAGTTATCATCCATTGAATTTCTTTGACTATCATGATGAAGGTCCGAATCTGAGACTTGACAGTAGTCAGGATCTTCCTCCTGGGTGCGAGTATTCAAGAATGCGTCATCTGTGGTACCATGATTTGTATGAAAGCTGTCTGTTTGGCGCAGTAAGGGATCAACATTATCCTCTGTGGAGTGCGATGGAAGTATTGGAGTAGAGATATCTTGATCCATATTGGCATTGAGATCATCCTCAGCATTAAAACCATCTGGTATCGCTTCAACATCTTCTCCTGCATTATACACCTGCTGATCAGAGGCTGCAAAAGGCGTCTTTGCATGAGATTTTGGTGACGCAGTTTTTTGCTGTTCCTCATGTGTAGTTGTTCTTTTGGCAAGAAAAACATTAGTATCCGGATCCAATACATGGCCTTTTGATTCTTCTTAGGGGACTATCTGGTGGCGCTCTTTTGGGGTTTGGAAGGTTTATCAATGTCCTTGTCTCCACATGTGGCGGCAGTGTGACCTAGCCTGCGGCAGTCTGCACAGAAAGATGGCAAGACTTCGTATACTATTTGTTGTTGGATGATTTTCTGTTTGCCCTGCAAAAACATCTTCTTGGGAAGATCTGTTGAGACATCTGCCTCCACACAAACGCGTGCAACAGATGGACGCAGTCCATCTACTGTTGGAACGTCTAACTTGATCGGATGGCCAACTACCTGTGAGATTTCAAAAAGCGCTGCCTTTTGATTAAAGTGTATAGGTAAACCTGGAAAAGCAATCCATATAGGCACGATTGGAGCATCTGCTGATGGATCGAAATCTATCGTCCATTTTGTGACTCGCATTGTGCAGCCGGCTATTGTCCAAGAACGTCGATAAAAACATCGTATATAATCTGGCTCATGCAGAAAATTTAGAAACACGTGGGATTGATCTAAAAGAGTGATTTTTATGTCTGCTTTGAATCAAATTCTCTCAAATGCCTGTCGAATGATCTTGATCGGAGGCCTTCCAAACCAAAATGTTCCGACGAGTGCTAGCCGGTAAGGAGAGACCAGTGCATCAATTTCCTCATCAGAAAAGGCAATCAGGGGATGTCCTTTATGCTTGGAAATTACTTTTGGTGTGATCGTCGTTGTCGTCGAAGCAGATTCTGCGACTACAGCCGCAAAAGATCGCGGAGTGCCGCCAGGTACGCCTGGAGAAGATGAAGCCATTCCCTATATATATATATGTATGTATGTATATTCATATTTTTTAAAACGGAATAATACATATACATTTCGGCATACTATCAACACGTTACATATATTACAAACATACGTCGACGTCATACCACTATATACACCTCATATTTATGAGTATATTCAGGTCTTATATCATATGATATAAGTCATGGTGATGAAAAAATTATAACGCCATGTTACATGGTCATAAACAGAAAAATGTCGTATCGGGTGACTACCGAAACTTCACCGACGAATCACGTACGTTCTATACAAATATGACCAGCCACAAAATCATTCCATCGTGGCACACACAAATCACCCACAATTTATGCGAAATTTGTGGAGAATTCAAACACAACTTCATTAGTGCACATGTGGCTTTTTTACTTAAGCTATTGGAGCTGAATATACACTTTATTTTAAGTATATTATGTGTGACATAATATATATTACATGTGCAAGAAGTTTGAATTTAATTGGAGAAAAATCACGTAATCGACGAAAGTCAAAAATTCTGTTTTCTACGAACATACACACATGGTATGTTTTTGAGGCATAGATTTAACATGTATGTAGACACTATATAATGTAGGATCTGCAAAGCACTACTAGAAGGGAGGGGGTTGAATAGTGGGTGTGGAAAATGTGGTTTTTAAAATTGTTTTAAACCAAAACCCAACTTCTGAAAACAGTTTCTGTTTTCAGGACCAGTTTTGAAACGTTTTGAAAACTAGGTTGCTGGTCTTCACAAATTCTAAAATTGGGAGAGAATAGCCTCAGATGTTCTGAGTATCTCCTACAAATTTCAGATTAAAATTCAACTTTTAACCCCTTGAAAAATCGTTGGTGGTTAGATTGCGCAAATCTGCCAGAAACGGTAGTCTAATTTGAAAATTTTATTCCTATTTATCCGTAACTCCAAATGCTCTAAAAATTTAATGACTAACCCCTTAGTAGTTTTATTTAATTGGGTTGAACAAGTTTTTAGGAAGATAGTCAAATACGTTCAAAGTCTCAACCTTTGCAAGCCTGAAAATTAGACTGCACTAGTCTCAGAACTTTTGACGTTTGAATGACTTATTCTTGTCCAAAAGGGTTGAAACTTGCGGCAAATTAACCTTAAGACATGTGGCTATAATTCTGGAAAGTTTCATGATTTTTGAAATTCGTTTACTATTTTTACCAACGTGATTAAAAATGATAAACAATGCTGAAACTGAAAGTAAGTGCTGAAAGTAAATAACACCAAGAATTTTATACTGGTTCGATTAAAACAACCTACTCCAGTCTTTGAGGACACATTCCTCGGTTAGCACTAATCACAAAACACAAAATAACACCTTACCACAGGGTTGATGGAGTTACATACCAACTCCACCTTGCAAGTGCAAGATTGATCACACCTTGATCAATATTTTACAATGATAAAGAGTATAGGGTGGTATGTAAGAAGCCTATTCAAGATGTATGAATATGAATACAATAGGCTTTAAGAGAGAAGAAAGCAGGAAAGGTAGAAGGAAGAAGATCAAAAATATTTTTAGCACATCAATTTGCAAGACTTGTCTTGTATTTTGTTTGCTCTCTTCTTTCCTTTTTATCAAGTTGGCCGCCCCCTTGATGCTTGGTCTTCCTCTTGAAAATTATCTTCTAAGTCCTTGGAAGAATGTATTGCATCATTTTGACATGTCCTTGCTTACTTGGCAACTCCTCATTGGATGATCATTAAGCTCTTGCTTACTTGGCACTCATTGATTGGATGGAAGTTGTCATCATTTGATGACTAGATGAATCTGAAATTAAACCTTAGAAACATGTGCCAATTAGCCATAAAATTATTTCCATAAAGCATATAAACACACATAATTAGCAAGACAAATATCTCCAATTCACTATCATAAAAATCGGCCATTATACTCCTTTACATGCTGAAATTTCAGCATGTGTAATATACACATTTTATTAAAATTATTGCCAAGTTTTCTTCGATTTATTCCTTGAAAATAAAGAAGAAATCAATCATCATTTAGTACATAACATTCTTATCAATTTTGGAATAAAGATTGATCACCAATAGGGCCTAGAATTTTCCCAAGTACGTTCCCACACATGCTGAAATTTTCAGCATGTGTGATATTCAAAGATATCACTTTATGTATTCCATAATATATTCAAAACACTTCCACACTATCTCTCAATTAATCCACATAAGTCAAGATAGCAAATTATGGATCATTTAGTGTAGAAAATCGGCCAGCCATAGACTACACATGCTGACTTTTCAGCATGTGTCACAAATGTGACAAGATTTGAAATGTTACCTTTTGTAGTTCCTTTCGTTATATCACCAACATTGCATGCTTCATTATTGGCCAATCAAGATGCAAACAAAGCTCCACATATGCTCCAATAAGGCTGGTATAGGCATGTGATTAAAAATATACATGTGCTGAATTTCATTTTTGCAAACTTTGTAAAATAGTGCACATATAATTATATACACATGGTATATTCCAATCAGCCCTTAATTGATTTTTCCAGAACACTTTAAAATGTATGAAGTATGTAAAAAGTGTCTAGATACATGTTATATGACATGCCAAAAATGTTCCATGTGTCGTGTTCGTAGAAAACCGAATTTTCGACGTTTGTCGATTACCCGATTTTTCTCCGATTAAATTCCAACTTTTTGCACATGTTATATATGTTATGTTACATAATATACATAAATTAAACCTTAATATTCAGCACTTAGGTCTGATTAAAGTGGCGCCCAACATGTGAAAAAAATTGAATTTGGAATCTCCACAATTTGGCCTTAATTTGGGGTGATTTGTGTGTGCCAACATGGAATAATTTTATCGCTGTATATACCATGTGAGCCACGAAATTTGTGGCCATTTTTGAAGTGTAGGGGCTGACCATCTATATATGTCAAGTACGTGGCACGTTGGCGAAGTTTCGGTATTCACCCGATACGACAATTTTTGGTTTAGAACCTTTTAACGCATCGTAATAAATTTGTCATCACCATGACTTATATCATATGATATAAGACCTGAATATACTCATAACTATGAGTTAAATATAGTGGTGTGATGTTAACGTACGTACGTAAAATATATAACGTGTCGGTAGTACGTTGGAATATATGTGCATGTGCCTTTTTAAAAAATCTGAATTTATATATATATATATATATATATATATATATATATATGGTAAATGACGTGTAGGAGGGATGAAGAGGACTTTCCATACTTCAAGTTGTTGCCTTTGTGCCTTTTCCAAATATGGCTTCCTTTAATGAACTGCTTAGTTTAATTAACTAAGTACTTCACTTAATGAACTAGTTTAGTTCATTAATGATGGCACCTGAAAATAGTTCAAACACAACAAATGCTTGCCATTTGATGTAAGCTTTAAAGATTCATGTCTCGTTAGTACGACAACATTATATACGAACTATATAAGGCAAGTTTTATGCAAAAACGTGTCATGTCATAAAACATGTCATGCAATTCTTTAATACACGTTATTTAAATCATGCATTTTGTAATCACTCAAATCCCTTTTTCTCAACATATACATATTCAAGACATGTTAAAGTGTTCTAAAAAACTTAAAATTGGGATGATTTTTAGTATATGTGTAAATATTGAGCATTATTTGACAAAACTTACTAAAATGAAATTTCAGCACATGCCCATTCATTCTACACGCCTATTTCATATTGATTGGAGCCTATGTGGAGCTTATTTGGCATTTCAATTAGTGGAGGACATGCCACATAAGATTGGTGACATTGAAGAGGGCACCACACAAGGAAAGATTTCAAAATACAACACATGCTGAAAATTTTTGGCACATGCTCACAGTTGGCGTTTTCATCCTCTTAATGCACCTCAAATGTTTCTCCCAAATTCATGGGATTAAAAGGTTATAGTATGGTAATAATTTGTCTACATTTGAGCACATGTTTTATGAGATTTTTTTTTTTGTAGAATTTACAGCTTATTAAAGGATGCCAAGGTGGACCAATAAACAAGTGACAAGTACGCAAGGTCAAGTCATCCTTCCATTCATATTGCGCCAAGTAAGCAAGATGGTGTCATCTCTGCACAAGGAAATCTTTCAAGGGCATCAGAGAGAATTCTGAAGAAGGAATAGGCCCTAAAGTGGGCGGCCAAGTGAGCATAAAACGAAGAGAATAGTGCAAACAAGGCTAAGGCTACAACTCACATTCTCCGAAGTGCAATAAGCTATACTACTTTCTTCTTCTCCTTTTCTTTCTTCTTCTACTTCTCTCAAGCCTATTGATCATATATTCTACATATTGTATAGGCTTTGAATATACCATCCACACTCGTTCATTGTTGTAAAAGGTTGATCAAGGTGTAATCAAACCTTCATTTGTTCGGTCGTGGTGTCCGTGATTCGTTTGCTCGATTGTATTGATTGTAAAAAGGTGGAGTTCGTGTTTAAATCCAGTCACCCTTGTGGTAAGGTGTTTATTGTGTTTAGTGATAACCGAAGAAGGTGAACCAGTATAAAATCCTTGGTGTTCTTACTTTACTACACCTTACTTTCAGTTTTCAGTTTTCTGCCTTAAGTTCGTTACAACCATAAAAATAGTAAACGATTTTCAAAAATTATAAAATTTTGCAGAAGCATAGCCACATATCCTAGCTTTCCTTTGGCGCAAGTTTCAACGTATTTGCGTAAGTATAAATTAGTCAAACGTGAATAGTTCCAAGACTAGTGCAATCTAATTTTCAGATTTGCAAAGGTTGTGAACATCAACGTGGTTGCAATCTTCCCAAAAGAATTTTCAGAAACTGTTTCAAACCACTAAAATAAATATATTAAGGGTCTTGTAACAAACATTTTAGACCATTTGGAGTCACCAATTAATAGGAATAAATTTCTCAAGTCGGAGTACGGTTTCTGGCAGATTCGCGCAATCTGGCCAAAAATGTATTTTCAAGGGGTTAGGGGTGGAGTTTTAATTTGAAATTTTCGTGAGCCACTTATAAAATCGGAGAGTTCATTCGCACAAAATTTCACAGTTTTTGGAGGTCTACAACTAGGTCTTTAAATTATTGCAAATCAGGATATGAAAACAGAAACTGTTTTCAGAAGTGAGGTTTTTTTTCAAATGTTTTTAAAAACCAAATTTTCCGCACCCACTATTCAACATTCCCTTCTAGTCGTGCCATACATGTCCTACAGTGCATCGGCGGCAGAATTCAAAATATGTGAAAAGACATTAATGCCTTTTAGTCTAGTAATATAGTTACTTTAGCAAGATGTCCTGTTTAGTAATTTTACGTCTTATCTCCTTCCTTCAGCTATAAGAGCTGAAAGCAGTTGTAATCAAACGAATCCTTCATTCTTGATTCTTGATGAATGAGCAGTTATTCTTCTTCGTCAACTATTTTCTATCTCCTCATAAGCATATGGATTTAGGCTTTCAGATTTGCAGGAGGAGTTTTACTCAATTAAACAAGATAGTTCCACGGTTACAGATTACTACACTAGACCTAAGATAGTTTGGGAAGAATTAAGTGTTTTGAAATATTTGCCTTCTTGCACTTGTAATAGGTGTACTTGCAACATTACTGCTCAGGTGAACAAATATATAGAGGATGATTTTATAATCAAATTCTTGAAAGGACTATCAGATGAATTTGAACCTGTGAAATCACAAGTTTTATTGTTAAGTCCATTACCTGATATTAATACCACAGTTGCTATGGCTGCTAAATTTTAAAGAAAAGTATTGTACTCTAGTGGACAAGGTGGTTTTGCTAATAATCCATCTCTTGTGTTGAGTATGAGAGATGCTTCCTCAGTTTTTATTAGACAGGCATCAAGTTTCAACGACCTCAAGGGTCTAGGAAAGGTTGAGTGGTCCTAAGGGACAAGGAAATTACAGAGGAGATGGAGGATATGTGCAGAAATTTGAAAGTGTTAAACGTGCTATATGCACTCACTGTGGATATTCAGGACACACAGTTGATAAGTGCTATGGGAAGCATGAATATCCTCCAGTATATAAACTAAAGGCAAGGATAAACTGTGTTGGAATGGATGAATCTCAGTATGAAGGAGGAAGTTCTTTTGTAGAAAATGAAGGAGTTAGGCATCAAATGCAATAGCAGGCAGCAGTAAGTCAGGAGTTAGCAGTGTTTACGCAGGACCAGTACCTGCAATTGACGAATATGTCGAAGGAACATCAACAAAGAGGCTATAAAGGTAAGCTTTTTGAGGAAGAAAGGGAAGAGGCCATGCTCGCTGTAATGTCAGCTCAGCAAATATCTGCTAATGGTATGTCAACAGGTAAAGTAGTAAACAGAAGTTTAAACATATGGATTTTAGAGTCAGGTGCCAGTGATCCTCTTTGTTGTTCCCTTAGCCTATTTGATTCCTTTCACCAGTTAATTATTCACAAGTAAAATTGCCCAATGATGTTCTTGTTCATGTACTTCACTTTTGAACAGTCACTAAAACCCACTCTCTTCAACTCAATAATGTGTTTCATATTCATTCCTTTTGCTTCAACTTACTTTCACTCAGTAAACTTGCAAGACAAAATCAATACAGTGTACTTTTCTATTCTGATCACTATTTTATTCATGAACAGAAGTCTGTAAAGATGATTGGTTTAGCTAAAATGAGTCAAGGATTATACAAGCTCCATGGCTTACCAAAGCTCCTTGAGAGTAATAATGATGAACTGCAGCATTTTGCCAATAGTTCTGTTCCCACCCTTGCATCCAGTGTTTCAGAGTCCAAAGCCTCTTTATGGCATTCAAGACTTGGATATATCTCAATTGTTAGAATGAGGGAAATCAAGAAGATGGGCCCTAAAGTTGATGTGTCTTCTATTTCTGTTCCCTGTCATATATGCCCCCTTGCTACACAAAGAAAATTCCATTTACAATTTCGCATTCTACTTCTGTTTCTCCTTTTTCATTACTTCATCTGGATATATGAGGTCCTTATAAATTTCATACTATGTATCATCAACGTTTTTTTTACCATTGTTGATGATTACAGTAGATATACTTGAGTGTATTTGTTGAAAGCAAAATCTTAAGCTAGAGACATTCTGCAATACTTCTGTACATATGTGCCTGTTCACTTGAAAGAAATGTAAAAACCATAAGAACAGACATTGACCTGGAATTCAAAATGAACTCTTTCTATGCCGCTAAAGGCATTGTTCATCAGACAAGTTGTATATATACTCCTGATGAGGATCAAGGGTCTGATGAGGATCAATGATCCCATCAAGAGGTCAAGGGCCCTATGATAAGAAGGAGGGCAAGAGACCTTTGTCATCAAGTTGAAACCTTCTTGTATAATAATGTTCAAGATGAACCTAAGGTTCCATAAGTTCATTTCATTGAACCCACCCTTTGAGCATTATGAGTGTGCGTGTGTTCCTTACTTTGAATTTTGTCTTGTTTTCTTGTGGTCTTTGTTTTATCTGTTTGCTTTGTAGGTAAATTAGGTACATGGAAGATCCAAATGAAATGGAGGCCCAAAAAGAGCAATGTAGCCGTGTGTTGCAAAAAGGAAGACAAAAGGAATGTTGTATTGAAGAGAATGTTTGTCTCCATAAAGACAAACTCAAATGTGTCAAAGATGGAATCCTCTTTTCAAAATTGAACTCAAAATCACATCCAACCAACAACCAAAAGGCCGGACATTTTTAAGTGCAAGGATGAAGATCAAATTGAAATCAAACTTGAAGTTAAACTTGAATTTAAATTCAACCATGATTTGAATTCAAGTTTCAACCAATTGGAGACTTAAATTTCAAGAAGAATTCAGCCTATATCTCCATCCATGAACAAGCCATCTTGAAGGATAAAAGAAGGATAGATTCCAATTCAAATTGAATCCAAGTTTGAATTCAAATTCAAACTCAATTTGAATTCAAACTTCAACCATCATTTGAATTCAATTCCAGCCATCTTATCGTCACCAAATCATATTTTCTAATCTTCATTCCTCAACAAGACACGACTGGAAGGATGGGAGGAGGATAGATAACAAACAAATTCAAGGTGCACTCAGATTCAAACTCAACTTGAATTCAAACTTCACCCAACTTTTGAATTCAATTTCAACGACATCTTACTCATCAAATAAACTCTCCAAGGACTCATTTGATGACCAAATACATGGCTGAACAAAGGAGGAATTCAATCGATTTTTGGCTAGGATTTTCTAGTTATTTTTGAATTCAAACAATTAGCAAATCAAGTTCAATTCAAATGTTTATATAGCTATTTCTTTTAGATAATATCTGGTTATTTTAAGTGTCTTTAGGCATCTATAAATAGGCCCCCTTTGGCTGATTTGTAAAGAAACTTTTGGATGAATAAAATTTCTTGATATTTCCTTCAATTATTGTGAGACTTTGTTTTCTTGGTTTTGCATTAAAAACCTAGGTTAAGATCCTTCAAAGTAGAGCATTTTGAAGGTGTTGTCATTGCTTAAAGGTTCCGTCCAGGAGGGCAATATTGGTTTGCCTGATCAACAACCATCCTGAAGTGTTGGTCTTGCTCATTTGATCCACACGTTTTTATCACTAAGGAAGCAAGGGGAAGTCTTCTTCCATGTTCCTAACCCTTGTGAAGGACGTTTGGAAGGTGAAATTGTTGGAGCCCACGTCTTGCACGCATTAAATTGGTATCAGAGCGAGGTTACTCTATTCCACCGTATTCTATCCATTTCTTTTCATTTGAGTCTCTTCATTTCAAGTTCAGTTGTGTCATTATTCTACCCCTCATTCTACACGTCATTTGTCAATCATACAAAAAAATGCATCCTAGGGTCTAAGTATATGTCTTTTGCTGCATCTTGTCATTCATCATTCAAAGTGTCATTCTTTTCTTTTCAATCTTGTCATCACATTTGATTTCAGTCATTCAAACTTGAACAAATTATGGTTTGTTGCATTTAGGTCCCATTTTCTTTTAAATGTTACAACCATCAACCTATAAAGCTACCTCGGTTTCAAATCATCTTGTGGCTACCGAAGCATTTAGTTGGTGATGATTGTATGCATCTTGTGATTCACATTGTGATTGATTTCATGCTTTGAATCAAGTTAGTCCTACGTGTGTTTGTCTTCACAAGCCATTTCCCACATTAACAAAACCCTAAAACCATCCCCAAAACCCACGGCCCAAACAACCCCACCCAAACCCAACCTTGAAACTCACCAAACAGATTCCAAACTTCCTTATTTACACTCTTAACAAAAAGCCCCAACCCAATTTTGCCAAACAAAATCAGAATCCAAAGTTCCCAACTCATTCAAAAAACCATGACCCTAGAATTTCAATTTTGTTCAATTCTTTCCTACACCCATCCATTATCCAAATTGACCACACAAATCCTCTATTACCAACACAAATAGCCATCTATACTGTACAGTCAAGTCCTAAAACCCCAATCCTGCAAATATCCAAAACGTCTAAAAACCCTAAATTGAAAACCCTAACCCTAAACCCAATTCCGCCCAACCCCAAATTTCCCTCACTTTCCAAGGTTATTTTGTTTCCATTCAAGGTTGCAAACTGAAATTTAAAGTCGTTGCACTATTTTGCCCAAAAACAAAAGATCTGAGTGCAAAAGGCACGAAATTCCAATTCATCCCCTAAAAAAAGAATCTGAACCTTGCTTACGTTGAAATAGCAAGGAAGGAAAGAAAAAACAAAAGAACAAGAGAAAAGAAAAATGGCAAAACGTTTGTGCATTCTTGAAAATGTTTTGGTGCAATTTGAAAACCTTGGATACCATAATCCGTTTTTGCTACATACAATCGTCCTCCCACATCTCATTCTCTTTATCCTGCTCTTCTTGAACCAATCACACACTTGGTTGCTCGATGATTGTATGACTTGAACCATTTTGTGGATAGCAAGTGCATAGAATCAAAATTAACTAAAGATTGCCCATGACAACCCTTAGTTCATCTTTGGTTTAGCCTTATACATCAATCTTGGTTGCGTATTTTTCTTTGAATCTTAGTAGAAAGTTCAAGTTTGTTTTCATTTCACTTGATTCTGTTTTGATACTATTTCGTGCAACTTGAAAGCAAAAGGGAGAAACAAGAGTAGACCGTTGTGATTTGGAGAAGCATTGGCAAAACACTTTCTTAATTGATCGCTTTCAATCTTCTTAACTTCAGGTTATCCAAGAAGCAAAGTGGTAAGAGAGTGGAAAGAAGAGAAAGAGGAGTGTTCATATTTTGTTTTCTACTAATCACTTAACGCTTGTTTGTCTTTGTGTTAGTTTGGTTCTTTTCTTTTCTTTTTGTTTTCGTTAAAGTTCTTTAGTTCAAACATGGAGAGCAGCACTTATTCCGCTTCTAGCAAGTCAAAGGAAGCTGAAACTGTGGACAACACGCAACGATAAATGCTAGAGATGTTAAAGAAGCTCATACATGACAATAAGGTAATCAAACATCGATTGGAGGATGTTGAATAGAGCTACAAGATGAGTGATGGCCAAGGCACAAGCAGGGCCATTCCCCTACCACAACCAAGGCGTCACCCTCCAGAAGAAGTTGAGGATGACAACCTTAGACCACCACACATCGAGCCAAGAAGGTTTGTTCCTCCAACACAACAAAGAAGGTACGCTCCAAGAAGGTACAATGATCATTACATCCTATTTGAGCATGATGCTTATGACTTTGATGAACACCCTCCCTGTTGTTACCAAAGACGCCAAAATCTCCTTTTCCCGCCAGATGACAATTTTCTCAAAGCAAAAATAAATATTCCAACGTGTTATGGTAAAAGTAATGCGGAGGAATATTTGGAATAGGAAACAAAAGTGGATCTAATCTTTTCTTGTACCAACTACAGTGAATTGCAAAAAGTGTGGTACGCTTCTATTGAATTTTCTGGTTATGCACTAAATTGGTGGACAAATTTGTATCAAAATAGAACTAAGATAAGACAACCTCCAATTGCCACATGGGAAGAAATGATGTTTGAAATGAGAAAACGTTTTATCCCAAACAATTTTGAGAGTTCTATTTTCACAAGTTTGCAAAACATAAGACAAGGTTCCAAAACTGTAGATGAATATTACAAAGAGTTAGAAATTTTGTTGGAAAGGTCTAACATGTAGGAACCCGAAGAGGCCACCAAGGCTTGTTTCTTACATGGACTAAACCGGGAGATTGCACAAAGGGTTGAGGTTCAACCTTACCTCGACCTCACAACCATAGTCCATATAGCTAAGAAGATTGAAGACCAACTAAAGGTACGTAGTTCCTCCAATTTCAATTCCACTTACCGTACTAATCAGCCTTCATCAAGGTTTTCCAGAAAGACTTCAAGAACAGGAAGCTCATGGCCTACGGGAGGCCAAACACGTGACCAAGGTGCGTCACAAAGGATGGACAACCATGTGCAGGGCACACAAAAACGAGATGAACGTGTCCAACAAAAAGCTCCCAAAGGAAATTATTTTTATCTCTCAAACAGGTTTAGAGACATTAAATGCTATAAATGTCAAGGACGTGGTCACATAGGAAAAGAGTGTCCTAATGCAAAACGAATCATGTTAATTGAGGAAACTAATGAATATGTGTGTGAGTCTGAGCATGAAAACGAATCTGAGCATGATAATGAAATTGAACTTGAAGAGGATCTAGGCGCATTAGATGATTTTGACACTAAGGAGTTTCTTGTTGTGCGTAGAGCTTTGAATGCAAATCCAAAATTAGATCATCACGAACAACATAGAGAAAACATTTTCCATATTCATTGCATGATAAATGGTAAAATGTGCACCATGATCATTGATTCCGGTTCTTGTGCGAATGTGGCTAGCGTCGAATTTGTAAGAAAACTGAATTTGCCTATGATTAATCATCTGCATCCTTACAAACTTGCATGGTTAAATGATTGCAGTGAAGTTAGCGTAAGTAAACAAGTTTTGATTTCTCTTAGCATTGGTAGTTACAAAGATGATGTTTTATATGATGTTGCACCAATGCATGCTAGTAATATCTTACTTGGTAGGCCATGGCAATTTGATCGACATGTGACATATGATGGATATTTGAATCGTTATTCTTTCAAGTTGAATGGCAAACTTTACAAATTGCATGCACTTCCACCACACAAAGTCCACGAGGATCAACAACGCATGTCTAAGTCTAGGGAAAATCCTAAGGAAAAAGAAGTTGAGAGAAAATTTGTGGGCTGTATGAAAAGTGAGAAAAAAATACAAGAGAGCAAGGGAAAAGAGGTAGTACCCACAGGAGTCACCGAGTCCAAAAAGAAGTGTGGGTATTTTGCAAAGAAAAGAGAGGTCACACGAGCCCTTTATTGCAATCAAACCGTCCTCATTCTCATTCCTAAGGCGTGTCACCTTTCCCTAGAAGAACTCCCACTAATCTTGCCTACCTCAGTTACGTCCCTTATCCAAGAGTACGAAGTTCTATTTCTCACCGAACCACCATCTGGATTACTACCTATTAGAGGAATAGAACACCAAATTGATTTTTTACCAGGAGCCGTTTTACCAAACGACCTGCCTATCGAGCCAACCCGTAAGAAACCAAAGAAATCCAAAGGCAAGTAGAGGAGCTCCTAGCGAGTGGAGAAGTCCGAGAGAGCCTAAGCCCATCAGCCACCCCTGTCATTTTAGTACCCAAAAAGGATGGAACTTGGAGAATGTGTACTAATTGTCGTTCCATAAAAAAAATTACCTTCAAGTATAGGTACCCCATACCTAGGCTGGATGATATGTTGGATATGTTGCACGGATCTAAATTCTTCACCAAAATCGACCTTAAGCAGGGGTACTTCCAAGTATGAATTAGAGAAGGGGACAAATGGAAGACTGCATTCAAACCAAGTTTGGGATCTATGAGTGGTTAGTGATGCCCTTCGGTCTCACCAACGCCCCTAGCACCTTTATGAGGCCAATGAATGAAGTCTTACGAGCGTTCATAGGACGATTTGTTGTTGTTTATTTTGATGATATCCTAATCTATTTCGAAACAATAGAAGATCATCTTGACCACATTAGGGCCGTTTTTGAGAAGCTTAAGCAAGAACAACTTTACGCCAACTTTAAGAAGTGCTTTTTTTGTTTGGAACGAGTAGTCTTCCAAGGCTTTGTCATTTTGGCTGAGGGAGTAGAGATGGATGAGGAAAAGGTTACGTCAATTGTGGAGTGGCCTATACCAAAGAATGTAGGGGAAGTTCGCAGTTTCGATGGACTTGCAAGTTTTTATAGATGATTTGTCAAAGATTTTTCTTCCATAGCTGCACCCCTAAATGAAATTGTGAAAAAAGATGTGCCTTTTAGGTGGGAAGAGCCACAACAACAGGCATTTGATGAGCTTAAACGTAGGCTAACCACTACACCCATACTTAGGTTACCAAATTTTGACGAGCCTTTTGAGATCGAGTGTGATGCAAGTGGAGTGGGTATAGGCGCAGTTTTGACCCAAGGTAAGAAACGCATAGCCTACTTTAGTGAGAAGTTTAAAGGCGCTGCATTGAATTACACTACCTATGATAAGGGACTTTATGCCCTCGTGAGATCCCTACAAACATGGCAACACTATCTTCAACCTAAAGAGTTTGTGATCCACACTGACCACGAAAGACGTAAGTATCTTAAATGGCAGGGAAAGTTGAACAAGGGACATGCCAAATTGGTAGAGTACATAGAACAATTCCCTTACGTGATTAAGTACAAACAAGGAAAGGACAATATAGTTGCTGATGCCCTCTCTAGGAGATACACATTAGTGACTACATTATCCTCACGCTTCTTAGGATTTGAATCACGTAAGGAATCGTACACAAATGATCATGACTTATGTTCTTTTCAAAGAACATAAGTTTTGTGTTCCCCAATCATCCTTACGAGAAGCATTGACTAGAGAAGCCTATGGCAGAGGTTTAATGGGTTATTTCGGAGTGTTCAAAACCCTTGAAACTCTTAAGGAACATTTCTGTTGGCACCACATGCATGTAGACGTCGAGAGGTTATGTGGTAGTTGCATCACTTGCAAACAAGCCAAATCCAAGTCTCAACCACATGGCCTTTACACGCCTTTACCCGTCCCTGATTCCCCTTGGATTGACATCTCCATGGACTTTGTTTTAGGACTTCCTAGGTCTCAAGGAGGGCATGATAGCATTTATGTTGTGGTTGATCGATTTTAAAAAATGGCACTCTTCATTGCATGTAGGAAAGTTGATGACGCCACATATGTTGCTGATTTGTTCTTCAAAGAAATTGTGAGATTGCATGGCATGCCACGTACAATTGTAAGTGATAGACATACGAAATTTTTTAGTCATTTTTGGCGTGTTTTGTGGGCTAAACTTGGTACTCAATTGTTGTTTTCTACCACAGCTCACCCACAAACTGATGGACAAACTGAAGTCGTTAATCGTACTTTTTCTCAACTTTTGCGTGCCATTTTGTAAAAACATATTAAACATTGGGAAGATTGTTTACCATATATCGAATTTGCATACAATAGGAGTGTCCATCACGGTACCTTGCATAGTCCATTTTGTATGGTTTTAACCCCTTTGTCTCCCCTTGATTTGCTCCCTATTCCCGTGCATGAACGTTCAAGACTTGATGGTAAACAAAAAGCAGAAAAAATAATGAAACTGCATGAACACGTTAAAACACAACTTGAAAATAAAAACAAAGCTTATGAAAGACGAGCTATCAAACATCGAAAACGAGTTGTGTTTAAACCTGGTGATTTAGTGTGGTTACATTTGCGCAAAGAAAAATTTCCCAATGAGCAAAAGTCGAAACTGTTACCTAGAGGAGATGGCCCTTTCAAAGTTTTGAAACGCATAGGTGACAATGCATACATCCTTGATCTTCTGATAGGTGTGGTTCTGTTTCGCCTACTTTTAATGTTGCTGACCTCACCCCTTTCACTGATGACCTTTTTGATTCAGAGACGAATCCTCTTGAGGATGGTGGGATTGATTAGGATCAAGGGTCTGATGAGGATGAAGGATCCCATCAAGAGGTCAAGGGCCCTATGACAAGAAGGAGGGCAAGAGAACTTTGTCATCAAGTTGGAACATTCTTGTATAAGCATGTTCAAGATGAACCTAAGGTTCCATGGGTTCATTTCACTAAACCCACCCTTTGAGCATTATGAGTGTGCGTGTGTTCCGTACTTTGAATTTTGTCTTGTTTTCTTGTGATCTTTGTTTTATGTGTTTGCTTTGTATGTAAATTAGGCACATGGAAGCAAATGAAATGGAGGCCCAAAAAGAGCAATGTAGCCGTGTGTTGCAAAAAGGGAGACAAAAGGAATGTTGTCTTGAAGAGAATGTTTGTCTCCACAAAGACAAATTCAAATGTGTCCAAGATGGAATCCTCTTTTCAAAAATGAACTCAAAATCACATCCAACAAACATCAAAATTTAAGTCTCCAATTTGAAGTGCAAGGATGAAGATCGAATTGAAATCAAACTTGAAGTTAAACTTGAATTTAAATTCAACCATGATTTGAATTCAAGTTTCAACAAATTGGAGACTTAAATTTCAAGAAGAATTCAGCCTATATCTCCTGCCATGAACACACCATCTTCAAGGATAAAAGAAGGATAGATTCCAATTTCAAATTGAATCCAAGTTTGAATTCAAATTCAAATTCAATTTGAATTCAAACTTCAACTATCATTTGAATTCAATTCTAGCCAGCTTATCATCATCAAATCAGATTTTCTAATCTTCATTCCTCAACAAGACATGGCTGGAATGATGGGAGAGATAGACAACAAACAAATTCAAGGTGCACTCAAATTCAAACTCAACTTGAATTCAAACTTCACCCAACTTTTGAATTCAAGTTGAACCCCATCATACTCATCAAATCAACTCTCCAAGGCCTCATTTGTTGACCAAATACACGTCTGAACAAAGGAGGAATTCAACCGATTTTTTGCTATGATTTTCTAGTTTTTTTGATTTCAAACAATTAGCAAATTCGAGTTCAATTCAAATGTTTTCTAGCTATTTCTTTTAGATAATATCTGGTTATTTTAAGTGTCTTTAGGCATCTATAAATAGGCCCGCTTTGGCCGATTTGTAGAATAGCTTTTGGATGAAAGTTAAGATCCTTCAAAGTTGAGCATTTTGAAGGTGTTGCAATTGCTTAAATGTGCCATCCAGGAGGGCCATATTGGTTTTCCTGATCAACGACCATATTGAAGTGTTGGTCTTGCTCATTTGATCCACACGTTTTTATCACTAAGGTAGCAAGGGGAAGTCTTCTTCCTTGTGCCTAACCCTTTGTGAAGGACGTTTGGAAGGTGTAATTGTTGGAGCCCACGTCCTGCACGCATTAACTTCTTGACAAAATGGACTGGTAGAAACAAAACACCAACAAATCTTAGATATAGCCAGGTCTTTGAGGTTTCAAGCCAATCTACCTATACATTTCTGGGGGTTCTGCATACAATATCCAATTTACCTAATAAATTTGAATCCTTCTCCCATCATAGCCAATAAAACACCCTTTGAGCTGTTGTGTAAGAAGCTCAAATCTTACCAGAACCTAAGAATGTTTGGATGTTTGGCTTTTGCACTCAACACTTAGCAAAACCAAGGAAAATTTTACCCCAGATTAAGAGGATGCCTATTTCTTGGAATGTCTCATACTACAAAAGGCTATATCCTACAAGATCTATCCACAAAAGACATCCTTATATCCAGAAACGTTGAATTTGATGAGTATTTCTTTCCTTTCAGAAAACCTTCTTCTGTTTACTCAAAATACTCACCAGAAATTTTTCCCAAACTGCCTATCTCACTACCAGCTGTTCCTACAACATCTGATTCTAGCTTTGTTGAAGAAGCCCATTCTCCAACCTTTGACACCAATTCTACTCCACACCTCAACTTAGATCATCTGTCTGAGAATGCATTTCTTCAATTGCCTGGTTCTCCTACTGCATCTCTTGAGCCAATAAATGTATCTTCTGATTCTTCATCACCTTCAGTCTCAATGCCTACTCCTCAACCATCCACACATTCAAAATAGATACCCATCACCTCTATTGATATTACACTGCCTATGAATTCCATTGCCAAGCCTATCAGGGAAAGAAAAACACCCAGTTATCTACATGAATATTATTACAACCACCTCTATTCACCTAACCAAAATGTCTATCACCACAGCACTCCACACACTCTAGATGAATCCTTTTCTTTATAGTCATTGGCAACAAAGTATAAAGCATATGTTTTAGCTTCTAGTATACATACAGAGCCTGCTAATTACTCGGAGGCAGCTAGTTCCTCAGTTTTGCAGGAAGCTATGCAGGGAATCAGTAATTGGTGGAAGTGTTTTGTGACAACAAAAAGTGCAATACACATTGCTAAAAATCCAGTGTTCAATCGGAGGACGAAACATATCGAGATTGATTGCCATATTGTTCATGAAAAGGTTCAAGCAGGAGTGATAAAATTGATGCCTGTCAGTATTGAGATACAGGCTGCAGATGTGTTCACGAAAACACTGAATTTGATAAGGCTGAGTGATCTAATTAAGACTTTTGGGGTATACAACATATACAGCAAGCCTGAATTGAGAGGGTATGTTAAAGAAGGAAGTGATATGCTGGTGAAATAGTCAGGATGCATTTAGTCGAGCAGTTGCGTAATGAATACAAACACCTATGTGCTGGACGAATGAGGAAGATACAAGACAGATGGTTAAGGGCTGAGAGTTGGTTACGTCATGTGGAGCTGAAATGGTTGAGATTAGAAGGACAAAAATGCATGAAACAGAAAAAACAAGAAGAGGAAAAGGAGGAGCATGCTAAAGCAATCAGGAAGAAGAGAAAGGGAACAGTGCGTTGGCGGTAGAATTTAAAACATGTGAAAAGACATTAATGCCTTTAGTCTAGTAATATAGTTACTTTAGTAAGATGTCATGTTTAGTAATTTTATGTCTTATCTCCTTCTTTCAGCTATAAGAGCAGAAAGCGGTTGTAATCAAACGAATTCTTCATTCTTGATTCTTGATGAATGAGTACTTATTCTTCTTCCAACTGTTTTCTATGTCCTTATAAGCATATCTTTCTTCTAGTTTCATCCTACTTTGATTCTCAATTGATATTTGTTAAATTTAGGTTGTGGATTATTAGAATTTTTGACATTATAGAAGGTAGGAATCAGAGTCCCTGTTGGATCTTGCGTTCTTACAATTGGGTGGCGCATTTGCTACATTCTTATGCCCATCATGCAGCACCTCTATAGATGCCGTATCGGTTTAGATTATGAATAGATCTCACGTGTATTATGTTATATTTTTTTTTTCAAAAAACATACTACATTTATTAATTGCCATCACTTATGGCAGAGGAATACCAAAATACATGAAATCCGAATCATCATACAAAAAATATCTGTATAAAAATCTAATGATTGCCAATCTCTAGTCATATACCATATGCAGCATTAAAACATTGCCAAGAAAAACCACGCTTTGTGGATAAAAACTTGGTGAAAGAAAAAACATACATATTTATATGTTTTGACGAAGGACATGACACTCTTACGCATCCGAATGATGTCGTAAACATTGTGTGTATGCATGCAAGGTATGCAATGCTGAGTAGTTGGCAGAGTGGTAAGAAACCGAATATAAGGCCAATCAGACATGTGATTAAATATTGCTGCAGTCCAGTTGATTAATGCATTATCAGTCTCTACTAGTATCCTCAAAAGGAAAATAAAAAAGAAAAAGCACATCAAAGCTGTAACCATGAAGCAGCAACTGGAGAAATGGAGATAATACAATCCGACGGTAAGGAATCATACTGAGGTTGCCTGTGTTGCTACATAACACAGGCAAAAAATTGGAGGACATGGCTATCCGGTGGACCATCATAACTGTGTCCTATTGTATCAGAGAGTAGACACACTCACTACAAGAGGATCCAACGATCTTTGTGTGATGGCATCCACTAGTTATGAAACCGAGCCAAAAGGAATGTCAAGCGTAAGGCCTCCTCTTTTCGATGGTGAGTCTTTTATACAAGGAAAACTTGGAATGAAAATTTTCTTTATGGCTATTGATATAGGCTTATGGTATATCATAGAAGACGGTCCTTTTATTCCATGTAAAATAACTACGATTGATGGTGTTACATTAGAAGTCATAAAACCTAAGCAAGAGTATACCGTAGAAGATAAAAAGAGATTGAGTATGAATGCTAAGCTATGCAACTTCTTTTAAATGGCCTAAGTAAAAGTAAATCAAGTTATGTGTCAAATTGTTCTAATGCCTAAGAGATGTGGAGAATTCTTGAAATGAAACATGAAGGTACTAGTCAAGTTAAAGAGTCCAAAATAAACATGCTTATGTCTACTCTTGAATTCTTCAAGTTATTATCGAACAAATCTATTGTTGATATGGATTTACGCGTAACTAACATTTACAACTCCTTTGAGTCTCTTGGAAAAGTATTTTCTACATAGGAAAAGGTACAAAAGGTGCTAACGAGCCTCCTATCTGAATGGGATCTTAAAGTCAACGCGATCAAAGAGACTAAGGAAACAAGATCAATACAAATGGAGGAATTAATCGGATCATCAAAGGTCTATGAAAAAAACTCACTCTAAGAAATTCTAAATCTACTTCTAAACAAGATAAGGTTGTCGCATTTGAATCAAATGAATACATCTCTACTTCTTATGATCGCATAGATACTAGTGACATGGAATCCGATGATGAAGAATTAATCACGTTGGCTAAAAGATTAAGAAAGATGATGAGAAAATCAATTAAAGGCAAACCTAAGCCTACTTCATCTAAGAAAAAAAGATATAAAAATAAGGATATAAAGTGCTATGAATGAACCTATTATATGACTGCCCAAACAAGGACAAACATACAAACCGTGACAAGGATTAGACCAAAAGTAGACCCGTCTCAAAACATGAACAAAGGAGAACAAGAAGACCCATCAAAGCCTCCACATGGAGTGACTCATCTGATTCTAAGACTGAAGGAACTGAAGAAGAAATGACACAAGTATGCTTTACATCCAAGGCATCAAATGAGATATCTTTCGACTCTGATTCTGATCCTGAACCCTCTTATGATGATTTATTTAGTCAATATCTTGAGTTGCATTTTCTAAGACTCTTGCAAAAGAAAAGAATCGTTTAATTGAAGACAAGAGATTGTTAGAATCTTCTAACACGAATATTGTATCTCGATTAAACGATTCAAAAGAAGAGCCGCCTTGCATGATAAATTCCTTAAAATCTGAGATTTCCTCCTTAATATATGAGAATACTGAGATGAAAGCCGAGATTTCAAATTTGAAATCAAGAAACACAGATTTCGAAAAGACGGTAAAACAGTTCAGTATGGGTACTTGTATGCTAGATCGTCTTATCTCTTCTCAGAAGCATGAAAATGATAAAACCGGACTAAAATACGTTGAAGAGAATGAAGTACAAAATAAGGCTACAAACTTTATTCTATCTTCATCTAAGAAACCGGATGCGTTCAAGACAAGTATACAACCTAAAAAGACTTCTAGTACACCACACGTTATAGCTCATCGGACTCCTGCTTTTTAATCACGTGGAAAGTATAATCATATACAATATAGATATGAAAGAAAACCATTGATTCATACACGACATTCATACAACACAAATGCATTTAGATCATGCACCATGCAAACTAACACAAAGGCATATCAAAAACAAACATCTTATCATGAGCATGATGGCATTCTCGGCAATAGGCCAAACGATTTGCACCTAACATCTTTTATATTGCTTCTTCATCTATTCTCTAAAATTTTATAAGACCGAGGAAGGTCACCGAAGTTTAGGTACCAAAAGGTACATTTGCAACGGGTTGAATCAATAACCCTTAAGAACATACATCAAATGCATGATATGCTATAAATTGCTATTTTTCTCCATTCTTACTTTTGATGAAATTTACAAAATAAAGGGGGAGAGAAAAGCATGATTTAAGGGAGAGAGAGAAGAATGATTCTAGGGTGCGATCACATTTCAAATGTGTGCATAATTATAGAGGAGCGATCACATTTAAATAATGAACCAATGTTATTTTTCAAATCATCAAAAGGGGAAGATTGTTGAGAAAAAGGGTTTGAGTGAGTTACAAATGTATGATTTAAATGTTACGTACTTACGAAACGCCTGAATAAATCTTACTTTGCATATTTATGTGATGAAAGTGCTTTACATGTTTATATATAATGTTGCCATACTAACAAGCCATGAAGCGTTAAAGCTTACATCATATGATAAAATTTGTTGTCTTTATACTATTTTCATGTGCCAAAATTAATGAACTAAACTAGTTCATTAAGTAAAGGCACATTTGGAGAGAGATATATGAAAACAAATTTGAAATGAAAAGTCTGCTCATCCCATTAATTTCACGCGCCATTTTCATATATATTATATATATATATCCATATTTTTTTAAAAGGCACTATATACTTATATTCCGATGTATCACTGACACGTCACATATATTATAAATGTACGTTGACGTCACACCACTATATACAACTCATATTTATGAGTATATTCAGATCTTATATCATATGATATAAGTCATGGCGACGACAAAATTATAACTACATGTTACAAGGTCATAAACTGAGAAATTATCGTATCGGGTGACTACCGAAACTTCGCCGACATGTCACGTACTTGCCATATAAAGATGGCCAGCCTATATGCATCAAAAATACTTAAAAATTTCGTGGCTCACATGTTACAATCAGCCACAAAGTCATACAATATTGGCACACACAAGTCACCCACAATTTAGCCTAGATTTGTGGATAATTCAAACTCAATTTTATTTTTACACATGGGATGTTTTTCATCAGCAATTATAGCAGATTATACATTTCATTTTATGTATATTATGTGTGACATAATATATATTACATGTGTAAGAAGCTTGAAATATATCGGAGAAAATCACATAATCGACGAAAGTCGAAAATTCGGTTTTCTACGAACATACACACATGAACATTTTTGACATAGGTGTAACATGTATGTAGGAAATTTTTACACATTCAAGACATGTCAAAGTGTTCTAGAAAATTTAAAATAGGGCCGATTATTATTTACCATGTATGTGTAAATATTGTGCATTATTTGACAAAGCTTGCCAAAAGAAAATTTTGGCACATGTGCAGGAATTTTTACACGACTTACGTCATGTTGGAGCCAAGATGGAACTTATTCGGCACTTCAATTGGTGAAGGACATGCAACACAAGATTGGTGACATTGAAGAGGGCACCACATACGGAAAGAATTCAAAAGAAACACATGTTGAAGGTTTCAACACATGTTGACTATGCTGGCCGATTTTCCCCCTTTGATTGTCTTCAATTTTCTTCCAAAATTGAAGAGAATGAATGTGTGATTGTATGGTAATTATTTGACTTGATTTTGAGCACATGTTTTCAGATTTATTTTTTTGGAATTACAGCTCATTTAAAGGGTGCCAAGGTGGACTAATGATGGCCAATCACAAGTGACAACTAGGCAAGGACAAGTCATCCTTCTAATCATATTGAACCAAGTATGCAAGATTGTATCATCTTTTACCCAAGGCAATCCTCCAAGGGCATTAAAGACAATTCTCAAGGAGAAAGAGGAACCCTAGGAGGGCAGCCATGATGCTATAAAAAGAAGAAGATGGTGCAAGACAAGGCTAAGCAACAATTCATATTCTTACAAGTGCAAAAGCAAGACTACTCTGTTCTTCTTACTTTCATTTCCTGTAAAAGATTGATCAAGGTGCGATCAAACCTTTATTCGATTAGTTGTGGTGTTCGTAATTGGTTTGTTTGATTGTTGTTATTGTAAAAGGGTGGAGTTGGTGTTTAACTCCTGTCACCCTTGTGGTAAGTGTTTTTGTGTTTAGTGATAACTGAGGAAGGTGTCCTGGAAGACTGGAGTAGGTTGTTTTAACCGAACAAGTATAAAATTCTTGGTGTTCTTTCTTTTCAGTACTTTTCTTTTAGTTTCCAGTTTTCTACATCGTATTCATTAGCACAGTAAAAATAGCAAAATATTTTCAAAAAATCATAAAATTTTGCATAAACATAGCCACACATCCTAGCTTTTATTTGGCACAAGTTTCACCTCATTGGGATAAGTATAAGCCAATTAAATGTTAATAATTCTAAGACTAGTCCGATTTTAAGACTTGCAATGGTTGAGAATGTCAATGTATTTGACATACATACCAATGGAATTTTGAAAACCTGTTTAAACCCATTAAATTACATATCTTGAAGCTCTCACCATAAAATTTTCAGGCCATTTAAAGTTCCCAATTAATAAGAATAAAATTTTCAATTCGGAGTACAGTTTCAAGTAGATTTGTGCAGTCTGAACAAAAACGCATTTCAAGTGGTTATGATTCGATTTTTAATTTGAAATTTTTGTTAGCGACTCATAACATCTGAGAGCACATTCTAGCCAAATTTTATAATTTTTGGAGGTCTACAACTAGGTCATTTAGATCATTCAAATCAGGATCTGAAAACAGAAACTGTTTTCAGAAGTGAGTAATTTGGGTCAAAAAGTTTAAAAACCAAATTTTCCACACTCATTATTCAACCACCCTTCTAGTGGTGCTATACAAGTCCCACAAATGTAATGATCGGTCCAACAATGCGCAGCATGCCTTGAAGAGAGGTCTCTCGGGTGGAAGTCCACCAAAGAAATAAATATTGAGTCAGCATACTACCATATGGCTGCAGACCATCTTATGTAATGACGCATAATTAGACCATATATGTCAAATATTCTCATAGTGTAAAAACAAATGATCTTGGGTGAAAGATGATGTACGACAGAAAGGGCAGCAAGTGGGTCTAGCAACTAGAAATCCCTGTAGATTATCCAGTTTGAGAAGAGCACGATGATACAGCTTCCATAAGAATAGGAGTATATTCGGCATGCGAGAACGATACCAAATAAAGCGATGTGAAATAAGCTGCACACAGACTGACGATGCAAGGTTTATGCGGAGCGAAGAGGGATATACCTTGTGGTTCAAGTGTCCATGTGTAAGAGCTAGTCGTACCCAAAACGTGAGCCAAACAAAGAGGATCTATAGCACAAATACGCTTCCATGTCATTGTATCCTTTATCCGTGGAATAAAATCTTGCCGGCCATCGTATTTGGAATGCATAAAATCTACCAAAACTACTTTTCATGTGATATGACCACCACAATCGACTAGAATAGGCCTTATAAAAGATGTCGAGATGTATTAATCTACGGCCGTCCTCCTCCTTGGGCTTGATAAGATTCTACCAACTTACCCAATGATGTCACGGTGCATCTCCACGGCCAGCCCAAAAAAGAATTACATATTCGCTGTCTAATGGCTCGGATTATACTTTTTGGAAGAGAATGAGCTGCAATAATATGAACTGGTATCGCACTCAAGACATGTGTGATCAATATCAATGGACCAGCCAAAGACAAATAACGATTCTGCCATCCTGAAAGCCATTTATCAATTTGATTGAGCAAATCTGTGCAGTATAGAGGCCGGTTTCAACCACGAATAAGATACACTCCCAAATATTTACTAGGTAGGGAGGAGGCCAATATTTGAAGGATTCGTTCCACTATGCGAACCATTTGGACGGAAACATGAGACGATGGTATGAAACGACTTTTATGGAAGTTGACACATTGACCCGAAGCGGCTTGATATTGATCCAAGAAGTGGTGAAATCTTTTTAAATTATTGGCGGCTCCATTGAGAAATACTAATAAATCATCCACAAATGCAAGGTGAGAAATAGTTGGCTGCACACGACCCACCAAAAACCTTGTCAGAATACCATCTTGTATCAAAGAATTGAGACCACGGGTGAATGCCTCGGAAGCAAGGATGAACAATATTGGCGATAGAGGATCTCCTTGTTTTACACCTATTTTTTGCTTGAAAAACCCACATGGTTTACTATTAATAAGGATGGATAAATATGTACCTTCTAAATGATTAAAAATGAGTTGAATGAATTTGGAAGAGAAATCCATCTGACATAGCAATTTGCGGAGAAATGTCCAGTCAACACGATCAAAAGCTTTCGTCATGTCAAGTTTAATCATGACATTATGACCACGTACCTTCTTATCTAACATGTGCGTCATTTCCTGGGCAAGTAAAACATGCTCAGTGATATCCCTTCCTTTCATGAACCAGCCAGCTCTCGTGAGATGATTTGTGGTAAAATAGAGGATATCCTTGTTGTCAAGATGCGAATGCTAATCTTAGCTAAGTTGGATAAACAAATAGGTCGGAAATCCACAAAGGTGGATGGGGCTTGAGACTTCAGAATGAGCGTGATAAGAATGTTGTCCATCGCCCTAGGAAGCCGGAATCCCAAGAAGTACTCTTGTATTGCTTTATGTACATCATGACATACAATGTCCCAACAATCACGGAAAAAGAATCCTTTGTAACCATCTGGACCCGCGGCACTATTAGGATCAAGTGACCAAATCGCAGATTTCGTTTCTGCCATAGTCGGCATTTCAATAAGTGAGCCGCTCATATCCGAAGTGACCAGCCGTGGAATGTTGTGGAGAAGTGCCGTAGCATCAGTAACCTGTGCAGCAATTTCCTAAATAGCTTCTGCAGTCTCACATAGCACACCCGTTGGCTTGTGGATTCGGCTTATATATTGTCAATGTCGTCTGTCCTTAATAGTATTATGAAAGTAGCCGGTATTTGCATCCCTATTCTGTAGCCATTTGACCCACGCTTTCTGTTCCCAGAATAAAATCTCATGTTTTGATGCCTTGTTATATTCAGCCTGGGTGGCATGATAAAGAGTCCTGTCCTCCGAAGTTAGCTGGCGTTTATAGGCCTATTCCAAACGTTGTACTTCGAGCTCCACCACAACCAATTTATCAGAAACGTTACCAAAGATACATGCATTCCAATGTTGCAAATCATGCTTAAGACGGTGTAATTTATCATAAATGCCTCTCATTCCAACAACCATTGGGTAACTTGCCTATTGTGCTCAAAAATAAGGAAGGAAATTCTCATGCTCCGCCCATAGATTTAAAAAACAAAAAGATTTTTGGCCTTGTACATGCTGCCGAACACAAGAGAGAAGAAGTGGCAAATGATCGGAGGTAATCCCAGATAAATGCCTAGTCTTCAAATTGTAGAAACGATCATAAAATGTCTCAGAACACAATAATCTATCAAGACGGCATTTGACAATACCCAGGCCATGTCCTCCGATCCATGTATTTGGAGTTCCGTCGTAAGGCATATCAATTAGAGAACATTGCCTGACACAATCAGAGAAATCTTCCAATGAAGTTAAATGAGGCATAGAAGGGTCGTGATGCTCGTTAACCGATAGGTAAGTGTTGAAGTCTCCACCAATTAACCATAATGGTTGCGCTTGTTGTTGATATTGCTGAATTTTCCAACCACATACGTCTGCGGTCGGTAACAATATGCATGCCATAAACTGGACTAACCGATATGACTTGGGTAGTACCAACAACATGAAAGCGAAAAAGGCTTACCTGTTCACCATGTTGTACATCAACCAGTTAAAGCACTGAATTCTACTAGAATACCCAAATTTTATCAGAACATGTAGATAACACTTGTGTGTGTGATAATTTAAGTTGTTGACGTATTAAACGTTCAGCCGGTTGTTTTGGCTCGATAATGACAAATAGTTGAAGACGATGTTTCCTTACTAATCTTCTTAAACGGACTAGGGACGTCCGCAGCTCCCCAACATTCCAAAATAGACAATTCATTGCAAAGAGTGGGAGCAAGAGCTTGAAGTATTCTGAGAACTTGAGCGAGTGACTATGGATGTGGGTGGTGGTTTAGGCGAAGCAAGCCTTGGGCGTCGTTGACGACAAACGGTTATAGGCTGCTCCCTGTCAAGCTGATCAATGATGGTGTCCTCCCGTTCCACTTGATGAGGCATATCCAAAATCTGTTGTGAAAAATTCTAAGCGGCTGCCTTTATTTCTCGATGCCATTCATTATGAACCATGGTGAATACTTGTGCCCGTAGAGACTCTGTTAAAGATATAGTTGAAGATAAGAAGAAGAAAAGGCCTATGTTATAATTTGTCTTGGCATGGTCATGGCTTGGATGGCATGGTAAGGATGGTGCATGAGTCCCGGCACGCATTGGCACGGTTGGCATACGATGGTGCATGTAGGCTTGACGTGCTTGGGATGATTAGCGTGGTTGGCACGATGGCACGTTTGGCACGGTGGCACGCTTGGTTCGATGGCACGCTTGGCATGGTGGCACGCTGGTTACATGTTAGATTTGGCACGAGTGTTGCATGCTGATGTGTCTGGTAGCTCTGCTGCGTGTACCTCAGCTTCAATACTAGACGAAATCTTCTCCCACAAGCTAGCTTATGTTTCTAGATTGTTCCCTAGACTAGTATAAATACGTATGTTGTTTGTAGCACAAGAAGGTGAATGAACATTACAAAAAAATTCAGTTTATACTTCTCCTTCTTCTTCTTTGAGCTGAGGCTTTTAATTTTGATGCCTTAATGCGCTTTTGTTCTCTTCTTGGAATTACTCTTATACATTGATGTATTTGATCGTTAGTTTTTGAATTCCATACGAATTTTGACATGGTATCAGAGCCATGACATTTCGCTATTGATTCATTGATTGATCTTCATCGAATTCTACATCACCTCATTCTTTCTTTTCATAAATCATTTTAATTGAAGTGTGAATATGGCGAATGCAAGTGCTGCTTCATCTAGCTCTCGAAATAATCATGTGAACAATGAAAATCCAACAAGTAGTCCGTACTACTTGCATCCGAATGACAGTCCAGCAATTGTTCTGGTTCAACCTCCACTCAATCCACACAATTTTCACTCGTGGAGCAGGACATTTCAAATGGCGTTGTTGGTAAAGAACAAGAGCTGTTTCATTGATGGATCCATGACCAAGCCTGCACAGAATGATCCTCAATTTCAGCAATGGAGGCAGGTAAACACCATGATCCAGTCTTGGATCATGAACTGTGTTTCTCCTTCAATTGCACAAAGTATAATGTGGTATGATAATGCGTTAGATGTATGGAACGATCTAGTTATGAGGTATGGAAGTGGTGATCCATTCAGATTATCAGATTTACTGTGTGAATTTTATGCGGTAAAGCAGGATAACCTCAGCGTAAATGATTATTTTACGAAACTGAAAGTATTATGGGAAGAACTGGCCTCCTTAAGATCCATACCGAAGTGTGATTGCCTTCGATGTGTGTGTGACATATCAAAGAAGATAAATCAATTCATTGAAAGTGATTATGTTATAAAATTTGTTAAAGGATTAAATGATGAGTTTGATCCGGTGAGGTCACAAGTATTTGTGATGACTCCGTTGCCGGATATTAAAACTGTGTTTGCAATGGCATTGAAGTTTGAGAGAAAAATCACCAGCAATGGTGCATCAGCTGGTTTTAGCAATGCACCTACGGCTTTGGCTGCAAACTGTGATGATCAGGAAGGTTTTGTGGCAAATGCGTATGCCAATAAGAAGCAAGGTCAGTCATACAGAAGAGGAAATGGAAGGTTTTATCAAGAAGGAAATACACGATTGCAGTGCAATCATTGTGGTATGATTGGACATACAAGTGACAGATGCTATAGGAAACACGGTTTTCCCTCCGGATTCAAGTTTAAAAACCAAGTTAATGCGGCTGAAGTGGTTGAAGAAAGTTATCAGAACTGTGATGCTGAGTTATCTGCGTCTGTTTCATTCCCCCCGTCTGCTCAGTCTCTTACTCAGAAACAGTTTAATAAACTTCTGAAATTGTTGGATATTGATGATGTTGTTTCAGGGAGCAATGGAAACAAGGAGGTGCAAGGAGCAGTTATGACTACACAAACTGGTACATCCACAGGTAAGCAATCTGTTAGTACTGAGAGTGTGTGGATCTTGGATTCAGGAGCCACTGATCACATTTCATGCTCCTTGTCACTGTTCCAGTCGTATAATCCTGTTGATCATGTCTCTATTAAATTTCCTAACAATGTCACAGTTGAATCCACTCACAAAGGAGTTTTTATGTTGCATAGTGGTCTGGTTTTGAAGGATGTGTTGTACGTTCCTTCGTTTTCTTTCAATCTTGTTTCCCTCAGCAAGCTTACTGACTCTCCACATTTGCTTGTTTCGTTTCATGACTCTGGTTGCTTGATTCAGGATCAGTTGTCCAGGAGGATGATTGGTTCAGCTAGGAAGCATCATGGACTTTATTACATACATGATTCCAGTTTAGCTTTGCAGTGTGAAGTGTCCAGTACATGTTTTTTTCCTTCTGCTTTGTCTTCTACTAGTCTTGACTCTGATGCGTATCTTTGGCATGCCAGACTTGGGCATGCCTCATCAGCTAGAATACAAGAGTTGCATAGACAGTATCCAGACATACCTTCTTTTAGTCAAAATAATGGTTGTACAGTGTGTCCTTTGGCTAAACTCAAAAGGTCACCGTTTCCTAATTCTGTTATGGTTTCTAAGCTTCCTTTTGATGTCATTCATGTTGATATTTGGGGCCCTTATAGGCACCCTACAATGTACAATCAAAGGTACTTTCTGACTCTAGTTGATGATTGTTCAAGGTATACTTGGATATATCTCCTTAAAGCAAAGTCTGAGGTCAGGCAAATTTTGCAGAGTTTCTTTCATTATGTATTTACTCAGTTTGGTGTTCATATCAAGGTTGTTAGGAGTGATAATGGACTTGAGTTCAAAATGTCTGAGTTCTATATGCAGCATGGGGTGGTTCATCAGACAACCTGTAACTATACTCCCCAGCAGAATGGGGTGGTTGAAAGAAAGCACCAGCACCTGTTGGTTGTGGCTAGAGCCCTTAGGTTTCATGCTTCACTGCCTATTGAGTATTGGGGGTTCTGCCTTCAGCATGCCACCTATTTGATAAACTTGATGCCCTCACCTATACTTCAGAATAAGACTCCCTATGAGATTTTACATCAAAGTCAGTCTGTCTATACTCATCTTAGGGTGTTTGGGTGTCTAGCGTTTGCTTGTGACACCACTCCTCACAAGGCAAAATTTGAACCCAGGTCTGTACCTTGTGTTTTTCTTGGGTTTCCTATGAATACAAAGGGGTATATCCTCCAAAGATTGGAAGACAAGTCTGTCATTGTGTCAAGAGACGTTCTGTTTCATGAGAATTCCTTTCCATTCTCCAATGTGTCTTCTGTGCCAGCAATGTCAGCCCCAGTGCATCATGCTATGGGGGATGTTCCTTTGACATCCTGTTCTCCTCCAGCTCAGCTGCATCCCTTACATGAATTGTCATCATGTCCTGATATTCATCATTCGAATGATGCTGTGTCTCCCTCAAGGTCATCTGTACCTTCAGCGTCATCTTCTCCTACTTCTCAGACATCAGGATCCCCCTCAAATGATCAGATACCTGTGACTCAGCTGGAAGTTCATTTGCCTCCAGTATCAGGCTCTGATCACAGATGTGCTAGACCAAGGCATGCACCATCCTACTTACAGGATTACTATTGCAATCTTAGTCAATCCTCTGACACTGTTGAATCCCTTGCCTCCGTGCCATATCCCATACAAGCTTATCATTCACTTGAGGCTCTGGCTCCTGAATACAGATCATATATCCTTAATATCAGTACTGAACAAGAACCTGTGACATATCAGCAGGCTGCTGGATCAGCAGCTTGGCAACAAGCTATGCAGATGGAATTAGCTGCCTTAGAGGCTACACATACATGGGATATTGTTCCCTTGCCACTGGGTAAGCAGCCTATTGGGTGTAAGTGGGTATACAAAGTCAAACGCAAGGCAGATGGCTCCATTGAGAGATACAAAGCCAGGCTTGTGGCTAAGGGGTACACCCAGCAACCAGGTATAGATTATGTTGATACTTTTTCCCCTGTGGCCAAAATGACTTCTGTGCGTCTACTTTTGGCTTTGGCATCTGTGAATCATTGGCATGTGCATCAATTAGATATCAATAATGCCTTTCTTCATGGTGATCTATATCAGGAGATTTATATGGAGTTGCCTCAATGTGTTCAGTCATCAATTCCTAATGCAGTTTGCAAGCTTCAGAAATCTCTTTATGGGCTTAAACAAGCCAGTAGACAATGGAATGAAAAGCTTACTTTGTATTTGTTGTCTCAGGGATATAAGCAATCTAGAAATGATTACACTCTGTTCACTAAAAGAGCTTCAGAATCTTTTATAGCTTTACTCATTTATGTTGATGACATTATTGTAGCTAGTGACTCTTTGTCTCATATTCAGCATCTGAAGGAACATTTACATTCTACGTTTCAAATCAAAGATTTAGGTGTTCTCAGATACTTTTTGGGGCTTGAAGTGGCAAGGTCTCAGGGGGGATTATGATTTGCCAGAGAAAATATGCATTGGAATTATTAGAGGAGACAGGTTTTTTGGCAGCCAAACCTGTTCTAACACCTATGGAACAAAATTTGAAACTGGAGCACAATGATGCACCTTTATTTTCAGATGTGTCTTGTTACAGGAGGATTATTGGCAAGTTACTGTATCTTACCATTACAAGGCCTGATATCTCATATGCTGTTCAACAGCTAAGCCAGTTTTTAGATTGTCCCACAGAAATGCATATGAAGGCAGTTCATAGGTTGCTTAGATATTTGAAAGGTAATCCTGGTCAGGGACTGTTGTTTCCCAGCACAGGTTCGAAATTGCTTAAGGCATATGCAGACTCAGACTGGGCTGGTTGCACTGAAACCAGGAGATCTGTCACAGGATATTGTATGTTCTTTGGTGATGCTCTGGTATCTTGGAAAGCAAAGAAACAGACTACAGTATCTAGATCCTCTTCAGAGGCTGAGTACAGGTCACTTGCTGCAGCTACTTGTGAAGTACAATGGTTGCTGTATCTGTTAAAAGACCTGGGGGTAGAGCAGAAAGAACCTGTGGAGCTGTTCTGTGATAATAAGAGTGCCATATACATAGTGGAAAATCCGGTGTTTTATGAAAGGACAAAGCATATAGAAGTGGATTGTCATGTGGTTAGAGATAAATATCAAGAAGGAGTGATTAAGCCAATGCCAGTAAAGACTGAGTTCCAAGTAGCTGATTTGTTTACTAAGGCATTGAATTCACAGAGATTACAATTTCTGACTTCTGCTTTAGGGATCTGCAATATTTATAAGAAGTCAGAATTGAGGGGGGTGTTAAAGATATAGTTGAAGATAAGAAGAAGAAAAGGCCTATGTTATAATTTGTCTTGGCATGGTCATGGCTTGGATGGCATGGTAAGGATGGTGCGTGAGTCCCGGCACGCATTGGCACGGTTGGCATACGATGGTGCATGTAGGCTTGACGTGCTTGGGATGATTAGCGTGGTTGGCACGATGGCACGTTTGGCACGGTGGCACGCTTGGTTCGATGGCACGCTTGGCATGGTGGCACGCTGGTTACATGTTAGATTTGGCACGAGTGTTGCATGCTGATGTGTCTGGTAGCTCTGCTGCGTGTACCTCAGCTTCAATACTAGACGGAATCTTCTCCCACAAGCTAGCTTATGTTTCTAGATTGTTCCCTAGACTAGTATAAATACGTATGTTGTTTGTAGCACAAGAAGGTGAATGAACATTACAAAAAAATTCAGTTTATACTTCTCCTTCTTCTTCTTTGAGCTGAGGCTTTTAATTTTGATGCCTTAATGCGCTTTTGTTCTCTTCTTGGAATTACTCTTATACATTGATGTATTTGATCGTTAGTTTTTGAATTCCGTACGAATTTTGACAGACTCTGCAATTAGAGAATGTGCGAGTAAATCCTCTACCATAAAGGTAGAATATCGATCAGCACGTTCCTAATGTGTAGTCTCCAAATCCGAGACATTTGCTATTAAAATGCCATCCTGTTCCGCAATTAAAGGCTCATGAGAAGGACCCGATTTTGATAAATCCTAAGCGGATGAAACTTGTAGCTGGTCAATCAAAGGAATGGGAGCATGGCCTAACACAGCCTGTGAAGGTGTGGACGTGGGTGTGTCTTCCAGTATAGATGTGTCATTATGGTGATTAGTGGCCGTAGGAATTGACAGTGGAGGATGTTGTACATCACCTAAAGTTGGTAGTACTTACGTTTCTGAGCGAGATAAAATTTTATTGTTGGTTGTGGTTACTTCTTAGGTGTCTATCGTTGGTGTTTGTCTTTCTGTCGAGAAACCACATCCGTTTGAGGTTGCGTTCCCTGAGAGGTTACTGGTTTTGGAATCTTCTCTTGTTTACAATTTGGTGGTACATGGCCCAAGACTCTACATTCTGAACAAAATGCAAGAACATCTTCATATTCTACCACCGGATAAAATTCACATTGTCCTTGAATGTGAAGTCGAGTCAGACGAGGTTTAGATATGTCAACTTCTATACAAAGCCGGACGACTGATGGGCGAATGCCATGCAGAGTTGTCGAATCCATAGGGAGAGGTGTACCGATCATATGGGCCACATCCCATAATGCAGCCTTATTATGCAAAAAAGTAGGAGACCTCGAACAGAAACCCATACCGATACAATAGGAGTGTCATACTTAGGATCAAAATCCGGAGTCCATTTTGTCACCCTCATGTGAAAACAATGCAACATCCATGTACGTTGTACAAAACATCTTTGGTAATCTTCCTCATTATCAAATGTAATGATGATATGCTGAGCATCTAAGTGACCAAGTTTAGGTGTATCTTTGAATCCAATGTTGTGGTTGATCAATGATCGTAAATGTAGAAAGGAGTAAAGCAGAACCAGAAGGCAAACAAAATAAGAGTAACAGATTTGGAAGATGTGCGCCAAAGCAGTGATCAATTGGTGCTGGAGATCGGAAGTCCATCATGATCGCATTTCGCCACCGCCGCCAACATTGTGTAAACTGTGTAAGTCATATAAATACACACATATTATATATATACATATATTTTTTTAAAGGCAACTTTTATTCATTGCGAGCTGTCACTTATGGCGGAGGAAAACCTTATTACATTGATAAATCATACGAAAACAAAAAATGTAATGCACTTAAGATTGTCAACAACCAATCGTATATGATATGCCGCATTAAAACCTTGCCAAGTAAAACCACCCTTGTGGATAAAACCTTGGCAAAGGAAAAAGCATACATATTTATATGAGTGGAGCGATGACAAAGTACAATAAATTGCAAATAAGATATCAATGTCTTCAATGATGTGTTTGCGCAGCTGGATTTATACGGGTAACTTTGTGGTTGATCCGTTGCATCTCTTTCGTGATAGATGGATAATGTCAGCAGCAAATTTGGCCCATGTGAGTATTCCTCATAAAAAAGAAACGGCTGATTAGGGTCCATGATAAACCATGCACTATTGATCCAAATTTTAATGTATGAGGCACGTACCATCGTTGCCCGAAGTCTAGCGACTACGGGCAACAGCAGATTTGTATCGCCAACCCATTGACAGACTTAAAAGAAAGCAATAATAATAATAGTGGGAGATTACGTACCCAAGTTGCCCGCATCACATTGATACAGGCAATAATGCAGAAGTTCCAGCTTGAGGAGTTATGGCCGGAGAGCATAATTGGTGCTGTCTATGAGGTAAAATCCACGTGCCGTAGGAGAAAGTTGCCCAGCCGAAGAGTAGATAGTGGTGGCAGGAGACGTTCTTGCATGCTGCGCTAAATGATGAGCAACCATGTTTATCTCTCGAGGGACATAAGCAATTTGACTGTTGGTGAGGTCAAGAAGCGTTATAAGTCAGGAATATTCTGGCAGTAAACAAAGATGAGGATCCCCTTTTTGTGTTGCCTGCTTAAAGTCAGATTCAACTATTAGCTGCTGATGTAAACTGTTACACCCCGTGACTTTTAAGCACGATTTTCAAATACTTAGAGGTCAACCTTAAATACAACTTAATTAATTTTGTAGGTTATGAGACTTAGTCACCTAAAACATAGAAGAATAAGAAAGAAGGGTTCAAAATAGAATTAAAGGTAATTAATAGAAATTACCTAAAAGGTCCCTACTAGGAGATAGGGGGAGTTATAGAAATTTAGTATAACTCCCCATCTCAGCATAAGGGGACGTTTTCCACACCAAAGAGGAGAGGGAAAACCGCAGGAAAAGAGAGAGAAGAGGAAAAGGAAAGGAAGAAGAAGAAGAGAAGAAGGAAAAGAAGGAAAAAGGCCATTCTAGGTTCAATTCTTATCAAGGTTCTGCAGTAAATCCGTAAGACTAACTAGAAACCAAGGCAAGTAATCTTTCTATACGCTTTACGCAAATTTTGATACTTTAGGCCCTATGTTCTTACAAAGAGAAAACATGAATCACACATTAGTATTCTTGTCTTGTCTATCTTAAATGCTTTTTTATACGTAAGTCTTGTTGCTAATTGTGTAAAGTCTTGTTCTTTGGGCCATATTTATGAAAATAGTTGTGTGGTGCTTCGTTGTTGTCAAGCATGCCCATAAAAGTGTATATTTTGACGTGCTTATTGTCTTGCGCTACTCTTATGTTGATTGTCTACACTTAGATGTTGGGAGTAAGTGCAGGAAGTTGAGAGATGAGTGATGACATTGCTGTAGTCTTGTTGTGTTGGGAAAGTTGATGAGATCTTTTGAAGGTTGTGAATGATTGAAGGCTAGAGTGGATATTGTTAGGCATGGCTAGGCATCAATTTATGTTTAGATGTGTGTTAAGTAAGATGAATCTAGATGTTAAGATGGATCTTTAAGTGTTGAAAATGAAAGGGTTGAAGAAGGAGGGTGTTGGAGAGGAAGTTACTGCAGAAAAACTGCAGTTTGGCATCGTCAGAACACTTCGAACGCCTACATTAGGCGCTCTATGTCACATCAGGCGCCTAATGTAGCGTTCAATGTGTCCTGAAGCTTTTCCGTACAGAAAAACTGCAATTTAGAACCGTCAGAACACTTCGAACGCCTACATTAGGCGCTCTATGTCACATTAGGCGCCTAATGTAGCGTTCAATGTGTCCTGAATCATCCCCGAACATTTCGAACATCTACATGAAGCGCTCTATGTCACATTAGGCGATTCATGTAGGCGTTCAATGTCTACGGAACATCCCCGAACACTTCGAACGCCTAGTATAGGCGCTCTAAGTCACTATAGGCGCTTCATGTAGCGTTCCAACTATACTGGAAGTCTCTTTGACCCTTTAGGTGCCCTATGTACGTGTTGTAACCTTATACACTTCTTTTGAGCATAAAATGCAAAGGTGTTTGAGTTGTAATTGAGGTGTAGATGGTAAGTTTGATCAAGTTAGAATAAGATTGAATCTTGAGTGAATTCGTAAGAAGAATGGACTTGGAAAGATACGACCACGGAGTGTTTGAGGTGCAAGACTGTATACTTGATAAGTACGATATATGAATGTGTGTGATACATGTTTGATACGAAGTTACATGTGCATCCTGCATCATGACATGGGCACTTGCATTCGATTTGTGATTTGCTTTGCAAAAGAACATGTGGTTACAAGAAAGGTTTAAAGTTTTCGAAAGACAAAATGGCTGCTGGTTGATCGCATGGTATAAAAGTCACGTCTGCGAAAGCAGGGTATAAAAGCGTGATCTGTGAATCAACAGCAGGGTATAAAGTTATTTATGGGGCCGTGGACCTTTCAGCACGGATATATGATATATGTAATGGGGCCGTGGACCTTTCAGCACGGATATATGATATATGTAATGGGGTCGTGGACCTTTCAGCACGGGGTATAAAGTTATATGTTATGGGGCCGTGGACCTTTCAGCACGGGGTATAAAGTTATGTTTGCTGTGGACTGATCACCCAAAGGGTATAAAGTTCTGCTACGCGAAGAATATGATATGTAAAGTGATGAAATGTTTTGTGAAATGACATGCATGACATGTTTATGAAAGAAGACATATGCATGGGTGTTGTGTATGATTTTAAAGAAGTACATGCATCATGATACACGAAGCATAAGACTTGACATGCAAGAAACGTGGTTAGTCTATGATTTGCTTATGTGATACGTTGTTTTAATACATGTTGGTTCCCGTATCTGTGTACATATATGTGCTTTATCGGTTTTGAGGAATTCTTATTAAGATGCTATTTGTTAACCCGAGCACCTATATTTTGGGCAATGTTTTATACACTGGTGACTCGACGTGTGTGATTCCGTAAGGTGTATAGACGGGTTACTTGCTGGCGATAATTTCGCTAAGAACAGTTACTCTATTCCTTTTTCAGGTGAGCCTGAATATGAGTTGATATTCATCGAGGACGATGGCGAGTGGGCTCAATGGGATGACGGACAGGGGAATAGATAGATGCTGGACTACTTTCTTTAAGTTTGGAAACTCGTTGTTATTATGTTGATCTAGAACTTATGTTGGTTAGATGAACAAACACCTTTTATTTCCACTACAGTTTCTGGTTGTATGATTTACGATGAAGGTTTAAATTTTATGACGTTTCCGCTGGTTCTTTTATCTTACATTATGAAGGATGTACGTTTGGTCTGCTTGACGCTTCGTAGTTCTCCTAGTAGGCTACGGCGGGTGCACTGGTTCCGATGACGGTATCGGGCCGGGGCGCTACAGGGCCCAAAAAACATTAAACTATAAAGGAGAGATTGAATTTCTGCACGTAGTGGTGGTAAACAAGGAAGCAGAAAAGATATTACTGCAATCATATGGCCCTGCGAGTCACGAAGTATTGCTCCAGCTGTGGCCGATTTACGTCCCGCAAAAGCATCAACATTAAGCTTTTATTTCCTGGAAGGCGGTAATTCCTATTTGACAACGGTTAACGGCTTAACTCAAAGACGAGGACTGAACCCTGCAGCTATAAGGGATGGTATATTTACTGCATAAGGTGCGCCTGATTGTGTGAATGCCCAGGCATAGCAAGATTGACATGTGATGTTAAAAATCTGAGTGGGGGTTATGCTAGCTTCTCCGTATATATGATCAGTATAAACCTTCCATGTATCCCAGCAAAGCATAATCGGGCCTACGACTCTGAAGTGACCTCGTAGGTGACTTGCAGTGGAAGACATCCACCATTGCTATAAGAAAGTGCGAATTTGGGACTCCTGATATACAGGGCCATCTAGTAACCACGACAGACGCATCCAAGCATCCTTGACATAGACACAATGTAGAAAGATATGGTTGATAGTTGAAGATTTTAGCTTGCAAAAGGGGCATATTGTGGGGCAATTCGTTTGGTAACGGATCATGTTATCCTGTAGAGGAAGGGCCTTGTTGAGTAAGCGCCACATGAATAAGTTAACTGTCTTGGGGATCTTTTTCCACCATATAAACTTGTGTGAATAAAGCTGGGCTCATATTGGTCGGAGATCATTGTATGCGGTTTTAATTGTAAAGATGCCAGTAGGACTAGATCGCCAAAAAAGGTCTGTCACTCCATTGGAGATATGCAAACACGTCTGATGGATTGAGTATAGTCGCTTCCAACCAGGAGAATCATATATTCTAGGTGTATAATCTGCTCTTGACCCATATCTAGTGTGCATATAAATAGACCAAGTGGATTGCTTTGTATGATAGTTCCACCAAAACTTGCAGTCATAAGCCTGCTGTATATGGGATAAACTGCGTATTCCCTGCCCTCCTTCATTTTCTGGATAGCATAAATTTGCAAGTGTATGCTAGTGGTGTCAATCTCCCCATATGAACTGAGTAATCTTTCGGTTAATGGCTGAGATAACACTCTCAGGAAGTCGCGCTGCTGCTAAAAGGTTTAGAGGGATAGACATCAGGACTGTTTTGAGAAGGACTAGTCTTGAGCCTGGAGTAAGTAATTTGCGAGCCCATCCGGTTAGTTTGTTCTCAAAATGCTGGAGCAATGATGTGCAATAGATTGCTCTATTTATTCCACGATACAGGTATGAACCCAAGTACTTTATAGGAAACTCCGAAGATTGCATCTGTAGAGTATGTCCAGTGCGATGCAGTTACGGAGTGGCCGTATAAGAGCTTGATACAAATTGGCTCTTGCTGTAATTGACCAATTTGCTAGAAGATTGTTGATAGGAGTGCAGAAATGATTGGAATGTATTGAGATTGCTGTGCCCTGCGTTTAAGAAAATTAGCAAATCATCTGCATATGCCAAATGGGAGACTACTGGTACTCTTCCGCTTGAAAATCCTCGCAATGATCAAATTTCAAACAAATGTTTTAAGCCGCTGCTAAATCCCTCTGAACTGATAAGAAACAACAAAGGAGAAAGTGGATCTCCTTGTTTGACTCCACGTGTGGGAGAGAAGAACCCATAGGCTGCTCCATTGATAGAAATTGAAAGCTTAGATTGCCTCATATTGTTCATAATAATGCGAATGAAATGATGGTGAAATCCAAATCGTTGCAGAATTGCCTCAAGATAAGACCAATTTACTCTATGGAAAGCCTTTGCCATATCCAGTTTTATCATAACATTTGCCCCATGCGTTTTGCGATCTATCAAGTGTACCATTTCATTTGCTATCAACACATGTTCACTTATGTCATGACCTTTGAGAAAACCAATTTATTCCAAAGAAATGACCTTAGGTAGTATGGAAGATAGTCGAGATGCTAGAATTCTAGTTGTGACCTTGCTGATAAAGTTTGAGAGACATATTGGCCTAAAATTTGCGTAGGTAGTGGGAGTTGTTTTTTGGGAATCAAAGTTATCAATGACGATATCATTACCTGCGGAGGAGTGTCCCCAAGAAAAAATTCTTGCACTGCAAGCGTTATGTCCAACTGTAAGATGTTCCAACTTGTGCGAAAAAAGTGGCCGTTAAATCCATCCGGCCCTGCTGCGCTATTTGGGCTAAGATTCAATACTGCATTTTTGACTTCTGTTGCATCTGGTATCGCCATTAACATATAATTGTCTGCTTGTGAAATAACAGAATGGATATGTTGTAAAAATGCGTCTACTTTTTGCACCGGTTCAGCTGTAAAAAGTTGTGTGAAATACTGCACCACAGCATTGCCCAGTCCATCATTTGTGCGAAGATGGGGTCCCATAGAGTCTCTCAAGTCTCTGATGACTTGTCTGCGATGTTTGTCTTTTACTAGAGCATGGGAAAATGCTGTATTAGCTTCCCCTTCTTCAATCCATTTAATCCACAATTTTTGAGCATAGTATGCTGTTTGAGCCTTATTTGCTTGAAGTAGAAGAGCCTGCGCTAAAGATAGAGATGTTCTGTTTTCAGGACCTGGATCATTGTCATGCAAAATTTCACATCGTGAGTACTCCTGCTCTACCTTTTCGACATTGTTCAATATATTTCCATATGCTTCACGATTCCATTTACGTAGATCTTTCTTTAACATGCCTAACTTATTGTAGAGGCCTCTCATTCCTCCTGTCATTGGGTAAAGATGCCAATGTGAGGATATAATGATAGGTAATCTGGGTGGTGTGTCCATGCATTTATGTATCGAAATGGTCGAGATATCTGTGGTTGAGCAAAAGTGCATTTCAATAGCTATGGGGCATGATCTGAGGTGGCTCTAGGCAGATGATGAACCGCCATATCTGCAAATAGATCAGCAAATGACGTGGAGCATAAGTATCTGTCTAGTCTTCGCATTATCCTTCCTGATCCATTTCCCCTAGCCCAAGTAAACGGTGTGCCAGTGAATGGGATGTCTTGCAGACTGCATTCATCCACACAAGATTTAAAGTCCTCCAAAGATCTAAGAGGGGGAATAGTGCAGCCGCGATGTTCTTCCAATGTCAAGAATGTATTAAAGTCACTACCAATGATCCATGTTGTGGTGATTGTTCGTGACGTTTCAATGAAGGATCTCCAAAGAGGCAGTCTATCTGTCTGCGTATGTCTGCCATATATGACATATAGAGAAAAAGCTTGTTGAGTTTGGTTTAGCACGAATGAGAGCAAAGTTGTTTGAAGTTCTTGGGCAGCATGTGTCAAATTCATTGTGGAGTAATTCCAAAATACCCAAACATATCCATTGCATGTATCTTAGGCATTTGAGTAACTTAACTTAAGGTGATGCTATGTTAAT
Organism: Eustoma russellianum; assembly: GCA_036186865.1. Lineage (NCBI taxonomy): Eukaryota > Viridiplantae > Streptophyta > Magnoliopsida > Gentianales > Gentianaceae > Eustoma > Eustoma russellianum. The sequence goes on along the minus strand of AP025047.1, from coordinate 26,555,638 downwards.
CTTGTGGCACATTGTTTAGGTTCAATAATAACTGCAATGTCTATCCTAGTTTTACGTAAGAGAATAATGAGGCGCTCAAAAGAGGTTCGAAGTCCTCCCACATTCCATGTTAATATATTCATTGGTAGTCCATTTGAGAAGAAACCATACAATTCACACTTCGTGTTTGAATAGTTGATGGAGGACGTGGAGGTAGCTCCCGATTGCTGTCTCCTTCTTCTTCATGGAGCTACAGGCAGAAAGGCTTCATTGTCAGGCGGGACATTACTGAAACATACCTGTAGAATATCTTCTCATTGGGGCATGCAGGAAGTGAAGAAAGACATTTCCTTATATCTTCTGTGGCCTCTTTCATTTGACTTACAAAATCTGTTCGAGAATCATCATCATAATGTGTGGCAGCATGCATATTGGCATCTATTTCCGAGTCTGAGTGTTGACACACATCTGGTTCGTCATGATGGGTGTTATGACCAATTGTTTCCTTGCCGTCTTCTCTTAGGTTAGCCAAATCCTGCATTATGGATATTGGAATAGCATGATCATCCTGCGTATTTTGTGATATTGGTTGTGGATCGTCGCTAGCATCTCTGATTTCCACCGAAGGAGATTCTGGTCGGCGTAGTATCACGGGTGGATTTGTGTTTGATGGGCCAGAAGGTTGAGTCTTTTTCGGAGTCCATCGCGTTTGAGGCTTTTGTGGTTTGTCTGGCGGCGGCTGTGAGGGTCGATGATCTCCACATTTTGAAACGTCATGACCTAATCGCCTGCAATCTGTGCAAAAAGTGGGTAGATCTTCATATATTATTTGCTACTGGATGATTTTTTGTTTACCTTGAAGGAACAACTTTTTGGACAGATCATTTGAGATATCTGTTTAAACACAAATACGTGCAACTGAAGGCCTTAATCCGTCCGCTGTTGCCACATCCAGTTTGATCGGGTTCCCTACCACTCTGACAATTTCGAATAACGCAGATTTTTGATGAAAAATGCAGCGGCAGTCCAGGTAAGGAGATCCAGATTGGAACGATTGGTACGTCCGTTGCCGGATCAAAATCCACGGTCCATTTGGTGATTCTCATGGTGCAACCTGCGATCGTCCAAGAACGTCGATAAAAGCAGCGTATGTAGTCTGGTTCATGCATGGAGTTCAAAAGAATGTGTGTTTGATCCAAAAGTGTCACCTTTACATCTGGTCTAAAGCCTATGCGTTCGAATACATCCCGTATGACCTTTAATGGTGGCCGGCCGAGCCAAAATGTTCCAAGGAGCGCTAAAAGGTAAGGGGCGGCCAGAGCATCGATTTCTTCATCTGTAAAAGAGAGCATGGGGTGGCCTTTGTATTTTTCGATTGCTTTTGATGGGATCGGAGGAGTTGTTGCGTTTGCGAGAACCGTTGCAAACGTGCGATCGCTGGTGGTTGCGCACCCTAGAGAAGAAGATGCCATTTTATATTATATATATATATATATATATATGTATGTATGTATGTATGTATTTTTTTTGCAAGAAAAGGTGATTATTATAGATATGAAAGTCCCTCACTTATGGCAGAGGAATGCCATGGTACAAAACGAGAGAGAAGATAACAATAAATGAAACATGACAACAATGACATGCCGAGTAATAGAAAAACAAACTGTTGTATATGATATGCTGCATTAAAACCTTGCCAAGTAAAAACACCCTTGTGGAACAACCTTTGATGAAGGAATAAGCGCACATATTTATATAACTGAAAAAGAATGTGCAAAACGAAATTATATGCAACAAGTAGATGTGGATGCCGTCCATATGTGGTTGTCTAGACCTTCGAGCGATCATGACGGAAATGTGGGTGTGTTGAATCCGTGTGAAGAAAGCCACGAACATGTGAAGGCAGCAATGCCAAAGAGGTAAAAGACTAGAATAAAGAGGAAATCATTGCCAACTGCGCTAAGAAGTGTGCCGGCTGATTAGTCTCTCGAGGGACATATGTGAGGTGTAATAGGACTATACCGAGAAGCAGTCGTAGGCGATGGAGGTCCTCAGCTGAATGTGACACCGGAGAAGCTATGAAGTGGATAAGTTCTTGAGAGTCAATAAAAATATCAGATTCACCGTACCGTGGTAGATAATAGATAAGTGCTATTAAAACTACCTGCGCTTCAACTCTAAGAGGATACTCATGAGGAAGTGGAAAGGATATAGCATGTACAAAATGGCCAGATGAGTTTCGAACTATTTCTCCGCCACCTACACTACGACGGCCCACCAAGGCATCTGTATTAAGTTTTAAACAACCAGCAGTAGGGGGCACCATCGAATAATCTGCATACGCCCAGATCTTAATGAGGGCGAGAGGCCTAGATGAATAAGCCATGCATTCGAAACGGCAAGTTTTGTGCCTGATCCAGACGCAGCCAAAAAGTATCGGTCCTGTCTAATGGATCGAATAACAAGTTGCTGAGACCAAGATACATCATCGTAAATAATAGCCGTATAATTTTTCCATATATGCCAAAGAAAGATGCCTGTATATACTTTCCGCATATCCCCCAAGAAAGTTTTAGGAGCGGCAAACCAGATGGAGAATAGATACATATGCCACGATGATCTCCAAACAACATCAATCTCAAATAAAGTATTAAAATAGTCCCATATCAATCGAACCGCCGGGCAAGTAAAGAAAAGATGGAACATAGATGCAGAAGCCATATGGCAAAAAGGGCACATGGTTGGCTGGTTGATGAAAAATCGTTGAAGTGTATCCGGCAGGGGCAATGCATTATGATAGAGTTTCTAAAGGAACATTTGGATAGCAGGACATTGTGACTTATACCAAATATATGTGTGAGATATCAATGAAACATTTGTTGGCCGAAAAAGCGAATATGCATGTTTTAATTTAAATTCCCATGTGGCCGACGTCCAAATGGGCAACCCACCTATCATTTCAACATGTGAGAGACATAAATTGTGAACTTTGCAAATACGATGCCAAATCGGTGGATCGTAGAGACGAGCGTGATAATCAGAGCGAGACCCATATCGTGTGTGAAGATACTGAGCCCAAAGAGAGTCTAAAGTATGACATTGCCACCATAACTTTGCTGCATATGCTGTCTGTAGTGTATGAAGATCTTGGATAGATCAACCCTCCTCCTGATAAGGGTAACAAAGATTGCGCCAATTCACTCAATGACGACGATTGGAACCCCAGAAGAAGCGTGAGAATTTTTGCTCTATTGTCGTAACAATGCTTTTGGGCAACTGGGTGCCTACCATATTATGTAACGACATAGATAAAAGAACTGATCGTATCAAAACCAAACAGCCGGTAGCCCATAGAAGCTGATGTTGCCACCCCCTAACCGAGCATCAACATGTTGTAACAAATCCTTACAATGCAAAACCCGAGTGAACCCTTTATGCAAAAAGGATCCCAGTGATTTCATAGGTAGTGTAGAGGATCTCATGGCTAATAGCTGTGTGTAAGTACTTCGGCGGTGGGGAGTAATTCTCGTGGAAAAGACCACCAAACGTTTGTTCCAATTTACTGCCTACCCGGATACATCTTCATATAGCGTTAAAAATGTTTAAACCGAGTAAGATTTCGAGTGGATGCCTCAAGGAACACCAAAAAATCATCAGCATACAACAAATGTGTAATCACAAGAGGCATTCGTCCTATTGTAAAGGGTCAGATATACGATGATGCCACTAAAGATTTTAAACCTCGACTTAGGGCCTCCGCCACTAAGATAAACAAAAGAGGAGATAAGGAATCTCCTTGTTTAACCTCCCCAGTCGGGCAAAAGAAGCCCCGTGGAATGTCGTTAATGAGAATCGAAATATATGTGCTTTCCAGATGATTAAGTACTAGCACAATAAATAACTGCAAAAAGCCAAAACGAGAAAGAACCTAGCGCAGAAACTGCCAACTAACGCGATCCAAGGCCTTTGCCATGTCAAGTATAATTATTGCATGAGAACGAGATCCCCCATCCAACCAATGTATCATGTCAGAGGCAAGAAGCAATTGTTCTAAGATGCCACGACCTATTTGAAATCCTGCCTGCTTCAAAGAGATAATGCGGGGTAAAATGGCATTCAACCGAGATGCTAGTATACGCGTTTGAATCTTACTCATAAATGTGGATAGTGCAATGGGTTGATAATCATTGAATGTGCGCTGCGTTGTTCCTCTAGGCAAAAGTACTAACATAGCGTGCGCCATGGCCTTCGGAAGTGGGAATCCCAAGAATAATTCCTATACCACCTTGTAGACATCCATGCACATAACCTCCTAGCACTCTATGAAGAACCAGCCATTATAACCGTTTGGATCTGCTGCACTATTTGGATCTAAGGCCCAAACTGCCTGCTTAACCCCTTTTATCGTTGGCATTTGTGTTAGTGAACTATTGTCCTCGTCAGAGACCAAATGAGGGATACAATTTAAGAAATCATGACTAGACTGTGTTGCGTGACTAGTAAAAATCCGCTGAAAATGAGCCACCACAGTATCCCCAATAGTATCTGGTGTATCACTTATATCACCATGTCTGTCTCAATACGAGAAATACACTGCCGCCGCTGAGGCTTCTGCACTAATGAATGAAAATAGCGTGTGTTTGCTTCACCCTCTCGGATCCATTTTACTCGTGCTTTTTGTCACCAAAACTCTGTTTCTTGAAGCGCGACATGGTGGTATTCTACGTGGGGTGCGGAATAAGGAATACGATTATCAGCAGAAGGGTTCTGATCATATTCAGACTCAAGTCGCTGCACCTACTGCTCTGCATGCTGAAGCCGCTGAAATATATTACCAAAAACCTCCTGATTCCATCTGCTAATGTATTTTTTGAAACATTTTAATTTAGCACATAAACCACGCATACAACCAACTGTAGGATAGGATGTCCAGATGAAACACATAAAAGTATGAAAATCAGCATGTGTGGTTCACACTGTCAAAAACCAAAACTGACATGGCCCTACAGGGACATGATCTTAACACTGGATAAGCAAAGGGATATGGTCGGAGGTTGTACGACTAAGATGTGTTAACTTTACCACCAGCGTTACAAAAAGTCCAATCAAGGGGGCGCCACACCTGTCCCAGCGCCCTGCCACCTGACCATGTATAACGAGTGTTGAGAAAAAGGGTTTGAGTGATTCATCAAAATGCCTGATTTAAATAATGTGAGCTAAAGCAATGCATGACACATTTTATGACTTGACACGTTTTTGGACATGACACGTTTTTGCAACAAACCTGCCTTATATACTTTATATATAATGTTACCATACTAACAAGCCATGAATCTATAAAGCTTACATCAAATGGAAAACATTTGTTGTGTTTAAAATATTTTCAGGTGCCCCCATTAATGAACTAAACTAGTTCATTAAGTGAAATACTTAGTTAAATGAACTAAATAGTTCATTAAATGGAGAAATATTTGAAGAAGGCACAAAGGCAACAAACATGGAAATGGAAAGTCTCCTTCTACCTCTTAAACCACACGCCAATTCATATTTATGTATATATATATTCAAATTTTTTTTAAAAAAAGGCACTATACACATATATTTCAACGTACTCTGATACGTTATATATTTTACGAACGTACGTCAACGTCACACCACTATACTTACCTCATATTTATGAGTATATTCAGGTCTCGTATCATATGATATAAGTCATGGTGATGACAAAATTATTACGACACATTACTAGGTTCTAAACAAAAAATTGTCGTATCGGGTGACTACAGAAACTTCGCTCACAAATTTTCTTGCTTACATGGTATATTCAGCCATAAAATAATTCCATGTTGGCACAAACAAATCACCCCCAATTAAGGCCAAATGGTGGAGATTTCGAATTCAACATTTTTGTCACATGGGGCGCTACTTTTAATCAGCCTTTAGAGCTGAATATTCATGTTATTCTATGTATACTATGTGTGATATAATATATATAACATGTGCAAAAAGTTTGAATTTAATCGGAGAAAAATCACGTAATTGACAAAAGTCAAAAATTCGGTTTTCTGCGAACACGACACATGGAACGTTTTTGGCATGACATGTAACATGTATCTAGACACTTTAACATATTTAATACATAATAAAGTGTTCTATAATATTCAAATTAGGGCTGATTGAAACATACCGTATGTGTATAATATTTGTGCACTATTTTACAAAGTTTACAAAAATAAATTAAGCACATGTTCAAGCTTGATCACACGCCTAGAGCTTCTTGGTGGAGCTTATATGGAGCCTAGTTGGCATCTTGATTGGTCAAGAATGGACTACACAAGGTTAGTGACATAATGGATGGAGCTACACAAGGTAATGTTTCAAACTATGTTACAAATATGACACATGCTGAAAATCCAGCATGTGTGATTTTATGTGGCCGAAATTTTGCTTCTTAATTGCGATATATTTGCCTTTTCATTTTCAAGGGATTGATATAATACTAATATGACAATAATTTGAATATTACACATGCTGAAAATTTCAGCATGTGTTGCATAAGGTGACCGAAATCTTAGAGTTATTGGTGACATATTTTCCTTCCAAATTATTTGGGATTAATTGTGTGAAAATTGGCAACGTTTTTAGTAATAATTTGGCACATGTTTTAAGTGTAATTCTCAGATTTGTACAGTCATCAAATGATGACAAATCTCATCCACTCAAGGAGTGCCAAGTAAGCAAGGCCAAGACAATTATCCAATCAAGTGGTGCCAAGTAAGACAGTTGATGTCACAATTATACAAGGCATTATTCCAAGGACTTAAAAGAGAGGGAATGAAGCCCTAGAGTGGGTGTCCACTTTGAGATAAAAGGAAGAGAGCAAGAGCAAATCAAAAACAAGACAAGTCTTACAAGTTCAAAAGTGCAAAAAGTCTCTCTACTCTCTTCTTCTACATTTCTTTCTTCTCTTTCTCTCTCAAAGCCTATTGTATCTATATTCAAACATATTGTATAGGCTTCATTCATACCACCATACACGCCCTATTGTTGTAAAAGGTTGATCAAGGTGTGATCAAAACTTCATCTGCTCGGTGGTGGTTTTCGTAATCATTGTGATTGCTTGTTTTGATTGTAAAGGGTTGGAGTTTGAGTATAACTCCATCAACCCTGTGTGGTAAGGTATTCTTTTTTTTAGTGATAACCGAGAAAGGTGTGCTCGAAGACTGGAGTAGGTTGATTTAGCCGAACTAGTATAAAATTCCTTTTCTCTACTTTTCTGCACAGTACTTCCAGTTTCCTGCACTTTGCATCTATTTCATCGCGATCTTAAAAATATCAAACGAATTTCAAAAATCTCAAAACTTTCCAGAAACATAGCCACATGTTGTAATTTTCATTTGGCAAAAGTTTCAACCCTTTTGGACAAATATAAGTCATTCAAATGTTAATAGTTCTGAGACTAGTGCAATCTGATTTTAAGACTTGCAAAGGTTGAGAACTTGAACGTATTTGACATACTTCCCAAAGGAATTTTCAAAACTGTTTCAACTCAATTAAATACATATAGCAAGGGGTTTTTCATTAATGTTTCAGACCATTTGGAACCACGGTTTAATCGGAATAAATTTATCAAGTCAGACTACCGTTTCAGGTAGATTTGCGCAATCTGACCACAAACAATTTTTTATAGGGTTAAAGGTTGAATTTTGATCTGAACTTTTTAGGAGATACTCAAAACATCGGAGACTAAAATCTCTCCAAATTGCAGAATTTTTTAAGGCCTGTAACCTAGTTTTTTAAATGTTGCAAAATAGGTCTTGAAAACAGAAACTGTTTTCAGAAGTTGGGTTTTTGGATCAAAACAATTTAAAACCAAATTTTCCGCACCTACTATTCAACCCCCCTTCTAGTGGTGCCTTGCAGGTCCTACAAGTGGTATCAGAGCGTAGGCACACTGACAACAAGAAGATCCAACGATCTAACTGAGATGGTAACCACTAGCTTCAAAACCGAACAATAAGGCATGTCTAGTCAAAGGCCTCCTCTTTTTGATGGTGAGTCCTTTATTCAATGGAAACTAAGAATGAAACTTTTTCTTGTGGCTATTGATAATGATCTATGGTCTATTATAGAAGACGGTCCATTTGTTCCATTAAAATTATCACTGTAGATGGTGTCACACTAGAGGTTGTAAAACCAAAACAAGAATATACTAGTGATGACAAAAAGGGACTAAGCATGAATGCTAGAGCCATGCAATTACTCTTAAATGGGCTAAGTAAAAGTGAATCTAGTTATATGTCTAATTGCTATAGTGCTCAAGAAATGTGGAGAATTCTTGAGATGAAACATGAAGGGACTAGCCAAGTACACGAGTCCAAGATTAATATGCTTATGTTCACACTTGAGTCTTTTAAATTATTGCCAAATGAGACTATTGTTGATATGGATTTACGATTGACTAACATATATAATTCCCTTGAGTCTCTTGGCAAAGCTTTTTCTATGCAGGAAAAGGTCCAAAAGGTACTACGAAGCCTTCCATCCGAATGGGACCCTAAAGTGACAGCAATAGAGGAAAGTAAAGAAACCAAATCAATAAAAATGAAGGAACTAATTGGATCACTAAAGGTATACAAAAACAAACTTACTTTAAAAAAATCAGAATCGACGTCAAAACAAGGTAAGACTATTGCTTTTAAATCAAATGAATACGTCTCGACTTCTTCCGATCACGTAGATGATAGTGATTCCGAATCAGACAATGATGACCTAGTACTATTGGCTAAAGGTTTGAGAAAATTCATGAGAAAGTCATTTAAAAACAAACCTAAGGCTACTTCCACTAAAAGAAATAAAAATAAAACCTATGACAAGGACGTAAATTGCTACGAATGCGGGAAACTTGGACATTTATCTTATGACTGCCCTAACAAGTACAAACAAACACCTTGACAAGGATCGGGCCAAAACTAGACTCGTCTCAGAACCTAAACAGAGAAGAAGAGCTCTCAAGGCTTTCACTTGGAGTGACACATCCGACTCTGAGACTGGTACAGAAGAGGAGACAACACAAGTATGTTTTGTCTCCAAAGCATCAAACGAGGTATTTTCTGATTCTGACCCCTCATATGATGATCTTTTTAGTCAATATTTAGAATTGCACAAATTCACCAAGACTCTCGCAAAAGAGAAGAAACGATTAATTGAAGACAAGATGTTGTTAGAATCTTCTGACACGAATCTTGTTTCTCAATTAAACGATTCAAAAGAAGAGTTGTCATGCATCATCAATGCATTAAAATCAGAGATCTCATCATTAACTACACATAATGATGAAATGAAATCCAAGATTTCAAATTTGAAATCAAGGAATACGGATTTAGAGAAAATGATGAAACAATTTGACACGGGAACTAACATTCTAGATCATATTATTTTATCACAAAAGCATGATAGTGATAAAACCAGATTAGGTTACATTGAGAAAAACGAAACATCAATTAAACCAACCCAATTCATTTTGTTTAAGAAAATAGACACACCTAAGGCATACAAGGCGCCTAAGATGACGCATAGGCCCCCTCTCCCTTCATCTCGTTATGCTTCTTCTTCATATCATACAAAATATAATTATGTACCGTTCAGATATGAGAAGAAACCATTGATACATACAAGACATTCATTCCATGCATCTAGATCACGTACTATGCACACTAACACTAGAACATATCAAAAACGCACACCATGTGATGCGCATAAGGGGATTCTCGGCCAAAGGCCTAATGCTTTCTCACCCCATGTCTACTATGTTGCTCCTTCATCTACAATCTTACCATTTGCTAGACCGAGAAGGATCACCCAAGTATGGGTACCGAAACGTACTTTTACAAAGAGGTGAATAACTAACTCGTAAGGATCCAAATTAAAAGGGTACCTAAATTATTGTTGTACATTGCAGGGAACCCATACATCAAAAGACACATCTATCAAGTGGTTTCTTGATAGTGGTTGCTCGAGGCACATGATGGGTGACCCGAGCTTGTTCACAAAGTTGAAGAAGGTCACAAAAGGCGGATCCATGACCATTGGAGACAACAATGAAGGAAGAATCATTGGAAAAGGTACAATCGGAAGCCCAAGTACCCTTCAAATCTCCAACATCTTCCTCGTGAGTAATCTATCCTATAATCTTCTTAGCATCTCACAGTTTAATGACAACGACTTTGATGTGTGTTTTACTAATCCATATTGCAACATAGTAAATAAAAATGGAGAAACAGTTTTAAAAGGAAAAAGGGAAGGAAACGTTTTTACACTTTCTATGGATGACATATTAGACGCTAAGATCAAGTGTTTTATATCAAATGAACCTAAAATTAATTTGTGGCATAGATGTTTAGGACACATTGGCATATCTACACTTGAAAAACTTCAACGAAAGATCCTAATACAAGGATTGTCTAAACTTGATTTAGACAACTTTCATTTGTGTGAATATTGTATTAAAGGCAAACAAACACACGAGTCACTTATACCTAAAAATGAAATTAGTACGTCTAGAGTTTTAGAATTATTACACATTGATTTGTTTGGTTGTAGTCGCACTAAGAGTCTCGGTGGACGTCATTATGCATGCGTTATCGTTGATGATTTTTCTCGCTATACTTGGACTTTAATTCTTGCAAATAAAGATGATAGTGCCATTGAGATTGCAAAACTAATAAAACAACTTGAAAATGAATATGGTTTAGATGTGAAAAAGATTAGAAGCGATAGAGGCGGTGAATTTAAAAACAAGGACATGATTGCATTTTGCGAAGAAAAAGGAATCAAACATGAGTTTTCGTCACCTAGAACTCCACAATTAAATGGAGTAGTAGAAAGAAAGAATAGGACACTACAAGAAATCACTAGAACCATGTTGTGTGAAAAGAAATTGCCTAGATTTTTGTGAGCGGAAGCCGTAAATTGTGTACACTATATAGTTAATCGTTTGTCAATTAAAAAGAAAATAAATAGAACGCCTTATGAGATAGTAAATGATCGCATGCCTAAAATTGATTACTTTCGTGTGTTTGGTTGCAAATGCTTTGTTTTAAATACAAAGATAATTTAGACAAGTTTGAATCTAAATCAATTGAATGCATTTTGTTGGATATTCTGTGAATTCAAAAGCATATAGATGTTATGATCCTATCATTAGAGAAATTTTGGAATCCATTCATGTGAAATTTAATGAATTTGGTGAGGTTGAAAAAGATAAAGAATATGACAATGATTTTGAACTAAAACCCTGTTAGATGATGTACAGAATGATGGCGTGCATGATGAATTAAACACACTAGAAATACATGATCACTTAGAAATGCATGAGAACGTAGAAAATAATCAACCAAGATGGCATAGGGATCACCCACACGATCTCATTATAGGCGACATTACTCATGGTGTTCGACCACGTAGAAGAGTAAATTCGGATGAAATAAACAAATTTCATGCTATGATATCCGAAATTGAAGAGTTAATTGCACCTGTATCCATACTTGTACACAAAGTTTTAAGTAGCATCCAAACTTTCAATAAACTCACTTAGCATCCATACTTATAGGGGAAATAGACACCTGGCATCCATGCTGACGTCATAAAGGCAATTTGCATTTATTTTTTAAAAGTCTATAGAAAACATAATTCAAAAATAAAAAGAAAAACCCCACCCCCACCCCCACCATCGACCTTCCTCCCCCATCTTCCTCCATCTTCATCTTCTTCCTCCATCTTCATCTTCATCCTCCCCTACTAATCTACCTTCCTCCATCTTCATCTTCATCCTCCATCTTCATCTTCATCCTCCATCTTCATCTTATTCCTCCATCTTCATCTTTTTTTGTGTCAGTTCTGCAGGGAAATGCTATAGCAGACTACTAGCATATTCAAAAACCTCTGGATCTGGAATTTGTGTCATTTTCTGATGGAAAAGAAGCTGTAGTCAAAGCATCCAATTTCCTTTTTCTCGAGCATTAAGCAACTAGCCAAAAGGAAAGGTCGGACCTTGCAGAAAATCAAATGACAGAGGCTTTAGCGGCAATTGGTTTGGGATTTTTGTTTTTTATTTTCCAAGATTCACCTTAGGCTTGATAATTTGCCTGCTAGGGGTTTTGCATAAAAAAAAGATGAAGATGGAGGAATAAGATGAAGATGGAGGATGAAGATGAAGATGGAGGAATGTAGATTAGTAGGGGAGGATGAAGATGAAGATGCAGGAAGAAGATGAAGATGGAAGAAGATGGGGGAGGGAGGTCGATGGTGGCAGCAGGGGGTGGGGGGTTTTTCTTTTTTTTTGAATTATTTTTTCTATGGACTTCTAAAAAATAAATGCAAATTGCCTTTATGACGTCAGCATGGATGCCATGTGTCTATTTCCCTTATAAGTATGGATGCTAAGTGAGTTTATTGAAAGTTTGGATGCTACTTAAAACTTTGTGTACAAGTATGGATACCAGGTGCAATTAACTCCGAAATTGAACATAAAAACGTGTTTGATGCTTTGAGTGATTCTTCTTGGATTGATGCTATGCATGATGAACTAAACCAATTCGTAAGAAATGATGTATGTGATTTAGTGCCACGGCCACAAGATAAGACTATAATAGGCACAAAGTGGGTGTTTAAAAAAATGAATGAGGAAGGTAAAGTTGTTAGAAACAAGGCGAGACTTGTAGCACAAGGATATAATCAAGAAGAAAGAATAGACTATGACAAAACATTTGCACCCGTAGCACGTTTAGAAGCCATACGACTTTTACTTACTATTGCTTACATGAAAGATTTTAAACTTTATCAAAGGGACATGAAAAGTGCATTTTTAAATGGCTTAATATACAAGAAGAGGTATACCTGAACCAACCACCCAGTTTTGAAGATTTGAAATACCCCGATCACGTGTACAAATTAAAGAAGGCACTATACTGTCTAAAGCAAGCACCTAGGGTGTGGTATGATCGTTTTGCTACTTTTCTTTTAGAAAATGTTTTTAAAAGAGGCACGATAGATAACACCCTATTCTTGAAACAAGATAAATCGGATTTATTAATCATTCAAATTTATGCTGATGACATCATTTTCGGATCTACATCTCATAAACTTGTTGAAGAATTTGAAATTTGCATGAAATCCGAGTTTGAAATGTCTATGGTTGGTAAATTGAATTACTTTCTTGGCTTGCAAATTAAACAAATGAGTAAAGGTATACACATAAGTCAAGTTAAATATGTGAATGACATGATTAAAAAGTTCAATTTTGGGAACCTAAAACCGTCCCCGACCCCTATGAGTGTCACCACTAAACTAGATAAAGACGAACATGGAAAAGACTTTGATAATGCTTTATATAGGTCTATGATTGGTTCTTTGCTTTATCTTACTGCTAGTAGACCTGATAACATGTTTAATGTGTGTATGTGTGCACATTTTCAAAGCCAACTTAAAGTGTCTCATTATAATGTTGTGCAAAGAATATTGTAACATATTAAGCACACTCCCACTTTAGGAATTTGGTATGATAAAGATTGTGAATTTGACTTGCATGCTTATACTGACGCGGATTATGGTGTATGTAAAATAGATAGAAAATGCACCAGTGGCACTTATCAATTTATAGGAAATTCACTAATTTTATAGTTTTCGAAAAAGCAAGAAAGTGTGTCCTTATCTACTACCAAAGCTGAATACATGGCACTTAGTCTTTGCTGCACATAATTACTATGGTTAAAACAAAAACTTTCTGATTTCTGCATCACAGTAAATCGTATTCCAATCTATTGTGATAGTATGAGCGCTATAAACTTGTCTAAGAATCCCGTACTACACTCTAAGGCTAAGCACATACAAGTACGATATCACTTTCTTCATGATCACGTAAATAATGGTGATATTGTCATAGAGCATGTACGCACTAAAGCACAAGTAGCCGACATCTTCACTAAGACATTAAATCAAGCCACGTATGAAATATCTGTTCTAAATTAGGCATGATTTCTGCTGATCTGATTTGATATTTCTTTCCATCTTTACATGCACTTTTGATTTTCTTTCGAAAATAAAGGGGGAGCGAATGCATGATTTAAGAGGGAGCGAGAGATTGATTGCAAATATCAAGAGAGAGAAAATTCAAAATTCGAAACTTGAAATTCGAAATTTGAATTTGTGCACGATTCGAGGGGGAGCGATTAAATTGAAATCATGTACTAAGATTATTTGTAAATCGTCAAAAAGGGGAGATTGTTGAGAAAAAGGGTTTGAGTGATTCACAAAAATGCATGATTTAAATAACGTGTGTTAAAGAAATGCATTACACATTTTATGACTTGACACGTGTTTGCAACAAACATGCCTTATATACTTTATATATAATGTTGCCGTACTAACAAGCCATGAAGTTTTAAAGCTTACATCAAATTGCAAACATTTGTTGTGTTTGACCTATTTTCAGGTGCCACCATTAATGAACTAAACTAGTTCATTAAGTGAAGTACTTAGTTAAATAAACTAAGTAGTTCATTAAATGGAGAAATATTTGGAGAAGGCACAAATGTAGAGAAAAAGGGGGTTGAGTGATTTTCAAAATGCATGATTTAAATGTGCATGACATATTGCATAAAAACGTGCATGATATAAATGTGCATGACATATTGCGTAAAACTTGCCTTGTATAGTTCATATATAATGTTACCGTACTAATGAGCCATGAATCTTTAAAGCTTACATCATATGACAAACATTTGTTGTGTTTATACTATTTTCAGGTGCCACCATTAATGAACTAAACTAGTTCATTAAGTGAAGTACTTAGTTAATTAAACTAAGTAGTACATTAAAGGAAGCTACGTTTGGAAAAGGCACAAAGGCAACAAGGCTAAGGAAGAAAAGTCTTCTCCTCCTCTCCTCATTCATTATACACGCCATGTACATATATATATAAATACATATATTTTCAGATTTTTTGAAAAAGGCACATACATATGTATTCCAACGTACTACCGACACGTTATATATTTTACGTACGTACGTTAACGTCACACCATCATACTTAACTCATATTTATGAGTATATTTAGATCTTATATCATATGATATAAGCCATGGTGATGAAAAATTAAATACGACACGTTAAAAGGTTTTAAACCGAAAATTGTCGTATCGGGTGAATACCAAAACTTCGCCAACGTGTCACGTACTTGCCATAAATAGATGGCCAGCCCCTACACCTTAAAAATCAATAAAAATTTCGTGCTAATGGTGGTGTCTTCAGCCATAAAATCATTCCATGTTGGCACACACAAATCACCCCACATTAAGGCCAAATTGTGGAGATTCCAATTTTAATTTTGTCACATGTAATGGCGCCACTTTAGACCAGCCAAGTGCTGAGAATTAAAGTTTATATTATACATATTATGTGTAACATAATATATATAACATGTGCAAAAGTTGGAATGTAATTAGAAAAAAATCGGGTAATCGATAAATATCAAAAATTCAGTTTTCTACGTACACAACACATGGAACATTTTTGGCACATCATATGACACGTATCTAGACACTTTTTACATATGTCATAAATCTTAAAGTGTTCTAGAAAATTAAATTAAGGGCTGATTGGAATATAACATGTGTGTATTATTAAATGTGCACTATTTGACAAAGCTAGCAAAAATGAAATTCAGCACATGTATATACATATCATACACGCCTATACAGCTGAGATAGAGCATATGTGGATCCTTGTTGGCATCTTGATTGGTCAAGAATCAATCACACAATGTTGGTGATTTAAAGAAAGAAGCTACAAAAGGTAATGTTTCAAATTTCATCTCATTTGAAACACATGCTGAAAATTTCAGCATGTGAAGTTTGAGTGGCCGATTTTATCACTAAGAAATTTCATATTTTACTATCTTGAATCATGAGGATTAATTGAGGATGTTATGGTAATGTTTTGAATTAATTATGAAATTAAAATGGTGATATGTTTAATATCACACATGCTGAAAATTTCAGCATGTTTAGTAATGTATCATGGCCGAATTCTTGGCCATATTGGTGTCCAAATTCATTTCCAAAAATGATGAGATTATTTTCTACTAATTGGTGATTTATTTCAAAGAGAAAAATCAAAGAAAATTGGAAATAATTTGAATAAAAGCACCATGTATCACATGGTGAAATTTCAGCATGTCAAGTACATTCAGCCGATTTCTTGCTTGTTTTTGTGGAGAAATTATCTTGCTTAATTTATGTGATTATCTTATGAGTTATGGCAACTATTCTATGTTGATTTTGGCACATGTTTTTAGTGGAATTCTCAGATTTTCCAAGTCATCAAATGATGACAACATTTAACCTATCAATGAGTGCCAAGTAAGCAAAGGTTAAATGATCATCCAATAAGAAGGTGCCAAGTAAGCAAGATCATGTCACAATGATGCCACACATTCTCCCAAGGACATAGAAGATAATTTTCAAGAGGGGGAGAGCACATAAGGGGGACGGCCATTATGCATGAATGGAAAGGAAGAAGAGCAAAACAAAGACAAACAAGCATTGCAAATTCAAGTGACAAAAACGCCTAGCTCCTCTCTTCTTCTACACTCTCTTTCTTTCTTCTTCTTGAAATCCTATTGTACTTATATTCTTATTCTTGAATAGGCTTGTCATATACCAACACATACTCTATATCTTTGTAAAAGATTGATCAAGGTGTGATCAATCTTCAATCTTGCTAGGTGGTGGTGTTCGTGCGAATTGTATTCATCGTACAAGGTTTGTAAAGGGTTGGAGTTGGTGTGTAACTCCATCAACCCTGTGGTAAGGTGTATTTGTGTTGTGTGACTAGTGTGAACCATGGAAGGTGTTCCTCGAAGACTAGAGTAGGTTGTTGATAATCGAACCAGTATAAAATTCTCGGTGCCATTTACTTTCAGCATTTATAATGTGTTTCTGCACTGTTTACTATTTTTTTACGTTCGTAAAAATAGTAAATGATTTTCAAAAATTATGCAAAATTTTCAGAAATATAGCCACACATCTTAGGGTTAATTTGGCACAAGTTTCAACTCCTTTGGATAAGTATAAGTCACTCAAACATCCAAAGTTCTGAGACTAGTGCAGTCTGATTTTTAGGCTTGCAAATGTTGAGACTTTGAGTGTATTTGACTAACTTTCCAAAAGAATTTTTCAAAACTGTTTCAGCCCATTTAAATATAACATATACGAGGTTAGTGGTTAAAATTTCAGAGCAATTGGAGTTAACAAATAGGAAAAAATTTTCAAAACAGTCTACCGTTTCTGGCAGATTCGCGCAATCTGACCACCAACAATTTTTGAAGGGGTTAAAGATTGAATTTAAGTCTGAAATTTTTAGGAGACACTCATAACATCTGAGGCTAAGTTTTCACAAAATTTCAGAATTTTTGAAGACCTACAACCTAGTTTTAAAAACGTTTTAAAACTGGTCCTAAAAACAGAATCTGTTTTCAGAAGTTGAGTTGTTTGGTTTTAAACAAACTTTAAAAACCACACTTTCCGCACCAACTATTCAACCCCCCCAATCTAGTGGTATCTTGCAGATCCTACAACAAAGGCAACCAACATGGAAATGGAAAGTATCCTTCTACCTCTTAAACAACACCCCAATTCATATATATGTATATATATATATTCAGATTTTTTTTAAAGAAAAGGCATTATACACATATATTCCAACGCACTACCGACATGTTATATATTTTATGAACGTACGTCAACGTCACACCACTATACTTACCTTATATTTATGAGTATATTCAGGTCTTATATCATATGATATAAGTCATGGTGATGACAAAATTATTACGACACGTTACAAGGTTCTAAACCAAAAATTGTCATATCGGGTGACTATCGAAACATCGCTAACGTGTCACGTACTTGCCATATATAGATGGACAGACCATACACTTCAAAAATCGCCACAAATTTTGTGGCTTAAATAGTATATTCATCCATAAAATCATTCCATGTTAGCACACACAAATCACCCCAATTAAGGCCAAATTATGGAGATTTCAAATTCAACATTTTTGTCACATGGGGCACCACTTTTAATCAGCCTTTAGAGCCGAATATTCAAGTTATTCTATGTATATTATGTGTGACATAATATATATAACATGTACAAAAAGTTTGAATTTAATAGGATAAAAATCGCGTAATCGACAAAAGTCAAAAATTCGATTTTCTACGAACACAACACATGGAACATTTTTGGCTTGGCATGTAACATGTATCTAGACACTTTTTACATATTCAATACATACTAAATTATTCTAGAATATTCAAATTATGGCTGATTGGAATATACCGTATGTGTATAATTATTGTGCACTATTTTACAAAGTTTACAAAAATAAATTAAGAACATGTTCAAGCTTGATCACACACCAAGAGATGCTTGGTGGAGCTTATGTGGAGCTTAGTTGGTATCTTGATTTGTCAGGAATGGACTACATAAGGTTAGTGACATAATGGAGGGAGCTACACAAGGTAATGTTTCAAACTATGTCACAAATATGACACATGCTGACCAGCATGTGTGATTTTATGGGGCCTAAATTTTGCTTCTTAATTGTGATATATTTGCCTCTTCATTTTCAAGGGATTGATATAATACCAATATGGCAATAATTTGAATACTACACATGCTGAAAATTTCAGCATGTGTTGCATAAGGTGGCCGAAATCTTTGAGTTATTGGTGACATATTTTCCTTCCAAATTATTTGGGATTAGTTGTATGAAAATTGGCAATGTTTTTGTTAATAATTTGGTACATGTTTTAAGTGTAATTCTCATATTTGTACAGTCATCAAATGATGACAAATCTCATCCAATCAAGGAGTGCCAAGTAAGCAAGGCCAAGACAATTATCCAATCAAGTGGTGCCAACTAAGCAAGTTGATGTCACAATTATACAAGGCATTATTCCAAGGACTTAAAAGAGAATTTTCAAGAGGGAATGAAGCCCTAGAGTGGGCGGCCACTTTGAGATAAAAGGAAGAGAGGAAGAACAAATCAAAAACAAGACAAGTCTTACAAGTTCAAAAGTGCAAAAATTCTCTCTTCTCTCTTCTTCTACATTTCTTTCTTCTCTTTCTCTCTCAAAGCCTATTGTATATATATTCAAACATTTTTTATAGGCTTCATTCATGCCACCATACATGCCCTATTGTTGTAAAAGGTTGATCAATGTGTGATCAAATCTTCATCCGCTCGGTGGTGGTGTTCGTGATCATTGTGATTGCATGTTTCGATTTTAAAGGGTTGGAGTTGGTGTATAACTCCATCAACCCTGTGTGGTAAGGTGTTATTTTGTTTAGTGATAACCGAGGAAGCTGTGCACGAAGACTGGAGTAGGTTGATTTAACCGAACCAGTATAAAACTCCTCGTGTTCTCTACTTTTCTGCACAGTACTTTCAGTTTCCTGCACTTTGCATCTATTTCATCGCGATCTTAAACTATCAAACGAATTTCAAAAATCACAAAAGTTTTCAGAAACATAGCCACATGTTTTAAGTTTCTTTTGGCATAAGTTTCAACTCTCTTGGACAAGTATAAGTCATTCAAACGCTAATAGTTCTGAGATTAGTGCAATCTGATTTTCAGACTTGCAAAGGTTGATAACTTGGACGTATTTGACATACTTCCCAAAGGAATTTTTCAAAACTGCTTCAACCAAATTAAACACATATAGTAAGGGGTTTTTCATTAAATTTTAAAACAATTTGGAGCCTCGGTTTAACCGGAATAAAGTTTTCAAGTCAGACTACCGTTTCTGGCAGATTTGCGCAATCTGACCATAAACGCTTTTGCAAAACGTTAAAGGTTGAATTTTGATCTAAAATTTTTAGGAGATACTTAAAACATTTGAGACTACAATCTCTCCAAATTTCAAAATTTTTGAAGGCCTGTAACCTAGTTTTTCAAACGTTGAAAAACAGATCCTGAAAACAGAAACTGTTTTTAAAAGTTGGGTTTTTGCATCAAAACAATTTAAAAACCAAATTTTCCGCACCCACTATTTAACCCCCCTTCTAGTGGTGCCTTGCAAGTCCTACAATGAGACCCAATGTGGGGAACAACATGCCATGCTGCATAATCTACGATCTCATTAAAATCAGTTAAAGAGGATAAACGTGGTCGAGATATCCCCTTGTGGTCCAGAGGCGACAGAAACGTATTAAAATCACCCGATATATGCCAAGGATCCTGCATGAGATCACTTTGTTGCCGGAATTTAGTGCAGTGGTCCCTGCGGTCAACAATCGTGTGCAACCCATAGATGCATGAATGCAAAAAAGATGATGTTTATTGCATGTAATCGAAAGCAAAGGTGTGTGACCTGCACAATTGATAAAGAATCCAATAACTCAAGAACGTGATTCTACAAAAATCACCAAGCACGACCATCGCAAATGCTTAACGTAGATGAGAAGCCAAGCTGTAACCTAATAGACTACAACTGATTTAAAGACATCTTCGGCTCAATGACCAATAGAAAATGAACATTATACTGCTGCAACAACAAACGCAAACAAGGAAGAGATGTTAGAATGCCCCTTATGTTCCATGATATGAAATTCATTGAGAAAATGTTGTCTGTGAGCTTGAAGAGCGAGCAACACTACGAGTAACTACATGTTGTTCTGGTCTAGGCATTTTCTTATGCAATCTTTGGTTTCGCTTACGAACAAAAGGCACATACCCACCTGTATCCACAGTCTCAGTTGGATGTGTCAAGCGTGGTAATAAATATGCATCAGAAATAGGTTCTTGCCGAGATGACAAATGGCGCGTCCACATATCAGAAGCTTCCCGAAATTCTTACTACATGTCTACAGCCGGGACATCTAGGGTTGTGGCCATCACATCATGCATATCAAAATCAGACACGGAATGAACATTAATTTGATTGTCAGTAGAAGTAGGAGGGGGCTGCAGATCATCCAATGATTGACAGATACCCTACGTAGTTTTTGGAGGTGGCGGCGGCATGATTCCCGCATCGACAGCAGTTGGCTGCAACAATCCATCTGAAAGCGGATCATATGCAAAATCATTAGGCAACACTTCTGGCTCCAATTGTGGCTCCTTTCTCCAGGTCTTGGTCACTAGCGGTGCCGCCAGTGGCTTTTTCGGTGGCATCATAGGAGTTTTTCCACAGTTGTCACGAGTATGGCCCAAATACATCATTTCGCGCAAAACGGGTGAACGTCTTCATAAACAACAATTTGAAAGTGATGATGATCACGGATTTGGAGATGCAATTTATCTTACAATGATTTGGACACATCGATTTCGACACAGACCCTTTGTAGCTTCCTAGCCCGATGTCGTCATCGGTACTAGTGTACTCGCCGTAGTCTAATACGAGAGCTACGAAGCGTCAAAGCGGATCAAGCACACGTTGTTCATGACGTGAGATAAATCAGTAGAAACGTCGTAATAATTTAGAACTTCGGTAACAATAATATTCCAATTGACATACAATGGAAATAAAACGCGCCTGGTAAGAATATCTAATTACATTCAACCACAGATGAATCAATAGGTAACTATCAATTGAGGCATTTCGTTCTCCTATTCAACATCTATCATCCCTATGAGCCCACTCGCCGTCGTCCTCTACAAATATCATCTCATATTCAGGTTCACCTGAAAAAGATGAAACCATCGTTCTTAGCCAAACAACGGTAGCAAGTAACTCGTCTATACACCTTACGGAATCACACATGATGAGTCACTAATGTTAAGATATGAATAATGCCCAATACGGTGCTCGGGTTAACAAATATATCTTTATAATCATAAATCAAATTCAAGTAAGTCACATAACTAACACACCAAATGGACACCAGCACATACTGAGTTAAACGCAATTACATCAACAGACACAGGCTAAAACATCCTTTGTCAATCAGACTTATGCTTCATGTAACGTGATGCATGTAATTTCTTCAAACCACACCTTGACCAACAAAACACAAACATATGTCACTTTCATAACTCATGTTATGCATATCTTTTCACAAACCTTTCACAATACTTCTTATCTTATTCTTTTCGTATAGCAGAACTTTATACCCTGTGGGTGACCAGTCCACATAAAACATAACTTTATACCCCTTGCTGATAGGTCCATGGACTCATAACATATAACTTTATACCCTGCCATTGATTCACAAGTCATACTTTTATACCTTGCTATTGTAGGCGTGACTTTTATACCCTGTGATCAAAAGCAGCCATAGCTTGTCTTTCGCAAACTTTAAATTATCTTTGCAAAACTCGTAGTCCTTTCGCAACCAAAGCGTATGTCGAATGGAGAATACTTATGTCATGATGCATATGCCCCTAACACATAATCACGTACTTCTAAACGCGTACACAAACTCTACATCTCAAGGACAGTGCCATCAACCTTAAAGACATCCTTCACGAAAACTCACTAGCTTCTGATTGTCACTCAAAAGAACCCTCAAACCACTTAATGTTCATTTCCTAACATCTGTATAGATAATGAATCATAACTCACAAAACTGGCCACAACGATCGATCGATGTGGTCTCCCTGATCGATGGATGTCCACTCCTACGGACTTCGATCGATCGATGTGCATTTTCTGAGCGATCGATGTCCTCCAGAAACATGTCAACTTTTCCTCCTCATGACTTCAATCGATCGATGTCTTATTTCTGAGCGATCGATGTCCTCTGGAATGTTTAGATCTACATCACCAGGACCTCGATCGATCGATGTGGTCTATCTAATCGAATGATGTTCAATTTCCTGGACATCGATCGATCGATGTCTCCCAGTCAATCGACTGAAGTCTTCTAGAAATGTTTCGAAAATCTCCCAGGGCTACTTGGATGGATCGATGTCCCTCTGGGATCGATCCAAGTCCTTGTTTCTGCAACTTTTCTCCATTTTCACCCAAAAATCGACCCAACTTTCATCCATCTTCGATCCAAGCTTATGGAACACCTAAATTCAATCCTAAAACATGATACCCAACTATGTAGCCATTCTCAACCTTACATTTCATCCCACTCACATGATTACAACCTATGTAACTAATCACAACATTGCTTCTTAGCCTAAGCAAACTACAATTTGATCTCTAACCTTTCCTTAATCCACTCACTTGCACACACATCAAGCTCCTCCAAGCACACTCCAAATCAGCCCCTAACCACATCACACTCATCAAATCTCAAACTATCAATCGCTTCCCTCAACCATACCACAACAATTATGCAAATCCATCAACAAAGAGTTCATCACAAATAAAAATGTTAACTTTAGGGCATAATTATCTCAAATCAAATTCATCACAACTATTCTTCAAAATTGGCCCAAAGATTGTATCTTCAATTCATCGACAAGTATAGAAGACACTTGAATACACAATTAACATAACAAATGGAAATTACCCATGTGTGATTCAATTTCTTTTTCTTTGTAGAAAGTAGGGCCTAAAAATCAAGATTGCTTAAAACGTATAGAAAATTACTTTCCCTTGAATCTAAGGGTTCTTACAGTAATGGGGTTGAACTTCGGGAACAGATTGCACATAGGTTTGATTGCGATCTCCTCTCCTTCTTCCTCTTTTCTTTCTCTTCTTTTCTTCTCTCTCTCTCTCTCTCTCTCTCTCGTTCTTTCTTCCTTTCTGTCGATTTCCCTCTCCTTTTCTCCCCTATAACCGATGCTCCTCATAATGTAGCATAACTCCCTCAATATTTAATTCGAGCAGTTTTGGTATTTGGGGCCTAATTTTTTTAATTTTAGCTTTTTAGTTATTTTCTCTTCTAAAATTCATTTAACTACTCCTCATAACCCTATACATTCAATAAACTATATTTAAAAGGGTTTTTGAATTATTTAATCATCATCATCATCCGAACCCAGTATATCCCAACAACAGCAAAAGCTATCGTTAGGGTCTGAGGAGGGTAAGTGGTAGGCAGACAATACCTCTATCCCAATGGATAGAGAGTCTGCTTTCAAATTATTTAATGCTAAACTAAAAGAATTTCGGGGTATGACATTCCACCCCCCTTATTAAAAGTTTTGTCCTTGAAACTTACGTATCTTAGTTAAAGAGTTGGGGGTACTTCTCTCGCATCTGCCCCTCGAGTTCCCACGTGGCTTCTTACTCGGAGTGATTACTCCACTGGACTTTTACATAGGGAATCACTCATCTTTGTAGCTCTTGCTCCTTACGCTCCATAATTCTCACCGGCACTTCTACATCACCGTTGAGTTCCAACGGTTGTGCTTCCAGTACGTGACTCGGATCCATCACATATTTCCTTAATTGTGAAACATGGAAGATATTATGGACATGTACCAATTCTGGGGATAGTGCCAGTCGATATGCCAAGTTTCCTATCCTTTCCAATATCTCATAAGGACCAATAAATCGTGGGCTTAATTTTCCTTTCACCCCAACAGCATAATACCTTTTGTAGTTACACTCTCAAATATACTTTTTCACCTACCCCCAATGCTAAAGGTCGTCGTTTGGAGTCCGCCCAACTTTTATTATGGTCCTGAGCCATCTTGAGTTTGTCCCGAATAATCTTCATTTTCTCTAATGTTTTCTCGGGGATTTTGGATCCAGTGATGGTTCTCACGACGACTTCATCCCAATAAACTGGGGACCTACACTTCCTTCCATACAATGCTTTGAAAGGAGCAATTTCAATCGCGCTGTGGCGACTGTTATTGTAAGAGAATTCTATGAACTTCACCATTCCGTCCCAACTCCCTTTGAAGCCCAAGACACAAGCCCTTAGCATGTCTTCAAGTGTCTGAATGGTCCGTTCCGACTGTCCATCGGTTTGAGGATGATAGGCTGTACTCATTCTCAATTTTGTGCCTATGGCTCTTTGGAATGTTACCCATAATTTAGAGGTAAACCGCGGGTCTCGGTCCGATACTATGCTCACTGGAACACCATGTAAACTGACAATGTTATCCGTATACAAGTTCACCAACTTCTCCAGGGATGCTTCGCTCGAGATAGGAAGAAAGTGTGCTGACTTGGTTAACCGGTCCACCATAACCTAAATCATGTCGCATCCATTTTTCGTCCTTGGTAAACCGGCTATGAAATCCATTGTGATGTGTTCTCATTTCCACTCTGGGATCTCCAATGGCATCAAAAATCCACCAGGCTATTGGTGTTCGGCCTTAACTTGTTGGCAAACTAGACATCTCTCAGCAAACTCCGCGATATACCTCTTCATTCTGGACCACCAATAGTATTGTTTTAGATCTCTGTATATCTTGGTGCTACTGGGGTGTATGGATATTCTGGAGCTATGAGCCTCCTGTAGAATTTCTTTCTTAAAATCATCTACGTCTGGCACACACAATCTTCCTCTAAACCATAGGCTCTTATCTCCTCTGGTCTGAAATCCTTTGACCTGGCTATGCTTGAGCTTCTCCACGATTCCGCTCAAGATTCTATCCTTCCTTTGGGCCTCTTTCACATGATCGACAAGGCTTGGTGTGATAGTCTGTGCCGCCAAGACATTCACCATGGACTCCACAAATTCCAAACAAAATTCCTCCTTTTCTTTTTCCAGCGGTGATTGTCGTGCATGATTGGATTTCCTACTTAGCGCATCCGCCACTGTATTAGCTTTACCCGGGTGGTAGTGAAGGGTCAAGTTATAGTCCTTCAACAGTTCTATCCATCTCCGTTGTCTCATGTTAAACTCCTTCTAAGAAAACACGTATTTTAGGCTCCTGTGATTTGTGAATACTGAGCACTTCTCTCCATATAGATAGTGCCGCCATATCTTTAGAGCGAACACCACTACAGCTAGTTTAAGTTCATGGTTTGGATAGTTTTGTTCATAAGTCGTTAGCTGCCTCTAAGTATACGCGATAACTCGTTCGTGTTGCATTACAACACAACCTACAAGCAAGGTATTAGGTTAAACTTAAATCTGGGTGGAAAATCATAACTTATGCTACAATTTACGTACCTAAACCATTTTTGGACGCATCACTATAGATCACGAACCCATCAGTACCGGAGGGTTGAGGAAACACTAGAGCTGTGGTTAATCTCTTCTTAAGCTCCGTGAAGCTTTTCTCACATTCATCTGCCCACTAAAACTTGGACTTCTTTTGAGTAAGGCGACTGAGAAGCACTGCAATTGTCAAAAATCCATCAACAAACTTCCCGTAATCGCCAATTAAACCCAAGAAACTACGCACCTCGGTGACGTTTGTGGGTCTAGGCCGCTCGGTGATAGCTTCCACTTTCCTTGGATCCACATCAGTCCCCTCTGCTGATATTACGTGACGCATGAATTTGGCATACAGCTGTTTATGTCTCAGTATGCCCAAAACGACTCTCAGATGCTCAGTATGGGTTTGTTCTTCAGGAGAATACACGAGGATATCGTCTATGAATACTACTACGAATTTATCCAGCTGTTCCCTGAAGACAGTGTTCATGAGGTCCGAAAGGCAGCAGGGGCATTTGTTAATCCGAAGGGCATCACTAGGAATTTGTAGTGACCGTATCTTGTACAGAAGGCTGTCTTCACTATGTCTTCGCCCTTCACTCTTAGTTGATGATACCATGACAAGAGGTCAATCTTAGGGAAAACTCTAGCACCCTTTAGTTGGTAAAATAGGTCCTTGATTCGTGGCAGTGGGTCTTGTTCTTGATGGTAATTTTGTTTAGCTCTCGGTAATTGATATAAAGACTCATACTACAATCCTTTTTCTTTACAAACAAAATGAGTGCTCCCCAAGGTGACACACTAGGGAAGATAAACTTCTTGTCTAATAACTCCTACAGTTGTTCTTTGAATTCCCTCAACTCTGCCGAAGCCATTCTATAAGGAGCTTTAGAAATGGGTTCGGCTCCTGGAATCAAGTTTATCTCGAACTCGACTTCCGTGGATGTGGCGCTCGTGGCAATTCTTCCGGGAACACATCAAGAAATTCATTGACTATTGAGATCTTCTCAATAGAGTGTACTTCCTGAGTAGCATCCATTGCATACACTAGAAATCCCTCAGTATCTTTCCTTAAGGCTCTGCACGCTTGAGCAACTGGCATATACGCCTTCTTAGGAATTTTCGTTGTTCCGCATCCCCTTGAAACATTACTTCTTCCATCTTAGCGTTCTTGACTGTCACTTGCTTCAATCGACAATCAATCTTGGCGTTATACTTGGACAACCAGTCCATCCTTAAAATAACGTCGAAGTCATACATCTGAATAGGGATCAGAGTGGCATAGAACATTTGACTTTTAAATTCTAACTCGCAATCCCAGTACTAGTACTGCTGGTACAAAACCATAATCTGATCTCCAGCCGCTTGGATATGGTATGGAGTTTCTAACCACCTAGGCAACTTAACAAGGTGCTTAGTGAATCTTTTTAACTCAAAGGAGTGGTTTACGCCACTAACAAAAAGAACGTTGGCAGGCATCTTATCTGCTAAGGCAGTACCTAAGACCATATCAAGTTTTGCATAGGAAGTTAAGCACATAAGGGCTTAATTCAATCATAATTTAGTCTTAAGTTAAGTTGTACCTGTTACCACATCAGTGGCTTCATGGCATTA
This sequence comes from Eustoma russellianum, assembly GCA_036186865.1. Lineage (NCBI taxonomy): Eukaryota > Viridiplantae > Streptophyta > Magnoliopsida > Gentianales > Gentianaceae > Eustoma > Eustoma russellianum. The sequence continues at coordinate 26,527,962 of AP025047.1, read as the reverse complement.
GCATCAGTCATGAGATGGACGCAAACATTTTCTTTCGGCTTTCCCTTGGGCTGTTTGGCCGCTTCCCCCGGGGTGTTCCTTTTTATCTCGGGGCAATCTCTTATCATGTGGCCTACCTGTCCACATCAATAGCATGCCCCATCCAACTTTCTACACTCTCCCACATGACTCTTGTTGCAATGTGGGCATACTCTCATAGCCTGTTGGACAATTGGGTTATGCTGTGGGGGTCTCTAGAGCCTTCCCATTGGACCTCTCTTTGGGATCATGACCCAACGTCTGGGTCTACCACCCACTCTGTCTTCCTCCCTAGGCCTGTTGCCTCTATCGGTCGACCCTGCACTAGCTTCTCATGCAAATCTGTAAAGTGATCCCAGTGACAGGTAGAGAAACGCACCAGTGTTGCCGGTGCCTCCGTGCGACACAGGCAACCCATAATGTTCTTCGCCAACACAATGTGAGACATTTGATCAACGACGTATAGCACATAACACATCCGTTTGTATTACTCCTCTAACTTCACAATGAAAGGCTTGGAGCGTATCATGACGTCGAACACCGACAGCTGAATAACCATGGCGAGCTAACTTGTGAGCCGCGGAGTTCGCCTCATGCGGAAAATAGTATAGGGATGCTCGGTTGAGGGATTTTGAGTTGCGCCATTTAAAATTATCAGTAAGTCATCCGCGAAACCCAAGTGAGAAACCCCTGGCACTTTGCCCGCAGCGAAGCCATGTATCATGCTGGCCACCATTAATGCATTCAAGCCATGGGAAAAGCCTTCCATGGAAAGAATAAATAGGAAGGGAGATAAAAGATCACCTTACTTTACACCGAGTCCTACCGAAAAGAATCCCGATTGTTTGCCATTTATAAGGATGGAAAACCAGGTTGCGCGCAAATTATTGATCAATATGCAGACTAGTCTATAGTCGAAACCTAATCTTTGCAGGAGAAGATCTAGATATTGCCAACTGACCCTGTCTAATGCCTTAGCCATATCCAGTTTGACCATAACATTGCCACCGCGTGACCTCCTGTCCAATACATGTACCATCTCTTGAGCTGAAAGAACTTGTTCTGTAATGCCCTTACATTTCATAAATCTTGATAGTTCCGACGATATGAGCCTCGACAGCAAACAACCCAGATGAGTGGCGACCAATCTCATAATAACTTTAGATATAAAATTTTTCAGGCAGATTGGTCGGAGTGAAAGTCAATGGATTCAATACCTCGGGATCAAGACAATAGTGGCCGCATCAACCTGCCTTGGCATCAAAACACACAAGAAAAATTCTTCAATCTCCTTAAAAACATCAGGATGTATGACCTGCCAAAAGGTTCTATAAAAGGATCACGGATATCCATTAGGACCCGCCGCACTAGACGGGCTAAGATCCCACACAGCCTGTTTCACTTCCTGTAGGGTTGGCATAGCTTGCAGCATACTATTATCCTCTGATGTCAATAAAGGGGGAGTATGCCGAAGAATAGCCTCACAATCATCTACCTGCTCCGCTGCAAAAAATAGTTGAGAAGTATCTTACTGCCTCCGCTTCAATATCTGAGTCAAGTACACATTCTGTATCATCAGGACGTAAAATTTTTCGTACAGATTGCCGCCTCCTCTTATCCTTGACTGTTTGATGATAAAATGTTGTATTTGCATCCCCTACCTTAAGCCATTTTACATTTGCCTTTTGTTTCCAAAAAAGAAATGCTCGGTTTTGCATCATCCTTAGTTGCACCACGCTGTAAGAATATCGTTTCCTCGATGTCTCCGTAGGATCAGAATTATATGAACGTTCTTTACAAAGTACCTCCTCTTTATCCTGTGCCACCACATCAAAGATGTTGCCAAATACCTCCCTATTCTATTGTTTTAAGTGCGCTCGTAAACGACGAAGCTTATCAAAGAAACCCCACATGCCACCCAGTGTTGGAAAGGACTGCCAATGATGTCGAACTAAAGCATCAAAGTCCGGATGCGTGGTCTTGGAATCAAGATGTCAAAATGAATCTAGCCCCCTAGGACTGTCAGTATCACATGTTAACAAAAGCGGAGCATAATCAGAGGTAGCGCTCGCAAGATGCTGCACCGGTGTAATTGGAAACATGTCCATAAAAGATGTAGAACACAAAAAAAGATCAAGCCGTCGCCAAACACGTCCCATGCCATGGCCATCACACCAGGTGCATAATGGCCCTTGAAATGATATTTCTTGCAATTAGAAAGCATGGATACAATCATTAAACTCTTGTAGAGAAAGAAGCGTGGGTGCTTATCGACCCTGATGCTCCTCCAATGAACAAAATGTGTTAAAATATCCACTCACCAACCATGGAAGTGTCATCAAACTATGGAATGTCTGCAAATCAACCCACAGAGGCCGTCTAGCGGAGACAGAGTGGAGACCATAAATCGCTGCAAGCGAAAATTTTTCACCCGATGCAAGCCAAACAAAGTTTATGGAGTGATTTTGGTGACCCACTCGTTCCTCCTCAAGTGACAGTAAAGAATCCTTCCAAAAAAAACCAAATATAATCATTACAAATGGAAAAAGCCGTTGAAAAGCCGAATTGCAATCTATATGTTAGAAACATTGAAGCCCTAGCTTTAGGTTCAATGGCAATTAATATATGAAAATGATGACGATGAATAAGCGAAAACAAACGATTCATCGAGGTTTGTGTACCCCTAACATTCCATATCAGAATCTTCATGAGGATAATGAATCAAATGATTTAGAGATGTGAGCACCACGTAACCTGGTTATTCTTGGCAATGTAGGAATTGTTTGATGATTTCGTCGTAGCATCCTTGGGGAAACAGAGGGCTGCGGATAACTAGGTTGATCTTGCAGTACTATATTGTGACTTGTATCTAAATAGGTGGATTCAAATAGATTTGACATGGCATCGTAAATATTACAATCCTGCTCATCCAGTTGATCAACATTCAGCGGGATAACTAACTTGCTGTCCGAGAAGGTGGAACCTTCTATATTTACTGGGGGATCACCCAAAATACAATCATCGATTCCACGTAAACGAGAAAAACCCTGGACGTTCGAGATCACCGATAGCACTGCCATATCCGGCGAAGGTGGTAGGACCACTGCAGCTGGAGTCGACTGCAACCTATCTTCCGATGTGATAGAGTTGATTACAACAAATGCCTCATCAACTTGGACGATTGGGTTAGGGCCATTTGTTTTGGCGTCCAGCACTGTGTTTTGCCCTTATCCGTATGCTTTGGACCCTTTTCCTCTTGTGGACCCTGTTTTTGTGGTTGGCCCTGTTCTGGAAGTGTGTCCAGTGTCCCACAAATGGCTTGAATGTGCACAACCAAAAACAACTTGCACAATATGGAGGCAAATCTTCATATTCAACTTGTTGTGTAATGATCCGCGTAGGAGCTTCAATATAAACCCATTGCGGTAACTCCCTTGATACGTCAAGTTCAATACATATGCGGGCTACCAACAGGGGATTGGTTGCCGTGGTTGCAGTGCCTAACTTCAATGGTGTTCCAACCATCTGGGCTATCTGAAAGAGCAAAACCTTTTTGTGTTAAAATGAATTGTGAGACCTGGGAAAGTAACCATATTGGAACCATGGGAACTTCAATGGCCGAATCACAGTCCGGCGTCCATTTAGTCATTCTCATATGCTTGCAAAAAATCATCCAAATTCGATGGGCAAAACAGCGAAAGTAATCTTGCTCGTGATCAAAATGAGGCAGGACATAAGTTGAATCAAGCAGTCCTACCTTAACAGCCTTGGAAAAACAAATGCGATCCATTGCCGAACGAATTGTTGCCAATGGTGGATGGCCGTACCAGAAAGTGCCCACCAACGTGAAACAGTACGGAGCAGCCAAAGATTAAATTTCCTCTTCTGTGAAAGTGATCATTGGATTGCACTTGAATCTTTGAATAACCTTTGGCGCCATGGTCTGGGATATGGACGTAAAAAGAGACACGAACGTTTTTGAAGGCACCGTGTTTTCCAATGATGGCCGGGTTTCAGGGTTTTGAGATGATTGTATTCCTGCCATTGTAAAAGTGGCCAAGAAAAGAAAACAATAGCATATTGGAATTAGAGACAGAAGTGTTGGGAGGATGGAAGGCGCCGGAAGAAGACAGCAGCGGCTATTCTGCCATCTCCAGTCGATCGCGCATCAGACGAAAAGGGAGCATCTTTTCATATATCTATATATATATATGTATATATGTGTATATGTATGAGTATGCATGTGTATATATATATATATATATATATATATATATATATATATATATTAATAGAAAATTTTATTGAGATGGAGCCTCACTTTTGGCAGAGGAAAACCTTATTACAACAAGATGTATAAAGTAAAACATAACGGAAGAAAATACAGCTGGATACTGCTTCTGCGGAGTCTCTCCGACCTTCCATTGCTCGTTTGTGTTTCGAAATTGATGTCTCACAGGAGCTGCCATCTAGAGTTTTTATTCATGCATTAAACAGGGTGCTCCATCAGGAGGTGATATATGAGAACTTGCCTTCATATTGTACGAAGTGCTACAGGTTGGGTCATAAGGTTACAGCTTGCGACCGTCATGCAGCGAATTCAACCAATGCACAGAAACCCAAGGACATTCCAGAAAAGCAGAAAGCAAAAGAAGTTACATCTGGTCCATCCAAGACTCTGGAGCAGCGATGGACACCTAAGAAACAACAACACCCGGTTGGACAGCAGGATAACGTTGATATTTCATTATTACTATCGCCTGATTTGACTGCAACACGTATGGTCTCATATGTTCAGGATATCTCCCGTCTTCAGGGAGTTGATGATAGCTTCATTGCAGATATAGCTCATAACCCACAACCAGTCTCAGTATCTGATAGTGAGATTGAACCAGACCAGCTTGGTCGGGAGGAGATGCAGATTGAAGATCAATCAGCAGCAACTGTTGTTTCCGAAGTTCTGAATGATATACTTCATGCGGTTATATCTCCTGATCACAACTCCATTCATACAGATCAAGCAACTACTCCTGAGGACAGGACCTCAGATGCTCTGTTCCAGGCACCGCCATGCCTTTTTCGTCGACAATGGTGCAATCTGGATCCAGCCTCTCCACCAGTCACAAGATCAAGGGCAGCTCTCTCAAATTCTTTTGATTGTTTATCGTCCAAGTGAAGATTATGATTTGGAATGTTCTTGGTATTCGTACTTCAATTCAACGTCTATTATCGTTGTCGTGTCATTATAACTTGCATATCTTAGTTATTATTGAGCCTAAATCAAGGCCATCATCGTTGGTACTTTATCGTCTAAAATTTGGTTTCACATAGGCAGTCTTAGTTTGTCAGGATAAAATATGGATTTTCTGGAGTGCTGCTTTTCTGTGTCTGGAAAGGGATCGTATGGGGGTTCAAAATCACTCCATGCATTTTCAGTGGATCCCAACATGAGATATTTTTTGCTGTACTTTTGTATATGGATTGCACTCTGTTGCATCACGTCGTCCTCTCTGGGAAGATATAGTAGCAATATATGCTGAGCTTGATGTCCCTTGGCTGCTAGGAGGAGATTTTAATGCATTCTTATCGCTAGAAGAGCATAAAGGTCGATCTTCTCCACCTCTTAGAAATTACAAGACTTTAACGGTTGTATATCCTCTTGTTCACTTAAGCCTATTAATTATCAAGGTTCAACATTTACCTGGAGTGATGGGAGAGGACTGCGCCGGGTATGGCGTAGATTGGATAGATACCTCTGTTCGTCTAGCTTCTTTGATTTGTTTACTGCAGTTTCCTATCAACACCTCAGTCGGACCATTGTCCGATTAATCTTGAATGTTCAGCTGACAGATCTGTCACTTCAGCAGCCTTTCGAAACTTGGATGCATGGGCCACACATTCAGATTTTGATCGCTTTGTCTCTCATCACTGGCAGTCTTATGACACGTTTGGCAGTATGCGAGGATTCTATTCTAAGCTACCACAGCTTAAAAAAATTTGAGGCAATGGAATAAGGATGTGTTTGGCAATATCTTTGACGCCATTGCATATGCTGAATCAGAGACCCTTCCATGTGAAAAGGAATATGACAGCCATCCATCTGCTGAGTCCTGTAAGTTATATCATAGAAATATGGCAAATTTGAAGCAACGGCAACATCGAGCAACGTTGTTTTGGAAGCAAAAAGTCAATGTAAAATGGATGAAAGAGGGTGATGCTAACACCTGTTATTATCACCAAATTGTCAAGGACAAACGACATCGTCAAACAATCCCTAGAATTGTTGATTCACATGGTGAGGAGTATCAAAGTACTACAGACATTGAACAGGAAGCAATTCGCTACTATCAAAAATTGGTCACTGCAGAAACACTGACGCATCCTTCTTCTTTGCTTCAATATATTCCCACTATTTTAATGCAGGAAGACAATGCAGCACTCCTTGCATTGCTTGATCTTCAAGAAGTTCAGGGTGCTGTTTGGGATCTTAGTCCTACCAGTGCAGCAGGTCCAGATGGTTTCCCAGGCTCATTTTATCGCAGATTCTGGTCTGTAATTAAATTTGATGTACATAAGGCTGTTCAGGAATTCTTTCTTGGAGTTACACCTCCCAATCAACTTGCTGCATCTCTTATTACCCTTATTCCAAAGGTACCAAATCCTCAATCATTTAACAACTTCCGACCTATTTGCTTGACAAATTCTTTGGCCAAGATAATTACACATCTATTGGCGACGCGTTTATCAGTTTTTCTACCACGACTTATTTCTCCGGAGTAGGCAAGATTTTTAAAAGGCCGTGGTATCACTGGCCACATTTTGCTAGCTCAAGAAATGGTACACATGTTAGATAAGAATGTACGTGGAGGTCATGTTATAGTTAAATTAGACATGGCAAAAGCTTTTGACAGAGTGGATTCGACATATCTTCGTCAACTTTTAGTCAAATTTGGTTTTGACGCTAAGCTTGTGTGGATCATATTGAATAACCTAGCTGCTACTCGTTGCTCATCCCTATCAATGGTCAACTTTTAATCAAATTTGGTTCTTCCCTGTCACACAGGGGGTAAAACATGGTGATCAATTATCATCATCGTTATTTATTTTGGTCTCAGAAGGTTTTTCACGTGGCATTAAAGGGTTGATAAGTTCGGGTGAGTTGCGTGGCTTTCATGTGGGACGGGTACCACCGATAACTCATTGGGATTTGCAGATGATCTAGTGATATTTCTAAATGGCAACCTTGCGAGCATGCACAAATTTCTCCAATTTTTGGATACCTATCAGTCGGCTTCAGGACAATTGGTTAACTTTGACAAAAGTCAGTAGGTGGTTGGAAAGTCCGTTATTTATGTTATGTATTTATTATTAATAAAAGAGGTTTTATTATCATTATTGTTGGTTAGTATGTTACACAATTTTGATATATGTCCCTGATTCATTATTGTTATAGAGATAAAATAATTTATAATCAGTATGAGTATTGATTTGATAATCATGAGATGATTATGTGTATGGTGATATGAATCAATCTCATAGATACTTGTTAGAGAACAGTGTATTGGATAGACCCATCATGAGATTGCTACATGGATTAGCGTCATAAGTAAATCTCATGATAGTCATGTTTTGATCCTTTGACTTGAGATTGTCATAGTTTCCAACATAAGGACTATTATATTTTGACACGATCAAACGTTATCCATAACTGGATAATAATAAAGGTCATGATTGAATGTGATAGAAATTATGTAGAGGATATTGAACAATCAAGATAAAATTTGTCCCTCTCTTTTGAGAGAGATATTTTTGGGCCCCTCGATTAGTGAGACTGTGAATGCATGGCCGTGCTCAAATGAATTGATAGTGTGATCAATATCATTTGCTTTATCAGTCTACTTAGAGATCGAGTAATCATATGTTTGAACTATATAAGTATGACGCTGACCGTGACTTATGTTCAAACTAGATATCGTGTGACAAAGGGATTAATTCATGTACTATTATTAGGCTAGTTGGACTTTACTCGTATTAATTGGGTAGTTGTAATGTCTTGCTAGAGGCCAATTATGACTTGTTGGTTTAATAGAGATTTAATTAACTGCCAATTAATATGGGCCTATCGGGTCACACACAAGAATGCGTATGGCTGAGATTAATAATATTAATAATATTAATGTTGGATATTTATTATTATTATTATTATCGTTTTTAATATTAATAATATTAATATTGGATATTAATTATTATTATTATTAATTTTGTTTTTTTATGTATATATATTTATATCATCGGATAATAACAAAGAATGCATATCTGATATGGATTTTGATTGGTTTTATCTATTCCTAACAGAATCCGTATCTGGTACGGATTATGATAGACGTTAATAAATTCGATCTGGAATCTGATTTTGATATCTATATATATGTATGTAGCTTGGCGTATCTCGTACACCAAGTAATCAGTAAAAACGAAATAACAGAAAATGAAAGATCCTAGAATCGTTTTTGTGAAAAACGAGTTCTTCAGCTGCGCCGTTTGAAGAGCTAGCACTCCGGGTGGAAGCGTTCATGTGGATACCGACAGAGGGTGTTCGTGATTTCGCACTGCTTCCATCTACAGATTTCGAATCTACGGAGGAAATTTTTGATTTCTTTTGTCGAATTAAACGAACAACATGGATCCTTGGTAGGAAATAAGAGATTTTGGCAGTGATCTCGACTAGTTTCCTAACAGTGGTATCAGAGCCACTTGTTGATTTCGTTTAAATCGATTATATCATGCTTATGTGATTATATGTTTACTGTTTTTCGTATGGCATGATATGTATAAAACAGTAATTCGGATTTCATATGATGACAGAAGAATGATGTTTTTCAATTCTTTTTCATGAGATGATTTGTATACGGCGGTAATCGTTTTTCATATGATGATCAAAACCGATTCTGTTTATATTAGATATAATCACACGATATATGTAAAACCTTATTCGAATCTCATCTGGTGATAGCGGATTGATGTTTTCAATTCGTTTTCATCAGATGTTATAATTCGAGATTGTTATATGTGATATAAAGTTTTCGTTTTTCATGAGATGATCAAAAACGATTATGTTTATATCAATATGAACAACCGATTGATGGTTCTGTTTTCGTGTTTTGAAAGACAGATTATCAATTCGATGATGATTTTGATTTCTGGTTTCGGATGAAGATTATCGATTTGATTGATATTCTGTTTTAAGGTTTGCGAATGACAACCATCGATTCGATCGATGCTTCTATAAGGGTTTACACGTAATCAAAACAGTAAGATCGTTAATATGATTGACGCGTCTGTGTTAGGGTTTCGAAAAGAAAATTATCAATGCGATTGATACTTTCTGTTTGGCTTCGAGGGGCGCTGCCCCTCGACCCCGTATGCATACGCCCTATAGTTCGTTACCGTGACATTAAGAATGTCAATATATATTTATTTGTTATAATATGTTTGTGTAAAATATATTATAATTGTAGATGTCTTTGCATGGTGCATAGCATGGCCTCAGGACCTATGTGATTGACTTAGTCATACTTCTGTTTTGGGTTTTTATGGCCTGCGTGCCGCTGTAGTTTTTGTTGTATTTTATTATACAATTAGTTAGGTTTTTCTTTATTATTGTAATAAATGAAGAATCAAGCTACAAAAATGTTGATGGCGACACTTACCAAGGACGAGTGGATTCCATGGAGATGGAGACACGAGCTCAAGACAAGAAGATATGTATCATTGCAAATGTTGTAATAGGAAGTCTTTCACATAGGGTTTCCTTTATGATCTTCATCTGGTCTCATGAAGATCATATTTAGTTTGGCCATGCTATGTCACGTTTACATATTTATCATTTTGTATGAAATGCGTGGATGATAGATTATATATACATATAGGATGCTACGATATAATGATATGCAATGCAAGACATAAACTAAGTTGAACCCTCATCAATAATTTAAGTCTTTATGCCATCCATGTCTTAAACACCTATTAAAACTGGGATTGTATTAAAGTAGGTATTGCTAAAGCAATGTACTTTAAACATTCCTAGCTACATAGGATGAGTAATAGTGCTACTCATATGTTTAAAATTGGTTAGACTTAATTGGGCTATCAAAACGGTTTTGGGCCCAAGGCATTAGATGGAATCTAACATACAATGATATATGATGTCATTATTCCATAAATTCTAAGAGTTACATGAGATGTAATTGGTAAAGAAGTTACCTACCTAAATAACTTAATTTTAACCGTCATGCCAAAGCTGAGTTTAGAATCAAATCAAATATGGATCTTAGCTCACTAAAATATTTCTTTTGAGGGTTATGTTTTAGTGAGAGTTTTATAAATTTTAACCTCATTATTAATAAAGTGTTACTTTGCTTGTTTTATAGATCATAAATGGCTGCTAATAACAATTCCACCTTATCGCTGCGATCAATCCTTGAGAAGGAAAAATTAAAAGAATGTGGGACTAATTTTGTTGATTGGTTTCGAAACTTGAGAATCGTTCTCAAGCAAGAAAAGAAGTCCTACGTGCTCGATGACCCTGTCCCTGAACCACCTCCTGCTGATGCTTCTGTTGCTGTTAAGAACAAGTATAAGAAGCATGTGGAAGATTCAAACGGCATAGGATGTCTTATGTTGGCAACTATGTGTTCAGGACTTCAGAAAGATCTGGAACACTTAGAAGCTTATGAGATGAGTGTGCATCTCAAACAAGCTTTCCAACAACAGGCTAGGCAGGATAGGTTCGACACCGCCATTGCACTTTTTGACTGTAAGATGTCTGAAGGTGAATCTGTTAGCGCTCATGTTTTAAAGATGAAAGGCTATATAGATCACCTTGCAAAACTCGGATATCCCCTGAGTTTGGAACTCGCTACGGATTTGATCCTACACTCTTTACCTAGCAGTTTTTCTCAGTTCGTTATGAACTACAATATGAATAATATGGAAAAGTCCATACCTGAGCTACACGGTATGCTCAAAACTGCTGAGGGGAATATCAAAAAGTCTACCCATGTATTGAGTGTCAATATCAAGCCTATGAAAAAGAAAGGTAAAGGCAAGGGTAAGCCCAAAAATGCGAAGGGTGCAAAAGGGTCCAAGGGTCAAGCCAAACCGAAACCTGGTCCCAAGGCAAAGGTTCCTAAGGAAGGAAGTTGTTTCCATCGCAACAAGCATGGGCATTGGAAAAGAAATTGTGATGTTTATTTGGAGGAGTTGAAGAAGCTGAAGGGTAGTGCGACTACATCTTCAGGTATTTATGTTATAGAAATTAATTTATCTACTTCTTCTTCCTGGGTATTAGATACTGGATGTGGATCCTATATTTGTACAAATATGCAGGGGCTCAAAAGGAGTAGGATGCTGAAGAAGGGCGAGATGGACCTACGTGTTGGCAATAGAGCAAGAGTTGCTGCTATAGCTGTAGGGACCTATGAGCTTGTCTTGCCCAATGGGCTTTTGTTAGTTTTAAACAATTGCTTTTATGTTCCTACTATGAGTAGGAATCTTATTTCAGTATCTGTTTTGGATGATGAAGGTTATTCATTTTTAATTAAAAATAAAAAGTGTTCTATTTTTTGATAAAAATGACTTGCTTTATTGTATTGCAAGTAATTATAATGGCATTTATGTCCTTAACCTTGATGATTCCAATAACGGTAATATTTATAACATATCTTCAAAGAGAACTAAGACAAATGAATTAAACCCTGCATATTTATGGCATTGTCACCTTAGCCATATAAATGAGAAGCGCGTATTGAAACTCCATCAAGATGGATTATTAGATTCATTTGATTTTGAATCATTTGAAAATTGCGAGTCTTGTTTGCTTGGAAAAATGACAAATACCCCTTTTACTGGACATACTGAAAGGGCTGATGACTTATTAGGCTTGGTACATACAGATGTATGCGGCCCAATCAGCATTAGTGCCAGAGGAGGATTTCAGTATTTCATTACTTTTACTGATGATTTCAGTAGGTATGGCTATGTCTACCTAATGAAACATAAGCATGAGTCTTTTGAAAGGTTTAGAACTTTTCAAAATGAAGTACAAAATCAACTTGGTAAGACAATTAAAATGCTTCGATCAGATCAAGGTGGTGAATATTTGAGCCAAGAATTTGACCAACATCTAAGAAATTGTGGAATCGTTTCTTAGTTGACACCTCCAGGAACTCCACAATGGAATGGTGTTTCTAAAAAGAGAAATCGAACTTTATTAGATATGGTTCGATATATGATGGGTCGGGTAGATCTTCCTTTATCTTTTTGGGGTTATGCCTTGGAGACAGCTGCATTTATTTTGAACCGTGTACCATCTAAAGCGGTTGAAAAGACACCATATGAGATATGGACTGGTAAGAGACCCAGTTTGTCTTTTCTTAAGATTTGGGGTTGTGAAGCTTATGTGAAAAGATTAGTGTCAGATAAGCTAGCTCCAAAATCTATCACATGTATTTTTGTGGGGTATCCTAAAGAAACTAAAGGGTACTATTTCTATATTCCCTCAGAGAACAAAGTGTTTGTTGCTCGAAATGGAGTCTTTTTGGAAAAAGAGTTTCTCTCCAAGATAACTAGTGGGAGTATAGTACAACTTAAGGAACTCAAGTTCCACAAGATATCGTTGAACCGTCTTTAGAGACAATTTTAGAACCACAAACAATTATGGAGCCTGAAAATGTAACACAAGTCCAACACAGATCTGATAGGATACATCGTCAGCCAGAGTGATATGGATTTCTTGTGACAGATGATAGTGAAGTTATGCTCATAGATCAAGATGAGCCTACTACCTATCAGGAAGCTGTGTCTGGTCCAAATTCAGATAAATGGCTTAGAGCCATGAATTCTGAGATGCAATCCATGTTTGATAACCAAGTTTGGTCTTTAATTGATCCTCCAGAGGGTATTAAGACTATTGGTTGCAAATGGGTTTTCAAGAAGAAAACTGACATGGATGGAAATGTGCAAACCTACAAAGCAAGGCTCGTGGCTAAAGGTTTCAAGCAAACTCATGGTATAGACTATGATGAAACCTTTTCACCAGTAGCTATGCTTAAGTCTATTCGAATACTCCTTGCCATTGCAGCATACTATGATTATGAGATATGGCAAATGGATGTCAAAACTGCTTTCCTTAATGGAAATTTACTCGAGGATGTGTACATGACACAACCTGAGGGTTTTGTAAATCCTGAGAATTCAAGGAAGGTTTGCAAGCTTCAAAGGTCCATCTATGGATTGAAGCAAGCATCTCGAAGCTGGAATCTTATTTTTGATGAAACAGTTAAGAACTTTGGTTTCATCAAGAATGAAGATGAAGCTTGTGTTTACAAGATGGTTAGTGGGAGTGCAGTAGTGTTTTTGGTCTTATATGTGGATGAGTTATTGCTTATAGGGAATGATATCCCTATCTTGCAAAAGGTTAAGGCTTGGTTAGGGAATTCATTTTCAATGAATGACTTGGGTGAGGCTGCCTATATCCTTGGTATCAAGATCTATAGAGATAGATCTAAAAGCATAATAGGCTTGAGTCAGAGTACATACATAGATAAAATGTTGAAAAGGTTCAACATGCAAGAGTCCAAGAAAGGATTTCTGCCTATGTCTCATGGCATTCATCTTAGCAAGAATCAATGTCCTCAGACATCTGATGAGCGAGATCGAATGAATAAAATTCCTTATGCTTCTGCTATAGGATCGATCATGTATGCCATGTTATATACTAAATCAGATGTCTCATATCCATTGAGCACAACGAGTAGATATCAAGCTGACCCCGGTGAAGGTCACTGGACAGCTGTCAAGAATATTCTTAAGTACCTCAGAAGGACTAAAGAAGTATTCTTGGTTTATGGAGGTTTGGATGACGAGTTAGTTGTAAATGGTTACACAGATGCTAGTTTTCAAACCAACATAGATGATTTCAGATAGCAGTCTGGTTTTGTATTCACATTGAGTGGTGGAGCTGTTAGTTGGAAGAGTTCAAAACAAAGCACTGTGGCTGATTCTACAACAGAGGCTGAGTATATAGCAGCATCAGATGCAGCTAAGGAAGCAGTTTGGTTGAAGAAGTTCATCACTGAGCTAGGAGTAGTACCTAGCATTGCAAATCCTGTGGACATTTATTGTGACAACAATGGCGCCATAGCACAAGCAAAAGAGCCTAGGTCTCATCAGAGATCTGAACATATACTCAGACGCTACCATCTCATTCGAGACATCATCGATAGAGGACATGTCAAGATATGCAAAGTTGACACAAACAATAACATAGCGGATCCATTGACTAAGCCTCTCTCATAGGTCAAGCATGATCAGCATACTAGATCTATGGGTCTCAGATATTTGTAGGCCTAGTGCAAGTGGAAGATTGTTAGTGTATGTGCCCTAGGCCATGATTTCGATATTGATGTTATGCATTTATTATTAATAAAAGAGGTTTTATTATCATTATTGTTGGTTAGTATGTTACACAATTTTGATATATGTCCCTGATTCATTATTGTTATAGAGATAAAATAATTTATAATCAGTATGAGTATTAATTTGATAATCATGAGATGATTATGTGTATGGTGATGCGAATCAATCTCATAGATACTTGTTAGAGAACAGTGTATTGGATAGACCCATCATGAGATTGCTACATGGATTAGCGTCATAAGTAAATCTCATGATAGTCATGTTTTGATCCTTTGACTTGAGATTGTCATAGTTTCCAACATAAGGACTATTATATTTTGACATGATCAAACGTTATCCGTAACTGGATAATAATAAAGGTCATGATTGAATGTGATAGAAATTATGTAGAGGATATTGAACAATCAAGATAGAATTTGTCCCTCTCTTTTCAGAGAGATATCTTTGGGCCCCTCGATTAGTGAGACTGTGAAATGCATGGCCGTGCTCAAATGAATTGATAGTGTGATCAATATCATTTGTTTTATCAGTCTACTTAGAGATCGAGTAATCATATGTTTGAACTATATAAGTATGACGCTGAGCATGACTTATGTTCAAACTAGATATCGTGTGACAAAGGGATTAATGCATGTACTATTATTAGGCTAGTTGGACTTTACTCGTATTAATTGGGTAGTTGTAATGCCTTGCTAGAGGCCAATACGACTTGTTGGTTTAATAGAGATTTAATCAACTGCCAATTAATATGGGCCTATCGGGTCACACACAAGAATGCGTATGGCTGAGATTAATAATATTAATAATATTAATATTGGATATTAATTATTATTATTATTATCGTTTTTAATATTAATAATATTAATATTGGATATTAATTATTATTATTATTAATTTTGTTTTTTTTATGTATATATATTTATATCATCGGATAATAACAAAGAATGCATATCTGATATGGATTTTGATTGGTTTTATCTATTCCTAACAGAATCCATATCTGGTACGGATTATGATAGACGTTAATAAATCTGATCTGGAATCGGATTTTGATATCTATATATATGTATGTAGCTTGGCGTATCTCGTACACCAAGCAATCAGTAAAAACGAAATAACAGAAAACGAAAGATCCTAGAATCGTTTTTGTGAAAAACGAGTTCTTCAGATGCGCCGTTTGAAGAGCTAGCACTCCTGACGGAAGCGTTCGTGTGGATACCGACAGAGGGTGTTCGTGATTTCGCACCTCTTCCATCTGCAGATTTCGAATCTATGGAGGTAATTTTTGATTTCTTTTGTCGAATTAAACGAACAACATGGATCCTTGGTAGGAAATCAGAGATCAAGTTTTGTTTTTTCCGCTGCGCTTTTTGCAGTGATCTCGTTCGATTTCCTAACAATAAGTTCGGGTTAGTTGCGTGGCTTTCATGTGGGACGGGTACCACCGATAACTCATTTGGGATTTGCAGATGATCTAGTGATCTTTCTAAATGGCAACCTTGCGAGCATGCACAAATTTCTCCAATTTTTGGATACCTATCAGTCGGCTTTAGGACAATTGGTTAACTTTGACAAAAGTCAGTAGGTGGTTTGAAAGTCCGTGGCTTGACCAAGAGTGGCGCGAGAACTTGGTATGCGTTTGGCGGTGTTGCCAATTAAATACCTTGGATCCTATTTACAGAAAGGAGTCAATAGAGCTTCATATTGTACTGCTTTGTTAGCACATTTTGACATGCGTCTTAATGCTTGGTCATCAAAATTTTTATCTATGGCGGGACGGATGATCCTCATCAAGCATGTCCTAGCAACTATGCCAATTCACATCATCCCAAGTTCAAGATTGCCCAAAAGTCTCATCACGGCCTTGAATAAGAAAATGTCTTCATTCTTGTGGAATGGTCAACATCATTGGGCATCTTGGGAACATGTTTGTCGTCCCATTGAGAATGGAGGATTAGGTGTAAGAAACTCAAACATGATACAAAGAGTATATGATGGCCTTCTCTGGTGGAAATATCATACCTCCGATTCATTATGGGCCTCCTTCAGCCGGGCAAAATATTGCCAGCGGAGCGGTTTTTATGCTTATATTTATGATTCAGTTGTTTGAAAATGAATTTGTGATAGTCATTCTTACATGCATGATAATGTCTAATATACACCGGATGGCCTTAACTGGGTTGCTGAGACCAACGGCCATTACACCATCAAATCAGCATATACCTTGTTTCATGCAGAATTCCCCTTGTTTGGTTCTTCCAAGTATATTTGGTGGCCAACCTCTCCCCCGGGGCGAAAATGTTTTTGTGGCGGTTATGGTGCCGTTCCCTCCCTTTAATCAATAATCTTCGTGCATGGCAGACTATTTATCCATCACAATGTGTCTTCTGCTTACAACAGTCGGATACTAAGGATCATATATTTTTACAATGCTCAGCAGAAAAATCTTTGTGGCTTGAAATTGCAGTATTATTTTCGGGTCCTATGCCTTGTCAGTCAACCAGTCAAGCATACTTAATTTATTGGTGGCGTCAAACTTCGACTGATACCATGTCGGGTAATTTGCGGGCAGTGATACCATCATTGGTAGGCTGGGTTATTTGGAAAGAGTATGCCTCCATCAGATTTGGAGATAGCAACTTTTCTTATCGGCACTTATTTGAGCTGGTTCATGACCATATATACACTTGGTGTGCTTCCATGCAAGGCCGTAAATTTGTCCAGTCCCTTCCTCATCTAGTTGCTCAGGGATTTTCGCCAAAGTTAAGGGTTCGCCATCACAGGTTAGTAAATTGGACATTGCCACCTTCTGGTCGAATGAAATTAAATGTGGATGCTACTGTTGGCCGCAGCGGAACAGCTGCAAGTGCAGTGCAGTGTAATGAATCTGAAACCTTTATCTCGGTAGTTTGTTTTGCACTACCATGTGTCTCACCTATTATAGTAGAACTAATGGCCTTGCTATTCTCTCTTCTCTTTATGCCATGACATATGATGGATTATATGTTGAAACTGATTGCCGAACACTACTTAATTTACTGGCCAATCCTTCACAATATACTGGATCTTGTTTAGCGAATATACAAAGGGCTACCGTTCTACTGTGCCTCAATGCGTCTACACTCTTCTATTGCCCTTGTGAGGCAAACACTGTTGCGCATATACTAGCGTGTTATGGACTGCGGGATACAGGAGCCATGATATACTCATCCGAATCTTCCCTGCCTTGCGATGTGCGAGGCTCCTTAATCTTGGATACATCTCTTCCTAATTTCCGACTATGAGCATCATGATGGGTTGGCGTTCAACTTTGGGGGTAACCTATGTCAAATATTGGCGTAGGCAGCCTTGATATGTCTCCTTAACATTATGCCTTATGTGCATTCTCCTTCTTTTAGTAGCTCATTTTCCTGTGTCTCTGGATTCTCTTTTTTTGAGTTCTACAAGGAACAGCAACAACACAGATTGGTATCAACTTGGCGTGGGCGATATGACAATATCAACTGGAGGTTGCCCGTGGTCGATTGGCTATGGGCAACTTGGTTATGGTTTCCTTTCTTTCGTCATGCGTATTCTACGGACCACATTCATAGGTGTGTTAACATACATTTTGTGGATTTTGCTCGAGGTGTTGGCTGGCGACTACGACGGCTCAAGGCAGTATGTTGCTTGTAGTTGACACAAATGATTGAAGCGGCTCTCAAGTATATCTATGTCACAGACAACCAACATGGATCTTGCCAAATAGCGAGTTCCTTTTGTTTCTTTCATCTCATTCAAAATTGTATCCATTATTTACTCAATCATCTAGTCATATAAATATGTATGATTTTTCCTTAGTCAAGGTTTTATCCACAAGGGTGGTTTTACTTGACAAGGTTTTAATGCGGCATATCGTATACGACTGGAGGTTACGCTTAATTAATTCTCTTCATTTGCTTTTCTCTTACGATGACACTTGACTTTGATGTAATATGGCTTCCCTCCACCATAAGGGAGGTTACTGAATAAAATTTCTTTATTTAATATATATATATATATATATATATATATATATATATATATCCCGGACTGTTGAAGGGTAAAGAAAGAAAAAGAGAAATAAAATAAAATAAGAGCGAGAGAAAAGAAATAAAATAGAAATAAAATAATCCAAATAGGTAATAGTTATCTTGGATTTATAAGATTAGAATAGAAAAAGTGGGATAGGAATAAAAGTATAGAGGATTAACTTTACATATTTTCTAAACCTAGTAGAAAATTATCTATATATGTTTATATATATCTACTCGTAAGGGAAGAAGAAGAAAATTTTCTGCAAACCCTAATTTCATATATATGTGTATATATATTCAAAATTATATACACACACCCTCAATCATATCTTTTCCCACCAAGCACAGCCGACACCTCCGTTTTTCCCTAGAAAATTCCGGCCAGTTCTTATACGAAAGAAAAAAAGGAGAAACTTTGGTCGAACGGAACTTGAATCGGATAACGGCATAGTATGACGGACAAATGTAAGTATCTGAACTGTATTTAATATGGATTTGTGAAATTTGTATTTATATTTTGATATCAAATAATAGATCATAAATGTATATATGTGTTTGATAGATGCATCGATATATGTATAAATGTAAGATGACCGACTTGTATGTGTATGAACGTGTGTATATAAATGTTGAGTTTCTTTTGGAGATTTGGTACATGGCCCATTACACCTTTTAAATCAGCCCCATAAGATTATTTTCTTATTCCCTTCAAATAATCTTCTTGTAAGATCTGCAAGGCACCACTATAGGGGGGGTTGAATAGTAGGTGCGGAAAATGTAGTTTTTAAAATTGTTTTAGACCAAAAACCCAACTTCTGAAAACAGTTTCTGTTTTCAGGTGCTGTTTTGAAATATTTTGAAAACTAGGTTACAGGTCTTTAAAAATTCTGAAATTTGAGGAGATCTTAGTATCATATGTTCTGAGTATCTCCTAAAATTTTCAGATTAAAATTCAACCTTTAACCCGTTTAAAAATTGCTGGTGGTCAGATTGCGCAAATCTGCTAGAAATGGTAGTTTGATTTAAAAAATTGATTTCAATTAAACCGTGACTCCAAATGCTTTGAAAATTTAAAGACTAACCCATTATTAGGTGTATTTAATTGGGTTGAAACAGTTTTGAAAACTTATATTGGAAGTTAGTCAAATACGTTCAAAGTCTCAACCTTTGTAAGCCTGAAAATCAGACTGCACTTGTCTCAGAACTTTTGATGTTTGAATGACTTATGCTTGTCCAAAAGCGTTGAAACTTGCGCCAAATGAACCTTAAGACGTGTGACTATGTTTCATGAAAGTTTCGTGATTTTTGAATCTCGTTTACTATTTTTAAGAACGTGATAAAAATGATGCACTGTACTAGAAACTGAAAGTAAGTGTTGAAAAGTAAAGAAAACAAGGAATTTTATACTGGTTCGGTTAAATCAACCTACTCCAGTCTTCGAGGACACCTTCCTTGGTTATCACTAATCAAAACACAATAAAAAACACCTTACCACATAGGGTTGATGGAGTTACACACCAACTCTAACCCTTTTACAAACCTTGTAAATGATTACAAAGATCACGAACACCACCACCTAGCGAATACAAGATCGATCACACCTTGATCAATCTTTTATAACAATAAAGATTGTATGGTGGTATATATAAAGCCTACTCAAGATGTATGAATATGAATACAATAGGCTTTAAGAGAGAAGAAAGAAATGTAGAAGAAGAGATAGAAGACTCTTTTTGCACTTTCGAACTTGTGATGCTTGTCTTGTATTTTGCACTACTTCTTCTTCATTTTATCAAGTTGTGTGCCGCCCCCTACCCTTTTCTTCTTCTTGAAAATTATCTCTTAAGTCCTTGGAAGAATATGTTGCATCATTGGGACATTTCCTTGCTTACTTGGCAACTCCTCATTGGATGATCACAGCCCTTGCTTACTTGGCACTCGTTGGTTGCATAGAAGTTGTCATCACTTGATGACTAGGTAAATCTGAAAATAACCTTTACAAACATGTGCCAATTAGCCATAAAAGTGTTGCCATATGTCTCATATCAATTCCACATAATTTGCACGACAAATCATCACATTTAGGCACCAAAACAATCGCCCAATATTATTCTACACATGCTGAAATTTTCAGCATGTGTGATATCCAAGACAAGTTCAAATTATTGCCATGTATGTTGTAGATTTATCCTTTAAAATAAAAAACCAAATATGCTTTATTTTGGAGACAAAAATCGGCCACAACATTCCAACACATGCTGAACTTTTCAGCATGTTTGATGTTTAAAAATATCATCAAATTATTCCCATAACATTTTTAAAACATTGTCATTTTATCTTTCAATCAATCCATATAATTCAAAGAAGTAAATATGGCACAATTAAGCCTAATAATTTCGGCCTACTCAAGTCACACATGCTGAAATTTTCAGCATGTGTTAGAAATGTGACATAGTTTGAAATGTTACCTTGTGTAGCTCCTTTCTTTATGTCACCAGCCTTGTATACTTCATTCTTGGTCAATCAATATTCCAAAAAAGCTCCACATATGCTCCAACAAGGCTATAGTAGGCGTGTTCTATAGCTTGCACATGTGCTGAATTTTATTTTTGCAAACTTTGTAAAATAGTGCACAATAATTATACACACATGGTACATTCCTATCAGCCCTTAATTGATTTTTCTAGAACACTTGAGAATATATAGAGTATGTAAAAATTGTCCAGATACATGTTATATGTCATGCCAAAAATATTCCATGTGTCGTGTTTGTAGAAAACCGAATTTTTGACGTTTGTCGATTACCCGATTTTTCTCCGATTAAATTCCAACTTTTTGCACATGTTATATATATTATGTTACACATAAGATACATAAATTAAACTTAAATATTCAGCACTCATGGCTAATTTAAAGTGGAGCCTAACATGTGACAAAAATTGAATTTGGAATATCCACAATTTGGCCTTAATTTGGGGTGATTTGTGTGTGCCAACATGGAATGATTTTATGGCTGTATATACCATGTAAGCCACGAAATTTGTGGCCATTTTTAAAGTGTAGGGGCTGGCCATCTATATATGGCAAGTACGTGACACGTTGGCGAAGTTTCGGTATTCACCCGATACGACAATTTTTGGTTTAGGACCTTTTAACGTGTCGCAATAAATTTTTCATCACCATGACTTATATCATAAATAATTATGATATAAGACCTGAATATACTCATAAATATGAGGTAAATATAGTGGTGTGACGTTAACGTACGTTCGTAAAATATATAACATGTCGGTAGTACATTGGAATATATGTGTATGTGCCTTTTAAAAAAAATCTGAATATATATATGTATATATTAAATGGCGTGTGATATGAGGTAGAAGAAGACTTTTCATTCTTCAATTTGTTGCCTATGTGCCTTTTCCAAATATAGCTTCCTTTAATGAAGTACTTAGTTCATTTAACTAAGTACTTCACTTAATGAACTAGTTTAGTTCATTAATGGTGGCACCTGAAAATAGTTCAAACACAACAAATGCTCGACATTTGATGTAAGCTTTAAAGCTTCATGGCTCGCTAGTACGATAACATTATATATGAACTATATAAGGCAGGTTTCATGCAAAAACGTGTCATGCATTTCTTTAATACACATTATTTAAATCATGCATTTTGTAATCACTCAAACCCCTTTTTCTCAACAATCTCCCCCTTTTGATGATTTACAAAATAACCTACGTTCATCATTTAAATTTTGTCGCTCCCCCTCCAAACATACACAAATTCAAATTTTTAATTTCAAATTTCGAGTTTTCTCCCACTTGATTTGTGCAATCAATCTCTCTTTCTCCCTTAAATCATGCATTCTCTCCCCTTTTATTTTGGAAAGACAATCAAAAGAGCATGTAGAGATGGAAATAGCAATTAAAAAAATCATGCATTTCAAATAATATCAAACGTGCGTTCGTAAGGGTTATTTATTCAACCTTTTGAAAATGTCCCTTTTGGTACCCAAATTTGGGTGACCTTTCTAGGTCTTCCAAAAGGTGAGAAAGGTGATTAAGATGCAACATAATACTCGTTAGGGGCAAATTCGTTTGGCCTTTGGCCGAGAATCCCATCATGCATATAGTATGGTTTTCGTTTTTGATATGCATTTCGGTTTGCATGCACTGGGCGTGATCTATATGCACTTTATGATATGAGTGTCGCATATGCATCAATGGCTTTCTTTCATATCTATATGGCACATAATTGCACTTTGTATGATATGAAGAATAGGAAACATGATGAGATGTCATAGGGGAAGGTCTAGACGTCTTCTTAGATGCCATATATGTCTTAGATGCATCCATTTTCTTTAATGGAATGAATTTTATTTGTTTGTTTAGTGGCTCATTTTTCTCAATGTATCGTAGTCCGGTTTTGTCACTATCATGCTTTTGTGAAGAAATGATGCGATCTAGCATGTTTGTCCCCGTGTCAAATTGTTTCATCATTTTCTCTAAATCTGCATTCCTTGATTTCAAGTTTGAAATCTCGGATTTCAGTTCAGTGTTCTCAGATGTCAATGATGAAATTTCAGACTTTAATGAATTTATGATGCAGGACGACTCTTCTTTTGAATCGTTTAATTGAGACACAAGATTTTGGTTAGAAGATTCTAACAATTTCTTGTCTTCAATTAATCGCTTCTTTTCTTTTGCAACATTCTTTGAGAACTTATACAATTCTAAATATTGACTAAATAAATCGTCATAAGAACATTCAGAATCAGAATCAGAGTCGGAAGATACCTCATTTGGTACCTTAGATGTAAAGCATACTTGTGCCTTTTATTCTTCCGTATCGTCAGTCTCAGAGTCAGATGTGTCCCTCCAAGTGGAGGCTTTGAAGGCTCTTCTCCTTTGTTTAGGTTCTAAGACAAGTCTAGTTTTTGTCCGATCCTTGTCAAGGTATTTGCTCGTTTTTTTGTCCTTGTTTGGACAATCATATGACAAGTGTCCAGGTTGTCCACATTCATAACACTTTATTTCCTTATTTTTATTCTTATGATCCTTAGATGAAGTAGACTTATGTTTATTTTTAATCAACTTTCTCAAGATTTTTTTTAATCTTTTAGCCATCTTGATTAAATCCTCATCATCGGAATCTGTGTCACTATCATCTATGACGTATTCATTTAATTTAAATGTTATAGCCTTGTCATTTTTAGAAATAGACTCAGAATTTCTTAAGGTGAGTTTGTTTTCATATACCTTAAGTGATCCAATTAGTTCTTCCATTTTAATTGATTTGGTTTCTTTGCTCTACTCTATAGCCATCACTTTAGGGTCTCATTCGAATATAAGGCTTCATAATACTTTTTGGACCTTTTCCTGCATAGAGAAGGCTTTGACAAGAGACTCAAGAGAATTGTAAATGCTTGTCAAACGTAGATCCATATCAAAGATATACTAATTTGGCAATAATTTAAATGACTCAAGTGTGGACATAAGCATGTTAATTTTGGACTCTTTCACTTGACTAGTCCCTTCGTGTTTCATCTCAAGAATTCTCCATATTTCTTGAGCACTAGACTAATTTGAAACAAAGCTAGATTCACTTTTACTTAGCCCATTTAGAAGTAATTGCATGGCTCTAGCGTTCATGCTCAGTCTCTTTTTACCATCACTAGTATACTCTTGCTTAGGCTTAACAACCTCTAGTGTGATATCATCAACAATTGATAACTTAGAAGGAACAAATGGACCGTCTTCTATGATGGACCATAGATCAATATTAATAGCCATAATAAAAAGTTTCATTCTTAATTTCCATTGAATAAATGACTCACCATCGAAAAGAGGAGGCCTTATGGTTGACATTCCTTCTTGCACGGTGTTATAGCTAGTGGTAGTCATCTCACTTAGATCGTTAGATCTTCTTGTTGTGAGTGTTCCTGCTCTCTGATACCAATTGTATGATCTGCAAGGCACGACTAGAAGGGGGGTTGAATAGTGGGTGCGGAAAATGTAGTTTTTAAAATTGTTTTAGACTAAAAACCCAACTTCTGAAAACAATTTCTGTTTTCAGGACCTGTTTTGAAACATTTTGAAAACTAGGTTACAGGTCTTCAAAAATTATGAAATTTAGAGAGATCTTAGTCTCAGATGTTCTGAGTATCTCCTAAAATTTTCAGATTAAAATTCAACCTTTAATCCTTTTAAAAATCGTTGGTGGTCAGATTGCGCAAATCTGCCAAAAACAGTAGTCTGATTTGAAAATTTAATTTCAATTAAACCGTGACTCCAAATGCTATGAAAATTTAATTAATTACCCCTTATTAGGTGTATTTAATTGGGTTGAAACAGTTTTGAAAAATTCTTTTTGGAATTTAGTCAAATACATTCAAAGTTCAACCTTTGCAAGCCTAAAAATCAGACTGCACTAGTCTAAGAACTTTTGATGTTTGAGTAACTTATACTTGTCCAAAAGGGTTGAAACTTGCGCCAAATGAACCTTAAGAAGTGTGGCTATGTTTCATGAAAGTTTTGTGATTTTTAAATTTCGTTTACTTTTTTGAAGAACGTGATAAAAAGGATGAACTATGCTAGAAACTGAAAGTAAGTGCTGAAAAGTGAAGAACACAAGGAATTTTATACTGGTTCAGTTAAATCAACCTACTCCAATCTTCGAGGACACCTTCCACGGTTATCACTAATCACAACACAATACACAACACCTTACCACACAGGGTTGATGGAGTTACACACCAACTCTAACCCTTTACAAACTTTGCAAATGATTACAACGATCACGAACACCACCACCTAGCGAATGCAAGATTGATCACACCTTGATCAATCTTTTACAACAATAAAGATTGTATGGTGGTATATATGAAGCCTATTCAAGATGTATGAATATGAATACAATAGGCTTTAAGAGAGAATAAAGAAATGTAGAAGAAGAGATAGAAGACTCTTTTTGCACTTTTGAACTTGTGAGGCTTGTCTTGTATTTTACACTACTTCCTTTTCATTTTATCAAGTTGTGTGCCGCCCCCTATACTTCTCTTCCTCTTGAAAATTTTCTCTTAAGTCGTTGCAAGAACATCTTGCATCATTGTGACATTTCCTTGCTTACTTGGCAACTCCTCATTGGATGATCATTAAGCCCTTGCTTACTTGGCACTCATTGGTTGGATGGAAGTTGTCATCACTTGATGACTAGATAAATCTGAAAATAACCTTTAAAAACATGTGCCAATTAGCCATAAAAGCGTTGCCATAAGTCTCATATCAATTCCACATAATTAGCACGACAAATCATCACATTTAGGCACCAAAAAATCGGCAAATATTATTCTGCACATGCTGAAATTTTCAGCATGGTTGATATCCAAGACAAGTTCAAATTATTTCCATGTATTTAGTAGATTTATCCCTTGAAAATAAAAAATCAAATATGCTTAATTTTCGAGACAAACATCGGCCACAACATTCCAACACATGCTGAAATTTTCAGCATGTGTGATATTTAAAAATATCATCACATTATTCCCATAACATTTTTAAAACATTGCCATTTTATCTTTCAATCAATCCATATAATTCAAAGAAGTAAATATGGCACAATTAAGCCTAATAATTTCAGACTACTCAAGTCACACATGCTGAAATTTTCAGCATGTGTTAGAAATGTGACATAGTTTGAAATGTTACCTTGTGTAGCTCCTTTCTTTATGTCACCAACCTTGTATACTTCATTCTTTGCCAATCGAGATGCCAACAAAGCTCCACATATGCTGCAATAAGGCTGTAGTAGGCGTGTGCTATAGCTTGCACATGTGCTGAATTTTATTTTTGCAAACTTTGTAAAATAGTGCACAATAATTATACACACATGGTATATTCCAATCAGCCCTTAATTGATTTTTCTAGAACACTTTAGAATATATAGAGTATGTAAAAAGTGTCTAGATACATGTTCTATGTCATGCCAAAAATATTCCATGTGTCGTGTTCATAGAAAACCGAATGTTCGATGTTTGTCGGTTACCCGATTTTTCTCCGGTTAAATTCCTACTTTTTGCACATGTTATATATATAATGTTACACATAATATACATAAATTAAACTTTAATATTCATCACCCATGGCTAATTTAAAGTGGCGCCTAACATGTGACAAAAATTGAATTTGGAATCTCTACAATTTGGCCTTAATTTGGGTTGATTTGTGTGTGCCAACATGGAATGATTTTATGACTGTATATGCCATGTAAGCCACGAAATTTGTGGCCATTTTTGAAGTGTAGGGGCTGGCCATCTATATACGGCAAGTACGTGACACATTGGCGAAGTTTCGGTATTCACCTGATATGATAATTTTTGGTTTAGAACCTTTTAACGTGTCGCAATAAATTTGTCATCACCATGACTTATATCATAAATAATTATGATATAAGATCTGAATATACTCATAAATATGACGTAAATATAGTGGTGTGACGTTAACGTACATTCGTAAAATATATAACGTGTCGGTAGTACGTTGGAATATATGTGTAGCCGCCATCGCTGTTTCTTCATTCATCGTCTTCGCCGCTTCTCCATTGCCATTGCCACTGCCTTCTCTGATTCCGGCTCGTCTGCCATCATCCTCCTATGGCGGCTTCTACATCCGCACAACCCGCCGCAAAGCCACCAGACCCACTGCCATCTGCCACGATCGCTGCACCACATCCTCCACCCATCCGCTCCTTCGCATCATTATTCAGACCCACATCAGAGCCCATCAAACCAAACGATGTCCAAAAATATAAGGGCAGCCCCATGATCACATTCACCGATGAAGAGATTCACTCACTAGCCGCACCATATAGAATCACATTGGTGGGCACTTTTTGGTATGGGCGGCTACTATTAGCAACAATACGGGCCGCCATAGACCGAATAGGTTTCACAGAAGCAGTAAAGGTTGGCCTTTTTGACGCAACACATATCATACTCTATTTCAATCTTGAACAGGACTACATCCGCTGCTTCGCCAGAAGAGGTTGGATCATCTGGGGTAAACAGATAAGAATCACAAAATGGACCCCGGACTATGATCCCACAGTTGAGGTGCCAATCGTTCCAATCTGGATGTCTTTCCCAGGACTCCCAACACACATGCATCGTAAAGATGCTCTTTTTCAAGTGGCGGCAATGTTAGGAGAACCACTGAAGTTAGATTCAGCCACTGCTACAATGAACTGCCCTTTGGTTGTACGTGTGTGCGTTGAACTGGACATTTCCAAAGAGCTTTCTCATCGAGTATTTATCCAAACGTCATCTCGGGTTATCATGCAGATAGTGGAGTACGAGGATTTGCCAAAATATTGTGACCACTGTTTTTGACTGGGCTATATTGCTGCAGACTGCAGCAACCAAACGAAACAATCGATTGCCTCAGGAGATAAGCCAACGTCTAAGCATACAGCAAACCCTAAACAGCCAGTAGACAAAAATAAAAGTCAACGTTGGACACCCAAAAAACTGGGGCCATCAACAGAACCACACGACACTGAAATTGCTGTACAAAATCTAACGCCGACATGGCTTCTGTCATAGCCCATTCCAGCAGCCCCAGAAATACTGATTTTGCCGTCACCGGATATGGTTGCACCCCCAGGCGTGTCTGATGCTCAAGACATCTCAAGACTTAAAGGGGTTGATGATTGTATAGTAGGAGATATTCCGGACAAATTTGTAGATGGGTTTTACTCGGGTAGTGAAGTAGACCCACCCCAGCAGGATAATCGAATTGATGATCTTGATCAGCGCTGCGCAGATCATATTGCTCATATCATGGAAGCTACTCATGTTGATACTCAAATGGATGACCAAACAACAGTCCAACCACCTGACCCTCCACCGTCCCAGAGGCCAAAAATATTAAGAAGACCTCATGAAAATCCCAAATCTCCGAGAATAACAAGGTTACGTGCTGCCCACCTCTCAAATTCTTTTGATGCATTATCACAATGAAGATATTATTATGGAATGTTCGTGGCATTCGTACATCTTTCACCCGTTTATTATCATTAACACAAAAATATAGCTTACATGCTTTAGTAGTTATTGAGCCAAAACTACGACCCACTTCTTTAATTTCTTATCAACTGCAACTGGGTTTCAGTAAATCGTTATCTGTTGGTAATGAGCAAATTTGGATTTTTTGGAAGGAATCTATCTTGGCTTGGGATGCTGAGATTCATGGACATCAACACCACTCCATAAAATTTTGGTGGCTTGCCTCTGATGAATATTTTTGGTTGACTGCGGTATATGGGCGCCACTCTATTCTAGAGTGCCGAATATTATGGGAACAACTGGAACAATTTCATGCGGTGAATACCATACCTTGGTTAATAGGCGGGGACTTTAATACTTTAGAACTTTGGAAGAACATTGTGGAAGATCTCAGCCTTCACTACGGACTCTCCAGGACTTCAATGATTTTATCCAATGTTGTCATTTGCAGGAGATTCCTTATCAAGGATCGAATTTTACTTGGTCTGATGGACGCGGTTTAGGCCGGGTGTGCCGACGCCTTGATCGTTTCCTCACTTCAATATCTTTTTTGGACTTATTTCCAATTATGCAAGTCCAACACTTATCAAAGGCAACTTCTGATCATGCTCCATTACTTTTGTCATGTGACAATGAAGGTCCAAGAACTCCTTCTGCCTTTCGCTACCTCGATGCTTGGGAAACACATGCAGATTTCTATGACTTTGTCGCACACAGATGGAAAACATACCCAACGATTGGGGGTATGTGGGGACTACATAGAAAATGGTCACTTTTGCAGTGGGACCTAAGACAGTGGAATAAAGATACTTTTGGTAATATCTTTGATGCCGTATCCTATGCGGAATCATTGGTGAAAACTGCAGAAATTCAACATGATGAGACACCTACGGAGCTCACGTGAACCCTATATTACCTGCGAATAACGGAACTCAAACTGGCTCAACACTGTGCCTTTCTTTATTAAAAGCAAAAGGCAAATGTTAAGTGGATGAAAGAAGGGGATGCAAACACATCCTTTTTCCATCAAACTGTCAAAGATAAACGTTGCAGACAGCTTATACGCCAAATTTTGTCACCTGAAGAGATAGAATACACACAGTCAAATGATATTGCGACTGAGGCAATTCGGTATTTTTCAGAACTGTTTGCAGAGGAGCCCATTGCAAATTTTGACAACATACTGCATTATATACCTGCATTGATTGACTCAAATGATAATCTTATGTTACAAGAGATTCCAACCCTAACCGAAGTCAAGACAGCTGTTTGGGATCTAAGTCCCCCTCAAGTGCAGCGGGGCCTGATGGCTATTCGGGATCATTTTATCAAAAATTCTGGCATATTATTCAGCATGATGTTCACAAAGCGGTTCAGGAATTTTATCTGGGTATTTGAATGCCAAAACCAATAGCAGCGGCCATAATAGTACTTATTCCAAAGGTTGCTAATCCTCAAACTTTTGCGGATTTTCGTCCTATATGTCTCACCAACTTTATTTCCAAAGTGATTACCCGTCTGCTTGCATCCCGCCTGGCCATCATTCTACCTAAATTAATTTCACCAGAACAGGCAGGATTTATGAAAGGTCGGGGCATCACAGAACAAGTCCTGCTTGCGCAGGAAATGGTACATGTTCTTGATAAACGCACAAGAGGGGGCACATACTTGTTAAGCTAGATATGGCTAAGGCTTTTGACCGAGTGAGTTTGAAATATTTGCAGTTGCTATTATGTAAATTGGGCATGCATGCACGCCTTTTACGGATCATCATCAACAATTTAAGTACGACCACTTGCTCTATTATTCACAATGGTGTGTTCACTGATTCTTTCTCTCTTGGACGAGGAGTCAAACAAGGTGATCCATTATCGCCGCTGTTGTTTATCCTATCTTCAGAAGGATTCTCTCGAGGTCTAAAACATCATGTTCAAACGGGATATATCACGGGATTCAATACAGGACGTGTGCAAGGTGTATCACATTTGGGGTTCGCCGATGATCTCCTTATATTCTTAAATGGGTTCGTGCGAAATACAGACCGTTTCCGAAGCTTTCTAGAGGCATATCAACAAGCGTCCGGCCAACTAGTAAATTACAGCAAAAGTCAACTTGTTCTAGTCCACGGAGCCACAGCTCATAACTCGCTGCAGGTTATGGGTATGCGTTCCACATCCTTACCCATTAAATATCTAGGCTCTTATTTGTACAAGGGAATCAATAAATCCAGGTACTGTATCTCTTTGCTTAATCACTTTGATGCTAAGCTATCTTCTTAGAAAACAAAGTTGCTTTCAATGGCGAGTCGTCTAATACTGATTAAATATGTGCTCAACACCATCCCAACTCATCTTATAGCCAGTTCCAACCTCCCGAAAGGGGTGATAAATATTTTGAGTCGAAAAATGGCAGTCTTTCTCTAGAATGGTAGACATAATTGGCAATCTTGTCCCTCAGTATGTCGAGATGTGGAAGTTGGCGGTCTTGGAATTTGAAGTCTTGCACATGTGCAAAAATCATACGACTGCCAACTTTGGTGGAAATAATTCCAATCAAACGCGCTATGGTCTGAATTTAGCAGAGCCAAATACGGCCAACGCTCCTCAGTCTACTCTCATATTTATGACTCGTCTACATGGAAGCGTATTTGTAGAATCAATGCATATATGGAGCTACACAATGCTAGGACGCATGGCGTGCTCCATTGGATACCGGATTCAAAGGGCCAGTTCTCTATACATTCAGCTTATTTACATATCACTATCCACAAACCATAGAAAGAGGAATATAGTTACATCTGGTGGAAATCCTCACCTCCTGGCCAAAAAATATTCATATGGCGATTATGGAACAGCTCCCTGCCGATGGCAAATCACTTGCGCCGATGGCTTACCGCATTGCCTTCCTAATGTATTTTTTGTCGGCAACAGCATGATCATCAGGATCATGTCTTTCTGCATTGTTCAGCTATTCGGTCTTTATGGATAGATATGTCGATAACATTTTTGGGGCCACTGCCACGATCAAGTACAATCAAAGCACATCTTTTACGTTGGTGGAGAATTTTTTCGAAATCATCAATAACGGGTCAGCTTCGAGCAGTATTTCCTTCTTTAGTAACTTGGGAGATATGGAAGACATATACGGCATATAGATTTGGTGATGAGACTTTCAATCCCGACCGCCTACACAAAAAGGTCAAAACGGCTATTTACACATGGTGCGCTTTAGTAAATAATAAGAAGTTTGCTCAGAACATACCCCATCTAGTCCAGCAACATTATTTGCCTCCAATCCGCTCAAAACGTTTGACTATAGTCCGGTGGCAGCTTCCTTCATCGGGAAAGCTAAAGTTAAATATTGATGCATCTGTTGGTCAAAAACTGGCGGCAGGCGCAGCGATTTTACGCTCCTCTGACAGTCTCTTCATCTCGGCAATTTGCTTTGCTCTACCTCTGATGACTCCACTACGCGTTGAGCTGCAAGCCCTGATATACACCTTGATTTTCTATGCTCAGCAATATGACAGCTTTCTCATAGAAACTGACTGCCAAAAGCTTGTTTCCCTGCTAGCGGAGGCTAGTGCGCTCTCAGGATCCTTTGCTAAGGACATTATGCGTGCCACACTTTTTCTTAATCTCAGTCAGGCAACTCTTCAATATTTTCCACGAGAGGCGAATTCAGAAGCACACAAACTAGCACGATATGGCTTTAGAACATCAGGTCATCGCTCTTATGTATCCAATCAATCACTTCCCAGAGAAGTACGTGGTGCTTTACTCACGGATCTTCAGTTGCCTGCCCTACGTTAGTGACAAATGCTGTCTACTACATCGGCTACATACATATGTCGTTGCCTGTGTTACTGCGCACAGGCAACGTTGGTGCATTCTCCTACTGTGTCTTCTATCGCTTTATACATGCTACTTCACATTCCATCTTGCTTTATATCTCTTATTCTGATGCATGTGTTTCTCTTGTTCTGGTTTACACCAACCATATCTTCACTGATGAGGAGGCTACTACGAGTCCGGTGTCAGTGCATCAGAAAGAGGTCATTTGCGGGCAATTGGAACTGGCAACTGTGCGGACTCCATGCTAAAACCGTAGGTGTGGAGTTGGGTACGCGTCTGTTTGATACTTCTGTGCTCATCTATTACTTAACTGCCATGGTGATAACATCTTCCTTTCTTTTTCCCTAGGTGCAATTCAACGAGGAACATCATCTTTCAACATTTCGGCCGTTCCAGTGGACCAGTAGCAGTGCAACAAGCTTGGTTATCCCTTCATGTTTCCATAGCTTTGGTATCAATGACAACTGTATAAATATGTACGCTTTTTCCTTCGCCAAGGTTTTATCCACAAGGGTGGTTTTTCTTGGCAAGGTTTTAATGCGACATATCATATACGAATCCAGATACATCATTATTTGTATTCTCTTTCATTTATTTTCTTACGACGATGAATGTACTTGATGTAATATGGTTTCCCTCTGCCACAAGTGAGGCCTATCAATAAAAATATTTTTTTATTGAACTGATATTTTATTGAGATATGCCCCACTTATGGCGGAGGAAAACCATATTATATGAATACATCTTGAAACGTATAAAAGTAGTATAATGCTGCTTTTATATGTAGCCTCCAGTCATATATGATATGTCGCATTAAATCCTTGCCAAGTAAAACCACCCTTGTGGATAAAACCTTGGTGAAGGAAAAAGCATGCATATTTATATGAGGAGGTATCATGAAATTAGAAAAAGCATGTGTATCAACCGATCAATCCTGTAGGCAGCCATCGTCCAAAGAAGCCATCGTCCAAAGAAGCCATCGTCTTCGTGTAAATGATAGTAACCCCCAACAGAGACATTGCCCAATATTCATTTGAGGAAAAGTGCAACCCGTCAGCATTCGTGTGAAGTTCTCTTCAGTTGCAAGACACCAATCAGCAAAATTATGGTGCATATTCCAAAACTCATAGCAGCCGTGCATCCAACCGATATGCATCATATGAGAAGAAAGCACATTACTAATCATATTGACAATGTAAAGCTTGAAGAGAAAAAAATGTCGAAGTGAATGGAGGCTACCCAGACTGTCCGTATCATGGGATACGGACAGGACATAGTTTAGATGATGATAAAGCATAAGTATATGAAACCAAAGAATAGATATTACCCATACTGACTGTGTCCTTGGTTGACACAGACAGGCAATTGGAACTGGCAACTGTGCGGACTCCATGCTAAAACCGTAGGTGTGGAGTTGAAACATCTGTAAGTACTGCCCCTTTAACCATAGGTGGCAGCGAGGATAGTGTGCTAAACTGATGATATCTCTGATGTAATTGTCCATATTGAGCCAACAAGTGTGCCACCACATTTGCCTGCCAGGGAATATGTGAAACCATAACATCACCATGGGTTAGTAAGCTACGGAGGAGAGGAGAACCGTGCACAGAGTGAATGTGTTCAACAACTCCTTTTGAATATAGTTTCCTTTAATGAACTACTTAGTTCATTTAACTAATTACGTCACTTAATGAACTAGTTTTGTTCATTAATGGTGGCACCTGAAAATAGTTCAAACACAACAAATGCTCGTCATTTGATGTAAGCTTTAAAGCTTCATGGCTAGTTAGTACGACAACATTATATATGATTTATATAAGGCAGGTTTTATGCAAAAACGTGTCATGCATTTCTTTAATACACGTTATTTAAATCATGCATTTTTTAATCACTCAAACCCCTTTTTCTCAACACTTCTTGCTAAACTTGACTGCTACCATGGACGCATTACGCAGTTACAGTATGCAGTTCTCTTGTGTTCGTCACTGCATATACTTAGAACATATCTACAACATCACATCCCAACTGCTTCATTGATTTCAAATTCTAAAACTATAAAAGTAAGATGCAGCCTTCAAGTTCAGCTCCATGTTTGAATTATGTAAGATGCCGCAGAATTAATCGACAAGCAGGGATTAATACATTTTCAGATAATTACTATGTATTTGTTCAGCCTATAACATATATATTTTGGTGTTTGATTGGTTATAAATATGACATGCAAATGATATATAGTATATGTTACATGTATATAAATATCTATGTATATATATGTGTATATGTAATTGGAATGGAAAGCTGGTATACAATATCTATGTGGGCCGAATTTGTTGTGGCTGGAGGCATAAGGTATGATCAATCTTTATAGGTATATGAATTGGGAACGATAAACGTACGATTTTATGTGAAATAAATTGGCGTATCGGTATTGATTTTGGAAAATTTGATAGCAACATAAAAGGGGATTTTGTATGATTTGATAGTGCGAATAGGTTGGATATAAGAAAAGAAGATTTCTCATGGTCGGTGATGGCAAACCATGGTAGCGCGTGTGCCACACACGTCGGCCATTGGCCACGCATGGGCGACATTACTTAGGTGCGTCAGAGCATGTGTGATGTCATATGGCTGCGCTTTTTAAGGTAGTGTGTTAGGCATGAACCGTACTTGCTGTCTATGGGGTTTGATGTGAGAAAAAATAAGAGGTGCGAAATTAGGTTTGGGCTGAGAGATTTAGTGTGCAAGGGAGAGAAATTAGGGTTTTGGCTAAGGGCTGAGGGCTGGGACGAGGGAGCTAGGGTGAGGAGGGATCCTAGGGTGATATAGTGAGGGTGGCCGAGAGGTAGGGTTAGTGCATGTGCATGTCGACATGAATCGTAAATCGAGATAGCGGAAGCAAAATAAAGATAAACATGCTACATATATATCAACACAAATCGTCATAAGTGCGTACAATCATAATGTACAATGTCTCAAAATAGTTTAAGTACACCATGATCAAATTTCGCAACATATCCAATACATAACTCCAACCTACATCTCAGCTCACGAGTACTCTAGCAGGGGTCCTTCTCATTGAACAAGGCGTTAGGGTCCTTGTTCTCTGCAATGTGATAAAGCAAGTATGAGCGATAACACTAATCGCCCAGCAAGTAATCCATTTAGATATTTCATATGAATCATGCATGAGAGACGGGGTAGTAAAGTAACGATGCGTAAATAAAGAGCATAATATGTCATGTCTCCAACTTAAATAAGTAAAATGCATAACATAAAAGTAAATAAATAACATGTAACACATATATCTCTACCATGTAAACATTTTATACTATCAAGTCCTTAGCAAACGCCACTAACATATATCTCCGTACTTAGAATCTCAATCAATGTCTATGATATCATCATACATATTCTTATCATCTAGATGCATCAAATCCCTTTACAAATCATGTAAATGTGATACTCTTATGATGCGGTGTCTTTAAAGCGATGTCATAAACATAATTGTAAATCGTGTAACAATATCCATTTTTTAGTAATATGTCAAAACATAACATTTTCATAATCATGACCTTTTACATATAATAAATGTGACACTTAACCTTACATGCAAATAATATCGTCATAGAAACGGAATAATCCCCTGTATTGAAATATGTATCAATATGAATCCCGATGAGTTCACATGGTGTTACATCATATGTACTTATTACTAACGGTAACTTGATATATCGGAGATATCTTGCCCTCGACAAGGAGTTACACTCGGGCTTGTAAATACTGCATGCCTATGACATCAACCCCCTACGTTTCCGATATCATGCGGCGCTCCAATCATTGATAACATACTATATGCCTCATGACTTCAACCACCTCGGTTCCGATGCCATGACGGCGCACCAAATGAACATATAAATACTGTAAACATGTCATAAGATATCCATCTATACGATATGGTTCTACATGCAAGGGTGAACTTTTTAAAACACTTTATGAGATGTAACAATGCATGCATATGCCTTGACCAACTTATACATTTCCTCATCTATATGCTCTTAAACCATCTCATATTATCATATTCTGAAAACCCAACATATATATACATAAACCATGTCCTAAATCATGAAAATACTCTCATTCTCTATACTCCAAACCCTCGGCCACAATACCCCAAAACAACCACTTTTTCCTTTATTATATCCCTCCATATTTCCTTAAAATACACATCTTACACTTAGCTAAAACAACCAAAAACCCTAATTTCATATTTATGTACCCATGTTACCATATTTCATATGAATATACATAAGATAATCATATTTTCTATTATACATTATTTCATACATACTTATATCATAAAAATGTCCAAAGCTATTTATTTTACACCAAATATGTATATAGGCTGAACATACACACACACACACATATATATATAACTCTTGATTATTAATCGAAGATGGGATGCAGCTTTCAGCGACTCATGGTGGCGGGCGTAACTGCCACCACCATCACCTTCTTCATTAATCTTTCAGTGCGTTCTTCTGCATTTACTTTCTTCACTTGTCTGCTATCTGTTTTCTTCATTTTGAATTGTCTACGATCGCATCATGGAGCCACCGCCATCGCACCTTTATCATTTTTCGCGATTGTTTCTGGTTGCCAAAACAATCACACTCCATAAGGGAATTCCTATGATTACATTCATAGACGAGGAAATTGATGCACTAGCTGTTCCATTTTGGTTTTCCTTGGTGGGAATTTTGGTATGGATGGCCTCAGTTACAGGTAATACGTGATGTTTTTGAGCGAATCAGTTTCCGCAATGATATGCGGATAACCCTCATTGATCAAAATCACATTCTTTTAAATTTTCGGCATAAACCTGCTTACATTCGATGTTTTTATCGTTAATCATGGAATATATTTGGTTGTCATATGCGCGTTGCAAAATGGACAGTTGATTTGATCCCTCATCTGATGTACCTATTGTTCCTGTGAGGGTGGCATTTCCTGGGCTTCCCATTCACCTTCAGCAGAAATATGCTTTGTATGAGATTGTTCGTCTATAGGTAACCCAATCAAACTTTATTTTGCTACTGCAGATGTTTTACGGCCTTTTATAGCCCGAGTGTGTGTAGAGGTTGATGTTTCACAAGATCTTCCACAGAAAATATATCTACAGGAAAAGCAAAAGATGTTTCTACAAAAAATTATATATGAAGATATGCTTGCTTTTTGTTCTTCATGACATCGTTTGGGCCATGTTACGACATTGTGATGATCTTTCTTCATAGCCTGCTGAAAAAAAATCGAAGTCTACAACTAGATGGACGCCAAAGACGTCCGCTTTACACAGAGACGACGGTAAAATAGCTGAAGCACCGGTGACTTTGATAACTCGTAAGGTATCGTCTACAAATGTTCTTGAAGGACATCAACCATCTGATCCATCATCTTCAGGCTTCTAGCCATGTCTCCCTGTCTCTAATTTGCAGTATCTTCAGAAATTGAATGATGAAAAAGAAGATGAGATACTTATTCAATAGCAAAAGCAGGATGATCCTAATTATTGTCAATTCTCAAACTCAGACATGGGATAGGCTGACATTAATTCGGAGGAGATGGAATCCCATACATCTTTATTTCAAGAAAGAAATTTGATTTGGAGACTATAAGTAAACGTCTGTTTTCATGCCTCACATCCTTTGATTATGAGAGTATCTTAGCCTCGCTTTCAGATCAACCTGGTGTAGATCACGATGGTTTCATCCTTGTTCCACCTAGGCTTCCTTTCTATCCGATGAAGCTGGGATTTCGACATGCACTCTCTACCCATGACAATAACATATGGGTTTTCTGGCAGGCTTCAAGCATTCATTTTCTAAGTATAGACCTTTCAATGCAGGCCTCCCTATTTCGCTTCAAATGGCTGCCTCTTCAACAAGATATGGCGTGGTCTGTGGTCTATGGAAAACACACTGTTTCTTACCGCAAGTACCTTTGCAATACACTTTTTATTCATTATCAGCAAGTCACTGATCCATGGGTAATAGGAGGGGATTTTAATACATTTTTACGATTGGAGGAACAACGAGGCCGCATATCCCCAACTCTTCGCTCTTTATCTTATTTTATTGATTGTGTACATAACTGTCATTTGCAAGAACTCCCCACTGTGGGTTCTTTATGTACTTGGTCTAGAGGGAGTGGCACAAATCGTGTACAGAGTTGTTTGGATAGATTTTTCAGTAATACTGCTTCTGTGGACCTTTTGCTGACGTCGTGTTCCGTCATCTGCCACGTGTATCTTCAGATCATTTCCCTCTTTTGCTAAAGTGTGATCCAAGCATGGAACAACCGCCTGCACTATTTCGATGTTAAATTCTTGGGTTGGCCATCTGGTTTTTCACGCATTTGTTGCCGCAACATGGAAGGAATATCCAACAACAGGAGGAATGTGAGGATTATAATATTAGCTTCATATGATTAAAAAAGATCTCTGTCGATGGAATACGCATGTTTATGGTAATATCTTTCGATTTTCAATAAAGCGGAGCATGATTTTATACAAAAGGAAGCTGTTGATGAAGAATTCCCAACTGCCAAAAATAGGGCTACTTTTTCCTTGGCCCAAGGAAATCTATTACGATCAAATTCTTAACAATTGGCCTTTTGGGCGCAAAGATCTAGACTGCGATGGGCTTTGGAGGGTGAGTCAAATACAACCTACTTTCATGCCATGGTAAAAGATTGTTATCGTCGACAAAGAATCCGACAAATTTCTAATGCAGCGGGTGTCACATACACAGATCACCATGAGATCGGCCATCTAGCTGTGGAGTACGATAGACACTAATTTTCCAATGAAGACATACAAGATGCTAAGGCAATGTTGTAGCATATACCTACAGTCCTATCTCATGCTGATAACGACAGATTGTTATGCCTCCCGACTTTAGAAGAGACTAAACATGCCGTTTGGAGCTTAAATCCTAACAATGCAGCCGGACCTAAAGGCTACAATGGCCTTTTCTTCCGCTCATGTTGGGAAATTTTAAATACGGTGTACTTCGGGTGGTACAAGAATTTTTCTTGGGTATTTCAGCTCCACAGTCCATGCTATCTTCCGTTATAACCTTGTTACCTAAGATATCTCAGCCCAAGACGTTTGCAAATTTTCGGCTGATATGTCTATCAAATTCTGTGAGCAAAGTGATCACACGTGTCTTTGACACCCGTTTATCTAATTTTTTACCCAATCTCATTTCCACAGAACAGATTGGTTTCCTCAAGGGACATGAACTAAGCAAGCAGGTTTTTATGGCAAACGAGATGGTTCATTATTTGAACAAAGAAACACGAGGCGGGCAGGTAATAATGAAACTTGATATGGCTAAGGCTTTTGACGGGGTGAATTGGCACTACATACAGCGTGTGCTTCAAAAATTTGGCTTTTCTGATCTATTTATTCGTCTCATTATGACTACCATGACATACTCAAAATTATCGATCCACTGAATGGCCAGCTTTATGGTTTTTTTCTCACCATCGCAAGGAGTGAAACAAGGTGATCCTTTATCGCCTTTACCTTTCATTCTATGTTCAGAAGGATTTAGCAGAGGCATTAATCATCTTTTCAATACTGGTGTGCTAAGCGGATTCAATGTTGGGGAAACTCAAGGGGTTTTTCACTTGGCTTACGCAGATGATTTGCTTGTTTTTCTTAATTGCTCCTCCCAAAATCTGAGAGTTTTTCAAACTTTTTTACGCTC
The DNA here is from genome assembly GCA_036186865.1 of Eustoma russellianum. NCBI lineage: Eukaryota > Viridiplantae > Streptophyta > Magnoliopsida > Gentianales > Gentianaceae > Eustoma > Eustoma russellianum. The sequence continues at coordinate 26,487,725 of AP025047.1, read as the reverse complement.
CTATCAACGAGCCTCAGGAAATATTGTCAATTAGAATAAGGGTCAATTTGTAGTCAGTTCTTATGTCTCTAGGCAGCGATGGGTGGCAATAGGTAATATATTGGAAATGCGATCTACGTCTCTTCTTATTAAATATCTCGGATCCTACTTATACAGGGTGGTTAATCGAGCACAATACTGTCAGACTCTTCTAAATCATTTTGTTGTTAAATTAGCAGGCTGGGCTAGTCAGTTACACTCACTAGGTGGCAGATTGGTGCTTTCACAGTCAGTTTTGACACCACTTCTGTTGCATATTACGGCTGCATCCAGACATCCTAAAAGTGTAATTCAAGCTATTAATCAGCAAATGTCTTTTTTTTGGGTGATCATCATCACTGGATCTTTTGGACACGATTGTGTCGTCCCATATAGGAGGGAGGCTTGGGAATACGAAACCTATTCACACTTTAACAATCATATGATTGTAAGATATGGTGGAATTATCATAATAGCACTTCACTCTGGCCGGAACACACGCGATTACGATACGGTTCTCGAGGGGATTTCACACCTTTCCTTTATGATTCTGCTAGCTGGAAGCGTATTTGTTCCATTCATTCTTTTTGTTTGGCACATACTAGTCTCAATAATCACACGGTTTGGAATTCTACCACCTCAGGCAGACTTACATTGCGGCAAGCTTATGAGGATAGCAGAGAACATTACTCAACACGTTTTACGCATAAATTTATATAGTGGTGCACTTTATCAAAACCCACAAGTATATTTATGTGGCGACTGTTCCAGGGAGCACTACCGATTGAAGATCATCTTGTTCGTTTTGTTCAGATTTGTCCTACCATATGCCATTTCTGTAAGAATTCTTCAACCTCTTCGAACATATTTTTTTACAATACATTCAGTTAAGCAACATTGGACCAGATTCGCTTTGCTTTTGAATGGCTCGTTGCCTATGTCCTCCACCGTGCGTTTATATCCAATGAGATGGTGGTTGTCCTCTTCTTCAAGTTCCCCCATAGGACAATACCGTTTGTTTGCCACTCCTTTATATGTTGGTCTATTTGGAAAGTTTACACAAATGCAGTGTTTGGGGATGCTAATCTTTCTCCTCAGAACATATATATGATGGCTAGACAAATGTACTTTACTGGGGCATCAACGCTCTTAGGGAAGAAGCATGCGGAGAATATTCAAAGCCAAATTGATACTGGTCTCTTTTCACATTTGCAAGTACCAAGGGTTAGGATTGTTAAATGGTTGCTTTCTCCGTCTGGAAAATTCAAGCTAAATGTTGATGCATCGGCTGGAAGACATATGGCATCAGCAGGGGCCATATTGCAGATTCATCAGGAAGGTTGATTGTCACTTTATATTATACATTACCTTGTCTACCACCATATTTGGCTGAGCTTCAGTCCATCATCTACAACATCATTTATTTCGGCTTTACATATCAAAATCTGCTTGTAGAGACTGACTGCTTGACAATTCTTCAACCTCCACGGGAACTCCTCGGTGCCCATTTGTACCATTACAATCGGTTACATTTCTTTCTCAGTCCTACAGGTAGCTCACTGCATCACATTCCATGAGAAGCTAACATGGTGGCGCATCATCTGGCACAGTATGGTCATATGTTTCCAATCACAATGTTATACACAACGCCATCTTCCCTACCACCAACTGCATGAGGATTTTCCATAACAGACAAGTCAACTGCATCTTTACGCTTTTAGATTTCTCGCGATGCATCCATACGGCAGAGGACAACATTATTCACTTTGGATGTTGCCTGTATCACTCTGGTACAGGCAACGACTGTATGACATAGCCTTTTCATTGTTTCATAAATTTGTCTACATGTTAATTTTTCATTCTCACCATTTCCTCTTGATTTGCGTGCTGCTGAGGTTATGCGGATCAAGTCACCATGCCTGCACTACTACTCTAGAACACACAGACATTAGTGTTTATGCATGTATTCTTTCAGAATGCAGGCGGCTCCGGTATGGCTTTGTTTATCGTTGTTTATGTTGTTTTCCTGCAGATTATTTGCCACTCACTTATCTTTTCTTGTCGTTTTCCGGTGCAAACACGGGCTGCATGAGATTCAAGACAGCAGAAATAGAAGTGCTTTTACAATATACACTTTAGTTTTCCCCCATTCTAATTGTATAAATTACTTTCTGTTATACTTATATTGCATTTGGTTTCCTTATATTGCGTTTATTTTGGGAGAGTCTCATGTAGCGTTTAATCACTTTATGTAACCACGGTATTCCTCTGCCACAAGTGAGGGTTTTCATATTATTAAAACATTGGATGTTACCGTCCGTCTTTCACTAATATATATATATGTATATATGTGTGTATATATATATATGTATGTATGTATGCATATATATATCTGACTCCTATTCTGCGAGCTCTTGCTGCATTTGTTGAGTATGCCTCTGTGTACCTGTTGTTTTCAGTATTTCATTCTTACAAAAACATACGCTTTTTCCTTCGACCCAGGCTTTATCCACAGGGTGGTTTTCCTTGGCAAGGTTTCAATGCGGCATATCATGTAGGGTTGAATGCTTGTTTATTATCTGGGCAGAATAGGTTATGTTTTTGACCGTTATATGGCACTTGGTGTATTCTGTTTTGTAACCATTTACTTCTTTTGTACTATGGTGATTCTCTGCCATAAATGAGGCATTATTAATAAACATTTTGCTTCGAAAATATATTTTTTTTAAACAAAGATGATATTTATTATGGAATAACCTCACTTATGGCGGAGGAATACCTTATTACAATATGTGTATCTCATCGTAAGAAAAGCGATAATGTAAAGATGTAAGGATGGCCATTCTCCAATCATGTATGATATGCCGCATTAAAACCTTGCCAAGTAAAACCACCCTTGTGGATAAAACCATGGCGAAGGAAAAAGCGTACATATTTACAGCATTGAAAGAAAGGCATGTAACATGTAATGCGAAACTCAAATAAGAAGAAATTTGAAGCAACCAAGTCATTCCACCTATATGCTTTATGCGTCTCATCCTGATCATCTGTGGGATTATGGCAAAAGTATGGCAAAGTGGAATCCGTGCGTACTATACCATGAATATGAGATGGCAACGCGCCAAGCGTAATGTAATAGGTCGTTGCTGAGTATGCCATTTCTTGTTGCGAAAGGAAGTGCCCTGCTTGATTGACCTTTCGCGGAGCGTATATGAGTGACATAGACATTTGGTGAAGCAATGAGCGCAAGAGATGAAAGTCCAGAGCTAATGGGCCAGAGACAACTACCAGTTTTGCTAACTCCAAACAATCTACCTCCACAATGATTCTTCCAAAATGAGGCACATAATGCAAGATTGCAAATAACGCTGCTTGCGCCTCTACATGAAGTGGAAAATCATGTCTGAGTGGAAAGGAAAATCCGTGTACAAATTTGCCAGCATCGTCGCGAAGAATTGCTCCGCCACCCACTGTGGAGCATCCCACCGCAACATCAGTATTAAGTTTAAGCCTTCCTGAAGGAGGAGCATGCCAACGTACTATCCGCATGCGACTTGATTGCAGAGGTGGCGATAAGCCCGTATCTATAAGCCGTTGAATAGAGCAAGCTGTTTTAGTCCCACTTCTTGATTTTGTCCACGTATATAAATCTTGCTAATTGCTCTTATGAGCACATTTTGCGACCAAGCAGAATCGTCGAAAGTAATTGCAGCATATGATTTCCATATATTCCACAGTAGTATCCCAGCAAAAATTTGTTGGATCTCACCCAAGAAAGAAGTTGGAGCTTTCATCCACACTGATAAGGTGTAAGATCGCCATCCTGTGGAAGATGCTGGTGTGATATCCATTAAGGAATGGAAGTAGTCGCAAACAACATTGATTGCATTTCAGGTATAAAATAAATGGTATGTTGATGCAGTATCCAAACGGCAAAAAGGACATATGGTGGGCATAATGACCGAGAAACGGAGAAGTGTATCCGGTAGTGGTAGCACACCATTAAACAATCTCCAGAGAAAAACTTGAATAGCTGTACTTTGGATTTTCAACAAAATATATTTATGGGAAATCAGCTTTGTCTGTGTAGGCCGTATAAGGTCATAAGCATTTGATAACATAAAACTGCCAGATGCAGTTGGCCAAATTGGCATACTATTTACCCATTGTGTTACTGCTAAACATCACTGATGAATAGAACATATCTGATGCCAACCAGGTGAATCATATAACCTTGGCAGAAAATCACCTCGGCCTCCATATCTCAGCCGCATGTACTGTCCCCATAGATTCTGTGAAGGATGATACCACCAACATAACTTGCAATTGAAAGCATCTTGCACATCTTGGAGAGATCTAAGTCCAAGTCCTCCCTCATGTTTTGGATAACATAGTTTCTTCAAAGATACCCAGTGATGTCGATGTGAACCCCAAAGAAAAGTGGCAAAACGTCATTGCAAGGAGACTAATATACTCCGAGAAAGTTTAGAACCTGACATAAGATGCAAAGGTAGAAAAGATAATATGGAACGAATCAGAACAGTTCTACCTGCCATAGCCAGTAGATTTTGTTGCCAACCTCCCAAACGGCTATCAACATGATGGAGAAGATCGTGACAATGAGTAGCCCATGTTATCCCTTATGTAGATAAGACCCCAAATACTTCATTGACAAATTAGATTGTCGCATATCCAGCAAGCGTAGTAATACTTGACGTTGCCTGACTCCTATGTGATGCGAAAAACAGATTGTACTTTTGTGCCAATTAACCGCTTGGCCTAAAACTTTTTCATAAGATGTCAAAAATCTTTTAAAACGAGTAAGATTAGACCTGCCTGCGGTTAAAAATATCAACAAATCATCTGCGTATGATAAATGAGATATCACAAGTGGCATTCTGCCTATGTTGAATAGGGTAATATAAGATGATGCTACCAAATATTTGAAGCGTCTCCTAAACGATTCTGCTGCTATAATGAATAGAAGTGGTGAGAGTGGGTCTCCCTACTTAACACCACGGGTTGAACGAAAGAAGCCACAGGGAACACCATTGATGAGAAGGGAGATGTGAGTTCCCTCTAGATGATTTATGATCAACTTAATAAAATGTTGAGAGAAACCAAACCTGTCCAAAACATGGCGTAGAAAATGCGAATCTACATGCTCAAATGCCTTTGCCATATCCAAATTTATAAGTGCCTTACCTGGCGGACCTTTGTCAAACAAATGGATCAACTCATTTGCCATTAGTAATTGCTCTGCCATGCCTCTTCCTTTTTGGAAGCCTTCTCGCTCTTGCGAAATTATTCGTGGTAGGATGGAATTGAGCCTGTTAGATATAATACGAGTTTGGATTTTGCTCATAAACGTTGATAGAGCGATAGGTCGATAGTCTGCAAAAATACGCTGTGTATGTCCTTTAGGCAGTAGAATGATCACTGTGTGAGCCATTGCACGTTGGAGTGGGAAGCCAAGAAAGTATTCCTGAACTGCTTTGTGAACATGTGTGGCTACAACGTCCCAACATGAACGAAAGAACCATCCATTGTATCCATCCGGTCCCGCTGAACTATTTTGATCTAATTCCCAGACCGCCTGCTTTACTTCACCGATAGAAGGCATAGTTGTGAGCACTAAGTTATCATCGTCAGTAACTAGCCTAGGGAAGTTTACAAAAAGTCAGCATCATCCTCAATATTCTGAGCAGTAAACATGCGTGTGTAATAATCAACAGCAGCTGCACTAATTGTCTCAGGTGTGTCACAAAGTGTTCCACCCTCCTTGTAAATGCGGTGTATAGTCTGGCGTCTACGTTTATCTTTGACTAGAGCATGGTAATATCGTGTATTAGCCTCTCCCTCTTTTAACCACTTGACTCTGGCTTTTTGTTTCCAAAATGCCATTTCTTGAGATGCTGCCTGTGCTAATTCTGCCTAACACTTATAGTAAGCCTGCCTTGCTTCTGCGGTAGGAGATGCATCATAGGCTTGTTCCAATATCCGGGTTGTATGTTCTGCATGTTTTAGCCTATTAAATATGTTCCCAAACACTGTATTATTCCAGTGTGTAACATCCTGTTTAAAGCGCTTTAGCTTATTACATAAACCGCGCATTCCTCCAACAATAGGATAGGACTTCCAAGTAGTGCACATGAATGTGTTGAAATCCGAATGAGAAGTCAATGCATTTAGGAAACGAAATTGTTTTGGACCAGCAAAGTCTATATATGTACACTGAATCAACATAGGAAAATGATCTGACGTGGTTCGACTAAGTTGTATCAATCGAATAGAAGGAAAGAGATCATAAAAATGCTCCATACAAAAGGACTAGTCCAAGCGTCTCCACACTCGACCTAACCCATGACCATCTTGCCATGTATATTTAGTACCAACATGTGGGATTACATGCCAAGCCCCGTATTGGGTCATTGAATTGAAATCAGCAAGCGTAGACAAAGATGGTCTGGAGACTCCTTTGTGGTCAGTAATAGACAGAAATGTATTAAAATCCCCCGATATCAACCAAGTCTCTTGATATGAATCAGAATGCTGACGAAGAGAAGACCAAAGTTGTTGTCTATCTGTTACAGTGTGTTTCCCAAAAACACAAGAATGCAGAAAATCTTGCCAGAAAGTTGCAACTGGAAGCGCAAGTGCGCAATTTGCTCTGTATGTACAGAAGTTAATAAGGATAAGTGATTTTGATGCCAAAACACCAAGCCCATCCATCAAATACACTTAACATCGATGAAAATCCCAGCTGTAAACAAACACGTCCCATTCTAGTAGACAGTTGCTGGGGTTCAATAATGAAAAGATAATGTATAGAATGATGATGAAGCAATAATCTAAGTCATGATAATGAGGTGCGGATGACCTTTAAATTCCATGTGAGAATATTCATTGTGAATGATGGGGTTGTGAGTTTGAAGATCGAGTAACACTGCGAGTAACCATGTGTCTAAGAGGTCAAACAATCTGACTGTGTGTTCTACGTTTGCATTGGCGTGTGCATGGCACATAACCAAGGTCCTGTGCCTCCTCCAAAGGCTGAGTAATACGCTGCAACAACTCCTGATCCGAGGTGAAATTCTGCCTGTGCTCTAACTTACTTCCCCTTATATGTGATATGGTACTATATTCCTGCATAAGATCATGTGGATGCATTGGTTCATTTTGACTATGCATAATTGGTGGCTCTTCAGTGTCAGAAGCTGCCTGTAAAAGTTGCTGATCAGCCTGCTGTACTAAAACGTCTGCTGATGCATCCTCCTTAGAATGACCTAATACTTCGAGATCTTGATTGGTGGTGGGGATGGCCTCTTCTGATGATGCATGTATATGTACATCTGGAGATAAGGCATCTTTTGTGTAGCGCCCCAGCCCGATGCCGACATCGGTACTGGTGCAGCCGTCGAATCTAACATACATTACCTATAACATGGTATGAATCAGCGGAAACGTCATGACAATTTAAAACCTCGATAACATTGATAGTCCAATGTGAAATACATCAGAATAAAAATATGTCTGACTACATAACTAGTTTCAACCATCCACAAGTGAATTAACTAATGGCGACCAATTAGAAACATTCTAATCCCTCATTCAACATTCATCATCTCAATGAGCCCACTCGACATCGTCCTCTACGAATATCATCTCGTACCCAGTTTCCCCTGAAAAGGATGAAATAATTGTTCTTAGCGAAACCACGCTAGCAAGTAACTCGTCTATACATCTTAAGGAAACACACATGACGAGTCACCAAAGTTCTTATATAAACACTGCCTAAAATAAGGTGCTCGGGTTGACAAAAACATCTTTATAATCATACATTAGGATCACGCAAGTCATGTACTTAACATCAAGGGAAAACAGTCCGTACTAGATTAAACACGATTTCATCAACATATACAGACTAAAACATCCCTTGCAATTGACACTTACGCTTCGTACAACGTGATGCATGTACTCTTTACAAAACCATGCATTGACCAAACCAACATACACATATGACTTTTCATAACTAACGTCATGCAAGTCTTTTCACAATCTTTCAAAACACTTCTTGTCTTATTCTTCACGTAGCAGTACTTTATACCCTGTGGGTGATCAGTTCACAACAAACATAACTTTATACCCCGTGCTGATAGGTCCACGGCCCCATAACATATACTTTAGACCCCGTGCTGATAGGTCCACGGCCCCACAACATAACTTTATACCCTATAATTGATCAACAGGTCACGCTTTTATACCCTGCTACTGCAGACGTGACTTTATACCCTGTGATCAAAAGCAGCTATACTTATCTTTCGCAAACTTTAGATTCTCTTGTAACACTTGTAACCTTTTCACAACCAAAATGTATGTCGAATGTCAAATGCTCATGTCGTGATGCATATGTTAATGTCTTATAGTCACATGCTTCTAAAAACGCAAACACAAACTCTACATCTCAAGAGCAATGCCCTCAACCTTAGAAACAACTTTCACCACGCTCACTAATTGCCCAATATCACTCGGGAGATTCCTTAAATGGCTTAACGTTCATTCCTAACTCCTGTATGAATAAGGATCAAACTTACAAACTGACCACATCGATCGATCGATGTGGTACCACTGATCGATCGACGTCTTGTCTCAAGGACTTCGATCGATCGATGTCTTTATGCTTAGAGATCGATGTCCTCCAGAAACAATTCGAATTTTCACCCTCCGGACTTCGATCGATCGATGTCTTATTTCTAAGGGGTCGATGTCCTCCAGAAACATTTCAATCTTAATTCACCAGGACTTCGATCGATCGATGTGCAGTCTCCTGGACATCGATCGATCGATATCCCTCATATCTCGGATCAAAAGCGTATTCTGAGGACTGATTCTAGGAGAGTCTCATATTCTGAGGGCTGATTCTGGCCACTTGTATGCGCAGAAGGTACTGGCGGAGTCTCAGACAATCTAACAGGCTGAGTATCCTTTGATTTCAAAATCTGGATGTTTTCTTGATCTGGGCATGCTGTCTGGGCTGCACTTCCTTTTCTTTTCGCCGTCATTGCTTCTCTGAGACTTCAACATCTATCTGAGCTATCTGCTTCCCATAGCTATCCTTACTATAGCCCAAAATACCACATTTATCACAATATAGAGGCACATCTTCATACACTACAGTTTGAAAATGATGATGATCGACACACTGAATATGTAGCTTTGATGGTAACTCCTTTGAAACATCTACCTCAACACAAACTCTTGCTACCGATGGACGCAGGATTTTTTGTGTGGCTGCATCCAATCTGATAGGCATCCCAACCATGTAAGAGATTGCAAATAAAGCCGATTGTGTGTGGAGATACATAGGCAAACCAGGCAACGATAACAAAACTGGCACGATAGGTGCATCATATCTCGGATCAAAAGCGTAAGTATATTTTGTGATACGCATATGGTAGCCCAAAATATTCCATGATCGACGACAAAAACATTTATTGTAATCTTCTTCTTTTTCAAAACGTAACAAAACATGAGTCTTATCTAACAAACCTGCCTGAACGTTCCCCGTAAATCCGATGCGATCTAGAGTTTTCTGTAATGCAACCATACCTGGACGGCCGTTCCAAAATGATACGACCAATGTATATCGGAATGGCGAAAGAAGTGACGAGACCTCCTCCTCTTCAAAGATGATCGATGGATATCCCTTAAAACGCTGAGGAGGCTTTGGCTTAATGGTAGGTGGTTCTGCAGAAGGACCACCAGTGATAACCGACAGGAATGATCGTTCCGGCCCCGGCGACTGCATGGTTTGTGATGGTTATCGCAGAGGCGGTGAGAGAGTTTCTCCTATTTCTTTATATATCAATCTTTGTTTCGAAATATATATATATATATATATATATATATATATATATATGTATATGTATGCAAAAATGGCCATTTGGCCGTATATACATATATATACATATTTATTCTTTTCTTTTTATATATCACACTTCTTTATTCTATATTTGCCTTATTTATTCCACCTTTATATCCATATAACAGTATGTATATATATTCCAAAAGTTGCCATTTGGCTGGATATATTTTTTTTGAAAGACGGGCGGTACCGTCCAGTTATTTTATTAATAAATGACCATCACTTGTGGCAGAGGAATATCGTGGTTACATGTGTTGGGAGAGACTCTCCCATAGAAATACTTAAAATGAATGCATGAAGACAAGGAAAATAGAAGTAAGTGCAGGCTATACAATAAACGCTAAATAAAAGAACTACACATGTCCTAATAGCGAAGAGTGTAACACTATTTGATGCAGATATAGGAGGAAGTGTAGGTGATGCAAAGTGCCGTCCTTGATGTCATATGGTAGAAATCTGGCTTCTAGCTCGCGTTCCATACAAAGAGATGATTATTGTATATTGTAAACGAATTTGATATGCATCAAACAAGAAACCATTTACGTACCAATGTTGCCCGTATTCAGCATGAACACATGCAACCCAAGTTTTAACCAGCCAAAATGAGTCACCATCCAAATTGTGTTGAAGAAAGCAACTCCATGCCTCAAGCTCAGGAAACAAAGACATAGTTAATCCAAGAAAAAAATAAAACTTATGATACATCAAGAGCAAAACAGGAGCAAAGAAAGTAAAAGGACGTAACAATGTTGGCTGCATCACTGAGTGACACAGACAACCACAAATCGAACGTGCCAACCCAATAGGAGACATTCGTATCAGGCACGCAAGGCAGGAACTTAGACTTCCAAAATAATCGCACCACGAACTTCACAAGGAAGGCTATGTATGGAAGTATATAGTTGCAAACCTACCAAATGATATTTATGGCTAGACAATGAATGGGCCGCAGTATTGGCTTCTCCAAGGAAATACTAAAGAGATGCATCATTTAGACTAAAAAACATAGCAGCATGTTGTAAATCCCTTGGGAGTGTGCCTGTGTACCGATGCATGTTAGCAAAAGAAGAGAGAAGTGAATGACAATCTGTTTCGATGATGAGATGATCATAGTCCCGAGCATAGTATATCAAAGCAAATGTGAGGGCCAATAATTCTACACGGATGGGCCTTGCTAACGGTAATGCAAAGCAGATGGCCGAGACGAGATCGCCGTGTGCATTTCATAGGACCGCCCCTCTCGCTAGAAGAAATCTCCCGACTGCTGCATCCACATTCAATTTCAATTTTCGTAAAGGTGAAAGCTGCCGACACACAACTCGCATGCGTCTTGGTCACAGTGGAGGAGAGAAAAAAAGAGCAACCAGGTGTGGCATAGTTTGTGTAAATTTTCTTCCCATTGATAGATGAACATCAAGTATAAATGTGCGAACGAACTCTCTCAAACAAATGTCTATATGAGAAAGCATCTGTGCCAAAACGAATAGACGCATACTCTTTCCAGATAACCCAAACAACTATCGAACAAACACTGGCACGCAACTGACCGTGCATGGTTGTTATGGATGAAAGCTACCGTCAACAAATTAGATGTCCATAGACAGTCATAATCTACAGAAAAATATACACACCCCCGGATGAGAATCAATCCACCACACATACTGCGAATAAGGAAAAGAAGTGTTAGCTTCGGATAATACATGATAAGCCAACTTGAGCGAAAAATGGCATTTTGCATCGGCAATCTAGTTCAAGCCGTCCAGCGTATATTCCACCTTAGTAGCCATGTAATGATGTATGCTACAGAGGCGTTTCCAAACTACAGATTCATCAATATGAGAGTAAACCGCATCCTGGCATCCATATTTGTGCCTGCAATACTCTGATCATATAGAGTGTTATTGGTGATACTTCCACCAAAGTTGGCAATCATATGTCTGCTGAATAGAAGAAAGGTGACGAACACCTAATCCCTTAGTTTCAATGGGGCGGTAAAGAGCTCCCCACGATTGCCAATGACGTCGACTGTTCCACAAGAATTTGGACATGTTACGATGTAAGACATCGATGATACCCTTCGCAAGGCGTTAACTGGCAACAATATGAACGGGCATATAAATGAGGACATGTCGTATAAGGACTATCCGGCCTGGCAAAGGCAATAATTTAGAAGACCATGCATTAAGTTTTGCACCAAAATGATGTAATAATGATGCACAATAGCTTGCCCTGCTGATACTCTTATATAAAAAGAATCCAAGGCATTTGGTAGGTGAGGAGGCTAAGCGCATAACTAAGACTTGAGATACTCTTGCGCCAGAAACACCTGAGCTGACCATGACTTGGCACTTATAATAGTTGACTAATTGTCTAGAGGCTTGTCGATAAGTTAAAGAAAATTTGCGTAAGCGTTCCAATTTCTGATCTGATCTATTCAAGAAAATTACCAAATCGTCCACGAATTCTAAGTGACAAACCCAAGGGACTCTACCCGCCTGGAAACCGAAAAGGATACTCGCATCCATCATAGCATGGAGCCCATGAGAAAAGCCTTCAGATGCCAGAATAAATAGCAAGTGCGACAGGGGATCACCCTGCTTTACCCCTCAGCCGACTAGAAAGTAGCCCACAGGTTTACAATTGACGAGAATGGAACAGCGAGTGGCTTGCATATTATTCAGTATACGACGCACAAACCTCGAATCCAAACCCATTTTTTTAGAAGCCGATCAAGGTAAGACCAACACACCCACTTGAAAGTTTTGGCCATATCTGATTTCACCAGAACGTGGTCGCCTCGCATCGAATGGTCCATAACATGAACCATTTCTTGAGCTAAGAGTATATGCTTCTTAATGCCTCTACCTTTCTTGAATCCTGCTTGTTCGGTTGAAATGAGCCGGGGAAGTAAAGTGGATATTCGTGTAGAAATCAATCGTGTGATCACCTTAGATAAAAAATTAGTTAAACATATAAGTTGGAAATCAGCAAATATCTGCGGGTTTTGCACCTTATTAATCAATATGATAGTAGCCGAGGCCACCTAGCGTGGCACACATATGCCAAGCAAAAACTCTTGAACTGCTTTAAGAACATCAAGATGTATAACTCGCTAGAAATGACAATAGAGCAAACCTGGAAAGCCTTCAGGATCTGCTGCACTGGTGGGACTGAGGTCCGACACTTTCCTGCTTTACTTCTTGTAAGGACGGCATAGCCGAAGATGTTCATTATCCTCCCGCATTAGAAAGTGAGGTATGTACTGAACAATGGACTCACATCCTGTGGTAGGAGCAGGAAAAAATAAAGCCTTGAAATATCAGACCGCCTCAGCCTCTATATCACGCAACATATGACACTCTACCCCATCCTCACGAATAATCCGGCAAATACTTTGGCGGAGGTGTCGGTCCTTTATTGTTTGATGATGAAAAGAAGTGTTGGCATCTCCTTTTTTTAGCCATTTTACATTGGCTTTTTTGCTTCCAAAAGAGAAAAACTCGCGATTGAGCAAGACGTAATATGGCCATACTATGATGGTATATGGCACGCGTATTCTGCAAAGGAGATGAATCATACTCTCGTTCCCGCCTTTCCACCTCTACTTTGGCCACTGCAACCACATCAAAGATGTTTCCAAACACATCGTTATTCCATTTGCGCAGTTGATGCTTAAGCCGTTGCAGCTTATCATTAAATCCCCACATGCCCCCAAATGTTGGAAACAATTGCCACTAATGCCGCAGCAGACTCTCAAAATCAGGATGAGTAGCCCACACATCAAGATACCTTAAGGAGGTAGGCTTAGATGAAGCCTCTGAATAACAAGTCAAGTAAATGGGCGAATGATCAGATGTTGCTTGATTGAGATGATGGTAATGTACCACAGTAAATAAATCTAAAAAAAGGAGAGCAAAGATAGCGGTCCAGACAGCGCCATACCCATCCCAAGCCACGTCTGTGGCACCATGTATATGGGGAGCCTTGATGTGAAATAGACTGAAGAGAACAGGTGGAAACTCAATCATTAAAATCCTACAATGACCGTACTGATAGGGTAGAGCATCCCTTATGCTCATCTAATGACAAAAAGGTGTTGAAATCCCCCCCCCCCAAGAAGCCAAAGGATCTCCAATGTGCTATGAAATGAATGTAAATATGCCCACAGCGGTCAACAAGCCACAACAGAGTGTAATCCATAAACAACTGTCAACCAAAAATGTCACCCAAAGCCAACCATTTGAGCATAAGAGAGTAAATTTGGTCACTCCGTCATTCCTCCTCCAACGAGAACAATGAATCCCTCCAAAAAAACCAAATGTGGTCATCACATGCGGAGATAGATTGAGAAAATCCGATTGTAAGACGATAAGACAACAATGAAGAAAGACAATCCTCAGGTTCTATAATAACCAAAATATGTAAATGATAACGATGAATTAACATTATGATATGATCCACTGAGATATGTATACCTCTAACATTCAATATTAAGATCTTCATCGTGATAAAAGATCAAATGAGTTAGAGAGATGAGCAGCACGCAACAATGTAACATGGAGTGAAGTCGGTGGAATATCACGATGATTCTGACGCAATAATTTCGATGGAATATGAAACTCCAAATTAGTAAGGAGATTCGCAGTGCCTAGATGTCATACCCCGTATTTTTTTAGTCCGGTTTTAATAATTAGAAAACAATTTAAAATGTGAGTTCATTAAATGTATAGGGTATGAAGTGTAGTTAAAGCAAAATATGAGGGGGGAAATAGACAAAAGTGGAAATTGAGGGAATTTGGCTAAATTTTGCCCCAACTATATGTGGGGGAAGTTACACAATATTTGTATAACTTCCCTTAATCAACCGCAAGTTAGGAGACAAAAAGGGAGAGGAAGAAAACCGTCTAAGAAAGAAAGGAGAAGAGAAAGAAGAAAAGGAGAAGGAGAAGAGGGCTAACCTAGGTGCAACCCTTACCGAAATTCTGCAGTACATTCGTAAGACTAACTAGAAACAAAGTGATGAAATGTAAGATTTTCTGAAACTGGACAGTTTTGGAGTAGTGATTTGTTTGGCCTTAAAATGAACCTTAGGAGTGTGCAATTGAGCTACATTATGTGTGATGGTAGCTTGATATGTGTTGTAAATTTGTGAGGTGGAAAATCTGTAAAAGAGCTTGTGGTTTGGCCTTAATGAATATAGGTCACTGCAGATTCTGCAGGTACCTAGACTGAGAAGAATGTTGGCACTCATTGATAGGTTGAATGTTGTCATCACTTGATGACTAGGAAATCTGAGAATTCTACTAAAAACATGTGCCAACATCATAAAACAATTACCATAACTTCCAAGATCATCACATAAATTAAGCAAGATAATTTCCTCCAAAAATAACATGAAAAAAATCGCCCATGACATGTCTTGCACATGCTGAAATTTCAGCATGTGTAACATCCACCTCTTATTCAAAATATTGCCTATTTTGCATTGATTTAATCCAACAATTCAATCATCATTTAGTATGCAATATTCTCATCTTTTATGGAATAAAAATTAGACAATAATATGGCCTAAAATTCAGAAAAGGTACATCACACACATGCTGAAATTTTCAGCATGTGTGATATTCAAGAATATCACTTTCTTTATTCCATAAAATATTTAAAACACTTCCAAATTGTCTTCCAATTAATCCACCTTAATCAAGAAGTAAAATATTGCTCATTAACATGTTAAAAACATCCAGCCCTTCAGTGCACATGCTGAATTTTCAGCTTGTGTTACAATTGTGACAAAATTTGAAATATTACCTTTTGTAGCTTCTTTCTTTAAGTCACCAACATTGTATGATTGATTCTTGACCAATCAATATGCCAACAAGGCTCCAGATGTGCTCCACCTCATCTGTATAGGTGTGTCCAACATGTATATGCATGTGCTGAATTTTATTTTTGCAAACTTTGTAAAATAGTGCACATTTAATAATACACACATGTTATATTCCAATCAGCCCTTAATTTAATTTTCTAGAACACTTTAAGATGTATGACATATGTAAAAAGTGTCTAGATATGTGTCGTATGATGTGCCAAAAATGTTCCATGTGTTGTGTACGTAGAAAACCGAATTTTCGATGTTTATCGATTACCCGATTTTTCTCTAATTAAATTCCAACTTTTTGCACATGTTATATACATTATAATACACATAATATATGTAATATAAACTTTAATTCTCAGAACTTAGCTGGTCTAAAGTGGCGCCATTAACATGTGACAAAATTAAAATTGGAATCTCCACAATTTGGCCTTATTGTGGGGTGATTTGTGTGTGCCAACATGGAATGATTTTATGGCTGAAAATATCATCATATGCACGAAAATAATAGTTATTTTTGATGTATAGGTGCTGGCTATCTATTTATGGCAAGTATGTGACACGTTGGCGAAGTTTCGGTATTCGCCCAATACGACAATTTTTTGGTTTAGAACCTTTTAACGTGTCGTATTTAATTTTTCATCACCATGACTTATATCATATTATATAAGACCTGAATATACTTATAAATATGAGTTAAGTATGGTGGTGTGACGTTAACGTACGTACGTAAAATATATAACGTGTCGGTAGTACGTTGGAATACATGTATATGTGCCTTTTTCAAAAAAATTTGAAAATATATATTTATATATGTATATGCCGTGTATATTTAGTGAGGAGAGGAGGAGAAGACTTTCCTTTATTGGTCTTGTTGCCTTTGTGCCTTATTCAAATGTAGCTTCCTTTAATGAACTACTTAGTTTAATTAACTAAGTACTTCACTTAATGAACTAGTTTAGTTCATTAATGGTGGCACCTGAAAACAGTATAAACACAACAAATGTTTACCATTTGATGTAAGATTTAAAGCTTCATGGCTTGTTAGTACGGCAACATAATATATAAACTATATAGGGCAAATAATATGCAATATATCATGCACATTTATCTTATGCACGTTTTTAAGCTCATTTAAATCATACATTTTGAAATCACTCAAACCCCCTTTTTCTCTACAGTTCTTTGGGCCAATTTCTGAAAATAGTTACATTGTGATCTTTGTTGATAAATATGCCCATAAAGGTGTTATTCGTAATGTGTTCATTGTTTGGTATAAGTTCTTGAGTTCATTACGTACATCTTAAGTGTTTTGAGCGCATTTGCAGAAGGTTGAAGCATTGAAGATGTCATTGTTGTAGACTTGTTGTGTTGGAAAGTTTGAAGAGATATATTGGAGGTTGTGGGTGATAGAGGCTTAGGATGGACACTATTTTATGTGTTTAAGAATCAACTCATGTTAGTTGCGTGTTAAGTATGATGAATCTAGGTGCTAAGGTGGATCTTAAAGTGTAAACATGAAAGGGTTGAAGGAGGAAGGTGATGGGAAGAAGTTACTGCAGAAAAACTGCAGTTCTGAACCGTTAGAACACTTCATGCACCTATATTAGGTGCTTCAAGTCACATTAGGCGCCTAGTGTAGGCGTTCAATGTGCCCCAGTGCATCTCTGTACACTTCGAACACCTACATTAGGCGCTTCATGTAGACGTTCGATGTATACGGCACACTCCCGAACACTTTGAACGCCTACTATAGGTGCCTCATGTCCCCTTTAGGTGCCTCGTGGCGTTCCAAGTATACTTGAAGTCTTTTTGACCCAATAGGCGCCGTATGTATGTGTAGTAACCCTATACACTTCCCTTGAACATAAAATGCAAGGATATTTGAGGTGTAATTGATGTTAAGTTTGATTGAGTAAGAATAAGATTGAATCCCAAGTGAAATGGTGAGACAAACAAACTTAGAAAGATACGAACATGGAGGGTTTGAGGTGCAAGATCGTATACTTGATATGTAAGATGTGTGTGTGTGTGTGTGTTACATGCTTGACACGAAGTTGCATGAGCATCCTGCATCATGACATGAGCACTTTGCGTTTGACTTGAGAATTGCTTTGCGAAAGAACATGTGTTTACAAGAAAAGATTACAGTTTTCGAAAAGCAAACACTGGCTGCTGGTTGATCGCAGGGTATAAAAGTCACGCCTACGAAAGCAGGGCATAAAAGCATGACCTGTGAATCAACAGCAGGTTATAAAGTATTTTATGGGGTCGTGGACCTATCAGCACGGATATACGATATATGTAATAGGGCCGTGGACC
The DNA here is from genome assembly GCA_036186865.1 of Eustoma russellianum. Lineage (NCBI taxonomy): Eukaryota > Viridiplantae > Streptophyta > Magnoliopsida > Gentianales > Gentianaceae > Eustoma > Eustoma russellianum. Next base: position 26,469,585 of record AP025047.1, on the reverse strand, counting down.
TATCAGCACGGATATATGATATATGTAATGGGGCCATGGACCTATCAGCACGGGGTATAAAGTTATATGTTATAGGGTCGTGGACCTTTCAGCACGGGGTATAAATTCTGTTTGCTGTGGACTGATCACCCACAGGGTATAAAGTTCTGCTACGCGAAGAATATGATATGAAAAGTTATGAAACGTTTTGTGAAATGACACGCATGACATGTTTACAAAAGAAGACATATGCGTGGGTGTTAGGTGTGGTTTTAAAGAAGTACATGCATCATGATACATGAAGCATAAGATTTGACATGCAAGAAATGTGACTAGCTTGTGTCTTGTTTATGTGATATGTTATTTTAGTACATGTTTGTTCTCGTATCCGCGTATTATTTATGTGATTTATCTGTTTTGAGGAATTCTTATAAAGATGCTATTTGCCAACCCGAGCACCTTATTTTGGGCAATGACTTATACACTGGTGACTTGCTGGCGATATTTTCGCTAAGAACAGATACTCTATTTCTTTTTCAAGTGAGCCAGATTATGAACTGATATTCGTCGAGGAGATGGCGAGTGGGCACAATGGGATGATGGACCTGGAAGTAGATAGATGTTTGATTACTTTCTCTAAGTTGGAAAACTTGATGTTTATTATGCTGTACCGGAGGATATGTTATACAGTTGATTGAACACCTTTTATTTCCGTTGTATTTTTCTGGTTACATTAATGATGTTGAAGATTTAAATTTTACGACGTTTCTGCTAATTTATCTTACGTCATGAATGATGCACGCTTGATCTGCTTTGACGCTTCGTAGTTCTCGTAGTAGACTACGGCGGGTGCACTTGTTCCGATGCCAGTATCAGGCCGGGGCGCTACAGGTGGTATCAGAGACTAGGCTTCAGATCTATCTCGGAAACTTAGGTACATGGTCTTTTAGACATTTAAGATATGCTTCTCCCTTAAGGTTGATCCTTAGTTATAAGTATTGATTTCTCTAGAGTTTAAGTCTGATCTGGGTTGAGTGTGTGCGAGCGCGCTTATCATATAATTTCAATTAATAGTTTTATTACATACCCCACCCGTCCTTATGCATTCAAGCTTTCAGTAACATCATGTATCTACGGAATGCTAACGAAACGTTAACCTTTCAAAGAAAAATGCCTCCGAGAAGAGATAACACGAGAAACTCTTGCAATGGACAGGAGAACTAGCCGCCACAAGTGGTCTTACCCCAGGTGCTCACTGATGCACTAACGGTGATCGCACAAGGGTTTGCTCAGCAGCATCAGCCTCCGCCACCTCCACCACCACAGCATAATATCCAGTTCTTCTATGGAGAGATGAGGAAGATGAGAGTTCCGGAGTTTGGAGGATGTACTGATCCTGAGGAGACCCAGCATTGGTTGGCTGAGGTAGAAAAGTTTTTCAGGCTGGTGCAAGTGCCTGAAGAGATAAAGGTAGATGTGGCCACACCCCTTCTATGTGGCAAAGCTGGTGAATGGTGGAATGGAATGGTGTTGAGAATGACCCCACCAATCTCATGTGCACAATTTTGTGATGTTTTCCTAAAGTATTACGTACCAGAGACTGCGATATTGGAAAAGATAAGAGCGTTTGACAGATTGGAGCAAGAAAGGATGACGGTGTTGGAGTATGCAGATCGTTTCCATGCCTTGGGTAAGTTTGCCCCTGCGATTATGTCTAATAATATCCTTAGGATGACAAAGTTCGAAAGGGGATTTGACTCGAGGATATAGTCGGCAATAGTGAACGCAGGAATGAAAACTTACGAGGACATATTGGATGCATGTTTTCGGGTTGAGAGTGACTTCCACAAAGTGGCGGCAAGAGCAGCTAGTGCAGGAGCGTCTGACAGAGGCAAAAGGCCTAGAGAAGATGTGAGAGTTGGTGGAAGACCCGGACGTTGGGTCAAGATTCCGAAAAGAGGCCCAGTTGGAAATTTTCAGAGACTCTCACCCCAGAATCCAGTAGTTCAGCAGGCTATGGGAGTGTGCCCACACTACAACAAGAATCACGTCGGAGAGTGTAGAAAGATGGCTGGAGCATGCTTCCGATGCGGTCAAGTGGGTCATATGATTAGGGATTGTCCGGAGATGAAGAAAAATATTCCGGGAGAAGCGGCTTAGCAGCCAAGAGCAAAGCCACGAGCAAATGCCCGTGTACATCTTATGATGGACACTGATGTGCAGGAGGCTACCGATGTAGTAGCAGGTACTATTTAAATTAAGTTAAATCCTTATTGAATTAAGTGTTTACGTGCTTAACTTTCTGAGTAAAACTTGATATGGCCTTAGGTGCGGTTTTAGTAAATAAGATGCCTGCCAATGTACTTTTCGATAGCGGCGCAAGCCACTCCTTTGTCGCAAAGAGATTCACTAAGCACCTTGGTATTTTGCCTGAATTGTTAGAAACTCCGTATCATGTCCAAGCTTCTGGGGATCAAATTATGGTTTCGTATCAGCAGTACCGGGATTGCGAGTTAGAGTTTGAAGGCCAAACGTTCTTCGCCACGTTTATTCCTATTTAGATGTATGACTTTGACGTCATATTAGGAATGGACTGGTTGGCCAAGTATCACGCAAATATTGACTATCGACTAAAGCAAGTGACAGTCAAGAGTGCTAAGATGGAAGAGGTAACATTTCAAGGAGATGCGGAACGAAAGAAAGTTCCCAAGAAGGTGTATATGTCGGTTGCTCAAGCTTGCAAAGCCTTAAGGAAAGGTGCCGAGGGATTCCTAGTGTATGCAATGGATTTTACTCAGGAAGTACCATCTATTGAGCAAATTCCAGTGGTTAAAGAGTTTCTTGATGTGTTTCCGGAGGAATTGCCAGGAGTGCCACCTCCGAGAGAAGTTGAGTTTGAGATAAATTTGATACCTGGCGCCGAACCCATCTCTAAAGCCCCTTATAGAATGGCTCCGGCAGGATTGAGAGAGCTGAAAGAGAAACTTCAGGAATTACTGGACAGGAAGTTCATTCGCCCTAGTGTATCACCTTAGGGAGCACCCGTTTTATTTGTGAGAAGAAGGATGGTAGTATGAGGCTTTGTATCGATTATCGAGAATTGAATAAAGTTACCATCAAGAATAAGTACCCCCTTCCACGAATTGAGGATTTGTTTAACCAGCTCAAGGGTGCCAAGATCTTTTCTAAAATTTATCTCAGATCAGGATACCATCAATTACGAGTGAAGGCCGATGATATCGCAAAGACAGCCTTCTGCACGAGGTATGGCCACTACGAGTTCTTAATGATGCCATTTGGTTTGACTAATGCCCCTGCAGCCTTTATGGATCTTATGAATACCGTCTTTTGGGAACAGTTGGACAAGTTTGTAGTGGTGTTCATGGATGATATTCTGGTGTATTCTTCTGACGAGCAAACATACGCTGAGCATTTGAGAATCGTTCTAGGCATCTTAAGGCAGAAACAATTGTACGCTAAGTTTAGCAAGTATGAGTTTTGGTTAAGAATTGTGGCTTTTCTGGGTCACGTGATATCAAAGGAGGGAATTGCTGTGGATCCGAAGAAGGTGGAAGCTATCACAGCATGGCCTTGACCTACTAATGTCACTGAAGTTCGAAGTTTCTTGGGTCTAGCGGGGTATTATAGGAAGTTTATCGAAGGATTCTCAAGCATAGCAGTGCCTCTTAGTCACCTTACTCAAAAGAAGTCCAAGTTTGAGTGGATGGCGGAATGCGAGCAAAGCTTCACGGAGCTTAAGTAGAGATTAACGACAGCTCCAGTATTGGCTCAACCATCCGGAACTGATGGGTTTGTAATTTATAGCGATGCATCAAAAAATGGTTTAGGTACGTAAACTACGGTATAAGGTTATGATCTTGTATACCAATTAAGTTTAGACTAATACCTTGTTTGTAGGTTGTGTTTTGATGCAAAACGACAGAGTCATCGCATATGTCTCAAGACAGCTAAAGCCTTATGAGCAAAACTATCCCACCCACGATCTTGAACTTGCCGCGGTTGTGTTCGCCTTAAAGATCTGGCGTCATTAATTGTATGGAGAGAAGTGTGAAGTATTCACGGATCAAAAGAGTTTAAAGTATTTATTCTCTCAGAAAGAATTAAACATGATGCAGTGGAGATGGTTAGAATTGCTGAAGGATTACGATTTAACCATTCATTACCACTCGAGAAAGGCTAACAAAGTAGCAGACGCTTTAAGCAGGAAATCTAGCCATGCATGGCAATCACCACTAGAAAGAGAAATAGAGGAATTTGGCTAGGATTTAGTGGAGTCCATGGTGAATGTTTTGTCAACATTGACCATTACACCGAATTTGATTGACTGGGTAAAAGAGGCTTAGAAGAATGATAAGACCTTAAGTGAGATAATGGAAAGGATGAAACGTGAACAGGTCGAAGGATTTCAGATAAAAGAGAACGGGAGCCTATTGTTCAGAGCAAGATTGTGTGTGCCAGATGTTGATGAACTTAGGAAAGAAATTTTGCAAGAAGCCCAAAACTCAAGGCTATCCATACATCCTGGAAGCACTAAGATGTACAGAGACCTTAAGCAATATTATTGGTGGTCCGGGATGAAAAGACATATTACAGAGTTTATAGAGAGGTGTTTGGTTTGCCAACAAGTCAAGGCAGAACACCAATGGCCTAGTGGATTATTGATGCTGTTAGAGGTTCCAGAATGGAAATGGGAACATGTCACGATGGATTTCATAGCGGGTTTACCAAAGACAAGAAATGGACATGGTATGATTTGGGTTATTGTGGATCTATTGACCAAGTCTGCACATTTTCTACCCATCTCAAGTGAAGCGTCTCTTGATAAGTTAGTGAATTCACATATGGAGAATATTGTTAGCTTGCATGGTGTTCCAGTAATTATAGTGTCCAACCGAGATTCACGGTTTACATCTAAGTTTTGGACAGCATTTCAGAAAGCCATGGGTACAGAATTAAGGTTGAGTACAGCGTATCATCCCCAAACCGATGGACAGTCCGAGTGCACTATTCAGACCTTGGAAGATATGCTAAGGGCTTGCATTTTGGATTTTAAAGGGAGTTGGGATGGAATGGTAAAGCTAATGGAGTTTTCTTATAACAACAATTACCACAGCGCAATTGACATGGCTCCTTTTGAAGCTTTGTATGAAAGAAAGTGTAGGTCACCAATTTATTGGGATGAAGCAGGCGTGAGGACCATCACCGGACCTGAGCTATTGGAGAAGACGCTAGAAAAGGTGAAAATCATCCCGGAAAGACTCAAGGCGGTCCAGGATCGCAACAAAAGTTGGGTAGATTCCAAACAGCAACCATTGGAATTTAATGTGGGTGAGAAAATTATTTGAGAGTATCACCTACGAAGGGCATCATGAGGTTTGGAGCCAAAGGCAAGCTAAGTCCCCGTTTTATTGGTCCCTACGAGATATTGGAGAAAGTTGGAGCCTTATCATATAGGTTGGCGTTTTCGCCTGTGTTGGCACAAGTTCACAACGTGTTTGACGTATCACAACTAATGAAGTACGTGACGGATCCAAGCCATGTGCTTGAAGCCCAACCTTTGGAACTCCAAGGCGATGTTACATATGAAGAGATACAGGTGAAGATCGTAGACCGGAAGGACCAAGTGTTGAGGAAGCGGGTGATCTCTTATGTGAAGGTGCAGTGGAGTAATCACACGGAACGTGAGGCCACTTGGGAACTCGAAGAACAATACGGGAGAAGTATCCTAAACTCTTCAGTTAAGGTACGTAAGTTTCGAGGATGAAACTTTTTGTAAGGGGGTGGAATGTCATACCCCGTATTTTTTTAGTCCGACTTTTATAATTAGAAAACAATTTAAAATGTGAGTTCATTAAATGTATAGGGTGTGAAGTTTAATTAAAGCAAAATATGAGGGGGAAATAGAAAAAAGTGGAAATTGAGTGAATTTGGCTAAATTTTGCCCCAACTATATGTGGGGGAAGTTACATAATATTTGTGTAACTTCCCTTAATCAGCCGCAGGTTAAGAGACATAAAGGGAGAGGAAGAAAACCGTCTAAGGTAGAAAGGAGAAGAGAATGAAGAAAAGGAGATGGAGAAGAGGGCCAACCTTGGTGCAATCCATACCGAAATTCTGCAGTACATTCGTAAGACTAACTAGAAACAAAGTGATGAAATGTAAGATTTTCTGGAACTGGACAGTTTTGGAGTAGTGATTTGTTTGGCCTTAAAATGAACCTTAGGAGTGTGCAATTGAGCTACATTTTGGTGTGATGGTAGCTTGATATCTGTTGTAAATTTATGAGGTGGAAAATCTGTAATAGAGCTTGTGGTTTGGCCTTAATGAATATAGGTCACTGCAGATTCTGCAGGTACCTAGACTGAGAAGAATAATTAAATGACCCTTTTAAACATATTGGATTGTCTTGAAATTTTTATAGTATTTACCTAAGAATAGATGAACACGTCCATGTAAGGAATTGACTTGAAATTATTGTTTAAGGGGTAACATCTGAGATGAATGTCACAGTGCAAAAATGGAAAACATGGCAGTATGATGGCGTGTATTGTGAGGCCTTGATCTTGTTTATTTGGACTTGTATGTGATGTTTGGGCATCTGAATATTATTCCTTGGCATGTTGGCTATATTTTCCAGGGGATAGTCCTAAGTAAATAAGATTTTATGGCCCATGGAACTAAGGTAGGGCAGGTACTGCGCTGTAGAATTCAGCAGTACCCCTTGACAATAATTTAATGTTTTGAAGGTCTTAAACATCTTGAAATGTTATGAAATTTTTTATGGCAGGTAGCTAAGATTCCATTATGCATGCGTGTGGCATAAGCTTCTGAAAATAGGCTCTGAATTGGTAAGTTTGAGGCCATGCGAACAGGGCATTGCTACTAGACTGTTTTCCGGCTTAAGAGACAAGTCCGAATATGCTTTCAATGATATATGTAGTCATGAATTGCGTGTTGGATATCATGAATTTCATTGTCCCTATTCATGAGATATGTGAGACTGATTTTTTGCCAAAGAAATTTGAGAAAAACTCTTTTGAAGATAAGATTTTGGTTTTTGAAAGAAAGACTCCTATGGTACCATTAATTCCTGGCCAGAACAACCCGCTCCAGATCTGGGGTTAATTTATCTGATGATGAGCATGAGCATCCAGGTCCGGAGATAATAGACCTGAGGATGATGATTTATGACATTCCAGTACCGGAGATAATAGACCTGAGTATGATGATTTTTGACCGCCCAGGTCCAGAGATAATAGACCTGATGATGACGATTGATTGTATGACCGTTTTCAGATCTGGAAATAATAGATATGAAGGGAATGATATCACCGTTTCAAATCCAGAGATAATAGATCTGAACCCTCTCTACTCTTTGTTTTATGACGATTACGTTTTGAAAGAAAGAATGATCGAAATTGGCTTTCATCTCATCATGTTGCACTACATTTGCATATTCATACACATTGCATATAATTGTGAGTAGGATGCTAAATCTACTGTCACTTTGGTTATGATATTAATTACTTCTGACATTTAAGTTATGATCTTATTTTCTTCCGTCACTTAAGTCATGAACCTATTACCTTTGTGGTCAATGAATTGAAGGTTAGATATGTGGAAAATTGAGATTCTTGGGATTTGGTTCTTGTGTATACTTTCCATTTAATGCTTGATTATTTATGGTATACTTGCTGGTGACTTTGTCACTCACCCTTTTATTTTTCCCCGCAGAGCCTGCAGGAAATGGTGTAGAATGGATTGACGATGAGCAACGAGTTCCATATCCGTAGATGAGGGAGTGCATTGTAGCTTAAGGATTTTTTTTATGATGGGCTTATGTTTTGTGGGCTTATTTCGAGGACATGAATTTCGGACTTACCTTTATTTTGCGGACATGGTTGTAAACTTTATATCGGATATTCGGAATGGTTTCCTTTAAAAGTTTTTATTCTGCCTAAGTTTTGCTTACCTGTTGAGATGATGACATTTGAGTCCACGATTTTGGCAAGGACTGTGATATGTCAAGCATTGACGCCTGGTACTTTCCGTAGCGAAGTACGGCAGGTGCACCGTACCTAGGCAGGCCAAGTATGGGGCGCTACATATATGCTGTCTTTTAAAAAAATATGGATATATAATATATATATGTAAATGGTGTGTGAGGGTGTGAGAAAAGACTTTCCATTTTCAAATCTGTTGTCATATCTCTCTCCAAATATGTCTTCAATTAATGAACTAGTTAGTTCATTAACTTAAGCACTTCACTTAATGAACTAGTTTAGTTCATTAAGCATGACACCTGAAAATAGTATAAAGACAACAAATGTTTGCCATATGATGTAAGCTTTAACGCGTCATGGTTTTTTTAGTACGGCAACATTATATATAAACATGTAAAGCACTTTTATCACATAACTATGTCAAGTAAAATTTATTCATGCATTTCGTAAGTACGTAACATTTGAATCATGCATTTGTAAATCACTCAAACTCTTTTTCTCAACAGACGCCGCTGAGAATTGTTGTACCTCAAAATTCAAAACATGTAAATCGTTACATATGTGAGATGCCAAGTAAATCCTAAAGCAAGGTGAATGGAAAATGATACTTGAATACCCAGGTTGCCCGTATCCAAGATAGGTACGGGCAACAATAATTTGAATGCATTACAACATGTACCAGTTAAAGCACAGTCAAGCCCCATGGTATGTAACACAAACCTCAGCCAAGAAGAGATATATGACATCAAGTAGTTGACAAATTGTGAAACACATAGAGCTTAAACATAATGCGAACATACCCTGTCACCTGCATCAAAATGATGCAAGCGAAAAATTGTACGATTGCTTCTACCATCAAACCTTTGTGATCGAATGTATGCTGTATGAATATATGTCTGCAAGCTACCACGTGCCATAGGAGGAAGCTCCAAGAGACTGTTAAAAACGCACACTTGACCTCGCATAAGTCCATACTAGGCTAGAAAATGGGCTATCGAATTACCCTCTGGCAGTACATATGATAGTGCTGCAGTCATGAGGCTCAAGAATAATTTCAGATGTTCGTAATCCATGCCCAAGCGTGTTAAAAGTGTAACCGAGTCACTAATCAAGTTTAACAAAGCCAGACAATCTATCTCAAGATGTAGATGAAATTAACTTGCTTTCATGAAGTAAGTGTGAATAACAGAGGCTGGAACTCTGCATGCATGGCGATAATACTGGTAGAGGAAATCAAATGGATCCAATCAGTTGGCCTGCATCATTACACCAGACCGTCCCTCCAGCCGCATCTCTGCAGCCCGTAGCAGCATCTATATTAAGCTTCAAGTTGCCCGTGGGTGGTAATCTCCATCTAATAACTTGTATACGTCTAGAATGTAAACGAGGCGAATAATGAGCATGTAGTAAATGTTGAATCGAATCAGCAAATTTATGCCCAAAAATAGATGAGCACCATGAGAATATTCCAACTCGGATACCTCCCACAGACGAGATAATGAAAAACCATCTTCTCCAAATTGTATTTCTGCATATTCTTTCCAAATGGCCCCAGAAGTAGGCAAGGGAACCACCGCTGAGAGCCGGCCGACCATAGTAGTGCTACGTGCTTGGCACCACCACCCACGTAAATATTGTTTGAAAGTCAACTCAATGGGAGATGGGCCACGAAAAACGAAAGATAGGTGATTTCATAGTGTCTGAATCACTGGGCAGGTATAAAAATATGATTCCGTATTGTTGTCTCGCAGTGATAAAAAAACACAGCATGAAGGAAAAGCCACAAGCCAGGCATAGGCATTATCCGGCATAGGAAATGCATTATACCATAATCTCAATAAAAACACTTGACCTTGAGTCAGAGTACCTTTCCACCAGATATAACAGGCTAATGCAAAGTGGATTCCCTGTGGACGACAGGATTCATATGCACTTCGAAGGCTGAATTGTCCATGTACATCGTCTGACCAAGATAATCCGTCCTGTGTGTCTTGCACACGCATGGCACAGAAGGAATGAATATGACATAATCTCTTCTAATCAAGAGGAATCATAAAGAAATGCTTGTAACCCATGCCTAGTCCTATAATTCTGCCTAAGATATTGTGCCCAAATCAAATTCGATGTCTGAATTCCCAAACCACCCTCTGTCCTTGGATAACATATAGCGGTCCATGACCTTCAATGCTGCCGTTGCCGCCATAAACAATTTGACATCTTTCGATTCATTTACACCATCACACTTTTGGGGAGACGGACTGTTGCCATTATATGCAAACACATGGCGGAGAGAACCGATTGAATAAGTGCCAGTGTACCACCATACTCAAAAGCCTTTGCGACCAACCTATTAATCGAGTCTCAAAATGCTCAAGCAAAGCTGTACAATAGTGAGAGTGATTAATACCTTTAAAAAGATATGATCCCAAGTATTTTATTGGCCGTGTAGGAATTTGCATGCTCAAGGCTGCCGCCACGCGTTGAGAAGATACACTGCCATCAACGATCAACTGACTTTTTTGATAATTAACCAATTGTCCCGAGGCCCACTGATATTGTGTCATAACCCGAAAATTTTTGAACTAGCCGTTACGTATTAATTTAAACTAAAGCAGTCGTAGGATGTAGCAATACGGCGAATGGAATTAATTATGGCATGTCGTGATGTTAGGTGATTTCGAAATTAACTATTGATATTTAATGTTATATAAAATAGGCTAACAATAGATGAAAAGAAATAAATAATAATAATAATAATAATAATAATAATAATAATAATAATAATAATAATAATAATAATAATAATAATAATAATAATAATAATAATAATAATAATAATAATAGTAATAACAATAAATAATATAATCAAAAAATAGAATAAAGAAGAGATAAGAATAAGCAAAAAATAAAAAAAGGGTCAAAAGTGGATAAACGGGGAGTAACTGCCTCCCCCCAAAACTTGCGCACACGATAAAAGGGAACTGGGGAGGATGGGAAACTGACATAACGCAACTAATAGAAAATAAAAGGAAAAGAGGGAGGAGAAACACCGGGAGGAAGCGGTGGCCAGGAAGAGAAAAGAGGAGAGGAGAAGAGAAGAAAGAGAAAGAGAAAAGGCAACCGGGTTTATTTCAATCGCGTAGTTGTCCGCAAATCGGTAGGTTCCCTTTTCCCCTTCCAATTGGTACAAATTCAAGCATGCTTTGATGATATATTATGTATTTTTGTTGTTTTAATTGCTGCAATCTATGTCATGTTAATTATCTGTGAAAAGCATGAGATCTTGGTGCCTGTGGAATGCGTTTGATGATATTGCGTGCTTTGGTTTTGATTTAGAGAAAAATTTGATAATCAAATTAACACAGTTTAGGGTTTTAAGTTGTTGATTTGTCCTTAGAATAGGTTCCCACAGACTGGAAATAAACGGAAATATAGATCGGAGTCAAAAAACGGTCGTGTGAGGCGCCCGGAGCATCCACGCGCTTCCTGGATAAGAAGCCACCATTTAATTAAAAAAAACGGACAGGGCCGAACCAGGCGCAGGCGGTCGGACCCTTAGCAGGTTAGCTCTGCATAAGGCCTGGCCCATTAGCTTCTGTTATATAAAAAAAGGGCAGGCCGGCTTAGCGGACCGGGCCGAATGACCAACGGACCGGGCGCGAATATAAAAAAAATATGGCGAAGGCATTCTGGTGCAGTCCAGCCTTAACGAGCCGGGCTGTGCGGTTAGTGGACCAGGGCTGGCTGAAAAGGGCCAGCCCACTTTATAATAACTAATTAATTATTTTTCTGAAATTATGGTATTTAATAAATGTTATTTAATTAATTTAAAATAGTAATAATTATAGGAAAATATAAATAAATATCAGAAAATTATAAATAAAATCTAGAAATTATAAAAGGTAAAAAGTAAATTATTGTCATTAAAGTTTGGTAATTGTGGTAATTTATTTAATTCGGATAATTAAGTAATAGATAGAAACAAATAGGAGAAAAATAAGGAAAAATATAGAAAATGCACGATAAATGCAACCACTCAGTAGGACTCAAGTTCATGCATTGCACGGTGGAGATATCGGAATTCTGGGTGACATGACTTTGTCGCGTGTGACATGCATAGTAGGACACGCATCACGATGTTGCGCATTTTTATCTGGAGTGAATTACCTTTTCGCATTCTTTCATATGCTTATGTTATATCATGTTTTATGTGCTATGTGTTATATCATTTTTTGATGCTCGTCTTGTACTAGTTGGAGGCAGGTGCCTACTGGGTGATTTCCCTGTCACTCACCCCTACTCCCCCCAAAAGGTGAGCACGAGGAAGCGTACGAGTATGTCTTTGCTGAGGACGGGGATGACACGGTAGTATGGGCAGACTAACGGTCGCGCCTAGGATATAAGAAGACCCTGCGACTGTTTGTCTTTATTTTATTGGGATCTCACCGGACATCACCTTGTTTAGATTTTCAGACTTACGTTATTGTCAGGATTTAGTTCGTTATTGTATTGAGGAATTTTCTTTATAAAGAAAATTTTATGTTATGGTATTTCGTTTCCGAGTGAAAAGTTTCTACGTCTTTTCGGACATGTTGGAAATTGCTTCGACGCTTTCTATTCTCCTTAGTGAGATGTGGCAGGTGCACTGTTCTTGATCCTAAAGATCGGAAGCGGGGCGCTACAGGTGGTATCAGAGCTGAGGCTTCGATGCACCTCGGGAACGTAGGATTGACTAGATCACTTAGACATAAGCTATGATCTTTACCTAGGAATAATGATTATACCTTTAATAAATGAGGTAGAGCTAAGTTATGATCGGGTTAAGAGAAGTGAGTGCCGTTGGTGAGCTTTCTCTATTTAATTACCGTTGTACCCCAGAACTTTCGCATGAGCACCCTAAATTCTCAAATCCCTCTATTACTCCCGTCAATCCAAATACTCGTCAAGGATTGCGCGAAATCCAAGAAAAATACCGTCGCGTCGCTAAAAAGAAATCTGGCAAAGGATACAACGGTGGTTATGGTAACGACCACCAGGATCAGGGGGTCATCCTCCAAGCGTTGGCCGATACCATGGCAACCACTTTGGCACCATGGCGACTGTAGACTGCGCAGTCCTAATAACAGTTGAACCAGCGGCTTCCACCGCTGCCACCACTAGACCTGAAGTCCTACTACATGGAAATGCAGGACTTCCGGAATCTGATGTGTAGAAAGACCCTTCACCGGGGAGGCATAAATATGCGACATGGCCACTAATGATCACAAGATCGCTCGCGATAGAAGTACAACCGTATAGGAGTGTATGGCCACTGTGGCCACCATGTTCTCATTGTTGATGCCACTTTTGGGTCAGTGTGGGAGGATTATGCAAGCGTGAGTGCAACAACAAGGACATTTTACGAGTAAGGGCACTGAATAGAGACCGGCGCCACCATCACAGTAGGATCAATAACAGCATAAAGGGAAGCAAGGATCAGTGCCCATATCCATGTGATGACTAATGCAGACATCGGAAAGGCTGGCGACATCGTAGCAGAGTTCAACCGCCAGCGACCAGGTACCAATGACTCATCATCAGTACAGATGATGTAATCAGAGATAGATGATCAGAGTTGCGCAGCGGAAGCATGGGTTTCTTAGGTCACGTAGGTTCAGAAGAGTGAACCTCAGTGGATCGTAAGAAGATTAAGGATCGGTAAGTAGCCCTGACCGACCAAGGTGGCTGAAGTAAGGAGTTTACTTGGTGTGGCCAGATGCTACATGGAACGCGTTTAAGGATTTTCGCCGACACTGGTGTCCCTGAGCAGAGGGAAGCATATGAAGGCAAAGTTCGAGTGGACAGTTGATATCAACAAAGCTTCGCTGAGCCAAATAATAATAATAATAATAACTTAAACACAAGACAAGACCATAATACACAATGTTGCTAATTAACTATATATATACATGCACTGATTAACACACATACCGTAACGACATATTTTTCACATAGCAACCACGTACTAGAACATTAACATGCAAAATCCATAATAATTACGCCAAGAGATATAACACAGCACAAAAAAAGAGATATCACATAACATAATGAACTATAAATATACAACGACATAAGTGAACAATATATATATGCACACGAACACATATACATACAAAGCGACCAACATAAAAATACGAACTAATAGGTAAAAGCTCACAATATATAAAGAATATGATAACAACGTAGGAGTAGCGAACATATAAAGGAAATACGATAAGTCAGAATTATATTTGCTAAATAACCACTGTAAAAAAAAGGAAAAAAAGAAGAATAAAAAAAAGAATAACCAACTTAGGAATTTATGAATGTTATGCTGTTAATACACTTCATGGGGTACTAACCCATAGAGTAATACAAAAAAAAACACTCAATCTCTTGCAAGATGAAGAAGCGTACGGCTACTCACAGGTTGGTACAACATCAATGATATAACGTAAATAAAACGGGAAAAAAAATTATACAAATAGATACATGAAACAAAAGTAACTACACGATGCTAATTACATATGCACAAGTATGCACACAACTGTTTCAATGAGTCCACAACATAACTAATACAACAAAATCGTAATAAACATAATAGTATATAACGACAAGAAACAACACAATTACAAAGAATACAATAACAAATACCTTGCATACAAGACATGGATTACAAAAAAATAGGCATACAATTACAAGTTTCAAAACAAATTAACAACATACACATTTGTAGTAAAGCATACTAATTATGAATTCGGAACGACATAGTATGGCATGACATCATATAAATAAATTAAGGTGTAAACAAGTGAATAACATGACATATAAAAGGACAAACAGTAATATACCTATATCGTACTTGAACACCAAATAAATTACATATGTACATTACGGTAAAATCTAGGCATTTATGCACTTCCTTCGGCGTAATTTATATAATGATATTTATACGACAATAAGATAAGCTGATACGAAAAATATAGAGTACATGTAACAAATATTATTAACGACCAACACAAGTACAAAAAGAACAGATCACAATAAACAAAGACTAAAATGAACGCGCATAGCAGGTGTACCGCATAAAACTCAACTAACAAACAATGTAAACATAATGCTTGTGACGAACTGCATATACCAGTGGTGAAATCACAAGCTGCATGTGATACCTAAGTCATACATACGTCTAAAATAAAGATACAAAACACGCTATATGTCGATACCAAACATGTCTAACGACTTAATAATTAAAACGACCACACATATTAAAACTCGTGTATGCCGATGTATGTAATGGACAGAGCTATGTTTGAGCACTGTATTTCATCTCCAGACAGATGAGCAGTCAGAAAAGATGATACAGACATTGGAGGATATGTTGAGGGCTTGGGCCATTGACTTCAAGGAGAACTAGGAGGATACGATCAAGTTGATTGAGTTCTCCTACAACAACTATCATAACGCCATCGGCATAGCGCCATTTGAGGCGCTCTATAGGCGTAAGTGCGAATCCCCAGTCTAGTGGAACGAAGTTGGAAAGCTCACTATCATCGGTACATAACTGATTGAACAGACTATAGAAAAGGTAAAGATAATCGGGGAAAAGCTCAAAGTTGTCCAAGACAGAAGTAAAGGCGGAGGCCTCGGTATATTAGCCCTACGAGGTGCTCGGAAGGATTGGTTCGCTAAGCTTCTCGATTGTGTTACCTCCGGCGTTAGCTCAAGTGCACAATGTCTTTCATGTTTCCCAATTGAGAAGGTGCGTCCCAGATCCGCATCACGTACTGGATGCACCGCCTTTGAGGACCATATCGGACATATCATATGAAGGGACTCCTGTTCGGATCATAGACCGCAAAGACCAGGAGCTGCGAAGAAGAATTATTCCGTATGTCAAGGTGCAGTGGAGCAATCATAAGGAAAATGAGGCGACTTGGGAGCTCAAGGAGTAGATACGAGAGGGATAGCTGCACTCCTTGGATTAACGTACGTCATGTTTCGAGGACGAAACTTCTTATAAGGAGGGTAGGATCTTATAACCTGGAAATTTTTGAACTAGCCGTTACGTATTATTTTTAAACTAAAGCAGTCGTGGGATGTAGCAATACGGTGAGTGGAATTAATTATGGCATGTCGTGATGTTAGGTGATTTCGAAATTAACTATTGATATTTATTTTTATATAAAATAGGCTAACAATAGAGGAAAAGAAATAATAATAATAATAATAATAATAATAATAATAATAATAATAATAATAATAATAATAATAATAATAATAATAATAATAATAATAATAATAATAATAATAATAATAATAATAGTAGTAGTAGTAGTAGTAGTAATAATAATAGTAATAATATGAGTAATAACAATAAATAATATAATCAAAAAATAGATTAAAGAATAGATAAGAATAAGCAAAAATATTTTAAATAAAGGGTCAACCGTGGATAAATGGGGGAGTAACTGCCTCCCCCCAAAACTTGCACACACGATAAAAGGGAATAGGGGAGGATGGGAAACTGAAAGAACGCAACAAATAGAAAATAAAAGGAAAAGAGAAGGGAGCAACACAGGCAGGAAGCGGCGGCCAGGAAGAGAAAAGAGGAGAGGAGAGGAGAAGAGAAGAAATAGAAAGAGAAAAGACAACCGAGTTTATTTCAATCGCGTAGTTGTTCGCAAATAGGTAGGTTCCCTTTTCTCCCTCCAATTGGTACAAATTCAAGAATGCTTTGGTGATATATTATGTGTTTTTTTGTTTTAATTGCTGTAATCTATGCCATGTTAATTATCTGTTAAAAGCATGAGATCTTGGAGCCTGTGGAATGCGTTTGATGATATTGCGTGCTTTTGTTTTGATTTTAGGGAAAAATTTGATAATCAAATTAACACAGTTTAGGGTTTTAAGTTGTTGATTTAGCCTTAGAATAGGTTCCCATAGACTTGAAATAGGCGGAAATATAGATCGGAGTCGAAAAACAGCCTTCGGAGGCGGCCGGGGCGCATCACGCCCCGCCAGGAGGGTCGCGCGTGGCCTCCTCACGCGCATTGAAGCATCCACGCGCTTTCTGGATAGGCAGCCACCATTTAATTAAAAAAAATCTCGGACCAGGCGCAAGCGGCCGGACCCTTAGCGGGCCGGCTCTGCACAAGGCCTGGCCCGTTAGCTTCTGTTATATAAAAAAGGGGCAGGCCGGCTTAGCGGACCGGGCCGAATGGCCAACGGACCGGGCCGGAACGCGAATATAAAAAAAAATATGGCAAAGGCATTCTGGTGCAGTCCAGCCTTAACGAGCCGGGCTGTGCGGTTAGCGGACCAGGGCTGGCTCCAACTTTATAATAACTAATTAATTATTTTTCTGAAATTATGGTATTTATTAAATGTTATTTAATTAATTTAAAATAGTAATAATTATAGGAAAAATATAAATAAATATCAGAAAATTATAAATAAATTCCAAAAATTATAAAAGGTAAAAAGTAAATTATTTTCATTAAATTTTAGTAATTGTGATAATTTATTTAATTAAGTAATAAATAGAAACAAATAGGAGAAAAATAAGGAAAAATGTAGAAAATGCACGATAAATGTATACAAGCCGTAGAAAAATATGTTTGACATCAAACAACGTTAAATCATCATTCGGATAGTAAACGAACCTATATTTGAGTGCCGGAGGATGGTGAGGATGGCCCAAGGGCCTCAGACGATCATTGAAAGAATCTAGATTTGAGTGCCAGAGGATGGTGAGGATGGGTTAGGGGCCTCACGATTGTGTTGTTTGCATTCATGGCACATGCATTGCATTCATGGCGGGTCGTGACGTACGGGTCACAGGCGCTCAGGATGGTGTACCGTGGCGGGGCCACGACACTCAGGATGGTGTGCGGTGCCGCGGCCACGCACACTCAGGATAGTGACTGTGGGTGGGTACGACCCACAGCCACTCAGTAGGACCCGAGTTCATGCATTGCACGGTGGAGATATAGACATTCTGGTTGACATGACTTTGTTGCGTGTGACATGCATAGTAGGACATGCATCATGATGTTGCGCATTTTTATCTGGAGTGAATTACCTTTTCGCATTCTTTCATATGCTTATGTGATATCATGTTTTATGTGCTATGTGTTATATCATTTTTGGATGCTCGTCTTGTACTAGTTGGAGGCAGGTGCCTACTGGGTGATTTCCCTGTCACTCACCCCTACTCCCCCCACAAGGTGAGCATGAGGAAGCGTACGACTATGTCTTTGCTGTGGATGGGGATGACACGGTAGTATGGGCAGACTGATGGTCGCGCCTAGGATATAAGAAGACCCTGCGACTGTTTATCTTTATTTTATTGGGATCTCACCGGACATCACCTTGTTTAGATTTTCAGACTTATGTTATTGTCAGGATTTGGTTGGTTATTGTATTGAGCAATTTTCTTTATCAAGAAAACTTTATGTTATTGTATTTCGCTTCCGCGCGAAAAATTTCTACTTCTTTTCGGACATGTTGGAAATTGCTTCGACGCTTTGTATTCTCTTTAGTGAGATACAGTGGGTACACTGTTTCCGATGCTAGGGATCGGGAGTGGGGCGCTACATATTGCTGCAAAAAAGTGAATGTTCGCATATATTTTTTTTAGATGAAATACATTTTATTGAAAGAAACAAATATATATATATATATATGTATGTATACATCGATATATATACATACACATACTATGTTAGGACAGTTGAGAGCTGTAGTGCCATCTTTTGGGGTTTGGGTTATTTGGAAGGAATATGCGCGTATTAAGTTTGGTGATGACACCTTTTCCTACCACCGTTTGTTTGAAAGAGTTCGCAAACATGTTTACACTTGGTGTGATGCAACTCAACATCGAAAATTCTCCATGCACATTCTGTAGCGCCCCGCCCGAAACCAGAGTTCCGGCCTAGTGCACCCGCCATACTCTACTCCATAGAGTACAAGGCGTCGATACCATACATGTGCATGTCAACATGAATTATAATCGATATAGCGGAAGCATCTTAAAATAAGCTCACGACATGCATAATTTTATTACAAACCGTTCAAATCCACACATCCACAAATACAGCTTCTCACGATAATTTTATTACATCACAATAAATAAAGTCACACACAACAGGTACATAGCTTCAGCCTACATCTTTGCTCACGGATACTCTGTCTGGGGTTCCTCCTCAATGAACACGGCATCAGGGTCCCTGTTCTCTGAAATGTTAAGAGGCAAGTATGAGCGATAACCACCATCTTTTAATCGCTCAGCAAGTATTCTTTATAGATACTTCATGTGGATCATACATGGGGAAACAAGTAGTAATAAAGTAACAATATATATAATTACATCCTCATTTACAAATGACAGCATTATATATAAGGAATAAACAGAACGTAAGATTTTGCATCATACCTTATGGGTCATATCATTCTTCCTCAGCATATCCTTAGCCTACCTTCCATGCTTGAACACTAATCCATTTTATACTAAGGTCATAACTTACAATCATCACCTCTATGAACGTAATCTTCCTTAATCATCTTAAGGCATCATGATTGTACAAATATACTAATCACCACCTAAAGGCATGATCATGACATGATGCATAAAACGTGACTTTTCATAAAATGGCTTTTCGTAAACATGGCTTTTCATAAACATGAAATTTCATAAATTGACATGATTTTCATAACTTGCGTAAAATGACATATTCATAACTTGCATAACATGACATTTTCATAACATGAAGACATAACATTTTCATCATTGACTATAGCACTTTTCATAAGAATAATAACACATGACATACCGATCGATTTCCCATGTAGTACATATACAACATAAAACATCATAAACATATGTACATGTACTAACGGTGACGCGCTATGACGGAGATCCCGTGTCCCAGACCCGGTGTTACACTCGGCCATATACGTAATCATATGCCCCTGACATCTATCACCCCGATACCGATGTCACGCTGGCGAACATAACATAGTCATAATCATGAACATAACATAACATATCGTGTGTCAATGAAATCGATCGTCTCACGTTTATTATTCACATGCATATGAACTTTTAAAACATGATATGCGTAAAACAACTTTCAAACTTTATCTTCGTGCAGCATGAGACTTGTTCATATGAGGTGTTATGATAAACTTAATCTTATAACATCACTTACTTATTTTCATCCTACATATCATAACTTAAAGGGATTCACACTTTGACCATCAAAAGGCTATTCGGCCATGAGGCTAAAACAGCCCACTTTTCTTCATTTTTCATCCAACACCACTTTCTTAATTTGTATTCTCCAAATACAACTCATATTCCAACACTTAAGGAAATTGACTTTTAATTCCTAAATCCTTTAATTCTTCACATACAACTACCTACACTTATACCATACTTTATTCATTATCACATAATTTACATATAAGTATCCATAGCATTTAACTCAATAAACATTTTTGGTTTCTTAAATGGCCTTAGGCTGAATATATACGTAATATATATATATGTATATATTTCATGGTAATACACTTATATGTGTGTGTATATATACTATATGAGGTATTTTATACTTTTATTACCTTAACCCATGTATATATATATATATAATTATATCCATATATACTTATTCAACATGTCACATCTCATTTTACAAAATACACTATAAGGCCGAAAGTTAGGCCATGTATTATACATATTTATATCTCATTTTTCTTCCTTTTATGCATATGTTGTAAGTTGTAAGTTTTCATAAGTAACATATACATATTTCTTTCCTTTCTTTTACTAAATCTTAAAATTATAACACTAGGAAAAATACATAATCATAAACATGATGAATAACATAAAGAGTGTACTTCTTGAGTCACATTCATCATCTAATACACATCTTAGAAATGGTTATGATGAAACTCAAATGAAGTACTAAAATAGGCCACTTGGCCGTGTATGGGTGATGTATATGTGAAGATGATGATCTCAAGCAACCATTTAGACCATGTATATAAGTCATGCTTATGATGCATACATAAACACGTTAAAGACATGATCATGAAACATATGAACACTAAAATACATAAAAATACAAACATGATGATCATCATAAAAGAAAACATAATCAAACAACAAGAGTTGAATTCTTTGTACATCTTTCTTAAGGTTCTTCATTTCATATCATTGTTCAAAGTTTATTTGTATATATATATGTGTATAACCGTATATATCTCCATGTATGTATATATATACCTCACCGTATGTATATACATGTTTCAATTATATATATATATCGCCTTTTATAGGTATATATATTTGTATACTTATAACACTTACAATCATGGATCTTGCTTACTCTTAAGACAAAATTTGAACATACTACATGATGATCCCATTTTTGATATAAACATAAGTATTGAATTTGAAATCCATGAAGGATCTAGGAAGAGTACTTGCCTTGATTCACCTTTCTTACACTTAGAAGATTGTTCCTTCACTTGGTTTGGAAGAGAGTTCTTCTTCCTTCCTTCCTAGTATGCACGGTTTTTAGGTTTTAAAAGGAGGGTTAGTGAGCAACTTATGAAACTAATTGTATAGAAGAATCAAAATTAAACTTTATAAAGTTCTTACCTTGATTTCCTTCGATTCTAGATGCTACAACCTTCTTGAATCCTTCTTAGTTGATGGAGTGTTTATGGTACTTGATTTGAGTGATGTTGGTGTGAAGAAAGGAGAAGAAAATCTTCTCCTTATGGAAGGCGAAGTTTCGGCCAAGAGGGAGGGGAGAGGGTGTTGGAGTGTTCTTTGAGTTTTTCTTGGAGATAGGATGAAATTAGTTAATTTGAAGATGCATTATTTGAGGGGTTGAAGAAGAAATAAAAATTTCTTCTTTACTAGATGTGGGGGGCGGCCAAGCATGGGAAGGGATGGGGTGGGAGACAACCTTTAGACAAGTATGGGTGTAAGGAATGGGTTTTATGACAAGATTCCTAAGCATGCTAATTTTGTATGCTAAATGTTTAAAGTGTGAGACAAGTTGTCTTCACCTTCTTTTTCATTTTCCTTTTCTTTTTCTTTCATGTATGTATTTTATTTTCATTTATTTAAGGTAGTATAATATTGTTGTGTCATGTATTTCTTTTTGATTTAATTTATACTGATAGTTTAAGTTGTTACTAACTAAGTTAATTTGAGCTTTTATTGTGTGGATTCAAACATTTATGATATATTTGCTAATGAATCGTACAGCTATGAGATTATGTTTACGGTATTGGAGGTTGATACTACATAACGAATTTTCCGGGCTGTAACATTCTCCCCCCCCCCCTTATAGAAAGTTTCGTCCTCGAAACTTACGTACCTCATACGAAGAGTTGTGGATATTGTTTCTGCATTTGTTGTTCCAGCTCCCAAGTCGCTTCTCTTTCTGTATGATTACTCTATTGTACTTTCACGAAGGGAATTATCCGTTTCCTCAACACTTGTTCTTTACGGTCCACGATCCGCGTAGGAACTTCTTCATACGTGACGTCATCCTTAATAGTTACGGGCTTCTGCGCCAGTATATGATCCGAATTGTGTACATATCGCCGAAACTGAGATACGTGAAACACATTATGTACCTGGGATAATGTAGGAGGTAGGGCCAACCGATATGCAACTGCTCCAATTTTCTCTAGTATCTCCTAAGGACCAATAAATCTAGGGCTCAGTTTTCCTTTAATCCCAAATCTAATCACGCCCTTGGTCGGTGAAACCCGCAAATATACTTTCTCGCCTACTTCAAACTGAATCGGTCGTCTTTTTGTATCCTCCCAGCTTTTGCTACGGTCTTGAGCAGCTTTCAATCTATCACGTATCACCTTGATCTTTTCCAGAGTCCGCTCCACCAGTTCTGGACTCATAATAGTTCTCTCGCCAACTTCATCCCAATATAATGAGATCGACACTTCCTTCCGTACAATGCTTCAAAGGGTGCCATACCAATAGAACTGTGATAGCTGTTATTGTAAGAGAACTCAATTAACTTCACTGATTTGTCCCAGCTAACCTTGAAATTTGAAGTGCAAGCGCGTAGCATATCTTCCAATGTTTGTATGGTATGTTCTGACTGTCCATCGGTCTGCGGATGAAATACTGTACTCATCTGAAGTTCGGTACCCATGGCATTTTGGTAAGATCTCCAGAATCGCGAAGTAAAACGTGGATCTCTATCGCACACAATACTGACAGGTGTTCCATGTAGGCTAACTATCTCATTCATATACATACTCACCAGCTTTTCTATGGATGTCTGGATTGACATGGATAAGAAATGTGCCGATTTAGTGAGACGATCCACGATTACCCAAATCGCATCATTACCATTGCGAGTCTTAGGAAGTCCTGTAACAAAATCCATCGTAATATGCTCCCATTTCCACTCCGGAATCTCTAATGGCTGTAAGAGTCCTGCCGGCCTCTGATGTTCTGCTTTAACTTGTTGACAAGTATGACATCTCTCCACAAACTCCGTAATGTGACGCTTCATGACGTTCCACCAATAATTTCTTTTAAGGTCTTGGTACATCTTTGTTTCTCCCGGATGTATAGATAACCGTGAGTTGTGAGCTTCCGTCATGATCTCTCTTTTAATTCCATCAATGTTTGGCACACACAATCTCTCTTTGAACCAAAGACTGCCATCATTATGCAACTGAAAATCCTTCACCGGTCGTTCTTTAAACTGCTTGACAATGATCATTAACTCAGAATCATTCTTTTGCGCCTCTTTAATCCTATCAATTAAAGTGGGAGTGATCATTAATTTAGCCAGAATATTTGCAGTTGAGTCAACCACATCCAATCCAAATTCGGCTATCTCTCTCTAGAGGCGTCTGCCTAGCATGACTTGACTTCCTACTCAATGCATCTGCCACTTTATTCGCCTTACCCGGATGATAATGGATAGCGAGATCATAGTCTTTCATCAACTCCAACCATCTTCGCTGCCTCATGTTTAGTTCTTTTTGGGTGAAAAGATATTTCAAGCTCTTGTGATCCGTGTAGATTTCGCATCTCTCTCCATATAAATAATGTCGCCATATCTTAAGCGCAAATACAACTGCCGCTAATTCCAGATCATGAGTAGGATAATTCTGTTCATAGGGTTTCAACTGTCTTGACGCATATGCGGTTACTCGTTCTTTCTGCATTAATACACAACCTAGTCCATTCTTCGAAGCGTCGCTATATACCACAAATCCCTCTCCTGAGATTGGTTGTGCTAATACCGGTGCCGATGTCAATTTCTTCTTAAGTTAGGTGAAGCTCTGTTCGCAATCAGAAGTCCAATCATATCGCGTCTTTTTCTGCGTCAATCGAGTTAATGGAACTGCAATCTGTGAGAATCCCTCAACAAACTTCCGATAATAACCTGCAAGTCCTAAGAAACTCCTGACCTCAGTCACATTTGTCGGCCTCGGCCATTCCGTAATAGCCTCAATCTTTTTGGGGTCTACTGAGATACCATCCTTAGACACAACATGACCCAAAAATGCAACACTATAGAGCCAAAATTCGCACTTGCTGAGTTTAGCATATAACTGCTTCTTTTTTATTACATTCAGTGTTATTCTTAGATGCTCTGTATGTGTCTCTTCATCCGGTGAGTATATTAGAATATCGTCAATAAATACCACTACGAACTTATCCAACTGATCCCGAAATACTGTGTTCATGAAATCCATGAATGCTGCGGGTGCGTTGGTCAATCCAAATGGCATCACTAAGAACTCATAATGTTCATATCTTGTATGAAAAGCAGTCTTAGCGATATCTTCCGACTTGATCTTCAATTGATGGTAACCAGAGCGAAGGTCAATCTTGCCGAACACTTTAGCACCCTGTACAAAAGATTATATTGATATTTATAATAGTTATATATTTGTTATGTAATTATTTAAATTACTTACCCTTAATTGATCGAAAAAATCGTCAATTCGAGGCAGTGGATATCTATTTTTGATAGTGATCTTATTCAGCTCTCGATAATCGATGCAGAGTCGCATGCTGCCATCTTTCTTCTTAACAAACAACACTGGAGCTCCCCATGGTGATACACTTGGCCGTATAAACTTCTTATCTATCAATTCTTGCAACTGTGATTTTAATTCCTTTAATTCGGCTGGGGCCATTCTATACGGTGCCTTTGAGATTGGTTCAGCTCCTGGAACGACATTAATCTCAAATTCAATCTCCCTGTCTGGAGGCAAACCTGGTAGATCATCTGGAAATACATTTGTGAACTCCTTGACTACTGGAATACTGTCAATTGATGGGGTCCCGGAATCCTTGCCAAGGGCATACACAAGGAATCCTTCGCTACCCTTCTTCAGTGATCGAAAGGCTTTTGCTGCTGTCAGATAAATATTCTGTGGTATCTTTTTCATCTTGGAGTTCCCTTGATAAATCACTTCTTCTCGCATTGGATCCTTAATCATCACACGCTTACCACGACAATCAATGTAGGCATGGTGTTTGAACAACCAATTCATGCCTAGAATAAGGTCGAAATCCCCAATCTGTATAGGAATTAGGGTAACTTCGAACTTCTGTCCTCCCATTTCTATCTCGCAATTCTTATATATATGATGTGAAATGATCACTTGATCACCAGCTCTTGAATGCGATAAGGCGCATCCAGTCTAGTAGGACAACTATCAAGGTTCTTAGCAAACCTTTTCGATACAAAGGAATGGCTTGCACCACTATCAAATAATACATTGGCAGGTATGTTGTTTGTTAATATAACATCTGAGGCAATTCATAATTCAAATATGCAATCCCGAAACAAGCAGATAATATCATAAACTTTTTAAAATGAATTATACCTGTCACAACGTCTGGGCATCCAGAACCTCCTCATCTGTCATCACATGTACTTTGGCATTGGCCCTTGGACCATCTCTTTGCTGAGGTGCGATCCTCTGGGGTCCCTTCCTAGGACCAGGACAGTCTTTGATCATGTGGCCAATCTTACCACAGTTAAAGCAAGCTCTAATCTTCAGCAAACATGTTCCTGTATGCGGTTTCTGGCACTTAGGGCATCTCGGAATTGGATTCGCCTGTGGTGGACGTTGCGGTTGAGGTTGCTGCTGATAATTCTACTGACGTGTACGTCCATCATCTCTTCTAACAGTCTTAGCACCTTTACCAAACTGACCATCTCCAAACTCTTGGGGCCTCTTGCCCCGGGTATCAGCATCACGCCTAATGATGTCCCTCTCTACCCGATAGCAGGCATCTAGTAATTCACCAAAATCTCTTGGGTTGGCATTCACAATCCATGTGCGAATGCATGGGTTCAGTCCTCTCTCAAACTTGATCATCTTCAGTTGTTCATCCCTCATAATCGCTGGAACATATCTTCCCAATGAAGTAAATCTGTTGGCATAGTCGGCTACTGTCATACCAGATGCCAAGACTAGAGACTCAAACATCCCTATCTTCTGTAAGGTAACTGATGGTGGAATATAGAATTTGCGGAACTCTTTCAGAAATCGTTCCCAAGTAACTGGAGCTGGCAAATGCTGCAAATTAGTGGTCCACCATTGATCGGCTTCACCAATCAGAAAAGGCTTGATAACATGTGCTTTTATCTCTTCTGGTACTTGAATCAGCTCAAAATTATTCTGTACTTCTTTTAGCCATTTCTCGGCTATGTCAGGGTCAGATCCTCCTTCAAAGTTAGGGATGCGGGCCTTCTTCATTTCTCCGTAGAAGAAACGAGTATCTTGCTGTGGTGGAGGTGGTGGTGGTGGAGATGGAGGTGGCGCATGATTCTGGTGGCCGTTGTTACCTACCGCCTGTCCTATCTGTACCAAAGCTTGGAGAATAGCCTGCTGAAAATCTCTTTGACCCTGCTGCTGTGGGGGTGGAGGCACATGCTCAGTGTAAGGTGGAACCAGTCCTGTCTGCGAGGGTATCTGTGGTGATGGAGGAAGGGGTAACTGTGCAGGTCTGTCAGCGCGCGGTCTACCTCTAGGTCGTGAAGACATCCTATCGAAAGCAGTATCATTAGTAATAATTTACAGAAGGAATCAATTTGTCTTTCTGCTTAGTTAAAAATTTGTAAAGTTAAATATTTTTTTTTAATTGGGGACTTAACAATCCAAGTAAAATTTTAAATTTCATCTAGCTATCCCTAAACATTCTAAGGATCCTAATCTATCGATATCACTCTTGGTCTAAGATCATAACTTAAGTTCTAGGATCATCACTTAACTTCTAAGTGCTTACTTTACTGTTCCCGCCGTGGATCTAGAGCCTTTGCTCTGATAC
Organism: Eustoma russellianum; assembly: GCA_036186865.1. Lineage (NCBI taxonomy): Eukaryota > Viridiplantae > Streptophyta > Magnoliopsida > Gentianales > Gentianaceae > Eustoma > Eustoma russellianum. Next base: position 26,442,207 of record AP025047.1, on the reverse strand, counting down.
CAACTGTAGCGCCCCGCCCGAAACCAGAGTTCCGGCGCAGTGCACCCGCCATACTCTACTCCATAGAGTACAAGGCGTCGATACCATACATGTGCATGTCAACATGAATTGTAATCGATATAGCGGAAGCATCTTAAAATAAGCTCACGACATGCATAATATTATTACAAACCGTTCAAATCCACACATCCACAAATACAGCTTCTCACGATAATTTTATTACATCACAATAAATAAAGCTCACACACAACAGGTACATAGCTTCATCCTACATCTTTGCTCACAGATACTCTATCTGGGGTTCCTCCTCAATGAACACGGCATCAGGGTCCCTGTTCTCTGAAATGTTAAGAGGCAAGTATGAGCGATAACCACCATCTTTTAATAGCTCATCAAGTATTCTTTATAGATACATCATGTGGATCATACATGGGGAAACAAGTAGTAATAAAGTAACAATATATATAATTACATCTTCATTTACAAATGAAAGCATTATATATAAGGAATAAACAGAACATAAGATTTTGCATCATACCTTATGGGTCATATCATTCTTCCTCAGCATATCCTTAGCCTACCTTCCATGTTTGAACACCAATCCATTTTATACTAAGGTCATAACTTACAATCATCACCTCTATGAACGTAATCTTCCTTAATCATCTTAAGGCATCATGATTGTGCAAATATACTAATCACCACCTAAAGGCATGATCATGGCATGATGCATAAAACGTGACTTTTCATAAAATGTCTTTTCGTAAACATGGCTTTTCATAAACATGAAATTTCATAAATTGACATGATTTTCATAACTTGCGTAAAATGACATATTCATAACTTGCATAACATGACATTTTCATAACATGAAGACATGACATTTTCATCATTGGCTATAGCACTTTTCATAAGAATAATAACACACGACATACCGATCGATTTCCCATGTAGTACATATACGACATAAAACATCATAAACATATGTACATGTAATAACGGTGACGCGCTATGATGGAGATCCCGTGTCCCAGACCCGATGTTACACTCGGCCATATACGTAATCATATGCCCCTAACATCTATCACTCCGATACCGATGTCACGCCGGCGAACATAACATAGTCATAATCATGAACATAACATAACATATCGTGTGTCAATGAAATCGATCGTCTCGCGTTTATTATTCACATGCATATGAACTTTTAAGACATGATATGCGTAAAACAACTTTCAAACTTTATCTTCGTGCAATATGAGACTTGTTCGTATGAGGTGTTATGATAAACTACATCTTATAACATCACTTACTTATTTTCATCCTACATATCATAACTTAAAGGGATTCACACTTTGACCATCAAAAGGCTATTCGGCCATGAGGCTAAAACAGCCCACTTTTCTTCATTTTTCATCCAACACCACTTTCTTAATTTGTATTCTCCAAATACAACTCATATTCCAACACTCAAGGAAATTGACTTTTAATTCCTAAATCCTTTAATTCTTCACATACAACTACCTACACTTATACCATACTTTATTCATTATCACATAATTTACATATAAGTATCCATAGCATTTAACTCAAGAAACTTTTTTGGTTTCTTAAATGGCCTTAGGCCGAATATATATGTAATATATATATGTATATATTTCATGGTAATACACTTATATGTGTATGTATATATACTATATAAGGTATTTTATACTTTTATTACCTTAACCCATGTATATATATATGTATAACTATATCCACATATACTTATTCAACATGTCACATCTCATTTTACAAAATACACTATAAGGCCGAAAGTTAGGCCATGTATTATACATATTTATATCTCATTTTTCTTCCTTTTATGCATATGTTGTAAGTTGTAAGTTCTCATAAGTAACATATACATATTTCTTTCCTTTCTTTTACTAAATCTTAAAATTATAACACTAGGAAAAATACATAATCATAAACATGATGAATAACATAAAGAGTGTACTTCTTGAGCCACGTTCATCATCTAATACACATCTTAGGAATGGTTATGATGAAACTCAAATGAAGTACTAAAATAGGCCACTTGGCCGTGTATGGGTGATGTATATGTGAAGATGATGATCATCAAGCAACCATTTAGACCATGTGTATAAGTCATGCTTATGATGCATACATAAACATGTTAAAGACAGGATCTTGAAACATATGAACACTAAAATACATAAAAATACAAACATGATGATCATCATAAAAGAAAACATAATCAAACAACAAGAGTTGAATTCTTTGTACATCTTTCTTAAGGTTCTTCATTTCATATCATTGTTCAAAGTTTATTTGTATATATATATATGTGTGTATAACCGTATATATCTCCATATATGTGTATATATATATACCTCACCGTATGTATATACATGTTTCAATTATATATATATGTATAGCCTTTTATAGGTATATATATTTGTATACTTATAACACTTACAATCATGGATCTTGCTTACTCTTAAGACAAATTTGAACATACTACATGATGATCCAATTTTTGATATAAACATAAGTATTGAATTTGAAATCCATGAAAGATCTAGGAAGAGTACTTGCCTTGGTTCACCTTTCTTACACTTAGAAGATGGTTCCTTCACTTGGTTTGGAAGAGAGTTCTTCTTCCTTCCTTCCTAGTATGCACGGTTTTTAGGGTTTAAAAGGAGGGTTAGTGAGCAACTTATGAAACTAAATATATAGAAGAATCAAACTTAAACTTTATAAAGTTCTTACCTTGATTTCCTTTGATTCTAGATGCTACAACCTTCTTGAATCCTTCTTAGTTGATGGAGTGTTTATGGAACTTGATTTGAGTGATGTTGGTGTGAAGAAAGGAGAAGAAAATCTTCTCCTTGTGGAAGGTGAAGTTTCGGCCAAGAGGGAGGGGAGAGGGTGTTGGAGTGTTCTTTGAGTTTTTGTTGGAGATAGGATGAAATTAGTTAATTTGAAGATGTATTATTTGAGGGGTTGAAGAAGAAATAAAAATTTCTTCTTTACTAGATGTGGGGGGCGGCCAAGCATGGGAAGGGATGGGTTGGGAGACAACCTTTAGACAAGTATGGGTGTAAGGAATTGGTTTTATGACAAGATTCCTAAGCATGCTAATTTTTTATGCTAAATGTTTAAAGTGTGAGACAAGTTGTCTTCACCTTCTTTTTCATTTTCCTTTTCTTTTTCTTTCATGTATGTATTTTATTTTCTTTTATTTAAGGTAGTATAATATTGTTGTGTCATGTATTTCTTTTTGATTTAATTTATACTAATAGTTTAAGTTGTTACTAACTAAGTTAATTTGAGCTTTTATTGTGTGGATTCAAACATTTATGATATATTTGCTAATGAATCGTACACCTATGAGATTATGTTTACGGTATTGGAGGTTGATACTACATAACGAATTTTCCGGGCTGTAACACATTCCTCATCTAGTATCGAGACACTTTTCTCCAAAAATTCCAAGGCGTTTGCCTAGACTGGTCCGTTGGGAGAATCCGCCCACAGGAAAATTAAAGCTAAATGTAGATGCCGTAGTGTCCAATATTTTGGCAACAGGAGGAGCGGTTTTGTGTGATCATCAAGGCAATATAGTTTCAGCAATCTGTTTTGGCTCGCCTGCGGTAGCACCATTACAGGCAGAACTTATGGCATTACAATTTGCCACTATATATTATGCGAGAGCAAATGATCGATTGGTTTTAGAAAAGGATTGTAAAATGCTTGTTCAGCATATCTCTTCTCCGGCGAGATTTACGGGACCATACGCTGCTGACTTACATCGCCCAATTATATTCCTGAGATTAAATGATGCTATGGTTCAGCATTGCTTTCATGAAGCGAATACTGCAGATCATACGTTAGCGGCACATGGGTTTTGATCTCCTGGGGTGACACTCTACTCCTCTTTGGCGTCTTTGCCATGTGAGGTCAGAGGTGCTATCATGTTGGACAATTCGGTGCCCACCTTTAGATTTTGATCATTATGTCTCCCAATGGGTTGGCGTGCTACGCAAATAGTTACCTATGTCAGCTTATGGCATAGGCAACATGGGTATGATTTTATTTTGATGGCTTATTTTATCACTGCGATTGTTCTGCCCTTAATATGTATATCTCACGATTGCTTTTCTCATGTTTTTGATGAGGATAATATTGCGAATATGGACAGCAATCTGCGACATACACATTCACTGGACTTAAATTTTTGGTTGCCTGTATTCTGCAGGAATGCAGGCAACGCTGGTATGTATACAACTTGCCACAAATTCACAATGATCTTTTCACATATTCTTCTGTTTACTCATTGGTTCTTATGTGTTTCATGGGAGTACCTTCGGCGTTGGCGAGATCCATGGCATCGAAGACCCATCCTCAAATACATGGAGATATATACACAACAACGGCGACAACGGAAACGAGTGCTCAGCATATCGCGTCCATTAATCTTTTGCGTGCATACATATTCTTGTACTTATTTTCTATTCTCAAACACTGTCGTATTATTAGCTTCTTTTTTGCACAGTTTGTAAATTATTTATATGCTCTTTCGCTTAATTTGGGAGAGTCTCCCGCCTTAGCTAGGACATCATTGTAACCACGGTATTCCTCCGCCACAAGTGAGGGTCAAATATTAATAAAATACCAGGACGGTACCGCCCGTCTTTCATAAAAAAATACATACTTATATTTTCTTTTTTATATAACACATTCCTCTGTTCTATATTTTACTCTTACCAAGATTTATTTTTATATCAACATATTTATACTCATAACAATTCATAAATTTTATTCTTCCTCTTTCTTTTTTACCATTTGGCCGAAAGTTTATATATGTGTATATATCACATAAATCCTTTTTTCCACCTCTTTTACTTATATATTGATTTGAACATTTATACCAACTATATGCATATTAGTTTTCGTCAACATAAAGTCTTACAAAATCATCATAGATATATTGGCATGCCAAATGATGGAAACCATGAAAATAAAGTAAGCAGGCTATAACAACTCATGTAGGCCGTGAATATACTTGTATGTATATGAAATGATGATCATAAAAAACAACCCATATGATCAAATATGTAATTCACTCTTACGATGTAAACATAAACATGCTACAAAGAGATCATAAAACATATGAAACCAAAGCACCATAGAAAATACATATTGATGATTGTCATGGAAAAAACATGAACACATACATCAAAGACACCTTCTTAGTACACTTTTCTTAACATTTCATATATCTTCATTTTCTTTCTTTAACGTTTATATATGTATCCCGTAAGAGTGTTCATTTCATTTCATATATATATATAAGTCCATTTTTTCCCCATTATGGCCGTGTGTATCTATAAATCCCACTTTATACATCACTTAAGAATATAACTTTTACATATTCTTGATACTAAAACATTGAACATACAGCATGGATGATCCAACTTTATATGAACTTATAAACTTAGATCTTTGAAAATCCATAAAGGATCTAGAAAGAAAACTTGCCTTTATAACTTAACCTTTAAATACAAGTGAAGATTTCCTCACTTGGCTTGAAGAAACTCTTTCTTTTCCTCCCTTAGGAACCCACAGTTTTTGGACCAAAATTAGATAAATGCAAGAAGATTAACTTAGATTAGATGATGTTCTTACCTTGCTTTGTTTTGCTCCTTAACTCCCCTAAAACCATGGTTTTGATGCTATAATGGACTAGGAATACCTAGTCTTGTATCGTAAAAATGATATGTGATGATGAAAGGAAAATTTTCTCTTCTTCCATCTCTTTTGAACTCATGGTTTTGTTGAGATAAAAATAGGGTTTGGAGACTTGTTTTCTCTTTCTTGAAGGAAGAAGAAGATTCTGAGTGATAGTAGAATGTGAAGTGTGGAAGAAAGAGAAAATATCCTATGTCTAAGGGTAATTTTCAGCCATGACAACAAGAGAGGAAAAGGAGGGAATTTGGAAGAAGTGGAGTGGTTAGGAGAGGGCGAGAAATGAGGGTTGCTTGTAATACACTTTGGAGGACTTCTTCCAACCTCATCATGGCCGAATTTTTTTTCCTTCCCTTTATTTTTTTCTTCTACAAATATCTTCTATGTCCTCATTTCTTTTCCTTTTATTTAAGTAGTAGAAAGTCTTTGTGTCATGACTTTTTGTTTTGCTTTAATTTATTTTAGAGTTTAAGTTGTTACATGATAGACTTAATTTTATATTATCATATAGTTATAAATGTTCGCTATCAGTTTTTATTGAATGTGATATTTTGTATGTTTCAATACAAGTGCAAAATTTGTACGTATATAACTATGATATTAAGCACGTATCGACGTAACGAAATTGTTTGAGTAACATTCTCTCCACTTATAAAAAGGTTTTGTCTTCGAAACTTACGTATCTTTGATCAAAGAGTCAAGGATATTTCTTCCTCATCTGCTACTCTGGCTCCCATGTCGCTTCTCGTTTAGTATGATTACTCCATTGTACCTTCATGAAGGGAATCGATCGCCTCCTCAATATTTGCTCCTTGCGACAACAATCCTTGCTGGAACATCCTCGTAAGTGGCATATTGTCAAATTATCACCAGCTACTGCTCGAATATATGGCTCGGATCGTGTATATAACGTCGTAACTACGATACGTGAAACACATCATGTACTTGTGATAGTGTAGGAGGTAGGTCCAACCTATAAGCAATTGCTTCAACTTTCTTCAAAATCTCATACTGTCTAATAAATCGAGGATTAAACTTTCCGTAAATCTCGAATCTCATCACGCCCTTGGTCGGTGAACCCTTAAATAGACTTTCTCGCCCTCATCAAACACTATCGCCAGTCTCTCTGTGTCAGTCTAAGGGTGAAACGCGGTACTCATCCGTATCTCAGTACATATAGCATGCTAATAAGACCTCTAGAATCGTGAAGCAAAAAAGCATATCTCTATCACATACAATATTGACTGGTGTCCCATGCATGCTTACGATATCATCCATGTACATACTAGTTTCTTCATAGATGTTCGAATCGACATGGATAAGAAATGTGCTAATTTAGTGAGTCGATCAACGATTATTCAAATTGTTCATAACCGCTATGAGTCTTAGAAAGTACGGTAACAAATTCCATCGTGATATTATCCCGCTTTCATTCTTGAATCTCCAATGGCTGTAATAATCTAGTAGGTCGTTGATGCTCCGCTTTAACCTGCTAACTAACATGACATCTTTCCACAAACTCCGCAATCTCACACTTCATGCCATTCCAACAATAATTTCTTTTAAGATCCTGATACATCTTGGTTTCTCCCGAATGGATATATAATTGCAAACTATGAGCCTCAGTCATGATTTCCCTCTTAATACAATCAATATCCGGTACACACAACCTTCCACTGAACCAAAGGCTGCCATCGCCGTAAAGCTGAAAATCTTTTATCGGCCCTTCTTTCAACTGCTCAACAATCCTCATGAAATCGACATCATTCTTCTGCGCCTCCTTTATTTTGTCCATCAAAGTAGGTGTGATCAGCAACGTAGCAAGAATACTCGTAGTCGACTCAATTACATCCTATCCAAACTCGGCTATCTCCCTCTCCACAGGCATCTATCGGGCATGGTTCAATTTTTTACTCAATGCATCCGCTACCTTGTTTCCCTCACTTGGATGATAATGAATCGCCAGGTCATAGTCTTTTATCAGCTCTAGCCATCTAGGCTGTCTCATGTTTAGCTCCTTCTAGGTTAAAAGGTACTTCAAACTTTTATGATCTGCATACAGCTCACACCTTTTACCATATAAGTAATGTCTCCAGATTTTCAACACAAACATTACTACTGCCAATTCCAAGTCATGGGCAAGGTAATTCTCCTCATATGGTTTCAACTGCCTCGAAGCATAAACATATACCCACTCGTTCTGCGTCAATGCGCAACCTACAAGAAAAAGATTAACGCACGTATACTTTATAGAAATTTAAAAATAATGAATTTTTTATTCATTTACCTAACTGATTCTTGGATGCATCACTGTATACTACAAGCCCTTCACGAAATTAGGTTGCGCTAGAACTGGGGCGTATGTTAGTCTCTTCTTATGTTCGACAAAGCTTTATTTACATGTTGTAGTCCAATCAAATTTAGTCTTATTCTATGTAAATCTTGTCAACCGAACTGCAATTCTGGAGAAACCTTCGATGAACTTCTGATAATATTTGGTTAATCACAAGAAACTCCGAACGTCTATCACATTCGTCGGTCTTGGCCACTCAGTGATGGCTTCGATCTTCTTAGGGTCTACTGATAAGCCATCCTCAGAAACCACATGACCCAAGAACGCCACACTGCACAGCCAGAACTCGCACTTGTTGAACTTGGCGTGGAGCTGCTTCTCCTGTAATATACTCAGCACGATCCTCAAGTGCTCAGCGTGTGATTCCTCATCCCGCAAATACACCAAAAAAATCATCGATGAAAACTACTACAAACTTGTGTAGCTTGTCACAGAACACTGTATTCATCAAATCCATAAATGCTGCTGGGGCATTTGTCAACCCGAATGGAATCACCAAGAACTCGTAATGACCATATCGAGTGCGAAAAGCTGTCTTAGAAACATCATCTGTTTTGATCATCAACTGGTGATATCCGGAGCAAAGATCGATCCTATTGAACATTTTGCCACCCTGTGCGCAACGGTTACAGTTTATATTCAAACATATTAGCGTTAATTATACATTTAAATTAATTAGCCTCAACTAATCGAATAAGTCGTCAATCCTCGGTAGTGGATACTCATTCTTGGTCGTGATTTTTGTCCAACTCCTGGTAATCGATGCATAGTCTCACACTGCCATCATTTTTCTCCATGAACAAGACTGGCTCTCCCAAGGAGATACATTAGGCCGTATGAATTTCTTTTTGGTCAACTCCTGTAGCTTGCACCTTCAACTCTTTTAATTCTGCTGGGGCCATCCGACATGGCACTTTAGAGATAGGATTTGCTTTGGGTACAAAGTTTATCTCAAACTCAATCTCCCTCTCCGGAGGTAAAAAAAGGCAAATCATCCAAAAACATGTCTGAAAAATCTCGGACTACCAGAATACTGTCAAGTGTATGCATCTCTGAATCATCACCGAGGGCATATACAAGAAAACCCTCATCTCCTTTCTACATTCCTCGGTAATCCTGTGCTGCTGTCAAGTATACATCCCATTGTATCTTATTTAACTTAGAATTGCCCTGATAGACAACCTTTTCTAGGGTCGTTTCCTTGATGACTACACGCTTTTCACGACAGTCGATAGATGCATGATACTTGAATAGCCAATCCATGCCTAAAATAATTTCTAAGTCCTCAATCTGTATAGGAATTATGGTGGCATCAAACTTTTGCCCTTCTATCTTGATTTCATAATCCTTTTATAGGTGATGTGAAATAAGGACCTGCTCGCCAGCTGCTTGAATACGATAAGGTGTCTCCAACCATGTCGAGCAGCTGCTAAGGTTCTTGGCAAACCTCTTAGACATGAAAGAGTGGCTTGTGCCACTATCAAACAATATATTTGCAGGTACACTGTCTACTAATTAATAATTCAAGTAGGGAATTATAAACAAGTATATAAAAGTAGCACTTAAATTGCGAAATTAAATATACATGTCACTATATTAGGGGTATCCTCGATCTCGACATCATTCATAACGTGTTATCGGGCGTTAGCCTGTGGACCACCTCTCTGCTGCAATGCATTCCTCTCCTGTCCAGTCCTCAGCACCGGACAGTCCTTCATCATATGACCAGTCTTACCACATCTATAACAAGCACTTGTCGCCCGTCGACACTCTCTGCTGTGCACTCTATGACAAGTGTGCAAGGGGGAATAGCTCTATGTGGTGAAACTACAGCTGTTGTCTCGCCTAAGGTCTGCCACTGGATCCCCTTTGTTTCTTGGTCCACTGTTAAGACAGATCACCTACAATATCTCGTGGTCTCTTGCCCACCATCTCTGCATCTCTCCTCATAATATCGCGCTCAACGCGATAGCATGCATCCAATAGTTCTTGAAAATCTCTCAAATTTGCATTCACAATCCAAGTGTTAATGCGTGAGTTCAGACCCCTCTCGAATTTAATCATCTTGAAGTGATCTTCCCCTATGATAGATGGGATATATCTCCCTGGAGTGGTAAACTGATTAGTATAGTCTGCCACAGTCATGCTGGGCGCCTGCGCTAAAGACTCAAACATCCCTATCTTCTTTAAAGTAACAGAGAGTGGGGTGTAAAACTTACGGAACTCCAACAAAAATCATGACCAAGTAACTGGTACGGGCAGATGCTGTAGACTCGTATTCCACCATTGATCGGCCTTGCCAATCCGAAAAGGTCCGATCACCTAAGCTTTCATCTCGTCAGGTACCTGAATCAGATCAAAATTATTCTATATCTTATTTAGCCGATTCTTGGCTACATCTGGATCAGATTCACCCTCAAAATTAAGCACTCTGACCCTCTTCAACTCCCCATAAAAGAAACAAGTCCCTTGAGGAGGTGGCAGCGGCGGCGGTGATGGAGGTGGCAGCAGCGGCGGTGATGGAGGTGTAGCCTGATTCTGATGACCGTTATTCCCATGGACTGTCCAATCTGTACCAAGGCTTGAAGTATAGCCTGATGAAAATCCCCCTGATACTGTTGCTGCTGAGGT
>AP025047.1:26186992-26431459 GCA_036186865.1 Eustoma russellianum | reverse complement strand
CTGATGAAAATCCCCCTGATACTGTTGCTGCTGAGGTGGGGGTACGGGATTAGCAAATTGTAGTACTGGCTCTCCTGGCAGAGGTACCTGTGGCGGTGGAGGAGGGGGTAACAGTGATGGTCTATTGGCATGGGTCTGCCACTTTGTCGTGATGATATCCTATTAGTGAATTTTTATATCAATACAACAGTCAACAAATAGTTAATGAGCAGTATTTATTCAAGTTATTATTCTATACTCCTTAGGCAGTGTTTCGAATTATTACAGTTTTCTCTATATCTGTCAATTACTTAAATAAAGTGTTGTTATTTTGTCCGTTAACCATAGACCAATGTAGTAAGCTTAGTCTAAGCCTGAATCTCTCAATCTAAAATCATCGCTTAAGTTCTACAATCATCACTTAAACTCTACGGCGTTTACTTTACTGTTTCTGCCATAGTTCTAGAGCCTTAGTCTCTAATACCACTGTAGCGCCAAGCCTAGAATTAAGGTTTTGGAAGTGTGCACCCGCCATACTATACTACAATAAGTACAAGGCGTCGATAGTATACATGTGCATGTAGGCATGAATTATAAATCGAGATAGCGGAAGCAAAATAAATATAAACATACGATGCATATCAATACAAATTGTCATAAGTTAGTACAAATCATAATGTACAATGTCTCAAAAATAATCTAAGTACATCAGGATCAAAATGCCCAACGTATCCAATACATAACTCTAGCCTACAACTCAACTCATGAGTACTCTAGCCAGGGTCCTTCCTCAATGAACAAGGCGTCAAGGTCCCTATTATCTGTAATGTAATAAGGAAAGTATGAGCACTAACACTAATCCTCTAGCAAGTAATCTGCTAGATACGTCATGTGGATCATGCATGGGAGATGGGTAATAAAGTAACAATACATAGATAAACAACATAACATTTCACACCTCAAACTTAAATAAATAAAGTGCATAACATAATAGTAAATAAATAACATGTAACACATATATCTCTATCATGTAAAAAATTTATACTATCAAGTCTGTGGCAAACGCCACTAACATATATCTCCATACTTAGAATCTTAATCAAGGTATAAGATATCATCATACTTATTCTTATCATCTAGATGCATTTAATCCCTATAGAAATCATCTAAATGCGATACTCTTATGATGCTGTGTGTTTAAAACAATGTCATTAACATAACTGTAAATCATGTAACAATATCCATTTTCCTGTAGTATGTCAAAACATAACATTTTAATAATCCTGATCTTTTCCATATGATAACTGTGACACTTTTACTTACAAGCAAATAATATCGTCATAGAAATGGAATAATCCTCGTATAGAAATATGTACAAATATGAATCTTGATGAGTCCACATGGTGCTACATTATATGTACATATTACTAACGGTAACTTGATATTCCATATACTCTTGCCCTCGATAAGGTGTTACACTCAAGCCTGTAAATAATGTATGCATATGACATCAACCCCAATTGTTTCCAATATCATGCGGCGCTCAAATCGTTGATAACATACTGTATGCCTCATGACATCAACCACCTCGGTTTGGATGCCATGACCGTGCACCAAATGAACATATAATTACTGCAAACATGTCATGGAATATCCGTCTATATGATATGATTCTACGTGCAAGGATGAACTTTCTAAAACATTTTATGAGATGTAACTATTTATGCATATGCCTTGTCCAACTTATACATTTCCTCATCTATATGCTCTTAAACCTTCTCACATTATCCTATTCTAAAAATCCCACTTATATACACATAAACCATGTCCTAAATAATGAAAATACCTCATTCTCTATATTCTAAACCCTCGGCCACTCTACTAAAAAACAACCCATTTTTCTTTTATTATATCCCTCCATATTTCCTTAAAATACACATCTTACACTCAGCTAAAACAACCAAAAACCCTAATTTCATATCTATGTACCCATATTCTTAAGAATATATATAAGATAATCATTTTTTCTATCATACTCTATTTTATACATATTTATATCATAAACATGTTTAAAGCTATTTATTTCACACCAAATATGTATGTAGGAGGAATACATACATATATATACATATATATATGCTCTCCTAATCATTTGCGCATTGTGTCAATTGCACATTCTAAGGATCATCCCAATGGACAACACGCTGGCGGTAGACGCATCACCAATTACCAACATAGAGTGATGGCTGTCAAGGGCATACTGTAATACAATCTCTCCATCGACTTCATGCTCTCAGCCCTGGAGTTGTAGAACTTTCCTGATTGCAGCGGCCGTGCCACAACTTCTTCACTTATATTGCGCCATCTTTTCAGTTGTATTGGCTCAACGCTCCAATTATATAAATATGTATGCTTTTTCCTTCGCCAATGTTTTATCCACAAGGGTGGTTACTTGGCAAGGTTTTAATGCGACATATCATATATGATTGGAGGTTGACGATCATTAGCTAGCTTCACTATCTTTTTTCATATGATGCACTTGATGAAATATGGTTTTCCTTCGCCAAAAGTGAGGCTACAGAATAATAATACAAGTGGCTTTATTTAAAAAAAGGAGAATGTAATGCAGGTGTAAGCCTCCGCCGCCATCTTTGCAGTTTCAACACTGATCGAAACAAATCTACATTGCAACGATTTTCAATTTCCGTTTCTACATTCCATTTATCTCTATTATTTTGCGCTATTTTCTGTTTTCCTTTTTCATCTTCCCAACACCTGCGATCGCTACGATGGCCACGCCGCCACCTTCGCAGAAACCATGGTCCTTTGCATCATTATTCAAGACTTCATCTTCTTCATCCGTTCCATCAAATCTAATTCAGAAATACGAGGGTAGTCCTATGATGGCTTTCATAGATGAAGAAATTACCACGTTGGTGGAACCATGCAGGTTTTCTTTAGTAGGCACTTTTTGGTATGGACCACCTCTTGCCACTATTCGCACCACTATTGATCGCATTGGTTTCGTCAGCACGGTATGTATTGGCTTTCTCGATACAAATCATGTTTTGCTGACTTTTGCACAGGAACAAGATTATTTACGTTGCTTTGCATGCCAAAGTTGGACTATTTCTGGTAAATATATGCGGGTCACCAAATGGACCCCTGATTATGATCATAAAGTTGATGTTCCTATTGTACCAGTTTGGGTTTCTCTCTCGGGACTCCCAATTCATTTCCATTAATGTTAGGCTTTATTTCAGATTGGTCACATGTTAGGAACACCAATGAAGTTGGACTTGGCCACCACCGAGAATTTGCGTCCATCAGTGGCGCGTTTATGTATTGAGCTTGATGTGTCTTAAGAACTGCCTGCGCGTATTTTTATACAGGCTTTTAATCGTTGTATCTCTAAAGCTGTTACCTATGAGGATTTACCCATGTACTATACTACTTGTTCGTGCCTTGGTCATAAAGCTATATCATGTGGTAAACATGAATCAGTCGATGCTCGGCCAACTACTGAAAATCATGTGCAAATGGTGGCAAACTGTGGTAACAAAGAGCGCCCCCAAAGATGGACACCAAAAAAACCACATCTTAAGCCGACAGTACCACACCTGATTTCAGCTAATATCGAGCAGCAATCCAATAATGCAATCGAGGATGTCCATGATATTTCTGATATTTCTGTTTCATTGGTGTTGCATTCTCCAGATATGATACCGAATGTGGTCTCGGATACACATGATTTATCCTGATTGAAGGGAGTTGATGATAGCATCTTAGTTGATCTGCCTACTAACCCTAATGTTACCTCGCTTTCAGATGGTGGCAATGATGAAGACTATAATGATCCAGTATCTCATACTGCTTCAGAGGCCATTTTTGCTACTCATGTTAGTGACTTTGTTCAATCAATTGTTATAGATGGCAAGTATCGGGAGATTAATAAGGCTTCCCTCCACCACCCTGCAATACCATCATCTTCAGGGAATGACAATCACATCCAAGTACCACCAAAATTATTGCGACGTCAACACAGAGCAGCTAAGCCAGCTTCACCACCATTTTTCGATCTCGTGCCACTCTCTCAAACTCTTTTGATACATTATATAAGAAACAAAGATGATGATTTGGAATGTTAGAGGTATTCGCACCTCATTGGATCGATTAGTATCATTAGTTCGACGATACCATCTGCAGTTTCTTATGATTATTGAGCCTAAGGCTAGGCCATCTTCGTTGGTATCTTATCGCCTTTAGCTTGGTTTTTCTGAAGCATTATCTGTCAACCGTGATTGTTTTTGGATATTTTGGAGGGATTCATTTTTTCAACAAGAAGATTAGCGTTCGGGCGTGCAGAATCATTCCTTGAGGCTTCGTTGGCTACGCATAGGTGATTCTTTTGGTGTATAGTGGTTTATGGCCTTCACACTATTATGGCACGACGCCCGTTATGGGAGGATCTAGCTTCACTTCACGCTGCGTTAGAATTACCTTGGCTTCTTGGAGGAGACTTTAATACCTTTTTGACTCTTGATGAGCATGAAGGACATTCATCTCCGTCCCTTTGCACATTACCGGATTTCAATGGGTTTATTTCTGCCTGCTATCTGCAATCAATTAATTTCCAGGTATCACCCTATACATGGAGTAGTGGTCGTGGCTTGGGCCAAGTGTGGCATCTCCTAGATCGATATCTTTGCACTTCTGAGTTTTTTGATTTATTTGAAGTTGTTCAATCTCAACATCTGAACTGTGCCACTTCGGATCACTCTCCTATTTTTCTTGATTGTTCAGCGGCAATGTCTCATAGACCAGCTTCCTTTTGATATTTAGATATCTGGACAACACATCCAGATTTTGACGGTTTTGTGGAACATAATCGGCGATCATATCCGACTGTAGGGGGAATGAGAGGATTTTATAAAAAGTTAAGCAAATTGAAGATGCAATTGCGTTAGTGGAATAAGGATGTCTTTAGCAATTTTTGTATGCTGTCGCGCTTCCCGAGATCAAGGCCACCAGGTGTGAACAAGAATATGATTTGTCTCCATCTGATGATATGAGAATGGCTTACCATTTGGGCATGGCTAAATTGCGCCTTGTGCAATCTCGAGCACTATCCTTTTAGAAACAAAAGGCAAATGTGATGTGGATGCAAGAGGGTGATGCGAACACTTGTTTCTTTCATCAAACCGTAAAAGAGAGGCATATAAGGCAATCAATTAAGCAGATACTATGTGAGGATGGTGTAGAGTGTGATAGTGAGCAGGATATTGAAATTGAGGCCATCGGTTATTTTCAGGCATTATTCACGGGGACATGGACTGACAATCACACTTCTATTTTACAGCACATCCCATGATTAATTTCTGATGATGATAACCACACCTTACTCTCGATGCCCGAATTACAGGAGGTTGAGCAGGCAGTGTGGGCTTTGAGCCCAACAAGAGTTTTTTATCGGCATTCTGTCGCCAGGTCTGGTGGGCGCAGCCCTTATAATGCTAATACCAAAGTGACAAATCCAACAACCTTTTATGAGTATCATCCTATTTGCCTGACTAATTTCTTAACCAAGGTGATCACTCAACTGCTAGCTACAAGGCTGTCACTGCTATTGCCGAAAATAATATCCCCAGAACAGGCAGGGTTTATGAAGGGAAGGGATATTATGGAGCAGATTCTCCTCGCTCAGGAATTGATTCATGTTATCGATTGGCCATCTCGTGGTGGCAATGTTATTATCAAATTAGATATGGCAAAGGCGTTTGATAGAGTTTTTTGGATATATTTAAAGAAGCTGCTAATGAAATTTGGATTCCATTCCCAATTTGTAAGACTTTTTATGAACAACTTCGTGGCCACTCGATGTTCGATTTTAATTAATGGGAAACCAACGGGTTTTTTTGCTATGGCGCATAGGGTTAAACAAGGTGATCCTCTATCACCTCGTCTATTTATTCTCGCTTGTGAATGATTTTTTCACGAACTGAATGCTTTAATGGCGGATGGGCTCTCCATGGGTTTCAAGCTGGCAGAGTGCCTAGGGTATCACATTTGGAATTTGCATATGACCTTGTAATTTTCTTAAATGGCTCAATTCAAAATTTGCAGCTTTTTCGCAAATATTTTGATACATATCAGCAGGCTTCGGGACAATTGGTAAATCTTCAAAAAAGGTCAGGTGGTTGTCGGAGCAGGTGTATCTGGGACCTGAATTTCACGTACGTTAGGTAGGCGCCTGACTTTTTTACCTATTAAATATCTTGGATCCTATTTATATAAAGGTATCAATCGTGCGGCATATTGTACTTCTTTAATTGCTCAATTTGATGCCACACTTAATGCATGGTCATTGAAATTACTCTCTATGGCTGGTCGTGTGATATTAATTCGCCATGTCTTATGTTTAATTCCGCTACATATTGTATCAAGTTCAAGACTACCAAAGTTAGTATTGGATGTTTTAAATAGGAAAATGTCACAATTTTTGTGGAATGGTGACATCATTGGAAATCCTGGGAAAGTGTATGTCGGCCTAAGGACAATGGCGGTTTAGACATCCGCAGTCTATCATCTATCGAGTAGGCGTATGATTGTCTATTATGATGGAAGTATCATCACTCATCATCTCTGTGGGCAGTGTACAGCCAGGCAAAATATGGACAACAGGCAACAATGTATTCTCATAAATATCATTCAGCTACATGGAAGCGACTTTGTCGAATTAATTATTATATGATTCCTCGTGTGCGTCTTACTCCGGATGGATATTAGTGGACGACTGAAGCCTCAGGAAAATTTTCTATCAAGTCTTCCTATACGCAGCTGGTTTCGCCCTCTATTCATTTTGATCAATACAAATATGTATGGTGGCCGCACTTGCCTTTGGGTGGACGACTGTTTATTTTGAGATTATGGATGCGCTCATTGCCTCTGCAAGACAATTTACAAAAGTGGCAAAATATTTTTCCAGCACAATGTGTCTTCTGCAAAATACTTTCGGATCATTTAGATCACATTTTTCTTGGTTTCCAATCAATAAAGCCTCTATGGCAGGAGATCTCAATAATATTTTCAAGGACAACACCAAATCATTCTACAGTTCATGGCTTTCTGAGCCGATGGTGGCGCACTTCGTCGCTACACACAATGCTGGGTCTTTTACGTGTTGTTGTTCCATCCTTGGTACTCTAGGTTATCTGGAAAGAGTATACAACTATCAAATTTGGGGAAGTAGTTTTTCATATAAGAGATTGTACGAAATGACTCGGGAGCATATATTTACTTGGTGTGCAACGATGTAGGGCCGTAAGTATGCTCCACACATACCACATTTGGCACGCCTTTCTTATTCACCGCCTTTTCGGTCAAATAGACCAAAATTAGTCCGTTGGGAGATTCCGGCAATAGGTAAATTAAAACTAAATGTTGATTCAACGGTGGGGCAGATTAAGCGCAGATGCAACTGGGGTGTTGCGTAATCATAATGGGGATCTCATTTCCGCTATCGGTTTTTGTTTGCCTATTATGACATCTTTGAGAGCTGAGCTTATGGCACTTCAATATGCCCTCATCTATTACTCAAGGGACTATGACCATCTCATCCATGAAACTGATTGTAAAATGTTGCTGCACCATTTATCGACTCCGGAAAATTTCATAGGACCAAATGCTTCGGACTTGCAACGTACAATACAATTTTTGTGCTTGAATTCTTCATCCCTATCTTATTCTCCAAGAGAGACTAACACTGCGGCGCATACACTCTCTCGGCATGGATTAAGATCTGCAGGTGTAACACTTTACTCATAATTATCATCCTTGCCGTGGAAAGTTTGTGGAGCAATTATTTTGGACTCTTTGGTCCCATCCTTGCGATTTTGATGTATCTCGATGGGTTGGCGTGTTTCGGCCTTTGTTGTCTATGGCACATTGACATAGGTAACGTGAGTATGTTTTCTTTGATCTTACAGTTCCCTTTATTTGCTACACTCTATCTCATTTACCATATGGACAGTGACACTTTTTATTCTGTTGTGTTTGAGTATAAAACAGATGGCTTCATAATGTTTGTGATGCGACGTACAAATATCAGGGACATAGTTTTCTGTTGTTGCCTTATTCCTTGTGAATGCAGGCAACGTTGGTATGTTCATGCTAGTCTTCTTATTCTTCCTACATATTGATTATTCAGCATTGACCGTTTATTTTATATGGCATGCATGGATTCTGTTTACAATGCCTGGAACCACCATATGCCACGAATGCAGGACTTGCCTCTAATGATGCTGGAATTCCTTTTACCTTGGCGTTTTCTCGCATTTATGATACACCAAAGAGTATGTGCTATTCTCGTCTATGATGTAGCGTATGAGCTTACTTTAAGGGCCAGTCAGCCAGTGGCTGTGTCTCTACATTGGCTACTCAGACATGGGGTGAGTGGGCAATTTCTGTGGGATCGAATGACACATATTATACATACTTCATTTTCATTATATTATTCAGTGCGAATTGTATAGGATCAATGCTCCAATTATATAAATATGTACACTTTTCTTCGCCAAGGTTTTATCCATAAGGATGGTTTTACTTGGTAAGGTTTTAATTCGGCATATCATATATGATTGGAGATTGACAATCATTATATCACTACATCCATTTTTTCCATATGACAAACCTCTATGTAATATGGTTTCCCTCCATCATAAGTGAGGTTTATCTTAATAAAATGTTCTTCATTTAAAAAAAATATTTATAAAAGGAGATCGGTGTCTTCATTGTTAATTATACTATGATGCCCTCACTTATGGCGGAGGAATACCAGTAATACAAAGGAGTTCAAAGCATCACAAGACAAAACAACTTAAAGGTCGAAAGATATAGCTGTGTAGTCCGCTAAGAGTCAGGGGTAATGTATAATGTCCAAATGGGATATGATATGCCTCACTAAAAACTTGTCAAGCAAAACCACCCTTGTGGGTAAAATCTTGCACGACGGAAAAAGATGCATATTTACCCCATTTGGGACTGCTAGAATACATCGAATGAGTTGCTCAGGAACTAGAAGGTTGTGCCGTCAGTGTGCTTCTTTTATATCGCCAGTAATATCCACCGTAGGCCATGCAAAGCAAAACATAAGTATAGGAACCATCCGTAGTTGCCAGCAAGAGGATGGAGTATATAAGAAACCAAAATAAAAATCATACCCAGCCTGCCTGCATCCATTAGAATGCAGGAATCAAATGTATAAGATTTCCAATCTATATGGAAGATGGGATCAATGGCACTCAGGATCATTGTCAAGCATGACAAAGATGTCCCATAGTAACATCTAATGATATGCAGCTACAAACAAGAGGTGGGATTGTGAATGCTATATAATAAGCGGTCCTAGGAGTCTTCAAGCCATATTCTGCTAAATAGTGCGCTGCCAGATTCATCTCTTGAAATGCATCCAGCACTTGTGTTTGAGTGCTCAATATCAAAGCGTGCAACATTCGTAAATCACAATTGTGGAGAGCACCGTTTTTCAGAGAAAGAGTACGGGATAGCTCTTGACAATCGGTCTCTAGTATAATGTGAGGATGAGCAGGTAAGAAATATAGAAAGGCAAAAGGAGCCGCCTGTGTTTCCGCGATGAATGGAGAAACCAATGGCAAGCGAAAAGAAAGTGCACTGATACATGCACATGTAGAATCACGTAAAATTGCACACCCTGCCACAAAGTGATGTCCCACTGCCACATTTGTATTGAGCTTCAGTCATCCTGTGGGAGGGAACATCTAATGCACCACCTGAACTCGTTTGATACGGAGCGGCGGTAAGATTCCCACATTTTGCAACGGCTGGAAACCTGCTGCTAGTTTGGTGCCATCAATTGATTTGCCCTAGAGATAAATATCAGATCGGATAGAGGCCATTATAGTATCCGTTGTACAAGTGAGTTCACCCCCGTAGATGAGTGATGCATATGCCCGCCATACGTTGTAGATAATGATGCCTAGTTCTATGATACACAAAACTCCTACGAGAGTAGTAGACGTGGAACGAAACCACCATGCCTTCAAATATGTACATATCGGCATAGACATGTAAAAAGGACCGTCCAAAAAAGAAGCATAGAAAGCCCAAATTTGGCGGATACACTGGCATTGTAAAAATATATGAAAAATCTCTGCACAGGCCAACTCACAGGAAGGACACTGTGTAGGCTTAATCGTCAAGAATGTGCATAAATAATCTTCTAACAGCAAAGATCTATGATATAACCTCCAAAGAAATTGACTGATAACTGGGTGTTGATGTTTATTCCAAATAAATTGCGAGGACAATATAGAAGGACGATGCATATGACAAACTTCAAATGCCAAAGATATGGTGAATGTTCCCGACGAAGTAGGTGTCCAGATCAACATAGCATCATCTGTCTGACTGTGCAAGAGGCAGAAATCATGGTAACAACAAATCAGTATCCATACTGGCGAGTCAGGAAGCCTTAGTCGATAATCCCCTGGACGACCATACTTGGCGAGCATATATCGACTCCATAAATTATTGTTTTGATGATAATGCCACCAAATGCGACAACAATAAGCATCTTGCAGAGCACAGAGATCACGAATGTCCAAGCCACCTTCAAACTGAAGTGACTGGATACGAGACCAAGATACCCAATGTCGTTTGTGAGCCCAATAGAAGTCAGCCATTTTTCGTTCAATGATTCTCATTACCGATTTGGTCAAGCCACCAGCGGCCATAATGTGCAAGGGTAAGGAGGAAAGCACATACCTCAATAGAACTAAGCGACCTGCTTGTGGTAAGAACCAGCCATGGCAACCATTTAAGCGACTGTCATATGTTGTAGAAGTGTGGTGCAATAATGTGCTCTACGAATTCCCTTACGCAACAAAGAACCTAAATACCGAAATGGTAGGCTAGAGGAGTTCATGTCTAATGTTCCCTAAAAACTCCTATCGACGTTCTAAAGAAACGTGAGCCAAAGGAATAAATCGACTTTTAGTATAATTTACCTTCTGTCCTGTGACAGGCTCATGCCAATTAAGAAAGTCCTTAAACGCAGTGAGATTAGGAATTGACCCTCGTAGGAACACTAATAAATCATCCTCATATGCAAGATGTGTAACATGAAATGATATGCAGCCCAATCTAAATGGATGAATCCGTCCAGCATCAACATGAGCCTTTAAGCCCCAACTGAAACCTTTTGATGCTAATATAAAAAGCAGTGGTGATAATGGATCGCCCTGCTTAACCCCTCTTATTGGACGAAAAAACCACTTTGAACCCCATTAATCAAGACCGATAACCGAGTACAATTGAAAGGATTAATGATAATACGAATAAAAAAAGAGGAGAATCCAAACCGCGCCAACAATACCTCAAAATACTCCCAACTTACCGATCAAAGACATTCATCATATCCAACTTCAAACACAATTGATTGCCTCCTCGATCCAACATATGAATCATCTTCCTGGCTGACAACATTTGAGATAATATGTCATATCCGTTAAGGAAGCCCGTTTGTTCCGGAGAAATTAACTTAGGGAGCAAAGAATTAAGTCTAGTACCTATGATTTGCGTGCATAATTTACTAAGAAAATTAAACAAACATATAGGGCGGAAATCACTAAAAGTACGAGGTGCAGTACATTTTGGGGATCAAAACAATTAGCGAACTAGCCATCACAGCTGGCTGAGGAATACCCATGAAAAACTCCTGCACCGCTATAACCACATCTTTATGAATGATATCCCAACAAGAGCGAAAAATGTACTATGAAAACCATCTGGCCTGGCTGCACTTTACGGATCCAAGTGCCAAACAGCCTCTTTGATCTCTGATGCTTGAGGCATCCAGGTAAGGGAAAGATTATCGTTGGCTGTCACTAAAGTAGGGATATTCTCCAAAATTCGCTCATATCCACCTGTGTGTTCCTTGATAAATAAAGCTGCATAATAAGAAACTGCCTCATTCTGTATGGTTTTTTGCGTATCACCTAAAACATCAGTAGAGGTATAGATTTGTTGATTACGAAGCTGACAACGATGGCCTTTGACAATCAAATGAAAATATTTGGTGTTAGCATCCGTGAACCCAGCGAAGGCGGGCTTTCTGCTTCCAGAAATCAAACTCAAACTTTAAAGATAGTATATATTCTGCTTTGGCTTTATGATATAATGTGCGATGTGTGTCCGTGGCATCTGCATCAAACGCTTGTTCTGCACGTCTCACATTCTCCTCAGCCTGCTCCAGTCAATCAAATATATTTCCAAAGATATTTTTATTCCAGTATTGTATGTCATGTTTGAGTTGAGCTAACTTCCAATAAAACCCATACAGTCTACCTATTGTCGGGTAGGTTGCCCATGTTTCCTTGACATAAGTATGAAAGTCGGGGTGAGATAACCAAGCATCCAAGAACCAGAATGAGCGCAGCCCAATTTCCCAGGATATGCCGCAGATCAAGAGAAGGGGAGAATGATCTGATGAAACTCGAGGAAGATGTGTTAGGTGTAAATCATCAAAAGCATCTTGAAATAGTGAATTCATAAACACCCAGTCCAACCACAGTTGAACTCGACCCAAGCCTCGGCCATCTGCCCAAGTGTAACGACTACCATGAAACGGAGGGTCCATCAATGAGCAATCCTCTATACACTCATTAAAATCCTACAATGAAGATAATGTTGGGTTGGAATGGCCCCTATGGTCATCAAGAGTTCGAAAAGTATTAAAATCTCCACTTAGTAGCCTAGGGGTGCTTTTCTCCGAGAGTGTTCACGTAAGGCTTGCCATAGCAGCCGTCGGAGAGAGGCCGTATGTCGTGCATATATGACCAACCAATAGAAGTGAAAAGTAGTAGGAATGAAAAAAATGTAAAGTCAACAATTGATCCTGGTCATGAACATCAACTAAGGGAAAATTGGAATCCCACCAAAAAATCCATCTTTCGCTGGCAGATGAACTAAAGGAGCTTGAGAGACCTATGTCCATACAATAACGTGTGATCTTGGTAGATGAGTGCTTTGGTTCGATGATGGCAAGAAGATTAAGATCATGCAGATGAACTAAATGAGGCAACCGAGGGATTGAGGGCTGTATGCCCATAATATTCTAGGCCATAAGATTCATTGAGAAAGAGAAATAGGATCACTCATACGAGACAAACGAGAGGCACTATGTATAAGGATCGTTGGCAATTCTCTTTCAGTCCTCCGTCGTCGGCAGGCAACAACACTGATGAAGCCAGTAGCAATCGATAACGCATCAAGTCGAGACAAAAGTACATCATCCGCTGGTGAGGGCTGTACTGATATGACGAGTGACTTCCGCAAAGACAGCAGGAATATTGAGGTAGTATCCATGGGAGGCAGCTCAGTATCCGAGCAATGTCCAACATCATCATCATCCACAATCTTAAGCGGATGATGATACTTTGCATCCTGCCCAAGTCGTGAGATATCTTCAGAGTGACTGGTTGACGGCAAAGCCTCCTCTGATGATGGAGCCGCATTTACAGGAGGAGCTGCTCTGAGGGTGTCGTCTTTTGTTTTGGCCGCTAGATTTTTGGTGGGTCATCTGTTTTCGGAGGGGCAAGCACGAGCCCTATATCATCACGAGCAACGCACTGACCATCCTTATGGCAGAAGGTTCGACATTTCATACAATACAACGGCAGAACTTCATAAACCATGGAATGTCAAAAGGATGAATCACTATAGTCAATATAAATTTGGAAGCAAGATCTTGAGTGACATCGACCTCAACGCACACTTGCGTGACTGAAGGTTGAAAAAAGTTAAGGGTGGCAGTGTCCACTTTGATCATATGGCTAATAGCACGGATAATTACACACAATGTCCTCTGATCATGCAAATGAATTGGTAAACCCAGAAGTGATATCCACACTGGCACCATCGGAATTCCAAACTTTTGGTTAAAATCCGATGTCCACTTTGTGACAAACATTTCATATCCAAGAATGCGCCACGTACCATGATAGAAACAATGTGTATGATCATCTTCTTTATCGAAATTTATCAAGATATGAGTTTTGTCCAATATCACCACTTTTTATATTAGCATCAGAAGGTTCAGTTGGGGCTTAAAGGCTCATGTTGCTGCTAGACGGATTCATCCATTTAGATTGGGCCGTATACCATTTCATGTTACATATCTTATGTATGCAGATGATTTATTGTTGTTCTTGCGTGGATCAATTCCCAATCTCACTGCATTCAGGCACTTTCTTAATTCGTATGAGTCTGCCTCTGGACAGATGGTAAATTATACTAAAATTCAATTTATTCGTTTGGCTCACGTTTCTTTAGCGCGTCGACAGCAGTTTGAGGCAACATTACACATGTGTTCCTCTGGCCTACCATTTCGGTAATTGGGTTCTTTATTGCATAAGGGAATTAATAGAACACGTTATTGCCCCACACTTTTACAACATATTGACAACCGTTTAAATCATTGGCATGGCAGGCTCTTATCACAAGCAGGTCGCTTAGTTCTATTGAGGTATGTGCTTTCCTCCTTTTTCTTGCACATTATGGCCGCTGGTGGCTTGCCCAAATCGGTAATTAGAATCATTGAACGAAAAATGGCTCTCTTCTATTGGGGTCACAAACGACATTGGGTATCTTGGTCTCATATACAGTCACCTCAGTCTAAAGGCGGCTTGAACATTCACGATCTCTATGCTCCACAAGTTGCTTAATTTTGTCGCATTTGATGGCATTATCATCAAGACAATAATTTATGGAGTCGATATATGCATGCCAAGTATGGTTATCGGGGGAATTATTGACCAAGGCTTCCTGACTCGCCAGTCTAGAAACTCATTTGTCGTTACCATGATTTTTGCCTTTTGCACAGTCAGACAGATGATGCTATGTTGATCTAGACAGCTACTTCGTTGGGAACATTCACCATATCTTCGGCATTTGAAGTTTGTTGAATGCATCGTCCTTCTATATTGTCTTTGCAATTTATTTAGAATAAACATCACTTGTCATGCTTTTACCAAAAGTGAATTCTCCAGAGATATTTTCTGACTTTCGTTTGATCTGCCTTACCAACTTCATTTCAAAAGTACTGACATGTATACTATCTTCTAGGATGGCAGTCCTTCTTCCTCGTTCAATTTCCTAGGAATAAGTAGGTTTTATTACAGGCCGTTGTATAGCTGTGCGATATTGATGGCTAAAGAGATGGTACACCTATTGGATAGACCTCAATGTGGGGGTCGAGCCATCATCAAATTATATATGGCCAAGGCTTTTGACCGGGTAAGCTGGAATTATCTTGAAAGCTTGCTCTTAAGAATGGGATTTCAGGCTTTCTTTGTCAGGCTTATTATAAATAATTTGTCAGCCACCAAATGCTCTGCCTTAATTAATTGTGAACCTTGTGGATTCTTTAGTACTGGTCATGGCGTCAAGCAAGGCAATCCATTATCACCTCTCTTATTTATTCAGTAGGGGTCTAAACTCATTGGTGCATAGCTCTTGGGTTCGCAATTTTAAGGATATGCAGATGATTTACTTATTTTTCTATCAGCCTTGGAATCAAACTTTTGATGTTTTACATCTTATTTACAGCAATATCAGCAAGCGTCTGGATAGTAGGTTATTTTCCATAAGAGTTTAGTGGTTGTAAGTGCTAACCATACAGGTCCTCAAACAGCAGAATTATTAGGCATGCGCTTAGCCACGCTACCTATTCGATACTAAGGGGCTCCAACTCATCGTGGTATTTGCCCACTGGACTACCCTATTAAATCACTTTGACACTCTCTTGGCTGGATGGATGAATAAGCTACTGAGTGCAGCGGGCCACCTGCGGCAATTCCTTTGCATTTATTTGCTGTCTCCAGGCTGCCACGTAGTGTTATAGTAGAGTTGGAGAGGAAAATGGCACATTTCTTATGGGTGGGCCAACATCAATGGAAAGCTTGGCGGGAGAGGGAGGACCCGGAGTTCGGTCACTATATTTATTGCAGAAAGCATATGAGTGCAAAATATGGTGGTCCTATCAATAGTGTTCCACAGTTTGGGCGGAATTTATGCAACAAAAATATGGTCATCGTGCACATTATAATCCTTTACTTTATGACTCTCAAGACTTGAAACGTATTTGTAAGATTATTTCATTTTGTCAGAGCTGAGTACAGGTGGGACACGTCGGCCTTAATTGGACTCTAGATGTAAACGGTCAGTTTTCATTAAAAATAGCATACAAGGAGTGTCGATAATCGCGAGCAACACCTCGTTCTTGCCGATATATTTGGTGTCTAGGTATTTTAAACTCATCCAAAATGTTTATTTGGAAGTTACATTTTCGAGCGTTGCCAGTTCCGGACAATACTTGGGCTTTTTCGGTGCCTTTTCCAATGATTTGTCCTTTTTGCTCGTAATCAACTAGCAAAATTAATCATTTGTTTCTGCATTTCCCGGCGGTTTCCTCTATATGGTAGAGATACGCTCTTTTACTAGATGGCCCTACAATTCTTTGTACATATCTACATTCTCATCTCATGAGTTTGTGGCTAACATCTTCTTCTAATACCATGAGGAGGCAACTCAAAGTGGTCTTCACACATGCAATATGTATTATTTTTGGAGATGAGTCATATAATTGTTGTAGGTTCGAGGAATGTGTGAGGATGGAAGTCTATACTTGGTATGCATCGCCTGGGTAAGAAGTTTGATCAGACACTGCCTACTTTAGTGTTGGCAGGTTTGCCGCCTCGAATAAGCACCAGCGTCATACAGTTGCACATTTGCAAACACCGCCCTCTGGGCGGATGAAAATAAATGTGGATGCAGTTGTGGGGGGACTGAGCTCTGCAGCGGGTGCGGTGTTCTAAGATTCGACTGGATTTTTAGTTTCTGCAATTGAATTTACTCTAACCAAACTCTCTCCTCTTCAGGCTGAAATTCAGACGCTTCTACACACAACAATTTTTATTCGCTACAGCTAACTGGATTCTTCATAGACACTGATTGCGTGATCATTCTTTGCTTGTTTGATAACTTATCTTCATTGTTTGGGATTTCAGAGATGACTTGGTCCGACTACAAACTTTTTTGCATCTCGAACACTCGGACCTTAGATATACACCACGGGAGACAAACTCTGTGGCTCATCATTCTACAACTCATACCCCACAGCATTCTACGTTTAATGAGTTTATTGATATATGCCACATGCCCCCCGTGGCAAGAGTTTGTCTTCTAACTGACTTGACTACACCATACATGCGCAGTTGATATGGCTGGTGACATTCATATTGTTTCTGCCTGTATCAATATTTTTATGCAGGCAGCTCGGTCTTTGAATATTTATCATTTTTGCGAGCTCTCATTGACATTAGCAGTTGTAAAGGAGATCACGTCTTCCTTATGGATTGGCACAATTATACAACTTCCGCCTGCATTGAGAAGAATGCAGGCAAATCGAGTACGCCTTCAGTTCTTTTTCCTTTGATATTTATTGCTACTACGCAATACTGATGTGCACCTTCGTGGCTTCATTTTGCATGGCATACTTGGTGATGGACACATATGGATGCTATATGGAGATAGGCTGGTAAGAACATCTCTTTTGTTCCGAGCTCTTATGGCGATTATATTATTTTTCCCACTTTCGATAAATATGTGCTCTTTTTCCTTCAATCAAGATTTTAGCCACAAGGGTGGTTCTGTTTGCCAAGGTTTTAATGAGGCATATCATATCCATTGTGGGCAACACCCCTCACCCCTAATACTTTTAAAGCTGATCAGATGTATTTTTCGTCCGTTGAGTTATTTCATTTTATTGTGTTTGGACTTGATTTATACCAATGGTTTTCCTCCGCCATATATGAGAGCTAATTAACATAAACAGGGGTCGCCTCCTTTCGAAATATATATATATATATATATATATATATATATATACACACACATACATACATACATACATATATATATATATACACAAAGTTGGTAATCGAGGCTCGATTTATTCACATATCTATGACTCGGCGGTATGGAAACGATTTTGTAGAATAAATGATTTTATGAAAGCAAAGGTGGAAAGAACATAAGATATAATAAACTAGACTCCTGATATCAACGATCAATTTTCACTAAAATACGCATACGCTATAATAACTGCTACTGGTCGCCGTTTTGCTCAATCACGTTATGTGTGGTGGAATAACTCTCATCCCGGTATGCGAATATTTATTTGTAGACTGTGGATGCAATCCTTTCCATTGATAGCTAATTTAAGGTCTTGGCAATTATATTTCCCATCGCACTGTGCATTCTGCCGCCATTGTGAGATGATCACAGACACTTTATTTCGGCTGTTTGCTTTGCATTGCCTCCAGTTAGTCCACTACGAGCAGAATTATTGGCATTGATGTTAGCCTTGATTTATTATGCAAGAGAGTATGATAGTCTCGTCATCGAAACAGATTGTTACTCCCTTCTTTCTTCATTGCCGGCTAGACAGCAGATTACGGGCGTGTTAGCCAGGGAGTTGCACTTGGAGCTTTGTTCTTGTCACTCAACCAAGCCTCTCTTCAATATTGTCCATGTGAAGCCAACACTGCAGCTCACACATTAGCTCGACATGGATATCACTCAGTAGGATTACGTCTGTAGAACTCACTGCGTGGCCTTCCTTGTGAAGTGCGGGACCAGTCCTTATGGATGTACAGGTGCTGAAGAAAACCTGCTATCACGTGTTGATTCTCATTACCAAAATGATTTACAATGTATAAGAAAGTAAACTACTACAATTAAGCTAGGCCCTATAATTAAGCTATCCAATCTATCATCATAATTACAATTAAATCAAGAATATTCACACCATAAAATATCTACCATATACACCATATTTACCATGTACATCATATCTAATCAAATTAATGAGTAAATATTAGGAAATATTCCAATACTCCCCCTCAAGTTGGCGCATGGATATCGAGCATGCCCAACTTGCCACTAAAACGCCGAAAAAGCTCGGGACCAAGAGCCTTAGTAAACCCATCAGCAAGTTGATGAAGACCGGGAACCTTACACGGATGCACAACGCCATTGATATAATGTTGACGAACAAAATGACAGTCAATCTCAATATGTTTTGTGCGTTCATGAAAAACTGGATTAGCCACAATATGTAAGGCAGCTTGATTGTCACAACGGAGGGTAACGGGGCGCGTGACAGGGACGCCTAGATCAGCAAGAAGTTGACGTAACCACACAATCTCACTAGTAGCATGTGCCATAGCACGGTACTCAGCCTCAGCAGAAGAACGAGAAACAACAGGTTGTTTCTTGGAGCGCCAAGACACAAGGGCGGCACCAAGAAAGACAATATACCCGGAAGTAGAACGACGTGTAACAGGACAACCAGCCCAATCAGCATCACAATAAGCATGTAGAGTTAATTGAGACTGAGTAGGAAAAAATAAACCATGCCCTGGAGCACCCTTAAGATACCGAAGTAAATAAAAGACAGCATCCAAATGACATTTACGTGGAGTATGCATATACTGACTAAGGGTGTTAACCGCAAAACAAATATCAGGACGCGTTACCGTAAGATAAAGCAAACGACCAACAACGCGACGATAAAAGGCAGGATCATCCAAGAGAGGGGAAGCATCCGAAAATTGCCCCTTTTGATCCATGGGCGTGGACGTGGGGCGTCCGCCAAGGAGGCCACACTCCTTGATAATATCGAGGACATATTTACGCTGATTCAAAACAACTCCAGCAGGAGAACGAGCCACCTCAATGCCAAGAAAATACTTGAGAGGGCCAAGGTTCTTGATCTTAAACTTATGATCAAGATAGGACTTAAGGGCCTCAATTCGCGGAAGATCATTTCCAGCAACAATAACATCATCAACATAGATTAAGACAACAACAGTTGAAGTAGCAGTGGAAAAAATAAAGAGAGACGGGTCAGCATGAGATTGAGAATAGCCGAGATGTAGTAACGAGGAGGTGAACTTCGCATACCAATTCCGTGAAGCTTGTTTTAAGCCATATAAGGACTTTTGCAATTTAAAAACATGATTCTCCCCCTGACGAGAAAAACCAGGCGGGATACGCATATAAACATCTTCAGTAAGGTCACCATGTAAGAATGCATTATTAACATCAAGTTGGTGAATATACCAACCACGAACAACTGCAACGGCTAAGAGACAGCGCACTGTCACTAACTTAGCTACGGGGGCGAATGTTTCATGAAAGTCAACACCTTCAACTTGGGTATATCCACGTGCTACCAAACGAGCCTTATAACGCTCAACCGAACCATCAGGATTATACTTGATCTTATAAACCCATTTAGAATCAATGGTGCGTTTACCTGGAGGTAATGGCACAACAGTCCAAGTATGATTGGCCTCAAGTGCAGCGATCTCACGCTGCATCGCATCTCGCCAATGAGCATGCTTAACTGCCTGCTTAAAAGAGACTGGCTCATCGCCATCGGTGATGGCTGCAATCAAACCATAATAAGATGATGATAAACGAGCATAGGAAAGATAACTGGATAAAGGAAATACCGTGGAGTTCGCTGTAGGAGTGGCGGTAGCATCGGATGGTACGAGAGATGGAGGTAAAGCAACATCAAAATCTGTAAGACGACGCGATAATTGACGAGTACGTAGGCTACGAGACGGAGGTTGTACGACAGACGAAGAAGTGGGCTCAGTGGGTGCCGACGGCGAAGGAACATCCGTCGGCTGAGAGCTGTGGCGGATATCGGGTTCAGGCGACGGAGAGGAGGGCTGTGGTGCGGCGGTCTGTTCTCCGTCGGATGCCAAATCTGGGACGGTGATGTCCCAGTTGGTTGTAGGGGTGGAAACGTGTAAGTGATTTGAAAGAGAATCTGGACTAGTTTGTGTTGAGAAAGGGAAAACATCTTCGTAGAATGTAACATCACGACTGACATATATTTGACGACTTGAAATATCAAAGATTTTGTAGCCCTTTTGAGTATGTGGATAACCAATAAAAATACCGGGGGCAGAACGGGGAGCAAACTTGTCACGAGGACCATGGTACGTATACCCATAACAAAGACAACCAAAGACACGAAGATGATTATAAGTAGGCAAATGACCAAGTAGCATTTCATATGGTGTTTTATTGTGAAGAGGTGTGGCAGGCATACGATTGATAAGATAGACAGCAGTAAGAACACATTCCCCCCAAAAACACACAGGCAAATTGGCATGAAAACGAAGAGCACGAGCAACTTCTAGAATATGTCTATGTTTGCGTTCGACTACACCATTTTGTTGAGGTGTGTGAACACAAGAGGTTTGAGTATCAATCCCATTTTCCACAATATAAGTGCGAATAACATGATTCGTGAACTCCAACCCATTATCACTGCGGACCCGCTGGACTGGACGTCCAAACTGTGTATGTACCCAACGCAAGAAATGTAACAGAAAACGACAAGTGTCAGACTTAAATTTCATCAAATACACCCAAGTACTACGACTGTAGTCATCAACAATTGTCAAGAAATAACGCGCCCCAGACAGACTAGAAGTTTTATACGGCCCCCAAATGTCACAATGTATTAGTTCAAAGACATGACTAGTAACGCTAGTGCTAGCAGAGAAAGGCAAACGAGTTTGCTTAGCACGATTACAAGCATCACAAAGAACATCTTTATTTGTAACTGAAACAGACGGAAGAAAACGAAATTTAGACATAGGAAGGTGACCCATGCGACGATGCCAAAGAGATGCGGAGGGTTTGGACAGTGGCGTGCGCAACAGCAGCCGAATGGGACACAAAATGATAGAGACCATC
The DNA here is from genome assembly GCA_036186865.1 of Eustoma russellianum. Classification (NCBI taxonomy): domain Eukaryota; kingdom Viridiplantae; phylum Streptophyta; class Magnoliopsida; order Gentianales; family Gentianaceae; genus Eustoma; species Eustoma russellianum. The sequence goes on along the minus strand of AP025047.1, from coordinate 26,409,601 downwards.
ATGCTGCCTACCCACTCCAATCAGCTTCCTCGAGGGCATCTCCTGCATAACACAAAAATCCGGGCCAAACGTTAGTGCACATCTTGAATCCTTGACCAAACAACTGACAGAAATAAGATTGAAAGCAAACTCCGGAACACCCAAGACACCCTTAAGTGTCACGGCATCTGACAAGCGTACGGTTCCAACCGCACGGACAGCAACGTGCTCACCATTCGGAATTTGGACAGTGACTGATAGTTTATCAGTGGTAATAGACGTAAGTAGAGATAAGTCATTGACAATGTGTGCATTAGCACCACTGTCCAATATCCAATGAGACCTTAATGCAGATTTAGGATCAGTGGTGGTGAGAGAGACGGTGGTATTGGTGGTGGCGACGCCGGACATGTTGACGACAGCCATGACTTCGCCGGAAAAACAAGGACGGCGGCGGTGGTGGTGAGAGAAACGTTATGTCTCTGATACCATGAAGAAAACCTGCTATCACGTGTTGATTCTCATTACCAAAATGATTTACAATGTATAAGAAAGTAAACTACTACAATTAAGCTAGGCCCTATAATTAAGCTATCCAATCTATCATCATAATTACAATTAAATCAAGAATATTCACACCATAAAATATCTACCATATACACCATATTTACCATGTACATCATATCTAATCAAATTAATGAGTAAATATTAGGAAATATTCCAATAGGTGCCGAATCTACGATATTGATCAAAATGTCTCACAATGTGTTGGCGATTAATCTTTTCGGTTGCCTATGTCAATCAAAGGCACAATCAACATTAGTGCGTCTTCTTACGCACCTTTTTATGTTGAGATTGTTGTTTTCTTACATCCTATCGCTTTGGTTGGATTAACTCTGTTGTTGTCATACCCACTCCATGTGCGATATTATGGCTTCTGCGATGCATTGTTTGAGACTTTAAACAAGAGCCAATCCAACAGAATGGTAGCAACTCCATTTGCAATCGTAATTCTACATCTTTGGAGGATGCTCTTAATAGCAGTGTCGCCTTGGTCCACTTTGGATCAAGGTGACATGGTGAATATCTCTACACCGATTCCATGCTGCATCTTCTGCGATGGCCTATTGGGACAATATCTATTGGAGACTACTGAGCACACTGTTACTCATTTTCTCCTGTTATATTTCATACAATTTGTATTTGATTAACTTTCCAATTATATAAATATGTACACTTTTTTCATTCACCAAAGTTTTATCCACAAGGGTGGTTTTACTTAACAAGGTTTTTAATGCATATCATATATTATTGGGTGGCTTGGGCCACCTGTGTTATTCTTATGAGGAGGGAGGTTTATCTATCCAGAAACTTCATACAATTTAGATAGCGTATGCAGCTAAGTTATGGTGGCAGTATCATACTCTGGACTCTCTTTGGACTCAGTATATTCGCGAGCGATATGAGTCTCGTTCTGATTATCTTCCTCGTCTATATGGTTCCCTGGTTTTGCATCGTATTGGCTGAATACACAATTTATGCCTCCCACATGTGTAAATGATAGACGGAGCGCCTGTTTGGCCGTTGGCCTCAGGGGAGTTTACACTAAAACATGCATATTCGATGTTTCGGCCAACAAAGGTTTCATTGGTACCTCATATTTATATTTGGCACAAGTCACAACGTCCTGCGATCCAGATATTTCTTTGGAAATTATATCATAGTGCATTGCCTCTGCCAGATATGCTTCAGTGTTTTTTCACCATTCAGCCAACAATGTGCCCTTTTTGTTGTATGGACTAAGCATCTATAGTCCACCTCTTTTTTACTTGTCTGGAGGTTCATGTGATATGGTATTATTTTAATAACTTATTGGAGATTACCATTGCTTGGTGATCATCATGGCGTACATATTTACTTGCCATCTGGTTCACCGCGCCATATACTTTTTTGGGGGATATGCAGAAAATTATACACTGGCCTCCTTCTTCGGCATATATGGAAAACAAATGCTGCTATTATTTACGATGATGCATCTTGGTCTCAGCAACTTTTTATTCGGTCCATTAGACAGGATTTACACTTCTAGGCTGCATCTAGGTCAGGCACCCGACTTGCTGTCTCAGATGCTCGGCTTATTTATCTTGGTCTTTCGCCTCCATTACGAACCAGACGCATGAGGATTATTAGATGGTGTCCACCACTTGCTGGACGTTTAAAACTTAATACAAATGCATAGGTGGGTCGATGTAGTGTAGGCGGTGGAGCAATTGTCAGAAACTCATCCGGAAATTTTGTACATGCTATATCCTTCCCACTTCATCATGAGCATCCCCTTAGAGTTGAACCTCAAGAATTTTTACTTGCTCTTCTTTATTATATTCCACAGTATGGTGAGCTTAATATCTCGGTTGACTGTCAAGAGTTGGTAAACTTCATGGCTTCTCTTGCATCATATTCGGCTCCTGACCTACGCCGCCTATGTTTGTTTATTGATACGATCACGTTACAAATCACATACGCCCCTCGGGAGATGAATCAGCCCACACATTTCTTATTTTAGTTGGTGATGACTTCATCTTCATCTCAATCTTTTTTTATCATTTGCGTCATTACCTTTGCATGTTTGTGGCTTGGTACTCATGGATTTAACACTCACACATTATCGTCACGGTCACTCGGAGGTCTAGACAAGGACATATAAATGGCATCAGCATCTACACATTGCATACATTTTTGTTTCATTCATTCATTGTCTGTTTTTCGTTATGCATAAGTGTCGGGCTCCATTTCTTACACAAACAGTTGTATAAATATGTACGCTTTTTTCCTTCAACCAAGATTTTTCCACAAGGACGGTTTTACTTGGCAAGATTTTAATGTGGCATATCATATACGACAGTTTGTCTTTACATTTCCACGCATGACATTCTTGTCGCGTTTCATTTACTGTTATCTTCTCTCTCGTTTTGTACCATGGTTTTAGTGTCATCAATCTCACTGCCTGTATCCTACGGGATCCAGGCAGGCTTGGTATGTGTTGCTATCTTTTGGCCTGGCTTTTAATCTGTTTCCTAAACATTAATGACTGGCTCTTTCTGCTTGCCTTCGCATGGCTTGGATTATATATCTTGATGGCGAGATTTTTCTATCCTGCACCGGCGGACTCTGCGGCTAAGACCTCACTGGCGCATCCTATCATAACATCGTCGCCTTGGCACAAACTTTGCCAAGGCGACTTCGGTACGTGTTTGACTTCTCTGTTTTATCTTCTTTTGATTCTCTCTATCATCGGTATAACTTCTCCCTGGCAATCTTCCGAGGTACGACACTTCCAAGATACGTCAAGCCCAAGCAACGAATTCTACAGCTCACTCTGGAGAACACTGTCCACACCAACATCCGCAGCGAGCAAACATTTGTACTCAATTTTCGATTCATTTCATATCAATGACAGTAGTATAAATATGTACGCTTTTTCCTTCGCCAAGGTTTTATCCACAAGGGTGGTTTTACTTGGCAAGGTTTTAATACGGCATATCATATACGACTGGAGATATGTTATTATTAGTTTGTTTTTTCATTTATTCGCATACTCTGACAATTGTAATATGGTTTTCCTCCGCCAAAAGTGAGGTTCGTCATTAATAAAAGTTTTTGTTATAAAAAAAATAAAATATATATATATATGTATGTATGTATGTATACACACATATATATATATAGAATTGAAAAAAAAGGGATGTCTCTGGCGATCACCGGCGATCGCGCAGCACCTACCGCCGCCGCTTAATTCCGTCGCTTTTCGGTTTGCTTCCGGCGTCACCATGCTTTCTTGTTCCTCTCTCGACATTATTTGACGATTTTCCGACCTACATCACCGCAGCATCCATTGGCCTTGCATTCCAGCGTTCCTCCGCCAACGCCGCTCATCATCATGGTGTAAGCACTGCTCTCATCATTTGCGGCGGTAGTTTCTGCAGAATAATCATCGCAAAAAAATCAATATTTCGCCAAAGACAGTTTCTCGATACAAAGGTATCCCCTTAATCTCCTTCTTGGATTCAGAAATTGATGCGCTTGCTGCACCATTCAAATACTCTTTGGTGGGTACATTCTGGTATGGTCGTCCTCCATTGAAAGTCATATGGGAAGTATTTGAAAAAATAGGTTTTCACCATGATCTCCGCATCACCCTAATCGATCCGACGCACATCTTGTTGAATTTTCGGAATGAGGCTGATTATTTGCGTTGCTTCTATCGTCGTTCATGGCACATCTCGGGTTGTCATATGCGAATAACGAAATGGACAGTAGGCTTTGATCCTACCACTGATGTTCCTATTGTCCTAGTTTGGATAGCTTTCCTTGGCCTCCCTATTCATCTTCATCGCAAGGAGGCGTTATTTGAAATAGTTTGGCCGATTGGATCCCCCTCAAACTTGATGTAGCCACAGCAGATGGACTGAGGCCTTCAGTTGCTAGAGTATGTGTTGAAGTTTTTGTTTGCCAGGATTTGCCTCAAAAAATTTATTTGCAGGCTAAGAACAGATTCATCCTGCAGTCTGTAGAATATGAAGATTTGCCTTTATTTTGCACATCATGTAGACGATTAGGACATGCAATGACCTCACGCCCCCAGCAAAAACCAGCAATAGTGCCGCCTCCGCCGCCACCCCCACCACCTCGCCCGAAGACACAGCGCTGGACACCGGTTAAAAAGAAAACAGCCGCACAACCTGGCCCATCATCGGTTGATCATCCCCCGGATGATTCTGCGCCCCCAACTGAACATGCTCCTCCACAGGCTCCTCCTACCCAAGACGATGATTTACACGAAGATCTAATTTGTGGGACTGCCGACCCCCGATTACAGGACATTTCAGATAATTGCGATCTGGGGCATTCTTCAGATAATGATCTTCCTACGAAGGAACATCACTTAGACATGCCAACCGTCCTGGCGGAGGTGGTCCGCCGCATGCAGCTGATCCCTCCTTCACCGGACACGGACATTCTTATATCGAGACTGCAGGAATCAACAGACTCCGCAAAATTTATTCCAGTAGTTCCTCGTAGAAAGCGTCGTGCAAGGAATGATTTACCTCCATTTCCGCCATCTACTATCCTCACACGCAGTGCTTCTCATGCCATTCAGGGAAGTGACACTACTCTTTCTCAATGAATGTTATGATATGGAATATAAGAGGCATGCGTGCCTCTCTCCCCAGGATGCATCAGTTGATACGGGATCATCATTTAAATTTATTTGCTTTGATAGAACCTAAACATTCATCTACTAGTATTGCTCGTTATGCTTTAGAATTTGGCTTTTCAAATCAATTTTCATCTCAGTCGGAACGCATTTGGTTCTTCTGGCATGATTCAGGCTTTCACTTGGTGTCAGTGCAGGATCATGACCAAGTGGTACATTTTACCCTATTGTTTTGGCCCCTACAGTTCAATTTTGTTTTATCTGTAGTTTATGGCAAGCACACGACCTTTCTACGCCGCTCATTATTGCATTCTTTATGTGCTTTCTCGGAAACATCTACTTTGCCTTGGATGGTAGGAGGAGACTTCAATACTTTTCGAGCTCTGTCTGATCATGAAGGCCAATCGCAGCCCTCTCTCTCGGCATTACAGGATTTTAATGACTGCATTGAATCTTGTTGTTTGATGACGTCGCCGTTCACGGGCCAAGATTCACTTGGACTGATGGCAGGGGCCTTGGAAGAGTCCGTCGGAGATTGGATTGGTTATTTATCAACTCTGCTTTTTAGGACATGTTTGATGATTTACAGCTTACGCATCTTCCTCGCATTACTTCTGATCACACACCCTTGTTGTTTTTATGTCGGTTATGCCCGTCTGAGGTCCGTCATTCTTTCCGTTTTCTAGACTCTTGGTTGCTTCATCCGAATTTTCATAATTATATGCAGAATGCTTGGGCATCTTATTCTACTACTGGAGGCATGTATGGCCTTTACTCCAAGTTATTCCGTCTGAAGGAAGACATACAAAGGTGGAACAAGGAAATCTTTGGTAACATATTCTCCAACGTCAAACAAGCAGAATCTAATCTCTCTTGTGCTGAAAACATCTGGGACGCAGACCCAACTGATGTGAATCGTGCGTAATATCACGGAGCAAAGGCTGAATATCTTCAGGCCTCCTCATATGAGCTGCACTTTTGGAAGCAAAAAGCTCGTGTTCGATGGTTAAAAGAAGGTGACGCGAACACACGCTACTTTCATTCCATTGTCAAAGGGAGACGGTTGCAATTACGTATCCAACAAATACACACGAGTGCGGGCGAACCATGCACTACGCCTGATGCTATTGTGGCCGAAGCTGTAGCTTTCTACACGTCTTTATTTGCTCGCGAGCCTACTCATAGCTATGATGATATTCTTTGTCATATTCCACGTTTGATCCCTTCGGATGATAACTCTCTACTTATGCAATTACCAATTGAGGCGGAGGTTGAAGAGGCGGTTTGGCACCTGGACCCTCAAAGTGCAGCAGGCCCCGATGGTTTCAATGGTAAGTTTATCGATCCTGTAGGACAATTATTCATACTGATGTGGTAAAAGCGGTGCATGAATTTTTCCTTGGTATTCCTCAGCCTACTGTGATGGCTAGTGCATTGATCACATTGATTCCCAAAAAGTCTTCTCCTGCTACCTTCAGTGATTTTCGCCCGATATGTCTCACTAATTTTTTGAGCAAAGTCTGTACAAGAATCATTGCTAGTCGCCTGAATACAATGCTCCCCCGATTAATATTCCACAACAAACAGGCTTCCTGCCAGGTTCAGATATTTCCACTCAAGTACTTATGGCTCGAGAGATGATAATATGATGGATAAGGGTGGTTCACAACTATGTTTGAAGCTAGATATGATGAAATCATTTGATAGAGTCAGTTGGGAATACTTGGAAATGTTACTATGCACTTTTGGTTTCTCTGACTTCTTCATTCGCATTATCCTAAATCACTTGCGTGCCACCACTTTTGCAGTTTTGATCAATGGCCAGCCTTCACCTACTTTTCGGCCATATAGAGGGGTAAAGCAGGGAGATCCTTTATCTCCATTACTGTTTATTCTTTCTTCTGAGGGTTTCATCAGAGGGTTGAAAGCTTTAACAGCTTCTGGAGTATTGCAGCCTTTTCGATTAGGGCAAATTCCATTTACTATCATGCATTTGGCCTATGCAGATGATTTGTTGATATTCTTACGAGGTACACAGTGAAACCTTCAGCGCTTTCATACATTCCTTACTCAGTATGAAACTTCTTCTGGTCAGAAGGTTAATTTCCAGAAAAGTAGTATTATTCCTTCTACAAATGTATCTGCACAGCAGCGACGCGTTTTTGAGGAAATCATAAGCATGAGATGTTCTAGCTTATCCTTCCGATACCTTGGTTCTTATTTGCATAAGGGCACCCCCCGTGCCAGATACCGTGTCTCTTTATTGCAGCATATTGATGACAGGCTTCAGGGATGGCACTCTTGATTACTTTCCTCTGCTGGTCGCCTAGTTTTGTTACGCTCAGTGATAGCGGCCTTACCATTACATATCCTCGCGGCTGGCGGACTACCAAAATCAGTGATTAAAGTGATAAATCGAAAGATGGCATCATTTTATTGGGGGCACAGGCATCACTGGGTATCATGGACTACTATTTGCACGCCTCGTGAGGAAGGCGGCTTGGGCCTCCGAGACCTTAGCATGTTACAGCGAGCTTATCATTGCCGTATTTGGTGGTCGTATCAGCAGCATTCTACGCTTTGGAGCAAGTATATGCACGCCAAATATGGTAACCAATGAGATTATCTGCCTCGTTTACCAGATTCATCCATCTGGAAGATTATTTGCAGAATTCATCGTTTCTGCCTTTCTCAGACAGAAGGCCAAGGCGACCACCTTTCATGGCTTCACACGCCCACATGAGAATTCTGTTTGTGCAGCGCTTATGATAACTACCGCACATCTAGTCCCCAGCTGCTTTCGGCGAAGTTTATTTGGTTTAAACACCATTCACCAGTCATTTAGTTATTATTATGGCGACTTTTCCATTCTGCGGTGCTGTTTGAGGATTATATTGGCAAGTATTCTACATCTCGCCCTACGCAATGTCCATTCTGTAAGAATGCTTCGGCCACAGTGGATCATGTTTTCTCATATTGTTTACAAGTATGTCCCCTATGGCATTATTTCGCTAGTGAGCTACACTGTCCTCATCCATCATCGTTGCATCTTCGCCAGTATCTTCTCTCTTGGTGGTATCGCTCCTCTTTTTCATCTCTCCTTGGGGTTTTTAAAATCGTTATTCCGGCGATTATTGTGTATAACATATGTCGCGGCTATGCCTCCTTAGTCTATGGGGAGCAACGTAATATTACAATGACATCACTTCGGGCCTCCATACGATATGACATTACTATATGGTGCAAAAAAAATATCGGGATCAAAACTAGCAGCTGGACCTAGGAGATATTTCTCTTGGCTGCCATCACTGCAGCCACCGCGCCCTCATCTGATTCGTTGGTTTACTTTGCCTCCTGGACGGTTAAAATTAAACATAGATGCTACAGTTGGTAGACATTATGCCGCAGGGAGTGCGATATTGCTTAATCACGTGGGTTCATGTGTGGGAGCCATTTCATTCCGACCGCCTCCAAGTACTCCACTCAATGCAGAGATTCAGGCCGCTGTGTTTGGCCTTTTCTATTTTCTTCCACTGTACTGCACAATTATACTGGAGTCAGATTGTGCTCAGATGATATCTCATTTGTCACGCCCGCAACTTGTCCATGGGAACTATTATCTTCAGTTACTTCACACGTTAGTTCATCTTCATCGCCTTGACTTTCATCACATTTATCAAGAGGCAAATATGGCGGCGCATTACCTAGCTCAACATGCCATGTTGAACCCTAGCACACAATATTATACTTCTCATACTCTATCTCCATTAGTGCGTGCTTCTATCTCATTGGATCTCTCCTCTGTCCAATTGCACGTCCCTTGACAGTCTAAAGTCTTCCACATGGATTGGCGATTTTTCCCTCTTTCTGCCTGTATCCTAAGGGATCTAGGCAGGCTCGATATGTCCTGTTATCTATTGGCCTGGTTTTTAATCTGCTTCATAATCCTTGATAACTTGATCTTTTTATTTCCCTCGGCATGGATTGGTTTTAATATCATGGTGGCGTTACTACTTACGGCAACACAACAATTCCATCATGCATGCACGACCTCCACGACTGCGTCTCCACTGACGAGGCATAACGTGTATTTCTTCCTGTTTTATGCAATATACAAGTCATTCACGGGGCAATCTTCCATCTCAAACATCACAAGCTGGAACATCAAGGCCCTACTACTTGGAAGCAATAACATGACACCGTCGCCTTGGCTCCAGCTTAGCCAAGGCGACTTGGGTATGCCTTTGACTTTTATGATTACTCTCACTACTTTTATTATTGCCATCGGTATAACTTTTTCCTTGCACTCTCACGAGGTACAAGTCATAATGGATCCATCAAGATCAAGCAGCGGCCATTCCAACGCATTCAGTGATCCACTACCAACTCGGAACAGTAGTGTTTTTTCTTCAACAAAAATCACATCTTTATACTCATTCTTATGTAGCTTCGATATCAATGACAGCCGTATAAATATGTACGCTTTTTCCTTCGCCAAGGTTTTATCCACAAGGGTGGTTTTACTTGGCAAGGTTTTAATGCGGCATATCATATACGACTAGAGATATGTCCTCATTAGTTCGTTATTTCACCTATACTCCTACTCTGACACTTGTAATATGGTTTTCCTCCGCCATAAGTGAGATTTATTAATAAAAGTTTATTTCCAAAAAAATACACACATATATATATGTACATAACTATATGTACGGCCCCGAAGCCTCAGGTGCATAAGCTTAAGGTACAACTTTGGGGTTAACTATATCTCAATGGTTGTGGTGATGGTTCGATCAGGATGGTTCGATCTGGATGGGATGATAAAACCCTCCCAACTGTGAGCTCTATCTTGAGTTTTAATCAATTGGAGCACCTATCTTGATTTGTATTTAGGCTATGGTAAAGGGCCCCTACACATTTATGAGGGGTTCATCTTTTAGCTCCTGAAAGGGAGCAAGACTTTTCCATTATCATGGATTGAGGCCTATAATTTAAATGTAATGTTATGATACTTTTACTCAATTGAATGCTTGGTGGGTTTAGAATATGACACATTGTGAGGACACGCAGGTAGGGGTTTGATGGGAGTGGTGCTACCAGGATGCGCCGAAACTTTTACCTCACAAAGACAGGAGGGGCAGGAACAGCAAGAATGGCAAGGAGAGAGACGACAAGGGGATCAACACCAGAAAATACACCCTATTCGTCGAGGAGGCGTCGTAGCAATTCCGGCTGGTGCAACCCATTGGCTCATCAATGAAGATGAGCAAGAAGAACTAGTTATTTTAGCATAAATGATCTCAGCCATCACTCCAACCAGCTCTGTGAAGAATGATGAGGTTGATGGACGGAATCAATATTCATCGGATAATGTTGAGGAGCAACGGCGGATTGGGATCAAGGATGGAAGCAGTTCGAAGAAAGCACAGGAAAGAGAAAAAGAAGTTGTGGCGGAAAAATTTGTATTTGAGGAGAAATGACAAGAATGTCCTTGTATTAGTAAAAGGAGGTCGAGTTAGTTAGGAGGCATTTTAGTAATTTCACATGCCTTCTTCTTCCTTAAAAGTCCTACAGCCAACAACTTGTGGAGGCAGTTGAAATGCCATTTTTCTTCTCATATCAATGCATCAATAACTCCTCTTCATGTTTCTCTCCCTGCGAGTACTTTCTATAGTATCGTTGATTGATTTTAGTTCTTGTGTTTCCTTTGTTTGTATGATCTTGATGATTTTGTGATTGATTGCGTATATAGTTTGCAAATTTCATATGGTATGAGAGTATAATTCATGAATTTTGGATCATTCATGGCAAACACCAACAATTCTCCTTCTACAACGCATTCTTTATTTGTTCCCCCAATCTTGCGGATCCTGCGGATGATCCGTTGTATATTCAACCAAGTGATAGTCCTTCTTTGATCCTTATTTAATCGCTGTTGGACGATCATAATTACCACAGTTGGAGTCCAAGTTTTAAGCGTGCTCTTCAATCGAAGAACAAAATAGGCTTCGTGAATGGCACAATCACAAAGCCTGATGAAACATCCAGGAGGTATGCGGCTTGGACGAAGGCGAACTATATGGTTGCACAGTGGTTAGTGAATTCTGTAATTGCTCCAATAGGACAAAGTGTTATGTGGTTAGATGATGCTTTAGACATTTGGAATGATCTTAAGCATAGATATGGAAATGTGGATGCATTTAGACTGTCAGATCTTCAGGAGGAATTCTACGTTGTGAAACATGGTAACTCTTCTATTACAGAGTATTATACAAAGTTAAAGATGCTGTGGGAGGAATTACTTATGTTAAGATCTATACCTAGTTGTAATTGTCATAGATGCACCTGTGACTTAACTACTGAAATGCATAAATTCATTGAGGATGACTCGGTTATTAAGTTTTTGAAAGGCTTAAATGAGGAATTTGAGGCTGTGAAATCTCAAGGGTTTTTATCAACACCGTTACCAGACCTTAAAACAGTTTTTGCAATGACTGTTAAAATTGAGAGGAAGTTGGCTTACTCTAATAATCAAGTACAGTTTAATAATAATCCATCTGTAGTGATGAATGTTGAGAATAATACAAGATATGGAGGTTCCCAAGCAAGAATGGGAGCAGGAACATATGGTAATGGTGTGTTCCCTAGACCCCTCAATAAAGGATATAGGAAGGATTTTTCAAGGTCTGGTACTCATAGCTGTAAAGTACTTGTGTGTACCTATTGCAATATGCTTGGGCATATAGTTGATCGTTGTTATAAGAAGCATGGATATCCACCAGGGTATAAGCCAAGAAACAGTGTAAATTGTGTAAGTGGAGACTGTAGTTATCAATACCAGGATGATGGTGTAGACCAAAATGATGGAGAGGGACCAGAGATATATGAGGATGATGGACATATTGTGATGGCTTCTGACTCTGGGAATGCACAATGTCTTACTCAAGAACAGTATTCACAGCTCCTCAACATGCTTAAAGATTATCAGGACAAAGGACATAAGGAAGGGGTAGTGAGCTCCAATTGGAGTGGTGGATTACATGCAGTGATGAGTGCACAGCAGATGAAGGCTTCAGGTAAGTATGAAGGTAATACATCTTGTGAAAATTCAGTTGTGTGGATATTATACTCTGGAGCTACTGATCACATTTGTTCATGTATTCATCCCTTTGAATCATATCAACCAGTTTCTTGCATTTCTGTTAGACTTCCCAATAGCCATACAGCAAGTGTCACTCATATAGGCACTGTTAGAGTTAATCCTGATCTGCTTGTACATGATGTATTCTACATTCCTTCCTTCATCTTTAATCTCATATCTCTCAGCAAAATCACTCAACATGGACTTATCACCATTACATTTTATAATCATCTATGCCACAGCCATGAAAAGAAGACAAAGAGGATGATTGGTTCAGCTGAAAGAGAGGGACTGTACTAGCTGCAGGCACAAATAATCATGCCTCAACAAGAACATGTTTCAGTATATCTCAGTGTCAAGCTGCACCTCTGGCTGAGGGGTTTCTTTGGCACATGAGACTTGGCCATATGAGTACAGCAGGACTGAAGGAAGTGCACAGGAAGCAGCCAAACGTTGTGACTAAAGTGGACTTTGAATTCTGTGATGTCTTCCCTCTTGCTAAATAGAAAAGATTACCTTTCCGCATTTCCTCTTCTGTTTCCAATTCACCTTTCTCTATTATTCATATGGACATCTGGGGTCCACACAAATACCCAACTATGTTTGCAATCTGAAACCAAAAACATTGTTGAGAGTTTTTACCAATATGTGCTTGTGCAATTTGATTCATTTATCAAAATCATTAGAACTTACAATGGCCAAGAGTTCAACATGAACTCATTCTATGCGCATAAGGGAATTATTCATCAAACAAGTTGCACATATACTCCACAGCAGAATGGGCTGGTGGAAAGAAAGCATCAGCATTTGCTGAATGTTGCGAGAGCCTTGAGATTCCAGTCACATTTACCCAGCTCCTACTAGGGTCTTTGCATCCAATACGCAGCCTACCTTATTAACCTTACTCCTACTCCTCTTCTAAACCACTAAACGTCCCATGAACTCTTATTCTGCAAAACCCCCAGTTATGAACAATTAAAGGTTTTTGATTGCTTGTCCTTTGCTACTGACAACCATCCACACAAGGAAAAGTTTGCACCCAAAGCAATCCAAAGTACTTTCCTTGGCATATCATCACACAGTAAGGGATATGTTTTGCAAAACATTGATTCCAAAGAAATCTCTATGTCCAGAGACGTAGTATTCTATGAACATATTTTTCCTTTCCAGCCCTGTACAGACTCTCAAATTCACAGTGCTTCCACTCAAAACCATTCTTCTGTCCTACCTAGTACACAGTCTCAACTTTGGTGTGATAATGAGGCACATGTTCCTTTGAATGATTTCCAACCTGTAACTTAAACTTCACCATTCCATATTGATCCTACTCCTTCACGTCCTCCTAATCATGTATCTCCTATGCATGATATAACTCATACCTCTCATGAAGCTGAACCTGAATCATCAGATCATTTTTCACAACCTGATCCTCTTCCTCACGAACATCTGTTTGGAAATCTGTATATTGATTTGCCACCTATACATAACGTTGTACCACAACCTTAACCAGTACCAGATAACCACCCTATTCCCACTATCACTCAACACAGATCTTCTAGACATAGGGAAGTTCCATCCTACCTCCAAGACTATTACTACAACATTTCTTTCACTTCTGATTCATCTGTCTTCTACTCTAATCCTCATCCCATTCATAAATACATGACATTTGCATCTTTAGCTCCTCAGTATAAATCATACACACTTAATATAAGCAAACATGTAGAACCATCATCTTATGCAGAAGCAGCAGATGTTCCATCTTGGCAGGATGCTATGAATGCTGAGATCAAAGCTCTAGAAGACAATAATACTTGGATCTTAGTGCCTTTACCTCCTGGTAAGCATCCAATCACCTGTAAATGGGTATACAAAGTAAAATATAAGGCTGATGGTAGTGTTGAGAGATACAAGGCCCGCTTAGTTGCAAGAGGCTACACTCAACAATATGGCATTGACTATCAAGACACCTTTTCTCCTGTGGCCAAAATGACCACAGTTAGAATGTTATTGGCTTTGGCAGCCAGGAGGGATGGCATCTTCAACTTGAAATCAACAATGCATTCCTTCACGGTGATCTCCGTGAAGAAATCTACATGACACCACCACCAGGAACTGTAATGTCTGATTCTAGGATTGTGTGTAAACTACAAAAATCACTTTATGGCCTTAAAAAGGCTAGCAGGGAGTGGAATGCAAAGCTTTCAAGTTTTCTGGTTTATCAAGGGTTCACACAATGTCGAAGTGACTATACCATGTTCACCAAGACAGTTGGGACATCTATGTTGGTGTTGCTTGTGTATGTAGATGATATAATCATGTGTTGTGATGGTTTAGATTATATGCAGGAGCTTAAAGGTCTATTGCATCAGAAGTTCAAGATAAAGGATCTTGGTGAACTAAGATACTTTTTCGGGATTGAGGTAGCAAGATCTAAAGATGGTTTAGTCATAAATCAGAGGAAATACACGCTTGAATTGTTGGAGGAGAGTGGTTTTCTGGGAAGTAAACCAACGAAAACACCTATGGAGACACATCTATCTTTAACTCAATAATTCAGAACCTTATGATGATGTGTCTCAGTACAGGAGCCTTGTAGGGAAGCTTATTTACCTCAATTTGACTAGACCTGATGTTTCTTTTGCGGTACAATAATTGAGCCAATTCCTTGATTGTCCTACAGTCAACCACATTAAGGCAGCCCACAAAGTCTAGAGATATTTGAAAGGGACAGCAGGGCAGGGGTTATTCTTTCCCAGCTCAGGAAAGATGCAGTTGAAAGGCTTTGTAGATTTTGATTGGGCGGGAAGTAATGAGAGTAGGAGGTCCATAACGGGGCATTGTATTTTTCTGGGTAGTTCTCTGATCTCTTGGAAAGCCAAGAAACAAACTACCGTCTCCAGATCTTCAGTTGAGGCTAAATATAGAGCTATGGCAGCTGTAAGTTGTGAGTTGCAACGGTTATTATGTAGGATCTTCAAGGCACCACTAGAAGGGGGGTTTGAATAGTGGGTGCAGAAAATGTGGTTTTTAAAACAGTTTTAAACCAAAAACCCAACTTCTGAAAACAGTTTCTGTTTTCAGGACCAGTTTTAAAACGATTTGAAAACTAGGTTGCAGGTATTCGAAAATTCTGACATTTGGAGAGAACTTAGCCTCAGATGTTATGAGTGTCTCCTAAAAATTTCAGATTTAAATTCGACCTCTAACCCCTTGAAAATTCGTTGGTGGTCATTGCGCAAATCTGCCAGAACTGGTAGTCTGTTTTGAAAAATTAATTCGTATTTGTCCTTAACTCCGAATGCTCTGAAAATTAAAAAAATAACCTCTTATCAGTTTTATTTAAATGGGTTCAAACAGTTTTGAAAATTTTTTTTGGGAAGTTAGTCAAATACAATCAAAGTCTCAACCTTTGCAAGCCTAAAAATCAGACTGCACTAGTCTCAGAACGTTGGACGTTTGGGTGATTTATACTTATCCAAAAGGGTTGAAACTTGCACCAAAAGAACCTTAAAATGTGTGGATATGTTTACTGAAAGGTTCATTATTTTTAAAATCCGGTTACTATTTTATGAACGTGATCAAAAACGGTAAACAGTGCTGAAACTGAAAGTAAAATGCTGAAAGTAATAACACCGAGAATTTTATACTGGTTCGGTTATCAACAACCTACTCCAGTCTTCGAGGACACCTTCCTCGGTTCACACTAATCACACAATACAAAAACAACTTACCATAGGGTTGATGGAGTTACACACCGACTCAAGCCCTTTACAAACCTTGTATGTTGAATACAATGCGCACGAACACCACCACCTTGCAAGTCTAAGATTCATCACACCTTGATCAATCTTTTACAACGATAAAATAATATGTGGTGGTCTAGATAAAGCTTATTCATGTATATGAATGTAAGTACAATAGGCTTTTAGGAAGAAGAAAGAAAGAAAGAGTAGAAAGAAGAAATAGAAAACGTGTTTGATCTTTGAAATTTGTAAGCGTTGTCTTCTATTTTGTTTGTTCTCCTTCTTCTCATTTTATCCACATCTTGGACGGCCCCCTATGCTTCTTCCCTTCTTGATAATTATCTTCTAAGTCCTTGGAAGAGCATATGGCATCATTGTGACGGTGTCTTTGCTTACTTGGCATCTTCTCATTGGATGATCATTAAACTTTTGCTTACTTGGCACTCATTGATTGGTTGGATGTTGTCATCACTTGATGATTAGGAAAATGTGAGAATACCACTTAAAACATGTGCCAAAATCATCATAAAATAGTTACCATAACTTCCAATGTCATCACATAAATTAAGCAAGACAATATTTCTCCAAGAATGAAGCAAAAAATCGGCCATAATGCTCATGCACATGCTGAAATTTCAGCATGTGTTACACTTGCTTCTTATTCAAAAATTTTCCAAGTTTACTTTGATTTAATCCAAGAATTCAATCACCATTTAGTATAAAATATTCTCACCTTTTATGGAATAAAAATTAGACACTAATAAGGCCTCAAAATCGGCCAAGATACATTACACACATGCTGAAATTTTCAGCATGTGTGATATTCAAGAATATCACTTTCTTTATTCCATAAAATATTCAAAATACTTTCAAATTATCTTCTAATCAATCCACCTTAATCAAGAAGTAAAATATCCTTCATAGTGGTGTAGAAAACAGCCAGCCATTGTGCACATACTGAAATTTTCAGCATGTGCTACAAATGAGACATAAGTTTGAATTGTTACCTTGTGTAGCTCTTTCCTTTATATCATTAACATTGTATGCTTGATTCTTGACCAATCAATATACCAAAAAGGCTCCACATAGGCTCCAACTCAGCTGTTTTGGGCGTGTAACATATATTGTGCATGTGCTGAATTTTATTTTTGCAAAAAAATCGTGCACATTTAATAATACACACATGGTATATTCCAATAAGCACATAATTGA
The DNA here is from genome assembly GCA_036186865.1 of Eustoma russellianum. Taxonomy (NCBI): domain Eukaryota; kingdom Viridiplantae; phylum Streptophyta; class Magnoliopsida; order Gentianales; family Gentianaceae; genus Eustoma; species Eustoma russellianum. The sequence continues at coordinate 26,392,311 of AP025047.1, read as the reverse complement.
ATTTTCTAGAACACTTCAAGATGTATGAAATATGTAAAAAGTGTCTAGATACATGTTGTATGATGTGCCAAAAACATTGCATGTGTTGTGTACATAGAAAACCGAATTTTCGACGTTTATCGATTACCCGATTTTTCTCTAATTAAATTCCAACTTTTTGTACATGTTATATATATTATGTTACACATAATATACATAAATTCAACTTTAATATTCAGCACTTAGCTTATCTTAAAGTGGCGCCTTACACATGTGACAAAATTGAAATTGGAATCTCCATAATTTGGCCTTAATGTGGGGTGATTTGTGTGTGCCAACATGGAATGATTTTGTGGCTGCACATACCATGTAAGCCACGAAAATTATGGCTATTTTTGAAGTTTAGGGGCTGGCAATCTATTTATGGCAAGTACGTGACACGTTGGCGAAGTTTCGGTATTCGTCCGATACGACAATTTTCGGTTTAGATTCTTTTAACGTGTCGTATTTAATTTGTCATCACCATGACTTATATCATATGATATAAGACCTGAATATACTCATAAATATGAGTTAAGTATGGTGATGTGACGTTAACGTATGTACGTAAAATATATAACGTGTCGGTAGTACGTTGGAATAAATGTGTACGTGCCTTTTTCAAAAAATTTGAAAATATATATATATATGTGTATATATAGGCGTGCCATAAGTGTGGGGAGGAGAGTGGAAGACTTTCCTTTCTTCACCTTGTTGCCTTTGTGTCTTGTCCAAATATTGCTTCCTTTAATGAACTACTTGGTTTAATTAACTAAGTACTTCACTTAATGAACTAGTTTAGTTCATTAATGGTGGCACCTGAAAATAGTTCAAACATAACAAATATTTGCCATTTGATGTAAGCTTTAAAGCTTCATGGCTCGTTAGTACGACAACATTATATATGAACTATATAAGGCAACTTTCATTCAAAAACATGTCATATCATAAATCAAGTCATGTATTTCTTTAGTTCACGTTATTTAAATCATGCATTTTGAAATCACTCAAACCCCTTTTTCTCTACAATCTCCCCCTTTTGATGATTTTCAAAATAACCTACATACATGATTTAACTCTTGTCGCTCCCCCTTCAATTATGCATAAATTTAAATTTTGAATTTCAAATTTCAAACCGCTCCCCCTTGATTTATGCAATTAATCTTTCTCTCTCCCCCTTTATTTTGGAAAGACAATCAAAAGCGCATGTAAAGATGAAAAAAAAATCATGCATTTTATAATATCAAACGTGCGTTCGTAAGGGTTATTTATTCAACCCTTTGAAAATGTCCCTTTTGGTACCCAAATTTGGGTGACCTTTCTAGGTATTCCAAAAGGTGAGAAAGGTGATGAGAACGTAACATAATATATGTTAGTGGCAAAAGCGTTTGGTCTTTGGCCAAGAATCCCATCATGCATATAGTATAGTTTCTGTTTTTGACATGCATTTCGGTTTGCATGCACGGGATGTGATCTAGATGCATTTTTGTGATATGAGTGTCGCGTATGCATCACTTGTTTCTTCTCATATCTATATGGCACATAATTATATTTTGCAGCACGATGAGATGTCATAGGAGAAGGTCTAGGCGTCTTCTTAGGTGCCACATATGTCTTTGATGCATCTATTTTCTTAGATGGAATGAATTTGGTTGGTTTATTTAGTGACTTACTTTTCTCAACGTATCCTGGTCCGGTTTTGTCATTATCATGCTTTTGTGAAGAAATGATGTGATCTAGCATGTTTGTTCCCGTGTCAAATTGTTTCACCATTTTCTCTGCATCCGCATTCCTTGAACTCAAGTTTGAAATCTCGGATTTCAGTTTAGTGTTCTCGGATGTCAATGATGAAATTCCAGACTTTAATGAATTTATAATGCATGACGACTCTTCTTTTGAATTGTTTAATTGAGACACAAGATCTTTGTTAGAAGATTCAAAAAATTTCTTGTCTTCAATTAATCGCTTCTTTTCTTTTGCAATAGTCTTTGAGAACTTATGCAATTCTAAATATTGACTAAATAAATCATCATAAGAACATTCAGAATTGGAATCAGAGTCGGAAGATACCTCATTTGATGCTTTAGATGTAAAGCATACTTGTGCCTTGTGTTCTTCCGTATCATCAGTCTCAGAGTCGGATGTGTCACTCCAAGTGGAGGCTTTGAAGGCTCTTCTCCTTTGTTTAGGTTCTGAGACGAGTCTAGTTTTTGTCTGATCCTTGTCAAGGTATTTATTCATTTGTTTGTCCTTGTTTGGACAGTCATATGACAAGTGTCCAGGTTGTCCACATTCATAGCACTTTATTTTCTTATTTTTATTTTTATGATCCTTAGATGAGGTAGACTTATGTTTAAATGATTTTCTCAAGATTTTCTTAATCTTTTAGCCATCGTGATTAAGTCTTCATCATCGGAATCTATGTCACTATCATCTACGACGTATTCATTTGATTTAAATGCTATAGCCCTATCATTACTAGAAATAGACTCAGAATGTCTTAAAGCGAGTTTGTTTTTATATACCTTAAGTGATCCAATTAGTTCTTCCATCTTAATCGATTTAGTCTCTTTGCTTTCTTCTATGGCCGTTACTTTAGGGTCTCACTCGGATGGAAGGCTTCGCAAGACCTTTTGTACCTTTTCTTGCATAGTGAAGGCTTTGCCAAGAGACTCAAGAGAATTGTAAATGTTAGTCAAGCGTAAATCCATCTCAACAATAGACTCATTTGGCAATAATTTAAAGAACTCAAGTGTGGACATAAGCATATTAATTTTGGACTCCTTTACTTGGCTAGTCCCTTCATGTTTCATTTCAAGAATATGCCATATCTTTTGAGCACTAGAACAATTAGACACATAACTAGCCTCACTTTTACTTAGGCCGTTTAATAGTAGTTGCATGGCCTTAGCATTCATACTCAACTTTTTTTGTCATCACTAGTGTATTCATGTTTCGTTTTTATAACCTCTAGTGTGACACCATCAATAATTGACATCTTAGTAGGAACAAATGGACCGTCTTCTATGATGGACCATAGATCTATATCAATAGCCATAATAAAAAGTTTCATTCTTAATTTCCATTGAATAAAAGACTCACCGTCGAAAAGAGGAGACCTTATGGTTGACATTCCCTCTTGCATGGTGTTATAGCTAGTGGATGTCATCTCACCTAGATCATTGGATCATTTTGTTGTGAGTGTACCTGTGCTCTGATACCACTTGTAGGATCTTCAAGGCACCACTAGAAGGGGGGGGGGGGGGGGGGGGGTTTGAATAGTGGGTGCGGAAAATGTGGTTTTTAAAATAGTTTTAAACCAAAAACCCAACTTCTGAAAACAGTTTCTGTTTTCAGGACCAGTTTTAAAACGATTTGAAAACTAGGTTGTAGGTCTTCGAAAATTCTGAAATTTGGAGAGAACTTAGCCTCAGATGTTATGAGTGTCTCCTAAAAATATCAGATTTAAATTCGACCTCTAACCCCTTGAAAATTCGTTGGTGGTCATTGCGCAAATCTGCCAGAACTGGTAGTCTGTTATGAAAAATTAATTCCTATTTTTCCTTAGCTCCAAATACTCTGAAAATTTAAATACTAACCCCTGATTAGTTTTATTTAAATGGGTTGAAATTGGTTTGAAAAATTATTTTGGGAAGTTAGTTAAATAAAATCAAAGTCTCAACCTTTGCAAGCCTGAAAATCAGACTGCACTAGTCTCAGAACTTTGGACGTTTGGGTAACTTATACTTATCCAAAAGGGTTGAAACTTGCGCCAAAAGAACCTTAAAATGTGTAGATATGTTTCCTGAAAGTTTCGTGATTTTTAAAATCCGTTTACTATTTTTATGAACATGATCAAAAATGTTAAACAGTGCTGAAACTGAAAGTAAAATGCTGAAAGTAATAACACCGAGAATTTTATACTGGTTCTGTTATCAACAACCTACTCCAGTCTTCGAGGACACCTTCCTCCGTTCACACTAATCACACAACACAAATACACCTTACCACAGGGTTGATGGAGTTACACACCAACTCCAACCCTTTACAAACCTTGTATGTTGAATACAATGCACACGAACACCACCACCTTGCAAGTTTAAGATTGATCACACCTTGATCAATCTTTTACAATGATAAAAGAATATGTGGTTGTTTAGATAAAGCCTATTCAAGTATATGAATGTAAGTACAATAGGCTTTTAGGAAGAAGAAAGAAAGAAAGATTAGAAAGAAGAAGTAGAAAGCGTGTTTGATCTTTGGAACTTGTAAGTCTTGTCTTCCATTTTGTTTGTTCTCCTTCTTCTCATTTTATCCACATCTTGGCCGCCCCCCTATGCTTCTTCCCTTCTTGAAAATTATCTTCTAAGTCCTTGGAAGAGCATATGGCATCATTGTGACATGTCTTTGCTTACTTGGCATCTTCTCATTGGATGATCATTAAACTTTTGCTTACTTGGCACTCATTGATTGGTTGGATGTTGTCATCACTTGATAACTAGGAAAATATGAGAATACCACTTAAAACATGTGACAAAATCATCATAAAATAGTTACCATAACTTCCACGATCATCACATAAATTAAGCAAGACAATATTTATCCAAGAAAGAAGCAAAAAATCGGCCATAATGCTCATGCACATGCTGAAATTTCAGCATGTGTTACACTTGCTTCTTATTCAAAAATTTTCCAAGTTTACTTTGATTTAATCCAAGAATTCAATCACCATTTAGTATACAATATTCTCATCTTTTATTGAATAAAAATTAGACACTAATAAGGCCTCAAAATCGGCCAAGATACATTACACACATGCTGAAATTTTCAGCATGTGTGATATTCAAGAATATAACTTTCTTTATTCCATAAAATATTCAAAATACTTTCAAATTATCTTCTAATCAATCCACCTTAATCAAGAAGTAAAATATCCCTCATAATGGTGTAGAAAACGGCCAGCCATTGTGCACATGCTGAAATTTTCAGCATGTGTTACAAATGAGACATAAGTTTGAATTGTTATCTTGTGTAGATCCTTCCTTCATGTCATTAACATTGTATGCTTGATTCTTGACCAATCAATATGCCAAAAAGGCTCCACATAGGCTCCAACTCAGCTGTTTTGGGCATGTAACATATATTGTGCATGTGTTGAATTTCATTTTTGCAAACTTTGTAAAATAGTACACATTTAATAACACACATGGTATATTCCAATCAGCCCTTAATTGAATTTTCTATAACACTTTAGGATGTATGAAATATGTAAAAAGTGTCTAGATACATGTTGTATGATGTGGCAAAAACGTTGCATGTGTTGTGTACGTAGAAAACCGAATTTTGGACGTTTATCGATTACCCGAATTTTCTTTAATTAAATTCCAACTTTTCGTACATATTATATATATTATGTTACACATAATATACATAAATTAAACTTTAAAATTCAGCACTTAGCTGATCTTAAAGTGGTGCCTTACACATGTGACAAAATTGAAATTAGAATCTCAACAATTTGGCCTTAATGTGGGGTCATTTGTGTGTGCCAACATGGAATGATTTTATGCCTGCACATACCATATAAGCCACGAAAATTATGGCTATTTTTTAAGTGTAGGGCTTGCCATCTATTTATGGCAAGTACGTGACACGTTGGCGAAGTTTCGGTATTCGTCTGATACGACAATTTTCGGTTTAGCTTCTTTTAACGTGTTGTATTTAATTTTTCATCACCATGACTTATATCATATGATATAAGACCTGAATATACTCATAAATATGAGTTAAGTATGGTGGTGTGACGTTAACGTACGTACGTAAAATATATAACGTGTCGGTAGGACGAGTTGAAATAAATGCGTACGTGCCTTTTTCAAAAAAATTTGAAAATATATATATGTGTGTGTGTGTATAGGCGTGCCATAAATGTGGGGAGGAGAGTGGAAGATTTTCTTTTATTCACCTTGTTGCCTTTGTGCCTTGCCCAAATATTGCTTCCTTTAATGAACTACTTGGTTTAATTGACTAAGTACTTCACTTAATGAACTAGTTTAGTTCATTAATGGTGGCACCTGAAAATAGTTCAAACACAACAAATATTTGTCATTTGATGTAAGCTTTAAAGCTTCATGGCTCGTTAGTATGACAACATTATATATGAACTATATAAGGCAACATTCATTCAAAAACATGTCATGTCATAAATCAAGTCATGTATTTCTTTAGTTCACGTTATTTAAATCATGCATTTTGAAATCACTCAAACCTCTTTTTCTCTACATATTATACATGGCTGATGAGCTGAGATTGCCTGATCAGAAGCCAGTAGAGCTATTTTGTGATAGTAAAAGCGCTATATACATTGCAGAGAACCCAGTATTCCATGAAAGAACCAAGCACATTGAAATATATTGTCATCTTGTTAGAGAGAAGGTGCAAAATGGGACTTTAAAACTGATGCCTATAAGGACAGATCTTCAATTAGCTGACATGTTTACAAAGGCTCTGGATTGGAAGAGGCTGGGGGGAATGTTGCATGCGATTGGAGTGCTCAATCTCTATGACAAGCACAGCTTGAAGGGGGAGTGTGAAGAATGATGAGGTTGATGGGCGGAATCAACATTCAGCGGATAATGTTGAGGAGCAACGGCGGATTGGGATCAAGGATGGCAGCAGTTAGAAGAAAGCAGAGGAAAGAGGAAAAGAAGTTGTGGCGGCAAAATTTGTATTTGAGGAGAAATGACAAGAATGTCCTTGTATTAGTAAAAGGAGGTTGAGTTAGTTAGGGGGCACTTTAGTAATTTCACATGCCTTCTTCTTCCTTAAAAGTCCTACAGCCAACGGCTTGTGGAGGCTGTTGAAATGCCATTTTTCTTCTCATATCAATGCATCAATAACTCCTCTGGATGTTTCTCTCCCTCCGAGTACTCTCTATGGTATCATTGATTGATTTTAGTTCTTGTGTTTCTTTGTTTGTATGATCTTCATGTTTTTGTGATTGATCACGTATACAGTTTGCAAATTTCACAAGCTCGACCAACGCCATCGCGAGTTCTTCCTAGCAGGTCAAACAGGATCTAGAGGACAGCATCAACAACCCTATAGGACAAGAGAACAAGGACTAGAGCGGGTACACACTTGGGGAGAACAAGAAGGACGTTCAAGGGGACAGAATATTTTGCGGCCTTTCGACACTGAGCTATTGTCTGAGGCATTCAATGTTCCATCAGAGATTGTAAACCAGATTCAACGAGAAGATGAGAGAGGAATACGTGTAAGATTGCAACACCCAATAAGATCGATGGTTAGGCAAGACGAACCAGCACAAGGAAGACAAGAACAAAAAGAGGAGGAACAATGGGGAAGATTAGGCCAAGGAAATGGTTTAGAGGCGGCCATATGCTCCATGAAGCTTCATTTAAACATTGATCAATGAAGAGAAACAGATGTCGACTCTAGACAGGCCGGGACAGTCACCATGGTAGACCAAAAGAAGCTTCCCATCCTTAAATACATGGACTTAAGCTTAGAGGAAACCAGTCCTAACCCGAATGCGATGATGAGCCCACCTTGGTCAGCAAGCTGTCACTGCATGATGTATGTGCTGAACGGTGATGCCCATGTACAAATAGTGCATCATGAAGGCCAGAACATAATGAACGACAGGGTGAACCAAGGGGAGATGGTGGTGGTTCCTCAGCAGTTTGCTGCATCAATCAGAGCCGTAAACGACGGGGCGCAGTTTGTGACATTGAAAACAAGTGGGATGCCAAAGACAAACACCCTTGCAGGTTACACCTCGGTGATGAGAGCCATGCCTCTTCAGATGGTGCGGGAATCAAATCAGTTGTCATCAAACTAGGCTCAGCAGCTCAAAAAAAACGTTGGAGCGAATCCCTCCTCCTTTGCTCCACTAGGTGGTCCCGCCAGAGGAGTTATAACTAATAAATTTTGCTAGACGTCCTGCTAATGTGTGTGTGTATGTGTACCCAATACATATATATATATGTACATATATATGTACATATATATATATATATGTGTGTATTTACTCAGCGCCTCATTTTTTTTTACATGGTTGCGGCATCGACTGGATTCGGAGACAACACATGTTTGTTGGATAGCGTTCCAGATAGGGCACCTCCTGGGTAAGAACAACTCACACAAGGACTTTCATCGCTTCAACCGCCGACCAAATCATGTGTCTCCGGCTACAGCAACAACACATTTGTACTCGGGCTTAGACTGCTCACATATCTATGAAGGTCGTATAAATATGTACGCTGTTTCCTTCGCCAGGGTTTTATCCACAAGGGTGGTTTTTCCTGGCAAGGTTTTAATGCGGCATATCATATACGATTGGAGATATGTTGTTATTACCTCCTTAATTTATTTATTCGCATACTTTGATGATTGTAATAAGGTCTTCCTCCACCATAAGTGAGGCTTTCTTCTCATTAATAAAATATCTGTTTATAAAAAAAAATGTGTGTGTATATATGTGTGTGTGTGTGTATATATATGTATATATAAAAAAATGGCTGTCTAGATGCATCATTGTCCGATGGCTCCATCCTCCGCCGGGTAAATTAAAGTTAAATACAGATGCAGCACAGGGGAGATTTTCTGCAGCTGCTGGAGCAATCTTGCGTGACAATTCTGGTACATTCTTGGGGCCAATTTCGTTTCATTTACCGTTATCTACACCAGCCACAGCAGAATTTCAAGCAGCATATATTGGGTACTTATACTTTGCAACACAGTGGGAGTCCATTGATATGGAAGTAGATGCATATGGGGTAGTTTCGGCAGTACAAAATAATATTGATGTTCATGCGACATTATTCCGAGAACTCCTACTGTCATCATCAGCTGAATTAACACATATTCCACGTGAAGCAAATCATCCAGTGCATTTTCTAGCTCAATACGGCCAATTCCAGCAAAAGCTTACTGTTTTTCCCACGGTAACATCTTTGCCATCAATGGTTCGGGCATGTTATCAAACGGAGAACACGCCACATCTTACAAATGAACTTGGCTAGCGCTCAAACTAGTTGCCCGTATCGCAAGATATGGGCAACATGGGTACGCTTCGTTTTCTACACTATGCTACCTCTTTGCATCGCTCTACATCTAGCAGTTACAAATTTCCAGTTACCCATATCCTTAGATATGGGTAACATGGGTAATATGTTACACTCTACCTTATGCTGCAACTCACATGCCCTTCCGTACCACACAACTCACTATTTTACTATATGTGCTAACTCGCTTTTGTTTCTATGCATGGCCTTATGGATGCAACAACGCTTGCGGAGACAATTCCTCTGGATGGTCCAACCGACACTGTACAACATTCAACAGCTGCGTTCTATAAACATCATGCGTGCTCTCATGTCATATTCAAATATTCACTCCTTTCATATAAATATGTACGTTTTTTCCTTCGCTAAGGTTTTATCCACGAGGGTGGTTTTACTTGGCAAGGTTTTAATGCGGCATATCATATATGATTGGAGATTAGATATTATATGCTCATTGTACTATTATTATTCATTTATTCAATTTTTGTAATATGGTTTTCCTCTGCCATAAATGAGGCATAATAAAATATCTCTTTTACTGTTAAAAAAATAAAAAAATTGCTATCTCCTTCTCTGGCTATTCCTGACCCGTCTTCCGCCTCTCCGCTGCTGTTTTCTCTCTCTCCAACGTTCTCCTTCTCTGCTTTTATTCCTTTTTCACAGCCATGTCCTCCATGCAACCACAAAATCCTATTCCGCCATCTTCGTAACCAGCGGCGCCACCAAAGACATTTGCGTCGCTTTTTACAACAACATCTACGGCGGTGGCCCCTAAAGAGATTAATAAATTCAAGGGCAGTCCAATGATCTCGTTTACAGAAGACGAAATTCAATCCCTAGCAGCACCATATCGCTATGCCCTAGTTGGGACATTCTGGTATGGCCGCCCTCCGTTAGCGACCATCCGATCAGCAATTGAGCACATTGGGTTTCTCGAATCCGTGAAAGTAGTACTGCTTGACGCAATGCATGTATTATTGCATTTTGATCAAGAACAAGATTACATTCGTTGTTTTGCACGTCACGGTTGGATGATCTCTGGCAAGCATATACAAATCACGAAGTGACGCCAGATTATGATCCGGCAAAAGAGGTACTGGTGGTACCGATCTGGGTTTTGTTTCCGGGCTTACCCATCCATTTTCACAAGAAAGATGCACTCTTTCAAATAGCCCACATGCTAGGAACACCGTTGAAGCTTGATGCCGCCAACACGTCCGCCATCAGACCATCGGTTGCTCGAGTTTGTATTTAATTAGATGTCTCCAAGGAGTTACCGCAGCGAGTCTTTATTCAAGCACCATCCCAGACAATCATGCAAACTATAGAATATGAATCTTTGCCCTCTTATTGCTTTGCATGTTATAGCCTTGGCCATACTCAAGACCAAGCTGATCGTGAGCTGCCTCACAAGAGACGGGTTCCAGAAGAAAGGGGCCACAAGCCTCAGGATAAAGGAGCAAAATAGCGCTGGACTCCGAAGAAAGTTGCAGATATACCCCCAAACGTTGAGGTAGAGGTGGTCAACACCGCGTCGGTTCATGTTAATTCGCCACTTCTTTCGCCGCCACATATACCCCAGACTACCCAACTGTAGAAGCCCAGTTGGATCTCACACATAATCAGGATATTTCTCGTTTAAGGAGTCAAGATGATTGCTATTTAATCGATCCTACAGTTGGTGATGTAACTGCCGCTCTTTCTAACAGTGAATTGGTCTTTCCCTTAATCGTTAATCGACTGGATGCACAGGATAGGGAAATTTATGATGCCATGCCCAATCTAGTTGAGGTCACATATTTGGATGCATGTCGATCAATGGATCCTCAAGATGTACCTGCTGATCCTAGCTCCTCTGTGGTGCCACGATTTTTACGTCGTAATCATCAAGCAGTCCCTACATCGCCAAGGATCACCAGGTTAAGGGCTGCGCACCTCTCAAACTCTTTTGATACATTATCTTAATGAAGATCATAGCATGGAATGTCAGGGGTATTCGAACCTCCTTGCATAGAGTGTTGTCATTAATTTGTCGTTATCATATTCATGTATTAATTATCTTAGAACCAAAAGCTAGGCCATCGTTGTTGCAGCCTTATCGTTTACAACTAGGTTTTACGAATGCTTTGTCCGCCAATGATGATCATATTTGATTTTCTTGGAAGGATTCAATTCTCTCTTTGGAGGAGGAAAGGGCTGGAATTGAAAATTATTGTATCAAGCTACGGTGGCTTGCGACTGGGGATAAATTCTAGCTCACTGCGGTTTATGGTCATCATTCATTGTTGGCTCGACGGCCTTTGTGGGCGGACTTGATGTTGTTCCACTCTTCTCTAGCACTACCTTGGTTGATTGGGGGTGACTTCAATACATTTCGTACTTTGGACAAGCATTGGGGCCGTTCCTCCCCTACGTTGAATTCATTGCAAGAGTTTAATGATTGTATAACACACTGCGAGTTGCAGGATATCTCTTTTCAAGGATCACTATATAAGTGGTCTGAAGGTCGGGGTTTAGGCCATGTGTGGAGGTGCCTAGATCGTTTCATGTGCTCAACATTGTTTTTTAACGTGTTTCCTATATTGCATCTACAACACCTTAATTGGGCAACCTTGGATCATTCTCCACTTTATCTTACATGTGATGTAGAGATTTTGCGTGGTCTGGCAGCCTTCAGATATCTCGATGCTTGGACTACGCATCCGGACTTTGACGTGTTAGTTCAACATCATTGGCAATCTTTTTCGACTGTGGGAGGTATGTGGGGCTTCTTTGATAAACTTCGCCGTCTCAGAATACAATTAAAGAAATGGAACGAGAGGTCTTCAGAAATATCTTTGATCATGTAGCGCAAGCGAGGAAGACGCGGTTATACATGAAAGGGCATTTGATGCTGATCCCTCTCCGGCTAATCAAGAACAATATCATTATAGTTTGGCATAGTTGAAACTTGCACAGTCTTCTGCATTTATTTACTGGAAACAGAAGGCTAACGTTAAATGGGTCAAGGATAGGGATGCTAATACCTTTTTTTATCATCAAACACTTAGGGATAAGCGTCGCAGACAGTCTATTCGCCGCATCTTGTAGGAGGATGGCACAGATTGCGTGCTTGAGGCAGACATAGCATCAGAAGTGGTACACATTATTCCTCTCTTTATGCAGCGGAACCAATTGCAGAGTATGATGCTATCATGCAATATATTCCACAAGTGTTGACATCTGAGGACAATCATATGCTATTAGAATTACCGGACTTACAGGAGGTTCAGCAGGCCATTTGGGACCTCAGTCCATCCAGTGCGGCATGTCCTGATGGGTATCCAAGTTCTTTCTACAGACAGTTTTGGCAGATTATACGCTCAGATGTTCATAGAGCTGCACAAGAATTTTTCTTTGGCATCTTGATGCCAAAAAGATTGCGGCCGCAACTATTATATTGATACTTAAAGTCCTGAATCCTCAGACATTCACAGACTTTAGGCCATTTTGCCTAACAAATTTTATTTCTAAAGTTATCACACGCTTGATCGCTTCTAGGTTGGGTCTTTTTCTCCCGCATCTTATCTCGCCTGAGCAAGCTAGTTTTATGCAGGGCCGAGGCATCACTGAACAAGTCTTGCTTGCATAAGAAATGGTGTATGTGCTAGATAAGCATAATAGAGGGAGCCATGTGATGATCAAACTTGAGATGGCGAAAGCCTTTGATCGAGTATGTTGGCAATATCTGGAGCATATTATGCAGAAGTTTGGCTTTCACTCACGACTGATTCAAATCTTGATCAATTACTTGGGTGCCACGTGATGTGCTGGATTTTTTTCAGTTGGCCATGGAGTCAAGCAGGGTGATCCCTTATCTCCCTTACTTTTTATCTAATCATCTGAAGGGTTTTCCCGTGGGTTGAAAGCCTTGATGCAGGCAGGAACGCTCAAGGGATTTGCTGGGGGATAGGTACCGTGTGTTTCCCACTTGAGTTTCGCAGATGATTTATTGATATTCTTTAATGACACCACTCGAAATCTACACATATTTCGTTTCTTTTTAGAGGCATATAAGCAAGATTCAGGACAGCTAGTCAATTATTATAAGAGTCAAATTGTGGTTGGTCAAGGTGTTTCTGGATCAGCGGCTGCGTCCTCATTGGGTATGCGTCTGACTTCCCTACCCATTAAATATCATGGTTCGTTTCAGTATAAAGGTATAAATCGTTCCAGGTATTGTACATCATTACTAAACCATTTTGACACAAAGCTCACATCATGGCTGAGTAAATTACTTTCAATGGCTGGAAGACTCGTCTTACTAAAGCATGTACTGAGTTCTATGCCTTCACATATCATCGCTAGTTCAACCTTGCCAAAGAGTGTCATCGCTATTTTGCAACGGAAAATGGCATCTTTTTTATGGAATCATGGTCATCATTGGCGGTCCTGGTCATCGTTGTGCCACGCCAAAGAGGTAGGCGGATTGGGATTACGCAATCTGGTGGATCTTTAAAAGGCTTAAGATTGTCAGCGTTGGAGGAAATATTTGCACTCTAATACATTATGAGTAGATTTTTGTAAAAAGAAATATGGAAATCGGGCTGCTACCTACTCTCACATATATGACTCTCCAGTGTGGAAGCGATTATGTCGCATACACCCTTTTATGGAATCAAAGGTAGCCAACACGCAGGCTGGCATGCATTGGTTACCAGATTCTAAGGGACAGTTCTCCTTGAAATCGGCATACACTCTTATTTCAGCGTCGGCTAGCACTTTTGAGGAATCAAAATACATTTGGTGGCCTCAATCTCAGCCAGCCCTTGGCATTTTTCTATGGAAACTATGGACATGTTCAGTGCCATTGGTGGATAATCTCTGCAAATGGCAAATGGTAAACCCATCTCAATGTGTGTTTTGATGCTCAAATTTGGATGCGCAAGATCATCTCTTTCTGCAATGCCCGAGTATTCGACCATTATGGACAGAAATCTCAATCCATTTTTCAGGGCCAATGCCTTGTAGTCGTACTATTAAAACTCAGTTGATGCGCTGGTGGCGGTTATCAAATAAAGCGTCCATGGGTGGTCAGCTCCGCGCTATTGTTTCATCAATAGTTACTTGGACCATTTGTAAAGAATATGAGGCGATACATTTTGCGGGGGAACAATGTAATTATCATCGCCTATTTGATAGAGCTCGTTCTACAATATATGCATGGTGCTCTGCGATGAATGGTAAGAAGTTTGCAGCACCAATATCACATCTTGTTGCCTTGGCTTTTCCTCCTACCCTATGGACAAAGCGAATAAGGATCATTAGATGGGAGCTGCCTCCTTCTGGCAGGATGAAGTTAAATGTAGATGCAGTAGTGGGTCGCTCACAATCAGCTGGGGGAGCCATTTTACGCAATGATCAGGGTCAATTGGTATCGGCTATATGTTTTGCCTTACCTATGCTGAGCCCATTACGTGCAGAACTGATGACGTTGACTCTAGCCGTGCTATACTATGCAAGACTCTGGCATAATATCATTGTTGAGACTGGCTGCTATTCAATACTCCAATCACTGTCCAACATCGGTACCCTAACGGGCCCATTAGCAAGTGAAATTGCTCTTACAAAGCATTTCTTGACACTCAATTAATCTACCTTACAATATTGCCCACGTGAGGCCAGTGCAGCGTCGCATGCGTTGGGACGCCATGGCTACACTTGCATAGGCCATCGTCAGTTTACTTCCCTGCATAGTCTCCCTTGTGAGGTACGCGGGGCGCTACACATGGATGTTACTCTGCCTTCTTTTCGTTGCTGATTCACTTCGCTCCATGTCTCACATTGCTGTGTTGGCCGAATTACTTTGCTGTTGCCTGTGTGGACTGACTGCACAAGGCAACCTTGGTGCGTTTCCTCACTTTTCTTTGGTGTTTATTATTGCTTTCACTTGCTGCATAATCTTGCTTAAACTCACAGCTCTTTCTCATGTATACTCCACACTGGGCATGGTATATAATCTCTAAATATGCCCTCTGGCTACATTTGCCTGAGGATCGGCAATTGAGTAAGCATAGATGCCGCCAGCACTTAAATTCGCTGCCTTGGTTCGTACGGAATCAAGGCGACCCGGGTACGTCATACATTCTACCTGCGTCAATTGCGTTCACTTCAAATATGATTCTCACACATGCCATTTGCAATATTCTTTGTGTGGTGAAATGTTTCACATGCTTTAGAAGGATACATTTCAAAGATAAGAGGTGCACGCATACTTGCCATTTCATCCATGCGTTGACGGAAGCAACTACAATTACATCTATCATCTTTGATCTCTCTAGACATCTGGATAATTTCGTACTGGCTAATTGCTCCAATAGTATAAATATGTACGCTTTTCCTTTCGCCAAGGTTTTATCCACAAGGGTGGTTTTACTTGGCAAGGTTTTAATGTGGCATATCATATACGATTGGAGATTAGCCCTCATTCGCTCATTGCATTACTTATTTTCGTATGATGACTTGTTGCACTATGGTATTCCTCCACCATATTTCAATAATACATATAAACTTTCTCTAAAAATTTTTTTAAAGGAAAAATTTTATTAGCAAAAACCCTCACTTATGGCGGAGGAAAACCTTATTACAATAAATGAAAAGATGCCAATAGCAGCAGTAAGTGATTATCAACATCCATGTTATATATGATATGCCGCATTAAAACCTTGCCAAGTAAAACCACCCTTGTGGATAAAACCTTGGCAAAGGAAAAAGCGTACATATTTATATAAATGGAGTGTTGATATACTCTATCGGTTAAGCGAAAAGAAAATGAAACTCGAATATTACACAAATGCGCCAAAACTAAGATCCAGGCGAACATCCACGTCTGATGATGATCTCTTGTCCAAACGGAACTCATGTCAACGGGCAGGAAAGTAATTGCGAACCGTGTCCTCGTCCATGCAGAAAAGAAGCGAATGGCTGAGTAAAGAAGAAATATGTGACAGAATGAAAAGCGGGAAAGGATTCGGATGAAGATCATACCAGGCCTGCCTGCACAAACTAATGTGCTGGCAGAGATATGAAGATACGCCAAACCTTGTGGTAGACTTGCAACAGAAGGTAACCGCTTTGCTGTATTATCCATGACTTGTGGTGTGAAGAATGTTGCGCGAAAGATGTTCAAAATGTAATGCATTCTCAGCAGCCAGCGAAACCCACCAATGTATCGATGTAAGTCATATACAAATAAAACAAAGAGAATGTGAAAGACTCGATGGAGACATACGAAAACCCAGCAGGTTGAATGAATATAAATCATACCGAGTCCGCCTGCACCCAATAGAGTACAGGCAGAGAGGTTGCAAAACTACCAATCCTGATGAACGACTTGAGTAGTGCGAACGCAGTTGCATCGATCTGGTTGTGAAGCGTAGTTGCGCCGCCAGCCAAATATAGAGAAAGAAAAGAAAGCATTATATATGCCGAGGATATATGGGATGCAGCAGTTGATAGGAAGACAAGTCATACCGTGCCTGCCCGTAACCGCTATGGTACGGGCAGAATATTTTGAAGTGCGCCAATCCATTATGAAGACATGAACTTCAGCCTATGCGCAGATTAGCCGATGTGAGATCTAGAGTAAGTGAGGCTCGTACTAAGGCTGGGAGATTATGACTATTGAAATAGCCTGTCTCAGGACAAAACATTGCATGCTGGGCTAAGCAGTGAGCTGCCATGTTGGCCTCCCAATACGTATGAGTTATTTCCAAGTGATGATGATGGAGTAACGTATGTAAGAGTTGCAGGTGATAATTGCCATAAATCTGCTGTGGTTGATGTAGCCGCAATAGCATTTGTGCATAATCCGATTCTATCACAATCGATCGGAATAAGGGAAGAAAATATATCAAACAAAAAAGAGTAGCCTGAATTTCCACTATCAAAGGCGTACATGGAGGCAGGCGGAAAGAGAGGGCACGCACACAAGCACCAGTATGATTGCGCAAGATTGCTCCCCCCGCAGCATATCGACGGCCAACTGCTGCATCGACATTCAATTTGAGTCTACCTGAAGGTGGAATTTGCCATCTAACAACCCGGAGTTGCGGAGGACGAAGTCGTGGGATCCATGAAAGGGAAAGACTTGGTCCTGCTGCAAGTTTGGATCCCTGTATTTTCTGAATCCACATATGAATGTCAAATTGTATGGAATTCCTAGGCATTGTGGTTGAAAAGGATGTAGAATCCCCATATATGAGCTGAGCATAGTGTCTCCAGATGTTGGAAACTGTTATAGCCAGAACGACAATTTTTAAAACCCCAGATAATGTTGAAGATGTGAAGCGATACCACCAAGATAACAAATAGTGCCGCAGACTTAATGATGTCGGAAGGATCCCTGAAGTTCTGACACAAAAAAGGCCCATACTTGATGAATGTGATCACAGCGAAGGAAAACATGATCAACTGAGGCTGAATGCTGCTTGCAAAAAGGACACTACGTAGGGCGTGCCACAGAATATCGGCCAATATAGTCCTCGAATGGCATAGAAAAATTAAAAATTCGCCACAGCAAAATTTTCGTGGATGGAGAATGCTGCTTAAACCAAATAAATTTTGCCGAGAGTTGTATGGAGTTTGATGTCCTGCAAATATCATAGGCCGATTTGAGAGTGAATTCCCCAGTAGAAGTCGGCATCCAAGAAAGGAAAGATCCCACTCCAGTCGTATGGGAGATGCACGTGTGATGTATCTGACAGATTAACTTCCATATCGCGGAGTCCAGAAGCCGTGGCATATAATCGCCTCTTCTGCCATATTTTATATGCATATAGTGACTCCACAAAGTGTCATTTTTTGGTATGTCCACCAAATTCGACAACGATATGCCTGCTGTAACATAGTAAGATCACGAAGCCCTAATCCAGCTTCTTCAATAGGAGAGGTAATTTCTGGCCATGCTACCCAATGATGCCGATTTCCCCAAAAGAAAGACGCCATCTTTCTGTTGACTATACGGATGACTGATTTTGATAATCCTCCTACTGCTAAAATATGAAGCGGAAGCACATCAATCACTGAACGTAGAAGAACTAGACGTCCGGCTTGGGAGAGCAGACGGGCATGCCAACCTTACAGGCGGTCCTCAATGTGTTGCAACAGGGAGGAGCAATATACGGATCTATTAATACCTTTATGAAGATATGAACCCATATATCAAAATGGAAGAGATGCAAGTCGCATACCAAGGATGTCTTTGTATGTCCGACTCTGATGTGGTGTGATGTTAGCCGAAGGGATGAAACTGCTTTTGTGAAAATTAACCTTTTGTCCCGATGCAGTTTCATACGTAGTTAAGAATGCATGAAAACGTCTGAGGTTACGCTGTGTCCCCCGCAGAAAAATAAGTAAATCATCTGCATAGGCCAAGTGAGTGATGGCAAAGGGTATACAGCCCAGCCGAAAAGACTGGATATGGCCTGCTGCAACAAGCGACTTTAAGCCTATGCTGTAACCCTCGGATGATAAAATAAACAGCAATAGGGACTGCGGATCACACTGCTTTACCCCCCTAAATGGACGAAACGATGACGATGGCTGCCCATTTATTAAAACTGACAACTTTGTGGCACGTAAATGATTGATGACAAGCCGAATGAAGAAATCCGAAAATCCGAATTTGTGCAGTAAAAGCTCGAGGTACTCCCAGCTTACCCGATCAAATGCCTTCATCATATCCAACTTCAAGCATAATTGAGATCCCCCTTTATCCAGCATATGTACCATTTCCTGTGCCAATAAAACTTGTGCTGAAAGATCATGTCCGGGTAGGAATCCTGTTTGCTCCGGCAAGATTAACCTTGGCAATAGTGTCCCCAAGCGTGTGGCGATAATACAGGTACAGACTTTACTCAAAAAATTCGTAAGACAGATGGGACGAAAGTCGCTAAATGTTTGTGGTGATTGCGTTTTCGGAATCAAAGTAAGCAACGCACTAGCCATAACTGCGGGCTGTGGAACCCCAAGGAAGAATTCCTGCACCGCTTTAAGTACATCAGAATGTATTATGGACCAGCATGAACGGTAGAAATTACCATGAAAACCATCCGGTCCAGCTGCACTCTGTGCGTCAAGACTCCACACTTCTGTCTTTACCTCTGACTCCAACGGAAGCTGTGTAAACATGAGGTTGTCTTCCTCAGATATTATGCGTGGGATGTGTGACAGGATCTCAGAATGATTTTGTGTTGATTCCTGAGTAAATAATTCTATATAAAACTCGACAGCAGAAGTCATAATGTCATCCGGGCTGGTTAACAGAGTGCCAGCTGAATTTCGGATCTGCTGTATGCGAAGTTGTCTGCGTTTACCTTTGACAAGTGAGTGGAAATACCTTGTATTAGCATCACCTTCATTTAGCCATTTAACTCTAGCCTTTTGTTTCCAGAATTGCAGTTCATAATTTCAAGCAAGTAAATAGTCAGCCTTTGCCTTATAATAGGCCTGTCGCGTCTCTTCCGTGGGATTTGCATCCCAACTATGTTCTGCGCTACTCAACAGTTCCTCTACATGCTTCAGATTGCTGAAAAAGTTCCCGAAGATATCTTTATTCCATTTTTGTATATCTTTCTTTAGGGAAAATAACTTCGTATAGAAACCATGCATGCCGCCCGTTGTTGAATATGATATCCAAGCGTTTTGCACGTAGGTATGAAAATCCAAATGATGGAGCCTGGCATCTAAAAAGCGAAATGAGCGACGGCAAGGAGGAGAACTCATTTTACATAACAATAGAAGCGGAGTGTGATCATATGTCACTCGGGGTAAATGAGTTAACTGCAAATTCTCAAACCCATCTTGAAACATAGAGTTGACAAAGATCCAGTCCAATCTACGCCGAACACGACCAAGACCTCTACCTTCAGCCCATGTGAATCTAGTGCCTTGATATGGAGGTGACATAAGAGAGCATGTTTCGATACACTCATTAAAATCTTGTAAAGCTGTTAAAGAAGGAGTGAATCGACCACTATGATCTTCCAGTGATCGAAAAGTATTGAAGTCGCCTCCCACAAGCCAGGGTAAGTGTGATGTCGCAGCGAAGTCACACAAAGATTGCCATAGAATGTGGCGCTGAGAGGGTGTATGTTTCATATAGACCAACGAGAGAACAAAGGTATACTGCAGCGAAATTGACAGTAAAGTGAAATAGACCACTTGATCATTATCCTGCGTGGCAAGCAAACGGAACTCATTATCACGCCAAAAAAACCAAATATGTTCTGACTGCGAGGCATAAAACTGCGAAAAGCCAAGACGCAAACTAAACCCATTTATTTGTGACGGGGTATGTTTAGGTTCAATCAAAGCAAGTAAATTCAATCGATGTTCTCTAATCAAATGGTGTAGACGTGGCAAGGAGGCACGCATGCCTCGAATATTCCATATTAATATATTCATTGAGTAAGGTTAGAGGAACTTCCCTGAATAACATGAGATGCACTACGTGTCAAAATGGTTGATGGCAGCAAGGGGAGTAGATCCTTGCGGGATCGACGTTTACGATGTGGAACAGCCGGGATGAACGCAGTTTCCTCAGCCTGTCCTTGGTGTCGCGAAATTAAGGTCTCATCATCAGGTGATGGCTGCATGAGCTGCATGCGGCGGGCAACGTCGTCAGGCACAATAGGGATTTCCTCTACAGTAGCATCAACGGGCAAATCATTATCTGATGAATGCCCAATATCAAGCTGTGTAAGATCAGTTGGCACATGGTGATCCGCAGCATCGCAGAACTCATCCTGCGTATGGTCATCAGAAGCCATATCATGTGACAGCGGGACATGATCAGATGCATCGTGTTCCGTGGCACAGAGATCATCTTGAGCCCTGGTTGGCTCAACAAACTGTAACGATGCTTGCACCGTTTGGCCCACATTATCCTCTCCAGTGGTAGCTTGCTCCTGAGCCGGGGGATGTCCAGATGGCTTGCACTTAATCGGAGTCCAGAGTGTTTTGGGTTTACGAGCCAGAGGAGGCGGAGGAGGCGGTGGTGGTATACCGGATATTTCTTTAGGGGGACATGCAGTGGTTGCATGTCCCAGTCTTCAGCAGTCAGTGCAGAATAATGGCAAATCTTCATAAACTATTGTTTGCAATATTAAACGTCCTTTTGCTTGTAGATATATCTTTTGTGGCAATTCTTGAAAAACATCAATCTCCACACACACATGAGCTAAAGATGGTCGCAGTCCTTATGAGGTTGCAACATCAAGTTTGAGAGGCAGGCCAATGGTCCGTACGATTTCAAATAGGGCTTCCCTGTGATGCAGATGGATTGGTAACGCTGGGAGGGTAATCCAAACCGGTACAATAGGGACATCTGATGAAGGATCAAAATCAACAGTCCACTTCGTAACCCTGATGTGGCACCCAGATATATGCCAAGAACGTCGATAAAAACATCTCTGATAGTCGGCCTCATTGCTAAAATTCAGCAAAATATGTGTTTGATCAATCAGTGTAATCCAAAGATCATGATAAAACCCAATTTTCTCAAAAACTTCTCGTATAATTTTTAACGGAGGACGACCATACCAAAAAGTGCCAACTAGTGAATATCTGAATGGAGCAGCAAGAGCATCAATCTCCGAATCAAGGAATGAAACCATAGGGATACCTTTGTAGCGCGTAGCCGTCTTTGGCGAAATTGAGATAGCATTGGTAGCATTAGCACCGGCAATGACTGCAGCAAATGTTGGTGAAGCCGACATGTCGAGCAGGAAAATGGCGAAAAGAATGCAGCTTTGATGATGCACAGGAATAGGGAGACGGAATCACCGGTTGTGGCGTTAAACCAGCAGCGAGAGCGACAGCCTGGGGCGGCGGCGGCTACTGCCGCCAAATCGTGTGATCGCCGGACCGCATATATATATAATATATATATATATATATATATATATATATATATATATTGTGTGTGTGTATATATATATATTCAGGTGAAGGACGGGTGACCCCGTCCGGGCATTTTATTAATGCAGAAACCCTCATTTGTGACGGAAGAATACCGTGGTTACATTAATGGCCCTGTCTATGGAGGGAGACTCTTCCAAACTAAACAAAGAAGATAAAGAAAAACGCATAAAAGCCTTAGAATACAAGTAAGCAACAAACTATAGATTGAGAAAACTATCATTAAGCAATCCAATCCAATGCAAAGATAGCGACGGCAGGTCATTGAGCCAGGGAGTATATCCAAGCAGTGAGCAATTTTGAAGGTAGAAAGTTGACCTCTTCGCTATGTAAGGTACCTCAGAAAGATAAACATGGAATATGTCATGCATGCTAAAAGAGTTGAAAAGCTGAATTTAAGATGTAAGACGATGGAAGAATGAATACCCGGGTTGTCCGTAACCAATAAAGGCATGGGCAAAAGCAAGTGTGATGTATTCCAGCAGGCTGTAGCGAGTTCGCAGCCATCAACAAAGGGATGCACCAAGAACCTTAGTAGATGAAAGATATACGTCATCAGGCGGCTAACAGATAGTAAAATAAATACATAATAAGCACTAGATAAAACATACCCAGTAGCCTGCATGAATGAAATGCAGGCGAGAATAGAGCTGATGTCTTGCATGAATTTGCTATAGACGAACGTAGGCTATATGAATATCTATATGCAAGCTACCTCGTACTGATAATGGAAGCTCCGAGAGTGTGGAGAAGGCGCATGTCTGTCTCTGCACAATACCATGCAGAGCTAGAAAATGTGCAACCAAATTACCCTCTCGGGGTACATAGAAGATTGTTGATCGCATAATGCTCAAAAGCTGCTTTAGACGGTCGTAATCTTTACCCAACCTTGATGATAGGGAGGCTGATCCATTAGTCAAGTTTAATAGGGTCAGGCAGTCTATTTCAATATGTAGTTCTAAATAACCAGTGTTGGCGAAGAAATATATATATATATTTTTTGAAAACGAGTTATTTATTATGCTAATGCCTCACTTATGGCGGAGGAAAACCTTATTACAGGAAGAAAATATGACGTACAATGAAAATGAGAAGCTCCAACATCCAAGTAATATATGATATGCCGCCTTAAAACCTTGCCAAGTAAAACCACCCTTGTGGATAAAACCTTGGCGAAGGAAAAAGCGTACATATTTATACTCTTGGAGTGTTGAGACGCTTTACAATGGGAAAGTAGAAAAACAGTAATCCACATATGAGACATTTGAGGCAAGAGATGTTGAAGCTAAAGGAACTCCCTAGCGCAATGTTGCAGTCCATCCCCGTTGCAAAAATCAGCCTCATGAGTGTTAAAAGCCAGTAGTAGTGTAGACTCCGTCCATGCACCATGAAAACAAGAGAGTGTGTTAAACATATAGAGGAGACATAAGATACGGCAGCCGACCCAGTGAAAGTAACACATACCGAATCTGCCTGTACTTGTCGAAGTACAGGCAGAGAAATCAGATGAGAGCCAATCCATGCGGAAGACGTGTGAAGCAGCAGCGTAAAAAGGGCGAAGATGTGAAACCGCCCATGTACCAATGAAACATAAACATGTGTCAAGCCGGAGTAGTAAGTGTAGTAAATTTAGACGAATACCACAAAGTGAGGAGATGCGAATCTCATCGAGGCTGCCTGTACTTGTCAGAGCACAGGCAGCGAATGCTAGTGTATGACAATCCTTGTGGAAGACTTGACACTTGCCAGATGAAATTAGAAACCGCAAGCCGGTTTGAGATGTGGTCCATGCACAGGAGAAAATAAACATTGCACTAGTAATGAGCAGACGATATGAGAGGCCATAAAGGAGCGAGGTAAACATACCGAGTCTGCATGTACTCACATGAGTACAGGCAGAGGATACTGTAGTGTGCCAATCCATGTGAAAGACCAGGAGCTCAATGAGTACGCAAGGAAAGACCAGGAGGAAAGCCATGTTACATAAGAGTCAGTGTAAGAAAATAAATGAATTAAAAAGATAATGATTGCCAACCTCCAATCATATATGATATGCTGCATAATATATATATATATACATATGTATATATATATAATATGTATGTATAACAGAAAAGATGGCGGTGGCTCTAGCAATTCCAGTGATTTTGTGCCATCATGCTGAAAGTTCATAGCTTTTCGCTTGATCTTCATTGTTTCCTGCAAATTCAGTATAATCATCAATACAGTAGGGTCATGCTGATCTTCTTGCATATTTTCGTTTTCGTCTAGAAATTCTGCGATAGATCCGACAATGTCGGACGTCACCACACTCAAAAAGACATTCGCGGAGGTGCTTGTGCCAACATCAATGGAGTCCGCTGCAACACCCATACAACCCATTACGCAATATAAAGGTATACCTTCTCTATCTTTTACGACGGATGAAGTAGATCGATATTCAGCACCATTCAAATATACATTGGTTGGTTCCTTCTGGCATGGGCGTCCCAATCTGAAACAGTTAGCCGCTTGTATGGAACGTATTGGTTTCAAAACAACTCCAAAACTAGGGTTACTTGATGATCAGCATATAATTCTCACTTTTCATCATCTGGAAGATTACCATCGCTGTTTCTTACGTCGATCATGGTCTGTTAATGGCTACATAATACGCGTAACAAAATGGACACCAGACTTTGATCCCAAGGTGGACAAACCGATTGTCCCAATATGGATTTCAATAAGAGGATTGCCATTGTATTTGCAAAACAAATCAGCTTTATGGGACATAGCTCATATGATTGGATTGCTGTTGAAGATGGATTCTGCCACATCTAACGGTTTGAGGCCTTCAGTGGTTCGGCTATGTATTGAAGTTGATATATCCAAGGCTTTACCACTAGACTGCATATTCAGGGGGGATCATGATCTACATCCCACTGTGGAGTATGAAAACATTTCTCTCTTCTATACATCATGTCGCATACTTGGCCATGAGGCCAAAAATTGTACAACAAACGTAGACTGTCAACAGGAGAAAGAAAAGGAGATTACTTTGATCCCAAAGAAGGTGAAGGAAAAACACAAGAGATGGACCCCAAAGAAAAATAGTCTGCGACAAAATCACACTATAGAGGATGACGATGACATTCAACAAGAATTGGAGAACAATGTGGAACATACTGAAATTCCAAGTTCGGAACAACCAATCCTACAAACTGAGAATCAGAAGCCAACAATGTACTTGATGGAATTGCCAAGCTACAAGATTTGTCTAAAGTTGGCACTTCTTTGGAACAAGTATTGGAAGAAGTGGATGATGTATTGGATGCTACAGTATCAGATGCAGAATTATTGATCCATGATCAAAATGTTACTACATATAGCATGCAGTCAACAAATATAATTACTGGGGAAGCACCTGCTGAGATTATTAAGGGTCCATACAATTTACGAGATGAACTAAATGTTGCAGCAGATACATTGACAAGTCGCATGGATTTACTTGAATCTTGTGATAAATCCACGGATCAATTGCTTCAAGAGTTAGAGGATCCCAATCCAATAACGAGACGCAGGCGAATGAAACAAGAAATGTTAGCCACATATTCACATGCATCGGATAGGTTAACTCGCTCTTCAAATTTATCCTCTTCATCATCTCAATGAATTGCCTCATTTGGAATGTGCGTGGAATTGCTACCTCAATGGTATGCATCCGTAAATTGGTGAAATCTCATAAATTGCAATTATTAGTAATTATTGAGCCAAAGAAGGATCATACAAGTCTTGTAAGAATACAAGGACAGCTGAATTTCTCTAATGCTGAAGCTATT
Organism: Eustoma russellianum; assembly: GCA_036186865.1. NCBI lineage: Eukaryota > Viridiplantae > Streptophyta > Magnoliopsida > Gentianales > Gentianaceae > Eustoma > Eustoma russellianum. The sequence goes on along the minus strand of AP025047.1, from coordinate 26,366,426 downwards.
TGTCGAGAAAAAGTGTGGATATTTTGGAATAATGGTTCCCTCAGACTAATGGTAGCAATCTATGAAGAGCAATGCTCACATTTTAAATTTTAATTAGTAGGAACGGATATTCTTTTCTGGTTCACTCCAATATATGGGTTACATACTGTCACAGATCGTCGGAGATTATGGCTGGCTTTACAGCAACATTATGAAAATTATACAGACCCATGGCTAATAGGAGGTGATTTCAATACATTTTTGTCTGTTGAAGAACATGATGGTGGATTTAATCCGTCGATGGCATCAATGGAATATTTTAATGATTGCGTTTCTTCCTGCTCTTTAATAGATCTTCCTTTTGATGGTCCTATGTATACATGGACAAGTGGTCGTGGTTTTGGTATTGTTAGGCATCAATTGGATCGTATGTTGTGCTCAAAGTCTTATAATAGTTTATTTCCCAACTTGCGAGTTCGACATTTACCACACTTGAGATCGGATCATGCCCCATTATTATTAAGATCTATGCAGATTGATTTTATGGGCCCAAAATTATTTCGCTTTCAGAACATGTGGATGAAGCATGCGGGTTTTATTTGTGTGTAAAATCATCCTGGGATTCATATCTTAGTATAGGTGGAATGCGCGGTATATACAACAAGTTACACCAACTAAAAAAAGATCTGCGGGTATGGAACAAAAATGTGTTTGGAAATATATTCGATCAGTTGTATCATCTGGAGCAAGAACTTCAACGTTGTGAAATCCTGTTTGATCAGCATCCTACACCAGAGACACGAATGAATTATCATGCAGCCCAAGTGCAATACAAGGATGAGAACGCAAAAGGCTTATATACTAGGCACAAAAAGCGCGACAACGGTGGATATTTGAAGGAGATGCTAATACATTGTATTTTCACAATATTGTCAAAGATAGACATTCACGCCAGGCAATCACATCTATCCGTCATTCTGGTGGCAGTATATGTGATTCACAAAACACTATACAGCAGGCTGCGGTTGCTTATTATACAGATTTATTCTCAGTAGAATCCATTTCAGAAGACATTGATATTTTGGATTACATACCAAGTTTAATATCCGCATCTGACAACCAGTTATTGGTGGCCTTGCCAACGATCACAGAGATCAAAGAAGCAGTGTGGGCATTGGATCCCAATAGTGCACCTGGACCAGATGGTTACAATGGACATTTCTTGCGCACATGTTGGGATATTGTCAATCAAGATGTGCACAAGGCCATGCAGGAGCTTTTTTCTTGGCATTCCTATGCCGCGAGCGATGGGAAGTACACTAATTACGGTGTTGCCAAAAGTTTCAAATCCTCGAACGTTCTCAGATTTTCGTCTAATTAGCCTAGCAAACTTTATATCGAAGGTGGCGACTCGTATTATAGCTTCTAGAATGCAACCATTATTGGAGAGAATTATTTCTACGGAACAGGCAGGTTTTGTGAAAGGTAGAGACATCTCGGATCAAATTGTTATGGCGAGAGAGATGGTCCATTTGTTAGACAAGAAAGTACAAGGCTCAAATGTAATTATAAAACTGGACACAATGAAAGCGTTTGACAGAGTTAATTGGACATTTCTTTCCAAGTTACTCGCAAGATTTTGTTTTGCGGCAAGATTTACCAAACTTATATTCAATCATCTCAACGGAACATACATATCAGTGTTGGTGAATGGGGTTCCATCTGGTTTTTTTCAGCCTTCAAGGGGAGTTAAATAGGGAGACCCATTGTCTCCAATATTATTTATTTTGGCATCATAAGCATTTTCAAGAGGATTGAATACTTTGGTAGAAAGGGGCGCTGTACATTCCTTTAACACGGGCAGAGCTCGACCATGCATTACTCACCTAGCTTTTGCAGATGATTTGTTGGAGTTATAAATGATGGCTTAATGAACTTAAGGAGATTCAAAAAGTTCTTGGTATCATACCAACGTGCTTTGGGACAAGCAGTCAATTTTCAGAAGAGTCATTTTGTTACAGCAACTTATCTATCGCACACACAGATTGGGAGGATGGAATCAGAGTTACAAATGATAGCAGTCTACCTCCCAATCAAGTACTTAGGAGTTCAATTACATAGAGGGAAGGATAGGACAGTACACTTCTCTAGTCTAATAGCTTCGGTTCAGGTGAAACTTACTATGTGGCAGAATAAATACCTAAATTATGCAGGAAGACTGATACTAATCAAGCATGTCTTATCAGCGATCCCGTTACACATGCTAGCTGCTTGTACGTTGCCACAGAGTGTTATTCACATCTTGCAGTGCTTAATGACTAAGTTCTTTTGGGGTAATACAGAAGATAGGATGCGCCACTCTTGGGTTTCAAGTGACAAACTGTTTCGGCCAATGGTTGATGGAGGATTAGGACTTCGGAAATTAGATGATCTTTGGACAGTTTTATTCTTGCATAATATGGTGGCGATATCAAGCGAATGATTCATTATGGAGCAAAAATTTTCATTCTAGATACGCGACTCACAATTAATATGAAATACGGATCACCAATTCTCCAGTTTGCAAAAGAATTGTAGAGTTCATTCATTTTGTCTGGATAATCTTTCAATAGAGAAATACTCAATACGAAGAGCTTATGATCAAGTACGAAAGGGGGGTAATAGCCGTTTGTCTTTTTAATTCACATGGCATAAGCGTATCCCCCCAACATCTGTGTGTTCCTATGGAGACTATATCAAAACGCATTACCCCTTCCTGCCAATTGACGATGGTTTATATATGTCTTTCCCACTCAATGTCCTTTTTGCCTTGAAGCATAAGTTACGGTTGATCACATATTTCTCGACTGTTCTGAAGTTACGAAAATATGGAATGTCAACAGCGTATTCTTAGATGGTCCGAAAAAAGGTATTTGAACATTACAGTAACAATTATTGCAATGATGGATGTCTACAAAAGGTAAAACACTCAAAGGCATATTACATATAGTTGCTCCATCGATAATCGTTTGGGAATTATGGAACGCTTATACTTCCATCATTTTTAGGGAGGGACGATGGAGATGAAGAACATTACTAGAACACATACACAGATCAATTTATGAATGGACATCATCTCAGGCAGGTAAGAAATATGCAGCTTTTGATCTAGAATTAATCACTTGTGGATTATCTCCTATCATCAAGCCCCCTTGTTGTATGGTTGTTCGTTGGATGCATCCTCCATCTAGTCTATTTAAATTGAATACAGATGCATCTCATGGGCGAATATCGGCAGCTGGCGGTGTCATATTGCACGATAGTAGCGGTACCTTCATTGGAGCAATCTCTTTTCACCTTCCGTTATCTACTCTGTCGACAGCTGAATTTCAAGCAGCATATTATGGTTACTTATATTTTGCTAGACAATGGAATTCAATTGATGTAGAGGTTGATGCAAAAAGGGTCATTTTAGAGGTTCAACAAAGTGGCGCTACACATGCTATGCTATTTCGCGAATTGTTAATTTCTTCTACTTCAGCTTTATCATATGTACCGCGTGAGGCGAATCAACCGGCTCATTTCTTAGCATAATATGTTCAGTTCCACAATTGTTTATCGGTAATGCGGACCATAGATGAGCTGTCACCAATAGTTCGAGCAAGTTATTAGACAGAAGACACTCCCCATATTCGACATGGTTACAGCTATTCCTAAACATTGTTGCCTATATCGAAAGATATGGGCAACATGGGTACGATTAATGACTTCTCTTCAACTTCATGTTTTTATCTGTCTACTAATATATTGTTGCTCGCTTTTCATATACTTAGGGTTGCCTGTATCTCCAGATATGGGCAACATGGGTATTTCATGATATTGATTGCTTCACACCCACTGCTGATACTGGACTATTATCGCTAACTGCTTTAATTTCTCTTGCATGCATGGGCTCATGGCGTCATCTAACTTGGAGGAGCAATAACTCAAATGCGCAACAAATGGATCCGATGCCTCAACTTTTGGAAGATGCAAGCACGACAACGACAACTATTTTGTATACATGTACTAATTCCAATCGTATAAATATGTACGCTTTTTCCTTCGCCAAGGTTTTATCCATAAGGGTGGTTTTACTTGGCAAGGTTTTAACGCGGCATATCATATACGATTGGAAAATAGAAATTATATGTTCGTTATATTATCATTTCTCATTCACTGATTAACGTTGTAATATGGTTTTCCTCTGCTAAAAGTGAGGCATAATAAAATATCTATATCTTTATTGCTTAAAAAAATACATATGCATATATATGTATACATATGTATATATTTATGTAGGATCTGCAAGGCACCACTAGAAGGGGGGTTGAATAGTGGGTGCGGAGAATGTGGTTTTTAAAATAGTTTTAAACCAAAAACCCAATTTCTGAAAACAGTTTTTGTTTTCAGGACAAGTTTTAAAACGTTTTGAAAACTAGGTTACAGGTCTTCAAAAATTCTGAAATTTGGCCCCAGATGTTATGAGCGTCGCCTAAAAATTTGAGATTCAAATTCAACCTCTAACCCCTTGAAAATTTGTTGGTGGTCAGATCGCACAAATCTGCCAGAAACGGTAGGCTGAATTCAAAAATTATTTCCTATTTGTACGTAACTCTAAATGCTCTGAATTTTTAACCACTAACCCCTTATAAGTTATATTTAAATGGTTTGAAACAGTTTTGAAAACTTCTTTTGGGAATTTAGTGAAATACATTCAAAGTCTCAACCTTTGCAAGACTGAAAATCAGACTGCACTAGTCTCAGAACTTTGGGCGTTTGGATGACTTATACGTGTCCAAAAGGGTTGAAACTTGCGCCAAAAGAACCTTAAAATGTATGGATATATTTCCTGAAAGTTTTGTGATTTTTAATATTCTTTTACTATTTTTACGAACGTGATTAAAAATAGTAAACAGTGCTGAAACATAAAATCAGTGCTGAAAGTAAATGACACCAAGAATTTTATACTGGTTCGGTTATAAAGAACCTACTCCAGTCTTCGAGGACACCTTCCTCTGTTCAAACTAATCACACACACAAAGTACACCTTACCACAGGGTTGATGGACCTACACACCAACTCTAACCCTTTACAAACCTTGTATGATGAAAACAATTCACACGAACACCACCACCTTGTACGATTGAAGATTGATCACACTTTGATCAATCTTTTACAAAGATAAAAAATGTGTGGTGGTCTAAGATAAGCCTATTCAAGAATATGAATGTAAGTACAATAGGCTTTTAGAAAGAAGAAAGAAAGATGTAGAAGAGGAAGGGAATGGAAGACTCTTTTTGCACTTTTGAAATTGTGAGACTTGTCTTGTTTTGTTTGCTCTTCTTCTCTCCTTTTAATAATTATTTTGGCTGCCCCCTATGATTCTTTATTCTCTTGAAAATTATCTTCTAAGTCCTTGGAAGAGTGTATTGCATCATAGTGACATGTCTTTGCTTACTTGGCATGTTTTGATTGGATGATCATTAAGCTCTTGCTTACTTGGCACTCATTGATTGGTTGAATGTTGTCATCACTTGATGACTAGGAAAAACTAAGAATACCACTTAAAACATGTGCCAAAATCATCATAAAATAGTTGCCATAACTCACAAGATTATCACATAAATTAAGCAATACATTTTTCTCCAAAAATAGGTACAAAAATCGGTCATACCATGCTGAAATTTCAGCATGTGTCTCATTTGCATTTCATTCAAAATATTGCCTATTTTGCATTGATTTAATCCAAGAAATCAAAGTATAATTCAATCACCATTTAGTATAAAATATTCTAATCTTTTATGGAATAAAAATTAGACAATAAAAAGGCCTTAAAAACACCTAGATGCATTGCACACATGCTAAAATTTTCAGCATGTGTGATATCCAAGAATATCACTTTCTTTATTCCATAAAATATTTAAAACACTTCCAAATTGTCTTCTAATAAATCACATGATTCAAGACAACAAAATTTGGATAATTAAAGTAATAATTTCGGCCATTTATTTTGCACACATGCTGAATTTTCAGCATGTGTCACAATTGTGACAAGATTTGAAATATTACCTTGTGTAGCTTCTTTCTTTATGTCACCAACATTGTATGATTGATTCTTGACCAATCAATATGCCAACAAGGCTTCACATATGCTCCATTTCAGCTTGAGTAGGCGTGTAAATAGACTTTCACATGTGATGAATTTTATTTTTGCAAACTTTGTAAAATAGTGCACATTTAATAATATACACATGGTATATTCCAATCAGCCCTTAATTTAATTTTCTAGAACACTATAAGATGTATGACATATGTAAAAAAGTGTCTAGATGCATGTCATATGATGTGCCAAAAACGTTCCATGTGTTGTGTACGTAGAAAACCGAATTTTCGATGTTTATTAATTACCCGATTTTTCCTAATTAAATTCCAACTTTTTGCACATGTTATATATATTATGTTACACATAATATACATAATATAAACTTTAATATTCAGCACTTGTCTAGTCTTAAAGTGGTGCCATATGCATGTGACAAAATTAAAATTGGAATCTCCACAATTTGGCCTTAATGTGGGGTGATTTTTTGTGCCAACACTGAATGATTTTATGGCTGCATATAACATGTAGGCCACGAAAATTATTGATATTTTTGAGGTGTAGGGGCTGGCCATCTATTTATGGCAAGTACGTGACACATTGGCGAAGTTTCGGTATTCGCCCGATGCGATAATTTTCGGTTTAGAACCTTTTAACGTGTCGTATTTAATTTGTCATCACCATGAATTATATCATATGATATAAGACCTGAATATACTCATAAATATGAGTTAAGTATGGTGGTGTGACGTTAACGTACGTACTTAAAATATATAATGTCTCGGTAGTACGTTGGAACATATGTGTATGTGCCTTTTTCAAGAAATCTGAAAATATATATATTTATGTATATATATGCGTGTATATGTGGTGAAGGAGGAGGAGGAGACTTTCTTTTCTTAGTCTTGTTGCCTTTGTGCCTTGTTCAAATGTTGCTTCCTTTAATGAACTACTTAGTTTAATTAACTAAGTACTTCACCTAATGAACTAGTTTAGTTCATTAATGGTGGCACCTGAAAATAGTACAAACACAACAAATGTTTGTCATTCGATGTAAGCTTTAAAGCTTCATTGCTCGTTAGTACGGCAACATTATATATGAACCATATAAGGCAGGTTATATGCAATATGTCATGCACATTTATGTCATGCACGTTTTTAAACACATTTAAATCATACATTTTAAAATCACTCAAACCCCTTTTCTCTACAATTTATACATACACACACACACACACACACACACACACACATATATATATATATATATATATATATATATATATATATATATTTTGAATGAAGGACAGGGGGTACCGTCCGGTGATTTTATTTATAATATGCTCTCACTTGTGGCAGAGGAATACCGTCATTACATTTAATGTCGGAGACTCTCCCATGCAAAAATAAATGAAATGCATGATATATACAAGTGAACATATATATATATATATATATTATATATATATATATATATATATATATATATAGCCTAGAATAATCACACGGCTATAAACAACTCCCTGACGATTAGGCGGCGATAGCCGTCGCCGCCGCCATTACTGCTTCCGTTCTCCACCAACTGCATCCTCATTTCTTATCCCGACATCTCTCTTCGTTCAACCCTCATCATCCACTGCAAAAGCCGTTTCTTTTCTCTGTTTTTTTATACTACGATGTCTTCTCCGCCGCCGCCATCTTTTGCGTCTGTGGTTGATGGAGCCTCCACGACGCAGAGCATATCAATTTCACCCAAAACGGTATCTCGACACAAAGGCATTCCCATGATTTCGTTTCTAGATTCTTAGATTGATGCCCTTGCTGCGCCATTCAGATACTCGCTGGTAGGCACTTTCTGGTATGGTCGTCCTCCTTTGAAGGTTATCTGTGATGTTTTTGAGAAAATAGGATTTCATCATGATCTGCGGATCACTCTCATTGATCCAACACATATACTATTGAATTTTCATAATGACGCTGATTGCCTGCGTTGTTTTAATTGACCATCATGGCATATTTCTGGCTGTCATATGCGTATAACAAAATGGACAGTTGACTTTGATCCCACTGCTGATGTCTCTATTGTGCCGATATGGGTTGCATTCCCAGGGCTTGCAATACATCTCCATCGTCGTGATGCGTTATTTGATATTATATGTCCTATAGGAACTCCCATAAAACTCGATGTGCCCACGATTGACAGTTTGCGCCCTTCAGTTGCGAGAGTGTGCGTAGAGGTAGATGTCTCCTAAGACCTGCCGCAGAAGATTTATTTGCAGGCCAAGAATAGAATTATTCTGTACCTCATGTCGTCGATTAGGCCATGCAACAGGATTATGCCCCACAAAAGCTCCCACGTCGATGCCACCTCCACCACCGCCGCCTCCACCGCCTCGTCTACCAGCAAAGAGGTGGACGCTAGTGAAGAAGCCACCTGCAGTTTCTAACCAAGATCCACCAAAACCTCCTCTTGATAATCCTCCTACTGCTGATTGTCATACGACAATTCTTGACATTAGCAGTGAACTCCCAGTGGAGACAGTATGGGAAGCTGCAGCTCACCTTCCGCAGGAGGCTGTAGATCACTGCGACTTAGGACATTCTTCGGATACAGAGTTGCATGCAGATGATATAAATGTGGAATTGCATCATGTTCCAGATGAAGTGGTCCGGCGAATGCAGCTACTCCCTCCATCACCCGATGTAGATGTTTTGATCTCGCGCTTGGAAGAATCCGCTGTAGATGCAGTTTTTATAACCGTAGTTCCACATCAAAAACGTCGAGCACGGAAAAATTTGCCGCCTCTACCACCCTCAACCATCTTGACACGTAGTGCTTTGCGAATCACTCAGGGAAGTGACACTACTCTTTCTCAATGAATGTTTTAATATGGAATATAAGAGGCATGCATGCCTCCCTGCCTAGGTTGCATCATTTCATACGTGAGCATCATTTATATTTACTTGCACTTATTGAGCCAAAACATTCTCCAGCTAATATTGCTAGATTTGGTTTGGAACTTGGTTTTTCGCATTACTATTCTTCACAGTCGGAACGTATTTGGTTTTTCTGTCAAGATTCAGTATTTCATCTACTTACAACGCAGGATCAGGATCAAGTGGTTCATTTCAGCTTGATTTTTCGGTCGCTACAGTTGACCTTTGTTTTATCGGTGGATATGCCAAGAACACGCCTCTTTTATGTCGGTCCTTATGGCAATCCTTATGTGATTTCTCTCAGGTATCTATGCTTCCATGGTTGGTAGGAGGGGACTTCAATACTTTTCAGACTCTTGATGATCATAGTGGACGTTCACACCCATCGATTACCATACTACAAAAATTTAATGATTGTATTGGATCTTGTTCTTTGATAGCTCCGCAATATCAAGGGTCTAGATTTGCTTGGGTGGATGGTAGGGGCCTGGGTCGTGTATGTCAGAGGTTGGATTGGTTATTTGTCAACTCTTCCTTTCAAGATGCCTCTAACGACATGCAACTAACTCATCTGCCAAGAGTCTCTTTGGATCACACACCTCAATCGTTCATCTGTCGATTACCCACGGTAGGTGGCCGTCGCATTTTTCGTTTTCTGGATTCATGGATACTTCATCCGGATTTCCATAACTATATGAAAGATGCTTGGACATCATATCCCACTACTGGTGGTATGTTTGGATTTTACTCAAAATTATTTTGTCTAAAGAAGGTCATTCAGCAGTGGAACAAAGAAATTTTTGGCAACATCTTTACTAACCTCATGCAAGCCGAAACTATGTTAAACAGTGCCGAGGCCATATGGGATGCCGAGGCCATATGGGATGCCGATCCCAATGAAACGAATCGCGAAACATATCATAAAGCCAAGGCTGAATATCTTTGTGCTTCTACGTATGAGTTGCATTTCAGGAAGCAAAAAGCTCGTGGAGGAAGTAGTTTCTTTTTATACCTCTTTATTTGCCTGTGAGACAACAGGTAATTATGATGTGATTCTTCGTCACATCCCACGGTTGATCACGGATGATGACAACACTATGCTTACGCAACTGCCAGTTGAGGCAGAGGTTCGGGAGGCAATATGGCATCTTGATCCTCAGAGTGCAGCAGGCCCAGATGGATTTCATGGTAAGTTTTATCGTTCGTGCTGTCCTGTTATTCATGCTGATGTGGTTAAAGCAGTGCAGGAATTTTTCCTTGCAGTTCCACATCCTTCAGTGATGGCTAGTGCGTTAATCACTTTGATTCCGAAGATACCATCTCCCAACACGTTTAGTGATTTTCACCCAATTTGTCTTACCAATTTTCTGAGTAAAGTCTGTATGGGAATCATTGCCAACCGTTTAAATATACTGCTTCGAAAGTTAGTCTCTCTAGAGCAGACTGGATTCCTGCCAGGACATGATATCTCCTCACAAGTTTTATTGGCGAGGGAGATGATTCATATGCTAGATAAGGGGATCTCAATTATGTTTTAAACTGGACATGATGAAGGCTTTTGACAGAGTCAGCTGGGAATATTTGGAATTACTGCTAAGATGATTTGGCTTTTCAGAATTCTTCATTTGGATTATCTTAAATCATTTAAGCGCGACTACTTTGGCAGTCTTGATTAATGGCCAGCCTTCTGCATCATTTCGGCCATATAGGGGTGTAAAGCAAGGTGACCCTTTATCTCCGTTGCTATTTATTCTTTCTTCTGAAGGTTTCAGTAGAGAATTGAAGGGTTTAGTTGCATTTGACGATTTGCAGCCACTGCGTTTAGGAAGGATCCCTTTTCATATTACGCATTTGGCCTATGCGGATGACCTTCTCGTGTTTTTACGAGCCACAAAAAGAAATTTAAGGCGGTTCCATCTATTCTTAACATCGTATGAAACAGCCTCAGGTCAGAAGGTGAATTTTCAAAAGAGTAGCTTTATCCCATCTGCTAGTATATCGCTACATCAGCAGAGAGGATTTTTGGCTTTACTGATTATGAGATGTTCTGCCTTGCCATTGAGGTACCTTCGTTCATATTTGTATAAAGGCATCAATCGTTCTAGATATTGTGCTTCGTTATTACAGCATACTGATGACCATCTGAATGGTTGGCATTCTCGATTGCTCTCTTTTGTCGGCCGACTTGTTTTGATTCGTTCTGTGATTTCGGCCATACCTTTGCATTATCCAGCTGCCAGAGGTTTGCCTAAATCGGTCATCAAAATTATACAAAGGAAAATGGCTACATTTTATTTGGGGTATCAGCATCATTGGGTTGCATGGTCCGCTATTACTACACCTTGTGAGGAAGCAGGTTTGGGCATTCGTGATCTTTACATGTTACAACAAGCTTTTCATTATCGCATTTGGTGGTCATACCAGCAACATCATACACTTTGGAGTAAGTATATGCATATTAAATATGGAAATTGTGGGGATTATCTGTCTAGGCTGCCGGATTCACCTGTTTGGAAAATCATTTGTCGCATACATCCTATCTGCATAGCTAACACCACACGCCACGATTCTCATCTTAGTTGGAATCACATGCCCTTAGTGAATTTCCTTTGCGTTCTGCTTATGATATTTGCCGATCACAACGACCTACACTGCATTCGGCGAAGTTCATTTGGTATAAACATCACTCGCCTGTCACTCAGCAATTATTATGGCGAATCTTTCATTCAGATTTGCCTTTTGAGGACTATATTGGTAAGTACAATGCAGCTCGCCCCACACAATGTCCATTTTGTAAACATGCATTGGCTACGGTGGATCACGTGTTTTTATATTGTGTTGGAGTTCGACCGCTATGGGTTTTTTCGCATCTGAGTTACATTATCTTCCCCCATCTTCACTGAACCTTCGGCAATATCTGTTATCATGGTGGTATCGTTCCACACTCTCATTTATTTTTGGGGTTTTCAAAATAGTGATTCCGGCTATTATCGTGCATAATATATGGCGGGCTTACACGTCCTTACTGCATGGTGATAGGACTTCTTTTACTACGGTTTCTCTTCGGGCTTCCATCCACTATGACATCTCAATGTGGGGTAAATCAATTGATGATTCTAAGTTGGCGGTAGGATATACCTATTATCTTCCATGGTTTCCTCGGCTTCAGCCCCCACGTCTGCAACTGATTCACTTGCTATCGCCACCTTCGGGTAGATTGAAATTAAATGTAGATGCGGCAGTTGGAAGGGATTATGCAGCAGGGGGTGCTATTTTGCGGGATCATACCGGTTTCTGTGTGGGATAGATCTTATTTTGTTTGCCTCAAAGTGCACCTATGTTTGCAGAAATACAAGCAGCGGTGTTTGGCTTGTTATATTTTCTGCCATTGTATCGATCACTTGTTCTTGAATCGGATTGTGCTCAGCTTTCTACGCGCATAACAAGGCCACATATGGTTTTTGGTAACTTTTATCTTAGCTTATTACACTCATTAGTGCATTGCCAACGGTTGGAATTTAATCATATCTACAGATAAGCCAATATGGCTGCCCATTACCTTGCTCAACATGCAATGATGGACCCTCGGACGCACTTCTTCTCTCACAGCACTCTTCCTCCATTAGTCCGAAGTTCAGTTGCGTTGGATCTCTCCTCTTGACATGTGCACTTCTTTTAAGATTTCCCGGTCTTCCATATGTATTGGCACTCATTTACTCCTGATGCAGGCAGGCTCGGTATGCTTTCGTCTCTCTTGGTATTTCTATTTTCGAAATGTCTTATAGACTTGTTTAACATAGTATTTTTCTTCACCTGTGTATGGGCTACCCTACTTCCTTCGGTGGCCATCACATCTGGCATGGACATGGATTCTTTTTCATGGAGGATCGCACGGTTTTCTTCACCGGATAATAATGTGGATCGGGATGCAACATCTAATGTATTGTGTTTTAGATTTCCATTTTGTTTGATGATGTACTTTATTGCATATCACCGTTCCAATTATATAAATATGTACGCTTTTTACTTCGCCAAGGTTTTATCCACAAGGGTAGTTTTACTTGACAAGGTTTTAATGCGGCATATCATATTGAATGGAGGCTGATTATCATCATTTCTTTACAATCACTTTTTTCTTACGACGAGTCATTTCTGTAAAAAGGTTTTCCTCTGTCAAAAGTGAGGTCATTTCTCAATAAACAATTATTTCTATAAAAAAAGCCTAGCAAAACTAAAACAAGATGAACTTCCAAAAAGAATCCTCCAGCACATGATCACCCACCTGATAACATTACTTTCCTAAAACGTCCTAATTTACTGCATGAAGTCGAAAATTTCCATGCAGACAATGATCAGGATTCTATCCATCCAATAGATCATGATTTGGCAACTCAAGAACCAGAAATTCATATTCAGGAACAACAAGACATTAATCGTCTGCAGAATGATGCAGAACAAATTATTTCATTAGAAAATCAACCGGATGATCCTGGCAAATGCAAGTGCTCAGATTCTTATGTGGGAAATAAAACTCAATTGACGTTCGATGCAGATGCACGTGCAACGTTCATGAGCGAGATGAACACAGCGTCAGAGATAATTGGAAAGAGGCTTCAAAATCGCACATTGTCACTTGACGATGAAGGGATTTTACAGGCTCTTAACAATCCTACCTTGCTGGATTCTGATGGTTTCATACCAGTTGTGCCACGAAGAAGAAGATGATTAAAGAAGGAATTGCCCCCTCGGCCTCCATCCACAGTGGTAACAAGAAGTGCAACACGTGAAGGGACTGCCATCACGGATACACAATGAATGCCCTAATTTGGAATGTTGGAGGGCTTCACACCTCGCTTGATAGGTTAATATTGTTGTTACACAAACATCGTGTGGAATTGTTAACAATAATTGAGCCAAAGCAGCGGGAGACGCATCTTGATCACTATCGTTTGAAATTAGGTTATGATGAAGGACTATCTACTTGTGGAGGTAATATCTGGGTTTTTTGGAAATATTCCAGTTTTCATTTCATATGATAGAACATGGCAGTCAAACTTCATTATTGCATTTTACTCTGCATCGACTACAACAGCCCTTCAACTGGTCAGTTGTATATTGACAGAAGGAAGGCAGTTATGGAATTCTTTATTAGATACCTTTCATCGAATAACAGATCCATCGATAGTTGGAGGAGATTTTAACACATTCTTAACTTTGGACGAAGATTCCGGTAGAACAACACCAACGCTGTGTTCATTAGAGGATTTTAATGTCTGTATACATGATTGCCAACTACAACAGATTCCATTTGTAGGATCTCAGTACACATGGGCAAGGGGTTAAGGACACGGTCGTGTTATGCGTCATTTGGATAGAATGCTGTGTAGTCTATCTTATGCAGCATTATTTTCAGATATAGTGGTCCAACATTTATCAAGGGCGACATCAGATCAATCCCCTTTATTGTTTACATGCAAACAATTGCAATCGTGGACGGTAGTGCCATTCAGATAATTAAACGCATGGTCGCAACTTGAAGACTTTCTCTCTTATGTAAGCTCTCGCTGGCCGACATATCCAATGATAGGAGGCATGCGTGGATTGTATCACAAGATGCGCCTACTAAAACTCGATCTCAGAAAATGGAATAAAGGTGTCTTCGGAAATATATTTAGCAATGTAGAAGAAGCTGAAAGTAATTATGCTAGAAGGGAAGCAGCATTTGATCAGCAACCAACTCAAGAAAACCGAGAGGCTTACTCTTAAGTGCAAGCTCAACTTCAGCACGCCAATAAAGCACAAGTTTCTTTTTTGGCACAGAAGGCTCGTGTTCGCTGGATGGAAGAGGGAGAAGCGAACACTTCTTACTTTCAGGCAATAGTCAAGGATAGATTTTGGCGACAACGTATATACGACAATTGCTTGATTCTGGAGGATCACGACTAGAGGATGAAGATTCTCTAGGTAATGCTGCAGTGGAATTATTCCAACATTTATTCACACACGAAGCAGTGGACGATGTGGAACAGTTTCTGCAACCAGTACCTTCGATAGTTACATCTGCAGATAATGATTTGCTACTGGCAATTCCGAATTTGGCAGAAGTAAAAGCAGCGGTATGGAACCTAAATCAAAATAGTACAGCAGGCCCAGATGGTTATAATGGACACTTTTTCATAACATTTTGAGAAATCATAAAAACTGATGTTTTATGTGCTACTCAAGAATCCTTCATTAGAGTCCCACCTCCACAGGTCATGTCCTCCTCACTCATCACATTGATCCCAAAGAAAACAAATCCAGTTACATACGCATATCACAGACCTATTTGCTTATCAAATTTTATCAGTAAGGTGGCCACAAGGGTAATTGCATCTCGTTTGTCTTCACGACTTACAAAATTAATCTCAAAGGAACAAATTGGTTTTTTAAAGGGCCATGATATAAGTGAGCATGTCCTAATGGCAAACAAAATGATACATCTGATTGATCGAAAGACAAGAGGTGCTAATGTCATGATCAAACTGGACACGGCCAAAGACTTTGACTGTGTGGATATATCTTCAGACAATTCATTGTCGTTTTGGATTTCATGATCAATTTATAAGAATTCTGATGAATAACATGAGTTCCTCTAAATTATCAGTGATGGTTAATGGTGCATCCTATGGCTTCTTCTCACCTTCAAGAGGAGTGAAACAAGGTGACCCTTTATGACCTTTGCTTTTTATTTTGAGCTCTAAAGGATTTAGTAGGGGTCTAAATCATCTATTCCAGAACGGATCGTTAAGGGGTTTCGCATCTGGAAGAGTACCCGCAGTTTCTCATTTGGCTTATGCAGACGACTTGTTGATTTTTCTTAATGGTTCAACGCATACTGTGAAAACAATTCAACAATTTTTGACATCATATCAAAAGGCATCGGGTCAATTAGTGAATTACAATAAAAGCCAGTTTGTCACCAGTTCTTATGTCTTTCCTCATGCCTTATCTGTCATAGGAGGTATCCTTGGTATGCAATCCTCTGCTCTACCAGTCAAATATCTAGGCTCTTATTTATACAGAGGAATCAATCGTGTCTCATATTGTACTTCTCTTCTACAACATTACGACACAAAGTTAACGGGTTGGGCTCGACATCTACTTACCCCAGGAGGCAGATTGACATTAATAAAATCTGTATTAGCATCTCTTCCCCTACATATAATGGCTGCAGTGAGTTTACCTAAAAGTGTACTGACTGCAATTAGCAAGAAAATGGCTCATATCCTATGGGGATCATATTATCATTAGAGGTCTTGGCATTCTGTTTGACAACCAGAATTAGAGGGTGGATTAGGGATCCGGAATATAACTTTGTTGCAACAGGCCTATGATTGCAAATTATGGTGGAGTTACCATACTGAAAACAATGTTTGGTCTAATTATATGAGAAGCCGTTATGGCTTTAGATCTGAATATAGCTAAAGATTATATGACTCACCAAGTTGGAAACGTATTTGCTCAATACACACAATTTGCTCAAACCTTGCGAGCGGCGAAGTGGATCAAATCTGGCTTTCATCATCAACATGAAATTTTACAATAAGACAAGCATATGAAGACATCCACATTACACGCATGACATTCCTATCTCATAAGTATATATGGTGGAAAAGAATGCCATTGTCTGCCAGCATACTACTCTAGTGACTGTATCATCGAGCAATTCCAATGGAAGAAAATCTTACACGGTTTCTACACATCTGTCCAACAATCTGTCCTTTCTGTAAGATGGCATCTGCGACTACTGATCATATATTCCTTCGATGTAATATTGCACAAGATGTATGGCTCAGATTCACATTGATATTGGATAGACCTATCAGATTTGAGAGTAGTATTCGAATGTACATGCTAAAATGGTGGCTTTCCTCGACAACAACTTCAATTGTTGGACACTTTCGAGTAGTTGCCCCTATAATGATTTGTTGGGCAATATGGAAGACCTATACCAATAATGTTTTTGGCGAGGTAGATATACATCCCTCCAACATTTATGCTATGGCACGCCGTCTATGTTATGATTGGTCACACACTATCAAAACAAAGTTGGCCAAAAATAATCCTTGTCTCATTTCACATGGTCTAACTCCTTACATGTGCACCAAATGCGTTAGCATTCTGAAATGGAAATTCCCGCCATCGGGTAAGCTAAAACTCAATGTGGATGCCTCTGCTGGACGAGCTAGTGCTACAGTAGGGGCTATACTGGGAAACAGTGAAGGTAGCGTAGTTCCTACGATCTCTTCTTCACTGCCTCATCTGCCTCCTCTACGAGCAGAAATACAATCGATCCTATTCAGTTTAATATACTTTGGACAGAATTATAGCGGCATCCTAATTGAAACTGATTGTCAAAAAATAGCATGTACATCAGATTCATCTCTATCGTCACTTACTAAATTCAGAAGTCTGCAGCAATTTCTACAACTTACGGGAAGCCACATTAGATGCATACCAAGAGAAGTGAACATGGTAGCCCATCGTTTGGCGCAGCATGCACGACTATATCCGTTGACAACATTCTATTTAACTAAAGAATCGCTTCCCACTATGGCCCGTGGATATTATAACACAGACTCCACAACATATGTCTTGTGATGCTAATCAACAACTATATTGCTTGTTCCATCATGTTGTTGCCTCTATCATATTGATGCAAGCAACTTCGGTATGGCTTTCTCCTTTTACAGCTTCGTTGTATTACATTGCATTCTATATCATAGTTATACTGATCTCTAATACTTTTTCTAATTGTCTGCTGAGACTTTTCATATGGATACGTGTCACCGGAATCAAAGCCATGGTGGAAGGCGTCTCTAATTTGCTGTTACCTTGTTTCATGATTGACCAAGGTAATGTCGGTAAGTGGCTATTCTTCTTACGCAATTTCTACATCAATTTTGATATATACTTCTCACACATTCATTGGTATAAATTTTGCGAGCACAACGATTCTGGGACAATCAACAACACGAACATAGCAGGAAAGCATGATAGAGTATCAAGAGTTCAATGGCAATTCCAACATCAGCATCATGGATTCACTTTCGACTCATGGGACAACAATGCAGGATCTCTCACTACCATATTAGATTTTGGTTATCACACTCTAGTTTTTTGAATTCAATCATTACTATTATCCTTTGTATTTCATTTTTTTTTGTTTTTTGGATGAAGGACGGATGGTACCGTCCTGTGATTTTATTAATAATATGTCCTCAATTGTGGCAGAGGAATACCGTGGTTACATTTAATGTAGAGACTCTCCCACGCAGAAATAAATTAAATGCATGATATATACAAGTGAACCTGCAAAACATATGCAACATATTTAAAGCACAAAGTCTTAGCATCGACAAAGATATATACAAATCTCTAAAATAAAATAATTCTGTCAGCCGATTACCTTCAATTGTGCGTGTGTCCGTATGTTGCATTCCTGCGTTCGCCATTGATGTAAACCGCACAGGAAGAATAGTCAATAAAATATCAAGCATGTAGATGGATAAAAGAAAAGCAATACTCCTGTACATACTGACGTTGCCTGCATTCGCAATGAATACATGCAACTCCATTTGTGTCCAGCCGTATGGAGAACATGCAGTGCTGCAGCCTCCGCCTTGGACCCACCGCATGCTCATGAAGAAAAACAATATTATCCACACTATGTGTATGTTCAATAAAATCAAATTTTGTTTGAAAAAGCAGAGGAGAGAAAACATATCGACGTTGCCTAAACCAAGGAATGACATAGGCAACCCGAGATAATGACTGCCAACCCAATGGGAGACTTCCATTAAAGACGCAGATGAGGGACGGAGGTATCCAATAATATAGCTCCACAAACCTCGCATGGCAAACGTGTGAATGAAGCATATGTAATCGCCCCCAGCGAACGCAGTCCATACCTGGAAAGCCAGTGTGCAGCCATATTTGCTTCCCTCGGGCAATATTGCAATGATGATGCATCAAGGCAAAGGAAATCAACTGCTCGCTGAAGATCCACTAGTAGAGAGCCTGTGTAGTGTCCCAGATGCGATAGATAAGTGAGCAACGATCTGCAATCCATCTCAACTATTAGTCTATCATAATCTCATGCAAAAAATAGTAGGCTGTAGATCAAAGCCATAAGCTTGGCCCATAATGATGTCGTGAGCGGCAAAGGGAATGCAATGCCAAAAACAAAATCTCTTAAGTCGTTTCGCAAGATAGCTCCTGCAGTTGCCCCTATCCGGCCAACAACCTTATCAATATTTAGCTTAAATCGTCCCGACGACAGCAGCTCCCAGCGGACGATCCTGTGACGACGCTGACGTAATGTCGGGGAAAAACCCTATGCTATCAAGTGGGGCAATGACATGGAGAATTTGCGCCCTTTGGTCGATGCACACCATATAAATATGTGATCTCGCACTCTCTCCAATAAACGGTGGTATGAGAAGCTACTTTCTCCAAATCTGATAGATGCAAAATTCTTTTCAAATCACCCACTCTGTGAGTGACGAAGCAACTGCTCTCAGCTGACCAGCTATAGAAACTGCGGATGAAGTTCGCCACCAACAAAGTAAGTATCCAAGAATAGTTGAATGTCGCAGAATTGGACCAGATATTAAAACCAAAATATCCTGCCATGTAGGCCGAATTGCAGGACATTGTAAGAATAAATGATCCCGCTTGTCGGAATGCATAGGAAAAAATACACACTGAGATGGGAATACCATCTGCCATGAACAAAGATTATCAACTAATGGCAAAGTGCGCATCCATAGTTGCCACAGAAAAACTCTCACCCCGGATGGAAGAGTAGGCCACCAAACAAACTTGGCACAATCAAACGTAGACATGTCAGAGAATAGCAGGCTGTAAACTGAACGCAACAAAAATTATCCTAATGAGTTGGCAGTCCAAGAGGTGCCATCAGGTGTATATTGAACGTGTTGCAGCATATATGTCTGAACTCTACTAATCCGCTTCCAAATCGGAGAATCATAGAGATTAGCAGATACCACCCCCATGTGGCCATACTTTGCACGGCTATATATTGCCCAAAGCGATTGGGGCTGATGGAATCGCCACCATAAATGACTGACATATTGCGGATCCCCAATCCGCCCAACTCCAAAGGACGACAAATTTGATCCCAAGAATGCCAATGATGATGGTCATTCCAAAGAAACTTGGCCATTTTCCAGTTAAGAGTTTTCAAGACACTCTTCGAAAGCGTGAACTCACAATTATATGCAAGGGCATAATGCCAAGTACATGACGAACAAAAACTAATCGACCCGCAAATGAGAGCAATTTAGCAGACCAAGAATTCAACCTTGCATCAAAGTGAGCAAGCAATGAGGTACAATAAGACACATGATTAATACCTTTGTATAAATATGAATCCAAATATTTCATTGGCAACTGTGTCAAGCGCATGCCCAATGTCTGCGATGCCCACGATCCCGATAATCCTGCTGATGTGTAATTTCTTAACCACTAACTAGCAAGTGCACTAGGTAAAATTGTAGAATAGCAGGCAAGAGGATTGTCGATCCCACGAGGAGTAATTTTAAGTACCTAAATTATTTTTTCGCCTTAATTTAAACCTAATCAATAAAATTTAATAAATTCAAAACTAACTATTAACTAAATTACTAAACCTTAAATTTTCCTTTTAAAGATTTTCTTGACTAGTTTTTGCTCCAGTTGAATTATTTTCTCAAGTGTAATCCACTCTTTAACCAAAATAGTTAACTAGTTTCTATTCCGAACCGCTAAGGAAGAAATTCCCTATTTTAATTTTTACCTAGTGTCTTAGCATACAAACCTAATTTAATTTGATAAACTCCATATCCCTATGTGAATTTTAATCAAATAAACCAGATTAAAAGTTTATGGAATTTCCTAGTTTCAATAACCTTTAATTATTAAATCCTGGCAATTCCCTTATAGAAATCGAATCTATCACTAGTCAATTTTACTATAAGGTTGTTGTTGTCACGATCGTAATTAATATCTTCACCTCCCGGTTCATCAAAATTAATTATGTGTTCTATTAATAGGTAGTTAATCTATTGATGCAATAAGAACAGCAACAACAATTAACGGTTGGAATTAAACTAGTAAATTAAATAAATCAAATAGGGAAAACTAAAACATTAAAACATCAACATAATTCAACTTTCACAAAAACTAGTCAAGAAAATAGAAATTTAGCCATAGATTGAATCCATACTATCAATCATATCTATGTATAATTGCATAAAAGAGTAGTAGAAAAAGAAACCGCGTATAAAATTACACTGCACAGCAGCGTCAGAATCCGTGCTGATGGACTGCAGACGCCCGCTGACGGCTGTTAACATCAGGTTGAAGCTAACGCGATGTGATTGCTGCACTGGTTTTGTTGGCTGGCGTCGCTAACATGGCGGACAGAGAAGCTGATGGACCGATGCTGCACTTTCTTTTTCTCTTTCCTGCCTTGCTGTCAGAACTGCTGGCTGGGCAACTTTTGCACTTTTTCTTTTCTGATTCTGATGGAAAAGTGATGGAGAGAGAGGATAAACAGGCCTTGGGAAACGCGAGTGGTTGTGGGGAAAATCTTCAAAGCTCGATGCTAATCTTTGAACGCTTTCTCCATTTGGTTTTTATACACGCAAAAATGCATAGAAAGAGCTGATCCGCTCCATTTTCTCCTGAACTGCCAGTGAATCTCAGCAGCTTATTGATATGATTTCATTTAATAGTTTGATTTCAATCTGTTTGAAGTTTATCTGTTCTTTTTTCCTGCAATATTAAATAAAATGTGTGGCGCCCAACTAAAAATAAAGATTACATTTAGCTAAATAACATAACCTTCAACATCATTTAAGTAGTAAATCAGTTAAGCTCAGAAAATAAAGTTAATTTAGCTAACAAAATTAATATTTTTCATTTAATCACGTGAACACTTCCATTATTCAATTTGATCGTTTTTATTACTTTTTTGCATCGATTGACCCAAATACTGCTCGATATAAATGGTAGAGTGTATAAATAATATGTATAAAAATTGATTATATCAACTACCCTCCACTTAGCCTTTGATCGTTCTCGAGCAAATAAAGAGACTTTGAAGAAAATATGCTTAATCTTTCTTCTAAAGAACATGCATCAGCAATGATTTCACAAAAAATAGTCACAAAGTACAATCGAAATGACCAATTGAATAACTTTATAACTCAAATATCAACTATACTTATCCCATGTAATCGAGGTGTGTGTGTAAATAGCCAATCTCCAGCTTTCCATAGACAATCAGTTGAAACTATGCAAATTATGACTCATGAACATCCCATAAGTTTACTTTTCCTACTCGCTCTCCACTGATGTAGATGATTCAAGTCAACAAAGATCAAGTAGGACTTTTAAGCTTGTAATGTTAAGCTAGGGACTTGGTTTCACGAAGGATAAGGAATTCAAAGAAAATTTAAGAGAGCTTGCAACAAAATGGCATGCACATGAAACAAACTCTTTTTATAATTCAAAAACCCTCTCCATCTTTTGAAAACAAATCACCAAAATCAATTTCAAGCTTTTTATATAATCAGCCATATAATTGTCTTTTTTCTTTTCTTTCCTTTCTTTGGATGTTTTTTTCATCCTTTTTTCTTTTTTTCTCTTTCTTTGAACTTTTATTTTTCTTTTTCATCACGATTCCCTTGTAACGACATATTTGTACACCCTTCAAACCTCATCTCATCGTTGCAACCACCTATTCTTCATCCCAAGTAAAGTGCCATATAAGATCTCTTAAACAGGGACACATAAGGATATAAATTTTTATCAAGTAGGATAAAATGAAAAGTTAATGAGGTTTAACAACAAAGAAAATTGAATGGGGTCTCACCATTCTTACTAATCCGGCTCAAAAAGGGTACTAGGGAACAAATGATCATATGGATGGCTAGAAAGGCTCAAACGGTCCAAAGAACGCCTATGACTATCACCTCTAAGGCAACTTGAAATCATCTAATAATTTTGCCTCGAGAAGTAATGAAGTAAGTTCTAGAATGGCACAAGATGTATGATAAGCATAATTCTTCACTACCATCCACAAATAACACGATATGGCTATATGTGCGCAAAGAGTCTCAAATTACATAGAATAAAATATATTCAACATCGAATCAATCCATTATTCCAAAGGTATTTCTCATGTATTATGTAACTACATATGCAAAATAATTCACATCCACATATTCATATAAGATAAAAAATCAAAATTAACGTACATTTAAGCATTTTTCTTTTCAGATACATCAAAAATCATGCATTAGTCTAACCCCCTACCTTCCACATAGAAATTAACATTATCCTCAATGTTATGAAAATGAAAGAATAATAAGCATAGGGGCAAGAAACTTAGTTGATTTGATGCAACGTCATCTCTCAATATTGTAGTGAGCCACATATACACCATATGCATACAATCTTGGGACAAACATCTTTTACAACGGTCTCGCAATCTTTATTCCTACAAAACAACAACAAAGACGCATAACACCGAAAAAATATGACTCTAAAACAATAACCATTACAAAAGCTTGCAAGAAAAAATTGAAACATTCATTGCTCAAAAGCCTCTGAATGTATTTCAATGGAAAAAACTTGCAAACTTTTGACACTAACAAAACAACATATCAAAAACAACAAAAATTACAAGGGAAAGAAGTAGTTCTGAATTTATAGTCTACAGCTAGACTTCCCGAAGTTCCTTTTCATGGTGGATCATACAAGCGAAATATCTTCTTATCTGATAATCAAGAAGCTTCAGTATTCAATCTTCTCAGACGACTACCATACACTCTGATTTGTTTAACCTTCTCGAATTCCACCTCAACGTCTCCAGAGGAACATATTTTCTTTATAACACCAGATATTGATTTGTCTAACAAAACTTTTTGACCCTATTGTAATTTATTTTCAAAAATGATTTCATTTTCTCTGCCTCTAAATTTATCGTTACTAGGAGTGCTTTCTTCAAAAGAGACTTTAAAACAGTATTAACAGAATAGTAATCATCATCTTTCCTAGGGTGTTTTAAATCTTTCAAAACATGTAATTTCGGTTCCTCATTACCTACTCTTACAATTATGTCTCCATTCAGCACATCAAATACACTCCTAGCTGTGGCTAAAAATGGCCTTGCAAAAAGAATCTTCGAATTAGAATCATTAACCTTATCTAACACAACAAAATCAACAGGAAAAATGAATTTATCGATTCGAACTAAACATCTTCAACCATTCCTCTTAGACATTTGGTTGATCCATAAAAACGTACAAAGAAATTGGTTGGTTTTAAGTCTTTCAACTTTAATTTTTCAAATACCAAGTAACGCATGACATTAACACTAGCACCAAGATCACATAAAGCATCATCAAAATCAAAATTACCAATTGAGCAAGGAATATAAAAACATCCAGGATCTTCTTGTTTCGGTGGAAATTTATCTTGTGTAGGACATGCAAGGAACCACTAGAAGGGGAGTTGAATAGTGGGTGTGAAAAATTTGGTTTTTAAAATTTTTTTAACCAAAAAACAAACTTTGAAAACAGTTTCTATTTTCAGGACCTGTTTTACAACGTTTTCGAAACTAGGTTATAGGTCTTCAAAAATTCTAAAATTTGGAGAGATCTTAGTCTCAAATGTTCTGATCTTCTAAAAATTTCAGATTAAAATTCAACCTTTAACCCTTTCAAAAATTGTTGATGGTAAGATTGCGCAAATCTCCCAGAAATGGCAGTCTGACTTTAAAACTTTATTCCGATTAAATGGTTGTTTCAAATGGTTTGAGAATTTAATGATAAACCCCTAATATTGTGTATTTAATTGGGTTGAAACAGTTTTGAAAAAATCTTTTGGGAAGTTAGTCAAAAACGTTCAAAGTCTCAACCTTTGCAATCCTAAAAATCAGACTGCATTAGTCTCAGAACTTTTGACGTTTGGATGACTTATGCTTGTCCAAGAGGGTTGAAACTTGTGCCAAATGAACCTTAAAACGTGTGGCTATGTTTCTAGAAATTTTGGTGATTTTTGAAGTTAGTTTTCTATTTTTAAGAACGTGATGAAAATGATGCACTGTGCTGGAAACTGAAAGTAAGTGCTGAAAAGTAAAGAACACAAGGAATTTTATACTGCTTCAGTTAAATCAACCTATCCAGTCTTCTAGGATACCTTCCTTAGTTATAATTAATTACAAAACAACAATCAACACCTTACCACACAGGGTTGATGGAGTTACTCACTAACTCTAACCCTTTACAAACCTTGTAAGCGATTACAATGATCTCAAACACCACAACCGAGTGGAGGCAAGATTGATCACACCTTGATCAATCTTTTACAAAAATATAGCGTGTACGGTGGTATATATGAAGCCTATTCTATATGTATGAATATGAATACAATAAGCTTTAAGAAAGAAGAAAGAAAGAAAGTGTAGAAGGAAAGTGTAGAAACGTTTTTTTCCACTCTTGGACTTGTAAGACTTTTCTTATCTTTTTTCTGCACCTCTTCTCCTCTTTTTAACTCCATATGGCCGCCCCCTATTTGCATTTTCTTCTCCTTGGAAATTATCTTTTAAGTCCTTGGAAGAATACCTTACATCATTGTGACATTCACTTGCTTACTTGGCAACCCTTCATTGGATGATCATCTTGGCTTTGCCTATTTGACACTCATTGATTGGATGAAAGTTGTCATCATTTGATGAATGTATAAATCTGAAAATAATACTCAAAAACATGTGCCAATTAGTCGTAAAAATGTTGCCATAAGTCACATAATAAATTCAATAAAATTTGCAAGACAATTCATCACCATTAACTTCATAAATTTCGGCCAACACATTCAACACATGCTGAAATTTTCAGCATGTGCAATATTCAAGATATATTCAAAATATTACCATATTAGTATCAATCCTTGAATATTGAGAAGAAAATTTATCACCATTAAGTTGACAATAATCGGCCATTATAGCACACACATGCTGAATTTTAATCATGTGCCATATATGTGACATAGTTTGAAACATTACCTTGTGTAGCTCCCTTCTTTATATAACCAACCTTATGTACTTCATTCTTGGCCAATCAAGATACCAACTAGGCTCCGCATATGCTCCATCAAGGCTGTAGTATGCGTGTATGAGGCTTGAGCATGTGCTGAATTTCATTTTTGTAAACTTTGTAAAATAGTGCACAATAATTATACACATATGATATATTCCAATCAGCCCTTAATTGATTTTTATAGAACACTTTGAAATATATAGAGTATGTAAAAAGTGTCTATATACATGTTATATGTCATGCCAAAAACGTTCCATGTGTCGGATTCGTAGAAAACCGAATTTTCGACTTTTGTCGATTATACAATTTTTTTCCGATTGAATTCAAACTCTTAGCACATGTTATATATATTTTGTCACACATAATATACATAGAATAACTTGAATATTCAGCTGTAATGGCTGAAGTAAGTGGCGCCCCATGTGCTTAAAATGTTGAATTTGAAATCTCCACAATTTGGCCTTAATTGGGGGTGATTTCTGTGTGCCAACATGGAATGATTTCATGGATGAATATAACATGTAGACCACGAAATATCTGGTCATTTTTCAAGTGTAGGGGCTGGCTATCTATATATGGCAAGTACGTGACACGTTGGCGAAGTTTCGGTATTCACCCGATACGACAATTTTTGGTTTAGAACCTTGTAACCTGTCGTAATAATTTTATCATCACCATGACTTATATCATATGATATAAGACCTGAATATACTCATAAATATGAGGTAAGTATAGTGGTGTGACGTTAACGTATGTTCGTAAAATATATCACGTGTCAGTAGTATGTTAGAATATATGTGTATAGTGTCTTTTAAAAAAATCTGAATATATATATATGTGTGTGTGTGTGTGTAAAAGGCGTGTGAGATAAGTGGGAAAGATCTTTCCATTCTTCAATTTGTTGCCTTTGTGCCTTTTCCAAAGATGGCTTCATTTAATGAACTACTTAGTTCATTTAACTAAGTCCTTCACTCAATGAACTAGTTTAGTTCATTAATGGTGACACCTGAAAATAGTTCAAACACAACAAATGTTCGCCATTTGATGTAAGCTTTAAAGCTTCATGACTCGTTAGTACGGCAACATTATATATGAACTATATATTGCAGGTTTCATGCAAAAACGTGTCAAGTCATAAAACGTGTCATGCATTTCTTTAGTGCACGTTATTTAAATCATGCATTTTGTAATCACTCAAACCCATTTTTCTCAACAATCTCCCCCTTTTGATGATTTACAAACCTAAGTTCATGATTTAAATTTTGTCGCTCCCCCTCCAATTGTTCGCAAATTCAAATTTTGAATTTTGAATTCTCTCCCCATTGATTTGTGCAATCAATCTCTCTCTCCAATCGATCTCTCCCCCTTAAATCATGCATTCTCTCCCCATTTATTTTGGAAATACAATCAAAAGTGCATGTAAGTATGGAGATATCAAAAAAAATCATGCATTTCAAATAATAAGTGCGTTCTTAAGGGTTATTTATTCAACCCTTTGAAAATGTCCCTTTTGGTACCCAAATTTGGGTGACCTTTCTAGGTCTTCTAAAAGGTGAGAAAGGAGATGAAGATATAATATAGTAGACTTTCAGTGCAAATCCGTTTGGACTTTGGCCAAGAATTCTATATGCGCATAGTGTGGTATGTGTTTTTGATATGCTCTTGTGTTAGTGTGCATAGTGCGTGATCTAGATGGATGGAATGAATGTCGTGTATACATCACTTGTTTCTTCTCATATCTATATGGCACATAATTATATTTTGCATGATATGAAGAAGTAGTATGACGAGATGAGGGGAGAGAGGGTGTTTGCGTCATCCTAGACGCCATGTTTGCTTTAGGTGTGTCTACTTTCTTAGACAAGACGAATTTGGTTAGTTTAATTGATACGTCATTTGTCTCAGTGTATCCTTATCCGGTTTTATCACTATCATGTTTTTGTGATAAAATAATGCGATCTAGCATGTTAGATCCCGTGTCAAATTGTTTCATCATTTTCTCTAAATCCGTATTCCTTGATTTCAAATTTGAAATCTCGGATCGCATTTCATTATTATGAGTAGTTAATGATGAGATCTCGGACTTTAATGCATTGATGATGCATGACGACTCTTCTTTTGAATCGTTTAATTGAGAAACAAGATTCGTGTTAGAGGATTCTAACAACTTCTTGTCTTCAATTAATCGTTTCTTTTCTTTTGAAAGAGTATTTGAGAACTTATGCAACTCTAAATATTGATTAAATAAATCATCATAAGAACAATCAGAGTCAGAATCAGAGTCGGAAGATACCTCATTCGATGCCTTAGATGTAAAGCATACTTATGCCTTTTGTTCTTCCGTATCGTCAGTCTCAGAGTCGGATGTGTCACTCCAAGTGGAGGCTTTGAAAGCTCTTATCCTTTGTTTAGCTTCTGAGACAAGTCTAGTTTTGATCCGACCCTTGTCAAGGTGTTTGTTTGTTTGTTTGTCCTTGTTAGGGCAATCATATGACAAGTGTCCAAGTTTCCCACATTCATAACACTTTATTTCTTCATTGTTTTTATTTCTATGGTTCTTAGATGATGTAGGATTGTGTTTGTTTTTAATTGATTTCCTCAAGATCTTTCTTAATCTTTTAGCCATCGTGATTAAATCTTCGTTATCGGAATTTGTGTCACTATTATATACGACGTATTCATTTGATTTAAATGCTACTATAGCCTTGTCATTTTTAGAAATAGACTCGGAATTTCTTAAAGCGAGTTTGTTTTCATATACCTTTAAAGATCCGATTAGTTCCTCCATTTTTATTGATTTGGTTTCCTTGCTTTCCTGTATTGCTGTGACTTTAGGCTCCCATTCAGATAGAAGACTTTGTAGTACATTTTGGACCTTTTCCTGCGTAGAGAGAGCTTTGCCAAGAGACTCAAGAGAATTATAGATGTTAGTCAATCGTAAATCCATATCAACAATAGACTCATTTGGCAATATTTTAAAAGACTCAAGTGTGGACATAAGCATATTAATCTTGGACTTCTTTACTTGGCTAGTCCCTTCATGTTTCATTTCAAGAATTCTCCACATCTCTTGAGCACTAGAGCAATTAGACACGTAACTAGACTCACTTTACTTTGACCATTTAAGAGTAGTTGCATGGCTTTAGCATTCATACTTAGTCTCTTTTTATCATCACTAGTGTATTCTTGTTTTGGTTTTACAACCTCTAGAGTGACACCATCTATAGTAGATAATTTAGTAGGAACAAATGGACCGTCTTCTATGATGGACCATGGATCAGTATCAATAGCCATAAGAAAAAGTTTCGTTCTTAATTTCCATTGGATAAAGGACTCACCATCATAAAGAGGAGGCCTTGCTGTTGACATTCCTTCTTGCACGGTTTTGTAACTAGTGGTTGCCATCTCACTTAGATCGTTGGATCTTCTTGTTGTGAGTGTTCATGCGCTCTGATACCACTTGCAGGACCTGCAAGGTACACTAGAAGGAGAGTTGAATAGTGTGTGCAGAAAATTTGGTATTTAAAATTTTTTTAACCAAAAAAACCAACTTCTGAAAATAGATTCTGTTTTCAGGACATGTTTTGCAACGTTTTAAAAACTAGGTTACATGTCTTCAAAAATTCTGAAATTTGGAGAGATCTTAGTCTCAGATGTTTTGACTATCTCCTAAAAATTTCAGATTAAAATTCAACCTTTAACCCTTTCAAAAACCGTTGATGGTCAGATTGCGCAAATCTGCCAGAAATGGTAGTATGAATTCAAAAATTTATTCCGATTAAATGGTTGCTTCAAATGGTCTGAAACTTCAATGACAAACCCCTTATTATGTTTATTTAATCGTGTTGAAACAGTTTTGAAAAATTCTTTTAGGAAATTACTCAAATACGTTCAAAGTCTCAACCTTTGCAAACCTGAAAATCAGACAGCACTAGACTCAGAACTTTTGACGTGTGGATGACTTATACTTGTCCAAGAGGGTTGAAACTTACGCCAAATGAACCTTAAAACTTGTGGCTATAATTCTTGAAAGTTTGGTGATTTGTGAAGTTCGTTTGCTATTTTTAAGAATGTGATTAAAATGATGCACTGTGCTAGAAACTGAAAGTAAGTGCCGAAAAGTAAAGAACACAAGGAATTTTATACTGGTTCGGTTAAATCAACCTACTCCAGTCCTCGAGGATACATTCCTCAGTTATCACTAATTACAAAACAACAAACAACACCACACCACACAGCGTTGATGGAGTTACACACCAACTCCAACCCTTTACAAACCTTGTAAGCGAATACATTGATCATGAACACCACCACCGAGCGGATGCAAGATTGATCACACCTTGATCAATCATTTACAACAATATAGCGTGTACAGTGGTATATATAAGCCTATTCTATATGTATTAATATGAATACAATAGGCTTTAAGCGAGAAGAAAGAAAGAAAGTGTAGAAACGTTTTTTTGCTCTCTTGGACTTGTAAGACTTTTCCTATCTTTTGTTTGCTCCTCTTCTCCTCTTTTTAACTCCATATGGCCGCCCCCTATTTGCATTTTCTTCCCCTTGGAAATTATCTTTTAAGTCCTTGGAAGAATACCTATCATCATTGTGACATTCACTTTCTTACTTGGCAACACTTCATTGGATGATCATCTTGGCCTTGCTTATTTGACACTCATTGATTGGATGAAATTTGTCATCATTTGATGACTGTATAAATCTGAAAATAATACTTAAAAACATGTGTCAATTAGTCATAAAAATGTTTCCATACGTCACATAATAAATTCCATAAAATTTGCAACACAATTCATCACCATTAACTTCATAAATTTCGGCCAACACATTCAACACATGCTGAAATTTTCAGCATGTGCAATATTCAAGATATATTCAAAATATTGCCATATTAGTATTATATCAATCCTTGAATATTGAGAAGCAAATTTATCACCATTAAGTTGACAAAAATTGGCCATTATAGCACACACATGCTGAATTTTCAGCATGCGTCATATATGTGACATAGTTTGAAACATTATCTTGTGTAGCTTCCTTCTTTATGTCACCATCCTTGTATAATTAATTCTTGGCCAATTAATATGCCAACTAGGCTCCACATATGCTCCATCAAGGCTGTAGTAGGCGTGTATGAAGCTTGAGCATGTGCTGAATTTCATTTTTGTAAACTTTGTAAAATAGTGCACAATAATTATACACATATGGTATATTCCAATCAGCCATTAATTGATTTTTCTAGAACACTTTAAAATGTATAGAGTTTGTAAAAAGTGTCTGGATACATGTTATATGTCATGCCAAAAATGTTCCATGTGTCGTGTTCGTAGAAAACCGAATTTTTGACTTCTGTCGATTACATGATTTTTCTCCGATTGAATTCAAACTTTTTGCACATATTATATATATTATGTCACACATAATATACATAGAATAACTTGAATATTCAGCTCTAATGGCTGAAGTAAGTGGCGCCCCATGTGCTTAAAATGTTGAATTTGAAATCTCCACAATTTGACCTTAATTGGGGGTGATTTGTGTGTGCCAACATGGAATGATTTCATGGATAAATATAACATGTAGACCACGAAATTTATGATCATTTTTGAAGTGTAGGGGCTGGCCATCTATGTATGGAGAGTACGTGACACGTTGGCGAAGTTTCGGTATTCACCCGATACGACAATTTTTGGTTTAGAACCTTGTAACCTGTCGTAATAATTTTATCATCACCATGACTTATATCAATGATATAAGACCTGAATATGCTCATAAATATGAGGTAAATATAGTGGTGTGACGTTAACATACGTTCGTAATGTATATAACGTGTCGGTAGTACGTTAGAATATATGTGTATAGTGCCTTTTAAAAAATCTGAATATATGTGTGTGTGTGTGTAAAAGGCATGTGAGATAAGTGGGAAAGAACTTTCCATTCTTCAATTTCTTGCCTTTGTGCCTCTTCCAAATATGGCTTCATTTAATGAACTACTTAGTTCATTTAACTAAGTACTTCACTCAATTAACTAGTTTATTTCATTAATGGTGTCACCTAAAAATAGTTCAAACACAACAAATGTTTGCCATTTGATGTAACCTTTAAAGCTTCATGGCTCGTTAGTACGGCAACATTATATATGAACTATATATGAAAGGTTTCATGCAAAAACGTGTCAAGTCATAAAACGTGTCATTCATTTCTTTAGTACACGTTATTTAAATCATGCATTTTGTAATCACTCAAACCCCTTTTTCTCAACATCTTGAACATTTTCATTTATATGATTACTTTTTTCAAGACTTTGTTTCTCCATTTAATTTCTTGAACTTTTCAATAAATTTTTAAAATTCCTCAACAAGTTCCTTTTGCTTAAGATTCACGGATAATTTTTGTGAAATTCTCGTTTCATCTTTCTTAATTAGCCTATTTAGATTGTTGCATGTATCGTTGTCTTCTCTCAATACTTCAGCTTCTACTTTCTCTTCATTCTCATCAGCTTCCTTAGTTTTATTACCCAGAAAAATTGACCGCTCGCTCTTGTTGTCCGTCGTCTTCCTATCATCAGTTTCATTCAAAGAGTTTGCTTCGCTGATTGTTTCATCTCCACTCATCAGAGTTATAGCATTTAGCTCCTTAGGATTTGTCTCGGTATTACATGGCAGACTTCCTTGAATTCTATTTGATAACATATTTGCTATTTGACCGACTTGGTTTTCTAAATTTTTAATTGACGATTCTTTACTCTTTATCAAGGCTTCTTGATTTTGAAATCTTGCTTCAGAGCTTGATATAAATTTTGCCAAAATATCTTCAACATTTATTTTCTTCTCTTAAGCGGTTGGAAAACCAGGAGGATGCCTAGATTTTGAGGTCGATTCCAAGAATTGACATTATTTCCCTATGCATTATTGTAGGTATTAGGATAAGGATTGTTAAATCTTTGATTTTGACCTACAAAATTTGCTTCATTAGGATAGAAATTTTTACTTGTGCTTGCTATTTGATTTTGTAGGCATTGATTTAACACATGATTACCACCACAATTTTCAGATGCTATTTTACCACCAATGCCTAGACTTTTTGAAATTAGAGAGGGTTGTGCCAATATGGCGGAGTTCGTGTCAAGCTCTAACACAGAAGCTCTCTTAGGGTTGATTCTTTCATTTGGCCACTGGCCCCCCGTTGAGGCCATCACTTCAAAGAGATTCCATGCTTCATCGGATTGTTTTCTCATTATAATACCCTCACTAACAGCGTATACCATTGATCTAACGCCATATTCCATACCATTATAGAATATTTGGACTTGCATCCATTTTGGTCGTCCATGTGGGCACCGTCTTAGGTAGTCTTTAAATCTTTCCCAAGCATCATATAAGGATTCCCCACTATCTTGAGCGAAGTTGGTTATTTCATTTCTTAATTTCATGGTTTTAGATGGTGGGAAATATTTGGTTAAAAAACTTGAAGCTAATTGGTCCCAAGTAGTGATAGAACCTGAGGGTAGAGAATTAAGCCAAGCTTTTGATTTATCTTTTAGGGTAAATGGGAAGAGTCTGAGCCTTATAGCGTCATCAGTGACCCCATTTTGCTTGAATCTGTCATATATTTCTAAGAAGTTAGAAATATGGGCGTTAGAATCTTCACTTGATAAACCATAAAATTGTACAGATTGTTGAATCATTTGAATTATAGCTGGTTTAATTTCAAAATTGTTGGCGGCTATAGTGGGTCTACGTATGTCTGGGGCAGCTCCCTCTACCCTAGGGGTTGCGTAATCTCTAAGGCATCTTTGGGCTTCTTGGTTATTTTCTGTCATGTTAATTGTTTCAATTTCGGATTCTTCTTGGATTTCTTGAATATTAACTCTCTGTGAATTAATTTTTGATTGCCTTACTATTTTTCGGTTATGTTTAGCAGTACCTTCAATATTAGGATCGTATAATAAAGGCTCGTTGGAACTGCGGGTCATGAACAATTAATCTAATTACTAAAAGCAACACAATACAAAAAAATCACAGAAAAATAAATAAGAAAACAAAACGGTTAGCAAAAGAAATTACGAAACTAATACTGCCCCAGACTAATTACAAATATAAACATAAGAAAACAAAAAAACAAAACAGACGTAAAAGGAAAGTAAATTATAAAATCGACAAAAGAGACGTAAAAAACAAAATAGACACAACAATGTTCTATTGAATTTTTTTAAAATGAAAATATTTTTATATATAAAATATATAATTAAAAGGCAGAATTGTGCCGAATCTTTTTTTTATATATATTAAACAAATAAAATCAGCCGAAAGAAATAAAAACAAAAGAATCACAACGAAAAAAATGTCAATAACAGAGAATCACACGAAGTGTCAAGGCCGCCTGCACCTCAACACAAATCCCGTATTGAATTTTTTTATTTTTCTATATATAATTTTGATTTAATCTCAAGGCTATAAATAATTATATGATATTAAAATATAGTCCCCAGGAACGGCGCCAAAAACTTGATATGTAATTTCTTAACCACTAACTAGCAAGTGCACTAGGTACAATTGTAGAATAGCACGCAAGAGGATCGCCGATCCCACGAAGACTAATTTTAAGTACCAAAATTATTTTTTGCCTTAATTTAAATCTAATCAATAAAATCTAGTAAAATCAAAAACTAATTATTAACTAAATTACTAAACCTTAACTTTTCCATTTAAAGATTTCCTTGACTAGATTTTGCTCCAGTTGAATTATTTTCTCAAGTGTAATCCACTCTTTAACCAAAATAATTAAGTAGTTTCTATTCCGAACCGCTAAGGAAGAAATTCCCTATTTTAATTTTTATCCAAAGTCTTGGCGTAAAAACCTAATTTAATTTGATAAACTACATATCCCTATGTGAATTTTAATCAAATAAAATAGATTAAATATTTATGGAATTTCCTAGTTTCAATAACCTTTAATTATTTAATCATAACAATCCCCTTATAGAAATCGAATCTATCACTAGTCAATTTTACTATAAGGTTGTTGTTGACATGATCGTAATTAAAATCCTCTCCTCCCGGTTCATCAAAATTAATTATGTGTTCTATCAATAGGTAGCTAATCTATTGATGCAATAAGAACACCAACAACAATTAACGGTTGAAATTAAACTAGTAAATTAAATAAATCAAAGAGTAAAAACTAGTACATTAAAACATCAAAATAATTCAACTTTCAAAAAAACTAGTCAAGAAAATAGAAATTTAGCCATAGATTGAATCCATACTATCCATCATATCTATGTATAATTGCATAAAAGACCAGTAGAAAAAGAAACTGCGTATAAAATTACACTGCACAGCAGCGTCGGTATCCGTGCTGATGGACTGCAGACGCCCGCTGACGGCTGTTAACGTCAGGCTGAAGCTGACGCGATGTGATTGTTTCAATGGTTTTGCTGGCTGGCGTCGCTGACATGCCGGATAGAGAAGTTGATGGACCGTTGCTGCACTTTCTTTTTCTCTTTCCTGCCTTGCCGTCAGAACTGCTAGCTGGGCAACTTTTGCACTTTTTCTTTTCTGATTCTGATGGAATAGTGATGGAGAGAGAGGATAAACAGGCCTTGGGAAACGCGAGTGGTTGTGGGGAAAATCTTCAAAGCTCGATGCTAATCTTTGAACGCTTTCTCCATTTGGTTTTTATACACGCAAAAATGCATAGAAAGAGCTGATCCGCTCCATTTTCTCCTGAACTGCCAGTGAATCTCAGCAGCTTATTGATATGATTTCATTTAATAGTTTGATTTCAATCTGTTTGAAGTTTATCTGTTCTTTTTTCCTGCAATATTAAATAAAATGTGTGGTGCCCAACTAAAAATAAAGATTACATTTAGCTAAATAACATAACCTTCAACATCATTTAAGTAGTAAATCAGTTAAGCTCAGAAAATAAAGTTAATTTAGCTAACAAAATTAATATTTTTCATTTAATCACGTGAACACTTCCATTATTCAATTTGATTGTTTTTATTACTTTTTAGCATCGATTGATTCAAATACTGGTCGATATGAATGGTAGAGTGTATACCGCCTGACTTTTATGAAAGTCTGCCAACTGGCTAGAAGAGTGTTGGTATGCATCTAAAAAGAGGCGAAACTACTGCAAGTTGGCAATTGAGCCATTTAAGAAAAACAACAATATCATCTGCAAACACCAGGTGTGATACTTGGGGCACTCGACCGGCATTAAATCCCTTGATTGTCCCTATCAGCATCAGCGACTTGAGCCCTCTTGAAAAGCCCTCTGAAATGAGAATGAATAACAACGGTGATAGCGGGTCACCCTGTTTTACTCCTCTTGACACCGAAAAATAACCTGCAGGCCTACCATTAATTATGACCGAACATCTTGTCGCTGCCAAGCTGTTTAAAATAATGCGAACGAAACGTGCGTTAAATCCCATGGCCAACAACATTTGGCTAAGCTAAGACCAGCTTACTCTGTCGGAGGCCTTAGCCATATCTAGTTTGACAATGACATGGCCACCACAGAATGGGCGATCTAAGACATGCACCAATTTTGTGCTAGTAATATTTGCTCAGTAATATCCCGTCCTTTTAGCGAGGGAGATAAGAGGACAAAGGAGTGGTGATTAACCGAGTAAGTACCTTAGCCAGAAAATTAGTCAAACAAATAGGCCTATAATCAGAGAATGTCTTCGGATTTATAACTTTCGGAATAAGTGTAATGAGCGATGCATCAAGTTGGCGTGGTGGTGGAATACCAAGAAAAAATTCTTGAACTGCCTTATGAACATCCATTTGTATTATAGACCAAAAGCGACGATAGAAAGAGCCTGGAAAATCCTCTAGGCCAGCGGCACTGGTTGGACTAAGATCCCAAACTTCCTGCTTAACTTTATGCAACTCAGGCAAAAGCCATCAATAAACTGTTATCCTCAGCAGTGAGCAACTATGGTATGCATTGTAGAATAGAATCAGGGGAAGAAGTCTGTTCCACAGAGAATAAATTTTGGAAAAACCTTATTGCCTCCACCTCAATATCCTATGAGGTACAGCACTCCACTCCATTTTCCTTAAAGATCCACTGGATTGCCTGCTTTCGCCTCCTTTCCTTCACTGTTTGGTGAAAATACTTAGTGTTAGCATCTCTGTCTTGCAGCCATTTGATATTGGCCTTTTGTTTCCAAAACAATAAAACTCTCGATTGTGCCAGCCGTAAAGAGGCCATACTCCTGTGATATTTTGTGCGTGTCAATTCGGATGAGGCCGAATCAAAGACGACCTCACATCGCAATGCATCCGCCTCTGCTACCGAGACAACGTCAAAAATATTGCCGAACACATCCTTATTCCACAGCTGCAAATGATGCTTAAGCTGTCTCAGCTTGGAATAAAAGCCTCTCATTCCACCCATTGTACTAAAAGATTGCCAATGATGAATAACAAAACTGTCGAAATCAGAATGGGTAGCCCAAACATCCAAGTAATGAAAAGATGCCGATGTTGAAAAGGAATCAGTCGTACATTCCAAATATAATGGGGAATGATCGGAGGTAGTGCGATTTAGATGTTGGTAGCGCACTGAAGTGAATAGATCAAAAAAGCCGAGGTACACAAGAATCGATCCAGGTGACGCCAAACTCTGCCCAAACCTCGACCATCACACTAAGTATAGAGAGATCCTTGAAAATTTATTAGCTGTAAAGAGCATGCTACAATACAATCATTAAAATCCTATAGCGAACGCAAAGTCGGTGATGATCGACCTTTATGCTCAAAGACAAGAAAGTGTTAAAGTCCCCATCAATAAGCCATGGAATATCTATAGATCCATACATATCAACAAGGTCCGTCCAAAGCGGTCGTCGTGCAACCTCCAAATGAAGACCATAGACAAAAGTGGTCCAAAAATAATCTCTAGATGCCAACCAATTAAAACGCAAAGAATGATTTTGTACTCCAAGTCGCTCGCCTTCCAATTGCAACACTGATGATTTCCAAAAAAATCCATATATGTTCATTACAAGCAGATTCGGATTGAGAAACACCAAATTTCAATCGATATGTAGTTAAGAATGTTGGCCTAGCTTTGGGCTCAATAATTACTAAAAGATGTAAATGATAACGCCGAAGTAATGCTAATATATGTTCAACAGAGGAACGAATACCTATGACACTCCATAGTAGCATCTTCATAGATTCGACAATACTTCAAATGAGTTTGAGAGTGCAGCCCGAGAATGGGTAAGCAGCGGTGATAAGGGCGTTGCTAACTGATTCTGTCGCCGTAGTCGCCTGGGAGGAATTTGAAAAGCAGCATCCTCGCATGAAGTCGGCGGTGTAAGAAGGATTCTTTCCTGTGAAGTTGAATGAATCACCACTGCTTGTACCAGATTTTCAATATATTGTAAAATTTCTTCATCCGTTTGTTCTTCGACTAAATCAGCACAGCAACAGTCTACCTGCAGCGCCCCGCACCCCGGCCCAGCCAGACACGGTACGCCCGCCGTACTTCACTATGGAGAGTACCAGGCGTCGATCCATAACATGTCGTAGTCCATGATAAACTACGTGGACTTTCATGCTTACGTGTCAACAAGTAAGCGAAACCATGGCAGAATAAAAACTCTAATTTAAAACATCTACGAAATCATCATTAGTTTTACAACCCAAATCATAAAGTACGGAAATTCTGATAAGTAATTGTTTCCATCACAACATCATAAAAAGTTCATCGATCACAATAATCTCGCCATGTCTCCTAGGCCATCCATCTCTTGCACGTCTTACGGGTAAGGAACCCTAGGTTCATCTTAAACCCATCCTACTTTGTTCCCTGCAGTCTCTGAGAGGAAAAATAGAGGGTGAGTGACAAAGTCACCAGCAAGTAAACTATAAATAATCGGGAATTAAAAGGGAAAGTACAAGAACCGAACCCCAAAAACAATTTTGGTTTAGAAACATACCTGACCTCCTTCCATTACCCGTCAATGATCAACACATAATGCATCAAGATCATAACTTAACCAAAATCGTCACTTATTAGAGAACACAACTATAAAAGATCGTAACTTATATAAGTTCATAACATATCAAGGATCAGTTCCATAAATCATATAAATGACGATTATGCAATGCATGACATGTACTATGCAAATCATGATATGATGCATTACATATACATATACGTACAACTTATTCTTTATGCTACAAAAATTTCTTGAATTATCAGTCCATATACACGGCCTCAATCCCTCGTGGGTTAGGCCCACTATCATGAGTGCTTGTCATACATATGCATAAAAGTGTCCTTTTTATTCATAATATAATTTCCGTGACGATACGAAATGTGTAAGACACTTAGTCTAATTAATTACGAAATTTAAGGGCTGCTGATTTTCAGCAATTCAGCACCCTTTCTTTTATCTTTCATGTGAGCCCATTAAGCTTCTTTCAATTTGGTGCCAAATTTGGGAAGCTGTTGTAGACATACCATTAATTAGTGATCGTGAGCCCAAACCATAGAACTAAGCCTAAGTCCATTAGAACAATGCCTTACAATGAGTTCCTCAATTCTGCTCAAAATTCCAGATTTGTGACGCCCACATAATTATGGTGATTTTTTTTGGGAAACGAGATTTTTATTATGATAACCCTCACTTGTGGCGGAGGAAAACCATATTACATCAAAATGAACAATGAAAAAAGTAGCAGTAAATGATTATCAACATCCAGTCTATATATGATATGCTGCATTCAAACCTTGCCAAGTAAAACCACCCTTGTGGATAAAACCTTGGCGAAGGAAAAATCGTACATATTTATTCAGATGGACTGTTGATATGCGCTATAGTGCAATGAATGACAATCATCCAGTCGCACACAATGGGTTCCTCGCATCCAGTCGGTATGCCCGTCAACGTCGAAGAAATGGAGCGCGATGCCTGTTTCCTTCCATGCATTCCAAACAATAGAGCAGCTGCGGGAAAGAAATAGCAGGGGAATTTTCCGCCGTCAATAATGATGCCAGACCCGGGTGACAGACGCATAAATTGTGCGGAGTAGACTGTCGATCCATGCTCTCGTCCACGCACAATAAAAAGATGTGTCTGAGTAAAACATAAGTCCAAGACATAATGAAACATGAGAGGTTAGCTGGGTGTAGATCAAACCTGCGCTGCCGACACAACCCAATGTGCCAGCAGAGATACTTGATACACGCCAATCCATATGGAAGACTTGTAATAATAGACAACAGAGTGTGCAAGCCAATGATGTCTGATGCATATTATGATGAGGATAGCCATGAGCAGAATAAAGAGGCCTCGCATTCATGATCAAAGACCACAATGGTGTTGTTGCCAGGCATACACCTATCAAGAAATCAAATTGTGGCGTCAGCGTGTGAAATATGATATACTGGAAGCAGCAGAATGAAAGAAAAGGAAGCGTACCAATTCTGCCTGTACTTATTGAAGTACAGGCAGGTAAAACTCGACGTAGCCAATCCTTGTGGAAGACTTTAGGTATGTGAATGAGGCGTTGTCGCTCCAAATGAGCGTTGTTGTTGCGGTGGCGGCCATTTATCACTGGAACAAAGACAGCATTAAAGATGATAAATATATAAAATATGCAGCAGTGAAGCAAATGAATACAATGCATACCGTGCCTGCCCGTGACTTTTACAGCACGGGCAGAATATAGTAAAAAGTGGCAATCCATTAGGTAGAATAGAATGTCATGCAGTGCGCAAGCTCGCCGATGTGAGATCCAACGTGACTGATGCCTGGACCATAGGTGGAAGATTGTGTCTGTTGAAAACACCCGTTGTAGGATGCATCATCGCGTGTTGAGCAAGATAATGAGCTGGCATATTAGTCTCACGATACGTGTGAATGATCTCCAACCGATGCTATTGAATCAGTGTATGTAGCTGTCGGATATGGTAATTTCCAGAAACCTGCCGTGGCTTGTGCAGACATGATAGCATTTGAGCACAATCAGACTCAATTATGAGCAAACGATAGAATGGGAGAAGATACATCAATCCAAAAAGAGTAGCCTGAATCTCTGCCTGCAAAGGTGTACTAGGAGGCAGACGAAATGAAAGTGCACGAACGCAACGACCATCTTGATCACGCAATATTGCCCCACCCGCAGCATAGTGACGGCCAACTGCTGCATCAACATTTAACTTGAGTCTACCTGAAGGAGGAGTTTGCCACCGTATAACACGGAGACGCGGAGGGCGAATCTGGGGAATCCAGGAGAGAGAGAGCGTTGGACCCGCTGCACGTTTGGATCCCTGGATCTTCAGCATCCACATGTGAATATCAAAGTGTATGGAATTATGCAGCCCCGCAGTCGAAAAGGTTGTAATGTCCCCATATACTAATTGCGCATACTGACGCCAAATGTTTGAAAATACAATTGATGGAATGATTATCTTTAGAACCCCAGATAGTGATGAAAAATTTGACCGATACCACCATGCTAATAAATATTTCCGCAGAGATAGAGATGCCGGAGGTACGCCATGCAATTTAGCAGCAAAAAAACTCCATAAATGTCGAATGCGGGTACAGTAAATGAATACATGGTCCATTGTGGCTGAGTGTTCCCTGCAAAAAGGACATTGCGTAGGATGCGCCACTAAGTATTGTCCTATGTAATCTTCAAATGGCATGGCGAAGTGAAATAAGCGACACAACAATAGTCTTATGGATGGAGAATGGTGTTTGAACCAAATAAATTTTGTCGATAGCAGTGTTGGTCATGACACCCTACATATAGCATAGGCCGACTTGAGAGTGAACACACATGTAGACGTAGCTGTCCATGAATGAAATGATCCCGTACCAGTTGTATGAGAGAGACAAGTGCGGTGAATTCGACATATAGATTTCCATACTACTGAGTCTGGAAGTCGCGGATGATAATCACCCCGCCTTCCATATTTCAAATGCATATACTGACTCCATAATGTATCGTGCCTTTGGTATGTCCACCAAATTCGACATTGATATGCCTGTTGCAATTCAATGAGGTTACGAAGTCCTAAGCCGCCTTCTTCAACCGGAATGGTGATGTTTTTCCATGCCACCCAATGATGTCTATCTCCCCAATAATATGTTGACATCTTTCTGTCTAGCATGCGGATGTTGGACTTGGGCATGCCGCCTGTCGCCAGAATGTGTAGCGGGAGAGCCGCAATGACAGAACGCAAAAGAACTAATCGTCTCGCAGAAGAGAGAAGGCGAGAATGCCAGCCGTGTAATAGGTCATCTACATGTTGTAAGAGGGTCGAACAGTGCATAGACCGAGTGATGCCCTTATGAAGATATGAGCCAAGATATCGAAAAGGCAAAGTTGTTGGTCGCATACCTAGGATTTCTTTGAATTTTTGGCAACGACGTGAAGTGATATTTGACGATGGTATGAAACTGCTTTTATTAAAATTTACCTTTTGTCCTGATGCAGTTTCATATGTAGTGAGAAATCAATGGAACCGTTGGAGGTTTCGCTGTGTACCTCGTAAAAAGATAAGCAAATCATCCGCATAAGCCAAGTGTGAGATATACATAGGTATTCTCCCCAGGCGAAATGATTGGACGCTCCCTGCTGCAACCAGTGCCTTCAGTCCGCTACTGAATCCTTTAGATGATAGAATAAACAGTAAAGGTGATAAGAGGTCACCCTGCTTGACTCCCCTGAAAGGCCGAAAATAGGGTGAAGGCTGCCCATTGATTAAGACTGACATCCTCGTTGCACTTAGGTGATTAATGATAATCCGAATGAAAAAATCTGAAAAACCGAATTTGCGCAGAAGTAGCTAAAGATATTCCCAGCTTACCCGGTCAAAAGCCTTCATCATATCTAATTTCAAACACAACTGAGATCTGCCTCTGTCCAACATGTGTACCATTTCTCGGCCCAAAAGCACTTGAGTCAAAATATCATGACCCGGAAGAAAACCTGTTTGTTCCGGCGAAATTAACTGTTGTAGCAGCTGACTCAAACGAGTGGCAATGATACGAGTGCAAACCTTGCTTAGGAAATTTGTAAGACAAATAGGGCGAAAATTTCCAAATGTCTATGGCGACTGTGTTTTTGGGATAAGCATAAATAACGCACTAGCCATGACAGTCGGTTGTGGAACTCCAATGAAAAATTCTTGCACTGCTTTTAGAACATCCAAATGTTTTATAGGCCAGCATAGACGGTAGAAATTTCCATGAAAACAATCCGGCCCCGCTGCACTCTGCGGGTCTAAACTCCATACAGCCGCTTTTACCTCTGACTCCAATGGTAATTGTGTAAGCATTAGATTATCCGCATCAGAGACTAGGTGTGGAATGTGCGATAATATAGCGGAGTGATTACTCGTGGGGGCACGGGCAAATAAGTCCTTAAAAAATCGACAGCGGCTATCATAATATCATCCGGCTGTGTCAACAGTGTTCCCTGCGAGTTCCGAAGCTGGCGAATACATAGTTGTGAGCGTTTACCTTTGACAAGGGAGTGAAAGTATCGGGTATTAGCATCGCCTTCTTGTAACAATTTTACACATGCCTTTTGTTTCCAATATTGTAGTTCATACTTTGAGGCGAGTATATAATGCGCTTTGGCTTGAAAAAACGCCTCACACGCCGCTTCCGTGGGGTTAGCGTCCCAATTAGTTTCTGCTCTATTAAGATGTTCTTCTGCATCCTTCAGAGTGGTGAAAATGTTCCCAAATATATTCGTATTCCAGAGCTGAATGTCTTTCTTAAGAGAAAATAATTTGGCATAAAAACCCCGCATGCCGCCTTTAGTTGGATATGATAGCCATGCATGCTTCACATAAGTATGAAAATCAGGATGGTGAAGCCATGCATCTAGAAACCGGAAGGAGCGACGTGTAGGCTGGGTACTTAGCTGACATTGTATCAAAAGCGGAGTGTGATCCGATGTAACACGTGGTAAATGAGAAAGCCGCAGAGTGTCAAACATATCATGCATCAAAGAATTAATAAATAGCCAGTCTAGCCTCCGGCGGACACGTCCAAGACCGCAGCCTTCAGCCCAAGTAAAACGCGAACCTTGGTATGGCGGCGACATAAGAGAACATGCTTCGATACAGTCATTAAAATCCTGTAAAGCAGATAAAGAAGGTGTGGAGCCGCCACTATGATCTTCAAGGGTGCGGAACGTATTGAAATCTCCTCCAATCATCCAAGGTAACTGTGATCCCGTGGAGAAATCACATAGTGTGCGCCATAATTGTTGACGCTGTGTAGCAGTGTGTTTTGCATAGACTAAAGAGAGAACAAAAGAGTGCTGCAACGAAACTGATGACAAAGTCAGGTGGATCACTTGATCTTGATCCTGTGTGGCAAGCAAACGAAACTCATTATCAGGCCAGAAAAACCAGATATGTTCTGAATGTGAAGCATAGCAGTGTGAAAAGCCAAGACGCAAACCAAATCTATGTATTT
Organism: Eustoma russellianum; assembly: GCA_036186865.1. NCBI lineage: Eukaryota > Viridiplantae > Streptophyta > Magnoliopsida > Gentianales > Gentianaceae > Eustoma > Eustoma russellianum. The sequence goes on along the minus strand of AP025047.1, from coordinate 26,321,737 downwards.
GTGTGGGGGTATGCTTAGGTTCAATTAAAGCAACTAAATTTAAACGATGTTCCCTAATCAACTGTTGTAATCGAGGTAATGACGTGCGCATGCCTCGAATGTTCCATATTAATATATTCATTGAGTAAGGTTAGAAACACTTCCCTGAACGATGTGAGACGCACTGCGCGTCAGAATGGTCGATGGTGGTAGTGGGGGTAGATCCTTTCGAGTTCGGCATTTCCGACGAGGGACAACAGGTACAAATGGTGCCTCCTCAGTCTGATCATTCAGTCTAGATATTAATATGTCATCATCAGGCGACGAGTCAAGCAGCTGCATGCGACGTGCAACTTCCGCAGGCACCGCAGGAATATCTTCAGCCTTGTCCTCAGCCGGCAAATCATTATCCGACAAGTGGCCAATATCCGTATGTCTGACGTCCTCTGGCATTTGGTGATCTGTGGCATCGCAGAAAGTGTCTTGTAGCTGGCCTTCCTCCACACCTTCTGGATCTTCACTGGTGGCAGGAGCACCCGATGGAGGCATCTCAGTCGGTGTCATGTTAGGCATATAATCTTGAGGTGGCAGGGAAGATGATGGCGCCATAGTAGGCGGTGCCGTTGCTTTCTTTTTGACAGGTGTCCATCGCTGTTTTGGCGGGCGAGACGAGGGTGGCGGTGGAGGTGGTGGAATTGTCGACGGCGTTGATAGCTTTGGCGTACAAGACGATTGGTCATGCCCAAGACGATGGCAAGAAGTACAAAATTTGGGCAAATCCTCATAGATCACTGACTGTAGTATGAGCCTTTTCTTTGCCTGTAAATATATTTTTTGCGGCAGATGCTGCGAGACATCGACCTCAACACATATTCGTGCCACGGATGGCCTGAGACTGTCGGAGGTCGCAACATCGAGCTTGAGTGGGCAGCCAATCGATTTCACTATTTCAAAAAGAGCATCGCGACAGTGCAGATGGATCGGCAAGCCAGGTAGGGCAACCCAGACTGGCACAATGGGTACATCAGCAGAAGGATCAAAATCCACAGTCCACTTGGTTATACGCATATGACGTCCTGATATAAGCCATGATCTACGATAAAAGCATCTGAGATAATCTGCTTCTTGGCAAAAATTTAAGAGAATGTGGGTTTGATCAATGAGTGTTATACGCAAATCCTAATGAAATACAATTTTTTCAAAAACATCTCTGATCACCTTCAATGGAGGTCGCCCATACCAAAACATGCCAACCAAGGAATATTTGAATGGCGCGGCTAGAGCATCGATTTCAGAATCAAGAAATGAGATCATAGGAATACCTTTGTGTCGTGAAACTATTTTGGGTGAGATGTTGATTTTTTGGGCGGATGAGTCGCCGGCAACAATCGCGGCGAAGGATGGAGGCTTCGAAGTCGACATTATTGGAACGTGATTTCTGCTACAGGTCGATCGAAAGAATGGCTGGGTGAAGCAGCGTATAACTGCAGATGAATTGGAGGCAGTGAGGATTGACGGCAGCGGAGAACGGATCAACGCAGACGGCGGCGGCGGCTAGAGCCGCCAGCAAATTCGCCAGAGGCCCTGCGCCATTTTTTATCTATGTATCCACATAATTATGGTGATTACCCCTCAATTAATCATCATAAGATAAGTGGCTTACATAAAAGGGTTCACATATGTCTTAAGTAGTTGTCATAAAGGTTTCGCGGAATTATAATAGCGTTAAAGGAATCATTTATTCTTTTTCCCAAACCGTTACATGCTGAATTCTGTAATGACCGATTTTATTACAAATTTTATAGTGACCAAACCGTAAATCCTTTTTCAAAGATTCCAGCTCTCAAGCTTAGTAAACACATAGGGCTAGTATCCTACAAAAAATCAGCCCAATTTCATGTTCCCAAGGACCATTTCCTGGTCAATCATTATGTCACATAAAATCTGTTTAGTCCAGTAATTTCCAGCATGACCAATTTTAGTAAAAACTCCGTTAAAAATAATCCGTAACTTCTTTTAACGAAATTTTAACTCTCATATTTACTATACACATAGGGCTAGTGTCATGCCAAAAGTTAACTAAATTGAATACCTCTGAGATCTCTTTTCAGGTCCTACAAAACGGCCTAAAAATCGGCCCTACTCCAGTGAATTTCAAATTTTGTCACATTTCCTTTCTAAAAGGTCCTAACTTGCATCGTTTGGCCTAAACACTTTATTAAGCATCCAACACACCTTTAGCATGGGGATTTACAGATTCAACACATTACCAACATCATATACACATCCCTTCAAAATAGCTTGAATGCCTCATATATCATTCTTTGGGCCATGCACATCATGTTCATACTAAAATCAAGCCTTGGTGTAATTGATGCATACGCACCCTAACCCCCAATCCAGCCCATTCATATGCATGCATGGGCGAAAATAATAGCTCCATAATGAACATAGTAAGTTTAACACATAAAGCACCCATCTTGTTCACATTTTACCTCACAAGTTACCATTTCTTACAAGAACTACCTTTGTTTTCCCCTCTCTCCATCCAACCGTCCCCCATCCATGTAAAAGACAAGATCTTTGTCACATTCATCCTAGGTTTACCGCATATTCATAGTTAAAAATAACAAAGATTCCACCTTTGGAGCAAAGCTCACACATGCAAGCCATTATACCCTAAGATCCGAAAGTTTCTCACATAAAACTTGGTATTTCACAACTAAGATTAAATCTTAATGACATCTAGACATTCAAGCATGCACTTTCACATTCAAGCCACAAGTATGTATAGTGTACTTGCCTTCATGGTCCTTAGATCTTGCTTGAAGCTGTTGGCACAAGAAACACCTCCTCCCACCTTTTCCTATTACACACATTTAGGGTGGGAAATATTTGTTAGTCACTTCTTAAATTTCATAATACAACTAAGTTGAGGGTTAAACGGTCTTACCATTTGCATCTTGAACGGGTTTGAGACAATCCAATCTTACTTAAGACACTACCTTTGCTTGATGTCTTGAAAACCTCCACCTAGAGCCGTGATGTTCACGGTTTTGTCAAGTAAGAAGATGCCATATGAGCTTCATCCTTTAAAGTGTGAACTTACTAATGATTATTAATGTTTGTCTTACCTAGACAAGAGTTAAGTTTGAAGTGGTTCTTGGAACTCTTGGCTCAATGCTCAGCCGGTTACCTTGAGGGAATGGGAGGAATACTTCTTATTCTTGGAGTTACCTCTTAGATAGAAATTACTTAAGGAGGTGTTAGATATGTTTCTTGTATAAAGAAGAGAATTTAACCCTTGTTGGGTAGGGTAACCGGTGGCCCTCATCATGAGGGAGAGAGGGTAAACATCTTTAAGTGAGTAATCCTCTTAAATACCCAACTACATTTTGCTTTTTTTTTTTAGGTTCCTTTATTAGTCTTGAATTCAATTACTTACCTCTTAAGGTCTTATGGCCGAAATATTGGTGGTTACACCAATACACGTATGAGACTAATTCCATTTTTCCATGACCCTGGCTTGCCCACCCTCCTATTTATCCATATATTTATAATTAATTGTATAGGCTTGTGTATTTTTCATATATAGTTCCTTAGATAAAATTTTCATAGGCTATGATCCATTCAGCCATTTATTACATTGTAGTTCCCAGTCTGTAATAGAGAGAAAAGACTTAAGGATTAGCCGTTCTAAGACTGAGTATCTGCACTGTGACTTCAGCAGCATAGCAGACAGTGAGGATAGCCATCTCATCGTCGACGGTCAAGTGGTACCACAGGTAAGTAAGTTTAAGTACCAAGGATCATTTGTGCAGCAGAATGGCGACATAGAGAATGATGTAGCACATCGAGTTCAAGCAGGCTGGTGTAGATGGAGGGCGGCCTCAGGGGTGCTGTGTCACAAAACTTTCCCAACTAAATTAAAGGGAAAATTTTACAGGGTGGCAGTGCGACCGGCAATGCTATATGGGACAGACTGCTGGGCCATCAAGGGGTCACAATTACAGAAGATGGAAGTGGCAGAGATGAAAATGTTAAGATGGATGTGTGGGCATACAAGGCTAGACCGGATCAGAAATGAGGTGTTTCGAGAATGGTTAGGCGTGGCTAGTATAGCCGATAAGATAAGAGAGGGAAGATTGAGATGGTTTGGGCATGTCAAACGGAGACAGACAATGGCATTGGTCGGAGCAATTGAAAGCCTCATTGTAGAGGGAAACAGGAGTAAAGGCAGGCCCAAACTGACTTGGGATGAGCAGATAAGGCACGACTTACTAGATTTGCAACTCTGTGAGGACATGGTCCAGGATAGGAGTTCATGGAGACATAAGATTAAGGTTAACGAGGTATAAGGCATATATCGGGACACTATAGAGTATATTTAGGAACATAGATAGGCGTAGACACTATCTACGCTTTAGGTTGACTTTCCACTTGGTCGCGTATGTTATACCGTTGTTCTACATTACATGTACATATATACGTGATGTGTATTTTAATATCGAAAGACTTTTCTTTGTATTTCTTGAATTTGCTCACTAACACACTAGCACAACATATCGCTATTATCATGTCATTTATGCAGGTAGAGCCGGGGGTCTCACTAGAAGCAGACTCTCTATCCCCTTGGGATAGAGGTATTGTCTGCCTACCACTTACCCTCCCCAGACCCTAACGATAGCTTTTGCTGTCATTGGGATATACTGGGCCCGGATAATGATGATGATGATATATATATATATGAGTCCATATATGCACAGTGCTCTACACATACAAATGTGTCATGTAACTTACTTTCCACCAAGTTGAATTTGTTAGACCCTAAAAGTTGCTATGGTTAAATGATAAAGTTCCTCTTGTGTTTCTTTAAGAGGGTACCCGGCGGTCATAATGGTGATGGAAGGATAAAACACCATTATAACATTCATTTAAGGCTTATTTATGCCTAACTTTTTTTGTGGTTTGTATGAGGAAATCTTAACCCACTAATTGTTCCTTAAGACCTCATGGCCGAAAATAGATGTGTATGTATTTAATTCAATTGCATCTTATCCATGATTCCTAGCTTAACAGTTTTCCCATCTTAATATGCATATATATACACGCGTGTTTGTGTATTTTCATTGTTGTCATTTGAGTGCATTTTCCATGGAACCATAATCCTTTGCCCACTAGTTGGTGCTGGCAGGCGGGGTATGATCTTCATCTGTATATTTTCCTTTGGTTCATTACGCTCTCTTCTGCTGCTTTGCTTAGTATTGATTTTTTTCACTGCATGGCGACGGCATTGCCTCGGCATGGATACTCAAATCGATTACATGCGTGCTACACATGCCCTGGGTCATTTCGGAGCCACATTGCGCAAGATTTACTATGCTACGGAGGCACTACTCGCTTGGACGGCAATACATCCCAAATCGTTATATTCAGTGTTTTACCATTTTGATATCAATGACAATCGCATAAATATGTACGCTTTTTCCTTCGCCAAGGTTTTATCCACAAGGGTGGTTTTTCTTGGCAAGGTTTTAATGCGGCATATCATATTCGATTGGAGATATCGCATTATTAGTGTTCTATTTCATTTATTCGCATACTCAGACTCATGTAATATGGTTTTCCTCCGCCATAAGTGAGGCCTATTTATAATAAATTTCTGTTTTCAAATATATATATATATATATTAAATAAAACGAAATTTTATTAAATAGGCTCACTTATGGTGTGAGAAAACCATATTACAACCGTGATAAAGTCATCGTAAGAAAATAATACATGAAGTGAATGTAGTATTTGTAACCTCCAGTCATATATGATATGCCGCATTAAAACCTTGTTAAGTAAAACCACCCTTGTGGATAAAACCTTAACGAAGGAAAAAGCGTACATATTTATAGATGCATATATATATATATATATATATATATATATATATATATATGTACGCATCTATATATGTCCAATACCACACACACACACACACAGATATATATATATATATATATATATATATATATATATATATATATATGAATGTATCATGTAAGACTACTCTATATCAAGTTAGAAGTTTCTAGCCCAAAGGTAGCTAGAATTAATGATAAAGTTTCCTTCTTAATTCTTATGTCAAATACTATTGTGGTTAAAAGAGTACCATGGACTAACCATGGGTTTAAACCCGATGGTTAGGGTGTCATTAGTGCCCTCCTAGGGCTTGAGTTACTTTTTAGGAGATTTAATGAGAAAGCTACTAGGAGATAATTCTTAATACCATCTTGATCCCTAATCCATCCTTCCATGTCTCTCACGGTTTCTAAGGAAATTTTAAGGGTTTAGATATTCTTTTTAACAACATCACGTTGTGATTACATTATGCATACTATCTTGTGTGATTGCTTTTGTAAGTAATTAAGATGTGTAGCTCCCTTTTTCTAGTGATAAAAAGGCCTCTTAATGTCCGGCTAGAAAGGGGAAGGGGTGCTTTTTCCTCTTTTCATATTTTAAACCCTTAATTAGTAAAACCTTTAAATGCTTAAAATAACTCTCCATGGTTTCTAACAAGGGTTTGTGTCTTGTAGTAAAAGTAACCTCCACTTAATATTCCCAACCTTATAGGCCGAATTTCAAGTATACTAAAAATATTTCTGCAACTCACTTTCGTCCTAGTTCATACTTTGGAGTAATATGATGTTCTCCTTCAATGGTGAAATAAACGTGAGTAAGGCTAAAATATTCTCCATTCGAAATATCTGTCTATTGCGTGGCTTCACCCTAGCCCTAGATACCGTCTTAATTTAGGCGGGGTACAACATTCTCCCCCCTTAATATAAGTTTCATCCTCGAAACTGGAGCTAGTAGGGTGTATGCTTCCATGTTTATGGCATTTTCGATGCTCTTCTTTCTTCTACAATCCGTTATTCATTTTTACAAGGCAAGAACTGGATAGATAGCGGTACCTACTAAATCATTTAAGGTCCTATGCGACACCAGACCCTACCAGACGGTAATGTCACCGCTAGAGTGTGTTGAGCAATTCCCAACTTATAATCCTGGACTTACGTCACATTGTATCACAAATATCCTATTCGATCTTTCCAATGGTCTCGTGATGCTTCTTTCCCACATATCACCTTACGTTATCCTATGGATTTTCCTCTAAAAAAAGTTCCTTAATGCAAAATAATTAGCACTTATAGGCCCTCCAGTATTTATACAACTCTTAGTTGTTTACCTTGTCCATTCATCACTACTTATGTAGAAATCTTTCCCTAAGATTCCCTATCACACTTCTTTATGACTACCCTTACTTGGTAAAAGAATAAGCAAGGTGAATCATAAGTACTTTAGGTTGGAAAATCTGATGTACCTGTTGGTGGTTTGGATGCTCCAAAAATCCTTGGATGTCTCATCCTTCGATCCATGTTCGTGCTGCTGGTCATTTTGATGTTAGTTCCATCAGGACACGGCTGCCATCTTCTACGTCCTTTCTTCAAACGCTCATTCAATCTCTTTCGTTCCTCCATTATCTTAATATCGCGTTCATCTTTATAGAAATCCCTTAGTAGTCCATCAAAGGTCTTTGGGTGAGCCTTATTCAACCGGGCCCTAAGCTGAAAACTTATACCGCGCATAAATCTGGTTATCTTCCACTTCTCGTCATCCATAACCAGGGGAGCGTATCGTCCTAGCGTCATAAATTGATGGACATATTCTGAGATGGTGGTGTTTTGTCCTTGTTTTAGTGTGTCAAAGTCTTCAATCCTCTCAGTGACTAAATCCAGGGAGAGGAAAGCTCCACAAAATTCTTCTATAAATCTTGCCCAGACTATGGGTCATGGCAGTGGTTGAATACTTGTTCTCCACCACCGGCCAGCCATACCTATCAGAAATGGCCGGATGATTCGTGCCTTTATCTCGTCCGGCACCCGCATCCTCACAAGGTGGCTCTCAACTTTGTCCAGCCATTTTTCCGCTTCCTCTGGGCTGGTCTCCCTGCCAAAACTCAGAATTCGTGCTTTTACCATCCATCTATAATAAAATCCACTGCTCCCTTGTGGTGACAGTGATGATGTCAGCTTACTAGATTGTGACGTCATCTGCACCACATAACACTGGTTTTATTTGAAGTCACACGAGAACAAGCGACAAGATTTAACTTGCAACTTAATGAAAATTCTCAGTGACATGTAAATAGATATGATAGGTCAAATTCCATAAAGGATCGTAAACAAGGTTTTGTCATTAAGCCGAAACCCCAAATTTTCTGGTCTAAATTATCTTAGTCTAAGGTCAACTCTCATCTAAGATCAGAACTTACATCTAATATCAAACTTAGTTGACTACGATCATAACTTAATTCTATATTCTGCCCGGATCTAGAGCCTCAGCTCTGATACCACCTGTAGCGCCCCGCACCCCGGCCCAGCCGGATACAGTGCGCCTGCCGTACTTCACTATGGGGAGTACCAGGCGTCGATCCATAACATGTCGTAGTCCATGATAAACTATGTGGACTTTCATGCTTACGCGTCAACAAGTAAGTGAAACCGTGGTAGAATAAAAACTCTAATTTAAAACGTATACGAAATCATCATTAGTTTTACAACCCAAATCATAAAGTATGGAAATTCTCATAAGTAATTGTTTCCATCACAACATCATAAAAAGTTCATCGATCACAATAATCTCGCCATGTCTCCTAGGCCATCCATCTCTTGCACGTCTTACGGGTAAGGAACCCTAGGTTCATCTTCAATTCATTCTACTTTGTTCCCTGCAGTCTCTGGGAGGAAAATAGGGGGTGAATGACAAAGTCACCAGCAAGTAAAATATAAATAATCGTGAATTAAAAGGGAAAATACATACAAGAACCGAACTCCAAAAAAATTTTTGGTTTAGAAACATACCTGACCTCCATCCATTACCCGTCAATGATCAACACATAATGCATCAAGATCATAACTTAACCAAAATCGTCACTTATTAGAGAACACAACTATAAAAGATCGTAACTTATATAAGTTCAAAACATATCAAGGATCATCACTTAATAAGATCATAACTTAGGAGCTACCAAGTCATAACAACTTAGTCTAAGTATCACATACCATTATTTGATGGCTCATTAAATGTAACATGCATATATATGTACGTGTGATGCATCATGATAAAAATGAGGATAAGATCTTTCGTTCTTTTCTTTTAAAAAATCATCGTCAAGAAAACAATAGAGTATTAAGATCTATTCACCCGGATCTGAGGCGGTCACTTCTTCCTTCGAATCTATTTTTCCTGGATTCGGAGCGGTAACGTCATCATCACTTATCAGGTCTATTCCCTCCGGGCCTGAACGGTTGATTTTAGGTCTGTTCTCTCCGGATCTGAACGGTCCATATCATCAGATCAATTAACCCGGATCTGGAGCGGGTCCTTACTGGCCAGGAAACACACACAGTACCGGTGGGAAGCGCTCTTTTAAAACAGAATCTTTTCTTTAAAAACGCTTTTTCATCTTTCTTTCTCATAAAAATCAGTTCCATAAATCATATAAATGACGATGATGCAATGCATGACATGTACTATGCACATCATGATATGATGCATTACATATACACATACGTACAACTTATTCTTTATGCTGGAAAAATTTCCAGAATTATCAGTCTACACACATGGCCTCAATCCCTCGTGGGTTAGGCCCACTATCATGAGTGCTTGTCATACATATGCATAAAAGTGTCCTTTTTATTCATAATATAATTTCCGTGACGATACGAAATGTGTAAGAAACTTAGTCTAATTAATTACGAAACAAGGGCTGCTGATTTTCAGCAATGCAGCACCCTTTCTTTTATCTTTCATGTGAGCCCATTAAGCTTCTTTCAATTTGGTGCCAACTTTGGGAAGTAGACAAACCATTAATTAGTGATCTTGAGCCTAAACCATAGAATTAAGCCTAAGTCCATTAGAACTAGGCCTTACAATGAGTTCCTCAATTCTGCTCAAAATTCCTGATTTCTGACGCCCACATAATTATGGTGATTACCCCTCAGTTAATCATCCTAAGATAAGTGGCTTACATAAAAGGGTTCACATATGTCTTAAGTAGTTGTCATAAAAGTTTCACGGAATTATAATAGCGTTAAAGGAATCATTTATTCTTTTTCCCAAACCGTTACATGCTGAATTCTGTAATGACCGATTTTATTACAAATTTTATTGTGATCAAACCATAAATCCTTTTTCGAAAATTCCAGCTCTCAAGCTTAGTAAACACATAGGGCTAGTATCCAGCAAAAACTCAGCCCAATTTCATATTTCCAAGGTCCATTTCCTGGTCAATCATTATGCCACACAAAATCAGTTTAGTCCTGTAATTTCCAGCATGACCAGTTTTAGTAAAAACTCCGTTAAAAATAATCCGTAAATTCTTTTAACGAAATTCAAACTCTCATATTTACTATACACATAGGGCTAGTGTCATGCCAAAAGTTAACTAAATTGAATACCTCTAAGATCTCTTTTCAGGTCCTACAAAACGGCCTAAAAATATGCCCTGCTCCAGTGAATTTCAAATTTTGTCACATTTCCTTTGTAAAAGGTCCTAACTTGCATCGTTTGGCCTAAACACTTTATTAAGCATCCAACACACATTTAGCATGGGGATTCACAGATTCAACACATTACAAACATCAAATACACATCCCTTCAAAATATCTTGAATGCCTCATATATCATTCTTTGGGCCATGCACATCATGTTCATACTAAAATCAAGCCTTGGTGTAATTGATGCATACGCATCCTAACCCCCAAACCATCCCGTTCATATGCATGCATGGGCGAAAATAATAGCTCCATAATGAACATAGTAAGTTTAACACATAAAGCACCCATCTTGTTCACATTTTACCCCACAAGTTACCATTTCTTACAAGAACTACCTTTGTTTTCCCCTCTCTCCATCCAACTGTCCCCCATCCATGTAAAAGACAAGATCTTTGTCACATTCATCCTAGGTTTACCACATATTCATAGTTAAAAATAACAAAGATTGCACCTTTGGAGCAAAGCTCACACATGCAAGCCATTATACCCTAAGATCCAAAAGTTTAACACAAAAAACTTGGTATTTCATAACTAAGACTAAATCTTAATGACATCTAGACATTCAAGCATGCACTTTCACATTCAAGCCACAAGTATGTATAGTGTACTTGCCTTTATGGTCCTTAGATCTTGCTTGAACTTGTTGGCACAAGAAACACCTCCTCCCACCTTTTCTTATTACACATGGTTTAGGGTGGGAAGTATTTGTTAGCCACTTCTTAAATTTCATAATACAACTAAGTTGAGGGTTAAACGGTCTTACCATTTGCATCTTGAACGGGTTTGAGAGAATCCAATCTTACTTAAGACACTACCTTTGCTTGATGTCTTGAAAACCTCCACCTAGAGCTGTGATGTTCACGGTTTTGTCAAGGAAGAAGATGACATATGAGCTTCATCCTTTAAAGTGTGAACTTACTAATGATTATTAATGTTTGTCTTACCTAGACAAGACTTGAGTTTGAAGTGGTTCTTGGAACTCTTGGCTCAATGCTCAGCCGGTTACCTTGAGGGAATGGGAGGAATACTTCTTGTTCTTGGAGTAACCTCTTAGATAGAAATTACTTAAGGAGGTGTTAGATAGGTTTCTTGTATAAAGAAGAGAATTTAACCCTTCTTGGTTAGGGTAACCGGTGGCCCTCATCATGAGAGAGTGGGGGAAAACATCTTTAAGTGAGTAATCCTCTTAAATACCCAACTACATTTTTCTTTTATTTTTGAGGTTCCTTTATTAGTCATGAATTCAATTACTTACCTCATAAGGTCTTATGGCCGAAATATTGGTGGTTACACCAATACACGTATGAGACTAATTCCATTTTTCCATGACCCTGGCTTGCCCACCCTCCTATTTATCCATATATTTATAATTAATTGTATAGGTTTGTGTATTTTCCATATATAGTTCTTTAGATAAAATTTGCATAGGCTATGATCCATTCAACCATTTATTACATTGTAGTTCCCAGTCTGTAATAGAGAGAAAAGGCTTAAGGATTAGCCGTTCTAAGACTGAGTATCTCCACTGTGACTTCAGCGGCGTAGCAGACAGTGAGGATAGTCAGCTCACAATCGACGGTCAAGTGGTACCACATGTAAGTAAGTTTAAGTACCTAGGATCATTTGTGCAGCAGAATGGCGACATAGAGAATGATGTAGCACATCGAGTTCAAGCAGGCTGGTGTAGATGGAGGGCGGCCTCAGGGGTGCTGTGTGACAAAATTTTCCCAACTAAATTAAAGGGAAAATTTTACATGGTGGCAGTGCGACCGGCAATGCTATATGGGACAGACTAATGGGCCATCAAGGGGTCACAATTACAGAAGATGGAAGTGGCAGAGATGAAAATGTTAAGATGGATGTGTGGGCATAAAAGGCTAGACCGGATCAGAAATGAGGTATTTCGAGAAAGGTTAGGCATGGCTAGTATAGCCGATAAGATAAGAGAGGGAAGATTGAGATGGTTTGGGCATGTCAAACAGAGACAGACAACGGCGTCGGTCAGAGCAATTGAAAGCCTCATTGTAGAGGGAAACAGGAGTAAAGGCAGGCCCAAACTGACTTGGGATGAGCAGATAAGGCACGACTTACTAGATTTGCACCTCTGTGAGGACATGGTCCAGGATAGGAGTTTATGGAGACATAAGATTAAGGTTAACGAGGTATAAGGCATATATAGGGACACTTTAGAGTATATTTAGGAACATAGATAGGCGTAGACACTATCTACACTTTAGGTTGACTTTATACTTAGTGGCGTATGTTATACCGTTGTTCTACATTACATGTACATATATACGTGATGTGTATTTTAATATCGAAAGACTTTTCTTTGTATTTCTTGAATTTACTCACTAACACACTATCACAACATATCGCTATTATCATGTCATTTATGCAGGTAGAGCCGAGGGTCTCACTGGAAGCAGACTCTCTATCCCCTTGGGATAGAGGTATTGTCTGCCTACCACTTACCCTCCCCAGACCCTAACGATAGCTTTTGCTGTCGTTGGGATATACTGGGCCCGGATGATGATGATGATGATATATATATATATACATACATACATATATATATATATATATATATATATATATATATATATGAGTCCATATATGCACGGTGCTCTACACATACAAATGTGTCATGTAACTTACTTTCCACCAAGTTGAATTTGTTAGACCCTAAAAGTTGCTATGGTTAAATGATAAAGTTCCTCTTGTCTTCCTTTAAGAGGGTACCCGACGGTCATAATGGTGATGGAAGGATAAAACACCATTATGACATTCATTTAAGGTTTAATTATGCCTAACTTTTTTTTGGGGTTTGTATGAGGAAATCTTAACCCACTAATTGTTCCTTAAGACCTCATGGCCGAAAATAGATGTGTATGTATTTAATTCAATTGCATCTTATCCATGATTCCTAGCTTAACAGTTTTCCCATCTTAATATACATATATATACACGCGTGTTTGTGTATTTTCATTGTTGTCATTTGAGTGCATTTTCCATGGAACCATAATCCTTTAAACCACTTATTACCTTAAAGCCCAAAATGTAACGTATATGTATATATATATATATATATATATATATATATATATATTAAATAAAACGAAATTTTATTAAATAGGCTCACTTATGGTGTGAGAAAAACATATTACAACCGTGATAAAGTCATCATAAGAAAATAATACATGAAGTGAATCTAGTATTTGTAACCTCCAGTCATATATGATATGCCACATTAAAACCTTGTTAAGTAAAACCACCCTTGTGGATAAAACCTTAACGAAGGAAAAAGCGCACATAATTATAGATGCGTGTATATATATGTACGCATCTATATACGTCCAAACCACACACATATATATATATATATATATGAATGTATCATGTAAGACTACTCTATATCAAGTTTGAAGTTGCTAGCCCAAAGGTAGCTAGAATTAATGATAAAGTTCCCTTCTTAATTCTTAAGTCAAATACTATTGTGGTTAAAAGAGTACCATGGGCTAACCATGGGTTTAAACCCAATGGTTAGGGTGTCATTAGTGCCCTCCTAGGGCTTGAGTTACTTCTTAGGAGATTTAATGAGAAAGCTACTAGGAGATAATTCTTAATACCATCTTGATCCCTAATCCATCCTTCCATGTCTCTCACGGTTTCTAAGGAAATTTTAAGGGTTTACATATTCTTTTTAACAATATCACGTTGTGATTACATTATGCATACTATCTTGTGTAATTGCTTTTGTAAGTAATTAAGAGGTGTAGCTCCCTTTTTCTAGTGATAAAAAGGCATCTTAATGTCCTCCTTTATCCGGCGGCTAGAAAGCGGAAGGGGTGCTTTTTCCTCTTTTCATATTTTAAACCCTTAATTAGTAAAACCTTTAAATGCTTAAAATAACACTCCATGGTTTCTAACAAGGGTTTGTGGCTTGTAGTAAAAGTAACCTCCACATAATATTCTCAACCTTATAGGCAAAATTTCAAGTATACTAAAAATATTTCAGCAACTCACTTGCGTCCTAGTTCATACTTTGGAGTAATATGATGTTCTCCTTCAATGGTGAAATAAACGTGAGTAAAGCTAAAATATTCTCCATTCGAAATATCCATCTATCGCGTGGCTTCACCCTAGCCCTAGATACCGTCTTAATTTAGGCAGGGTACAACATTCTCCCCCTTAATATAAGTTTCGTCCTCGAAACTGGAGCTAGTAGGGTGTATGCTTCCATGTTTATGGCATTTCTGATGCTCTTCTTTCTTCTACAATCTGTTATTCCTTTTTAAAAGGTAAGAACTGGATAGATAGCGGTACCTACTAAATCATTTAAGGTCCTATGCTACACCAGACCCTACCGGACGGTAACGTCACTGCTACAGTGTGTCGAACGATTCCCAACTTATAATCCTGGACTTACGTCACATCGTATCACAAATATCCTATTCGATCTTTCCAATGGTCTCGTGACGTTTCTTTCCCACATATCACCTTACGTTATCATATGGATTTACCTCTAAAAAAAATTCCTTCATGCAAAATAATTAGCACTTATAGGCCCTCTGGTCCTTGTACAACTCTTAGTTGTTTACCTTGTCCATTCATCACTACTTATGTAGAAATCTTTCCCTAAGATTCCCTATCACACTGCTTTATGACTACCCTTACTTGGAAAAAGAATAAGCAAGGTGAATCATAAATACTTTAGGTTGAAAAATCTGATGTACCTGTTGGTGGTTTGGATGCTCCAAAAATCCTTGGATGTCTCATCATTCGATCCATGTTCGTGCTCCTGGTCATTTTGTTGTTAGTTCCATCAGGACACGGCTTCCATCTTCTACCTCCTTTCTTCACACGCTCATTCAATCTCTTTCGTTACTCCATTATCTTAATATCGCGCTCCACTTTATAGCAATCCCTTAGCAGTCCATCAAAGGTCTTTGCGTGAGCCTTATTCACCCAGGCCCTAAGCTGAAAACTTATACCGCCGCCATGTCTTGTGCTTGCGGTTTTTTAGTGGTCCATCGCTGCAATGTATCGTTGGGCTTGGGCTTTGATCCTCCAACCTCATTTTCGGTGGTTGATCATGTGGGTGAGACTTGCCACATGCAGTCGACTTATGACCCAGCCGATAACAAGAAGTACAATACGATGACAGATCTTCATAAACGACAGGTTGTGATATTGTACGATTAGAGACCTGAATATGGAACTCGCATGGGCGAATCCTGAAAAATATCCACCTCAACACACAGGCGTGCCATGGAAGGCCGTATGACCGCTGCAGTCATTGCATTCAGTTTCATAGGGTGTCTAGCATACGACCAATCTAAAATAAAGCATTCTTCTGATGAAAGTGTACAGGTAATCTTGGCAACGGAACCAAAACAGGAACGATCGGAACATCAACTTTCGGATCGTAATCAGGGATCCACTTCGTCACTCTCATATATTTCCCTGCTATTGTCCATCTTTGCCGAGCAAAGCATTGAAGGTAATCCGCTTCATGCGCAAACTGCAGCACTACGTGCATAGAATCAAGAAGGACAATTCTAACAGCACCTGTGAAACCGATTCGGTCCACACTCGATCAAACAGTGGCCATAGAGGGGCGGCCATACCGAACCAACCCCACCAATGTGTGGCGGTATAGAGCCACCAATGTGGATATTTCATCATCAGTGAATTCAGTCATTGGGGCACCTTTAAATCATTGAATTGGTTTTGTAGCGATAGGGGACAAAGTTAACGAAAAAAATGAGGCATAGGATTTACACGATATCGCATTCG
This sequence comes from Eustoma russellianum, assembly GCA_036186865.1. Classification (NCBI taxonomy): domain Eukaryota; kingdom Viridiplantae; phylum Streptophyta; class Magnoliopsida; order Gentianales; family Gentianaceae; genus Eustoma; species Eustoma russellianum. The sequence continues at coordinate 26,305,346 of AP025047.1, read as the reverse complement.
AAACTAACAGCTACGACGGCCGGAATGTTGCAGTTGTATCCATTAATGTTAAGCGTCCGGCAAGAACAGCAGGAGGGTGGTCGGAGGTTAGTGGTGGCCTAAGGCTGCCGATCGCGCGGTCGGTGTTGAGAGGCTCCGTCATTGCCGTGTCGCCAGAGCAGAAAGCTATTTTAATACATACATATATTTATTTATTTTATCTAAAGAAAATTTTATTAAAAGCCTCGCTTATGGCGGAGAGAAACCATATTACAATCATCATTGTATGCGAATAAGTAAAATAAAGAGCTAATAATGGTGTATCGCCAGTCGTATATGATATGCCGCATTAAAACCTTGCCAAGTAAAACCACCCTTGTGGATAAAACCTTGGCGAAGGAAAAAGCGTACATATTTATACGGCTGTCATTGATACTGAAGCTATAGAAACATGAATACATGGTTGTAATTGTGGCATAATTAAAAACGCTGTTGGTCTGTTGGCGTTGGGGCTCGCTGGATGATGTTGAAGGACTGCGGCTTGATCTTGTTGAATCCACAAGGTCGCCCGAGCTCAGTTGGTTACTTGTGGATTGCCTCGTCAAAGATTTGTGCATTGATGTCCACCATAACAAAAGAAACACAAGTGTGAGACAAAATGAATCGTTTGAAGCGATAGCATACAATGAGTCATGAATAATAAGTAGCATATAAGAAGAAAACGCACAAGCGTTGCCTGTGTTCGAAAACACAAACAACGACAAGGGTGTATAGACAATGGGACGTCTGACATGTGTCAATGCCGAAGCTGGTGCTAATGGTTGTGTGTTCCCGGTGTCCTCAGTCACAGCAAACATCAGAATGAAGCATCCAAACCAAGCGCATGTGAGGGGAAAAACAACGTTAAAAGGTAATACATAGCAGAACAAAAACTGTATGACCAATGGAGTACATAGAATACCAAGTCTGCCTGCACCCCGCAGGATGCAGGCAGAAGGATTAAATGAGCGCCAATCCATTTGGAAGACTTGATTAAAGGACACGCAAATGAGCTGTTGAGAGATCCAAAGTAATGGAGCCACGCACTAATGGAGGAAGAGTGCGAGCGGTGAAAACCTTCATGCTAGGCTTCAACATGGCATGTTGAGCGAGATAGTGAGCAGCCATATTTGCCTCCCTACAAATATGCAGAAAGTCCAGTCGATGAAGATGTGTTAAAGTATGTAGCAAGCGAAGATAGTAATTCCCATGAACCATGCATGGTCGCGATAGGCGGGATACCAGCTGCCAACAATGCGTCTCGAGGATGATTGAGCGATACAGTGGAAGAAAGTATAATAATCCAAAAACTGCAGACTAAATCTCACCATTTAGAGGAGTACTTGGAGGAAGTCGGAAAGACATTGCCCCCACACATGAGCCAGCGTGATCACGCAAAATATCTCCCCTTGCACCGTAATGTCTGCCTACCGCCGCATCTATATTTAATTTTAATCTACCCGAAGGCAGAGTACGCCAACGCACCAATATAGGGCGTGGCGGTTGAGGCGAGGGAAACCAAGTAAACTGCTGCAAAGGTCCAGCCGCTAGTTTTAGTCTAGCAATTGTTTTGCTCCACATAGTAATGTCATAGTTGATAGATGCCCGAAGGGATGACAAAGAGAAATTAAGCTTATCACCATACATTAACGCTGCATAAGTGCGCCATATATTGTACACAATCATCGACGGGATGACAATCCTTAAAGCCCCAGGAAGAGATGAAAAGGAAGACCGGTACCACCATGATAGAAGATATTGCCGAAGATGCAACGACAATGGTGGGGGACAATATAGCTCACATGCAAAGTAATACCAAAGAAAACGAACTCTCGAACAGTATGTAAATACATGATCTACTGTGGCCGATGCTACCTTATAGAAAGGGCATTGCGATGGCCGTGAAGCAGCATATCGTCCAATATAGTCCTCAAGTGGTAGAGCCGAGTGAAAAATGCGCCATAAAAAAATTTGAGTGACAGGTGAATGATGTTTGAACCAGATGAACTTTGCCGAGAGAAGTGTGGAACTTGATTTACGGCAGACATCATATGCCGAACGCAGAGAGAATTCTCCTGATGCCGTGGGAAGCCAGCTGAGATGGACCTCCTGCCCCTCGGTTCGAGCTAGGCAGATCGGGTGAATACGACAAATAATCCTCCAAATGGGTGAGTCAGGCAAACGAGGAATATAATCTCCACGGTTACCATATTTGGCATGCATATACTTGCTCCATAGGGTAGAATGCTGCTGATATGACCACCATATGCGACAATGATATGCTTGTTGAAGCGTGCTAAGGTCACGGAGTCCCAATCCTACCTCTTCACGTGGTTTGGTGATAGCCTCCCAGGCAACCCAGTGATGACGTCGCCCTAATAAAATGATGCCATCTTCCTGTTTATTATTTTGATCACCGACTTTGGGAGGGCTCTGGCTGCTAGAATATGTAATGGTAGGGCCGAAATGACTGAACGAAGCAAGACAAGACGACCAGGGGAGGAGAGAAATAAGGATTGCTAGCCCTGAAGCCGGTCGTCTATATGCTGTAATAACGGAGCGCAATATAAAGAGCGGTTGATTCCCTTGTGCAAATGAGATCCAAGATATCAAAATGGTAAACTGGACCATCCCATACTCAGGAGAGTGGCAAACCTGCGGCGCTGATGAGCAGTGATGGCCGAAGATGGAATTAAACTGCTCTTTTGATAGTTAACTTTCTGACCAGAGGCAGTCTCATAATGCGTTAAAAAAGCATGAAAACGTCGCAAATTTCTCTGCGTGCCCTTTAAAAAGACCAAAAGATTGTCCGCATAAGCCAAATGTGTAATAGTAAAAGGGACCCTACCGAGTCGGAAGGGCTATATTGCTCCAGATGCAACTAGTGATTTTAAACCTCTGCTGAAGCCCTCAGAAGATAAAATGAAAAGCAGTGGAGATAAAGGATCACCTTGTTTGACTCCTCTATATGGCCGGAACTTGGCAGACGGTTACCCATTAATTAAGATCGATAACGTAGTTGCACTTAAATGGTTCAAAATAATCCAAATGAAGAAGCCAGAAAATCTGAAGTTATGCAGGAGAAGTTCCAGATATTCCCAACTTACCCTATCAAAATCCTTCATCATATCGAGCTTCAAACACGTTGAGTGCCGCCCTTATCTAGCATATGTATCATCTCATGTGCCATTAACACCTGTGCGGAAATTGTAGAAATAAGAGGGTTTGAATGATTTCAAAATAAGAAATTTGAATATATATATATATCTATATAAACGTTGAGTATATATACACAAGTGTACATGTATGCATGATAACTTGCCTTATTTAGCTTATATATTATGTTGCCGTACTAACGAGCCATGAAGCATTAAAGCTTACATCATATGGCGAACATTTGTTGAGTTTATACTATTTTCAGGTGCCACAATTAATGAACTAAAGTAGTTCATTAAGTGAAGTACTTAGTTTAATAAACTAAGTTGTTCATTAAAGGAAGATGCATTTGAAAAGGCACAAAGGCAACATGGCTATGGAATGAAAGTCTTCTTCTCCTCCCCACATTCATTCCACACGCCTTTTACACATATATATACTATATTTTCAGATTTTTTATAAAAGGCACATACACATGTATTCCAACGTACTACCGACACGTTATATATCTTACGTACGTACGTTAACGTCACACCACCATACTTAACTCATATTTATGAGTATATTCAGGTCTTATATCATATGATATAAGATATGGTGATGACAAATTAAATACGACACGATAAAAGGTTCTAAACCGAAATTTGTCGTATCGGGCGAATACCGAAACTTCGCCAACGTGTCACGTACTTGCCATAAATAAATGGCCAGCCCATATACATCAAAAATTGATGAAAATTTCGTGATACACATGGTGTGATTAGCCAAAAATACTTTCCATGTTGGCACACACAAATCACCCCACATTTAGGCCAAAATGTGAAGATTCCAATTTTATTTTTGTCACATGTTTATGGTACCATTTTAAATCAGCCAAGAGCTGAAATTTAAAATATATATTATATATATTATGTATAACATAATATATATATCATGTGCAAAAGTTGGAATTTAAATTAGAGAAAAATTGGGTAATCGATAAATATCGAAAATTCGGTTTTCTACGCACTTGACATGGAACGTTTTTCTTGACCATGATGTGACACGTATCTAGATACTTTTTACATATAATATACATCTTAAAGTGTTCTAGAAAATTAAATTAAGGGCTGATTGGAATATTACATGTGTGTATTATTAAATGTGCACTATTTTACAAAGTTAGCAAAAATAAATTTCAGCACATGTATATACACTTTCAAACGTCACTACAGCTGAGTTGGAGCAAATGTGGAGCCTTGTTGGCATGTTGATTGGTCAAGGATCAATCATACAATGTTGATGAATCAAAGAGAGAAGCTACAAAAGGTAAGTATTCAACATATACCTCTCTTATGTCACATGCTGAAAATTTCAGCATGTTACACATACCATGGCCGAATTCTTCATGGTTAAGCAAGATATTTTGTCAATTTTTCATTAAAGGATTAATTAAAGGAGTTATGGAAATGATTTGAATGTTATATAAGGTAATTAAGTGTGATATTTTTCATATCACACATGCTGAAATTTTTCAGCATGTGTGAAGGTGTGCTGGCCGAAAATCTACCCCTCTTTGTGTCCAAGTTCATTCTTCATTTGGTAGCAAGACTTACCTTATATAATTGATTTATTTTTATGACAAAAATTCAAAGGAAAATGGCAAATAATCTGAATTTATCCCATGTTGTAAATTCTGAAAATTTCAGCATTGGAAAAAAGGTGCTGGCCGATTTTTTGAGGATGGAAGGAAGAATATTTTGTGTCTTGCACATTATGATAGAATTTGTGAATTATGGTATGACTTAATGATTGATATTGGCACATGTTTAAAGTGATTATTTCAGATTTTCCATGTCATCAAATGATGACAACATTGAGCCAATCAAGAGGTGCCAAGTAAGCAATGATTAAATGATGGTCCAATGGAGTGATGCCAAGTAAGCAAAGCATTGTCACTATGATGTCTTACACTCTCTCAAGCAATTAAAAGGAAATTTTCAAGAGGGGGAGGTGCACATAGGGGGACGGCTGAACATGCTTTAAGGAGAAGAGAAGAACAAACAAAAACAACACCAAGATTTGCATTCTAAAGTGATCAAAGCGCCAAGCCTCTTTTCTCCTACATCTTCTTTCTTTCTTTTCTTGTAAAAAGCCTATTGTATTTTACTTCTTTCATTCTTGAATAGGCTTCATAGAAACCACCATTCATACATCTTTGTAAAAGATTGATCAAGGTGTGATCGATCTTCATCCTAGCGAGGTGGTGGTGTTCGTGTGAATTGTACTCGACATACAAGGTTTGTAAAGGGTTGGAGTTAGGTGTAACTCTATCAACCCTGCGGTAAGGTGTACTGCGTGTGTGTGATTAGTGTGAACCAAGGAAGGTGTTCCTTGAAGACTGGAGTAGGTTGTTTATAACCGAACCTGTATAAAATTCTTGGTGCAATTTACTTTCAGCATTTACTTTTCAGTTTCTGCACTGTTTATACGTTTTGTTCACGTTCGGAAAAATAGCAAACGATTTCCAAAAATTATAAAAATTTCCAGAAACATACATAAACGTTTTAGGGTTAATTTGGAACACGTTTCAACCCTTTTGGACAAGTATAGGTCAGTCAAACATCAAAAGTTCTGAGACTAGTGCAGTCTGATTTTCAGACTTGCAAAGGTTGAGACTTTGGTGGTATTTGACCTACTTCCCAAAAGAATTTTCAAAAACTGTTTTAACCCATTTCAATATAGTGTGTGAGGAGTTATTGGTCAAATTTTCAGATCATTTGGACATTCACACAAATAGGAATTAATTTTTCAAAACCATCTACCGTTTCTGGCAGATTTGCACAATCTGAGTGCCAACGGTTTTTGAAGGGGTTAAAGGTTGAATTTTGATTTGAAATTTTTAGGGGACCCTCATAACATCTGAGGCTAAGTTCTCTCAAAATTTCATAATTTTTGGAGACCTCTAACCTGGTTTTAAAAACGTTTTAAAACAGGTCCTGAAAACAGAATCTGTTTTCAGAACTTGAATTGTTCAAGTTTAAAGAAATTTTAAAAAGCACACTTTCCGCACCATCTATTCAACCCCCCCCCCCCCCTTCTAGTGGTGCCTTGCAGATCCTACAAGTGGTATCAGAGCTCAGGAATACTCACTACAAGGAATCCAACGATTCAGTGAGATGGCATCCACAAATCTCAAAACCGAACAAGAAGGTATGTCGAGCCAAAGGCCTCCACTTTTCGACGGTGAGTCTTTTATTCAATGGAAACTTAGGATGAAACTTTTTCTTATGGCTATAGATATAGATCTTTGGTCAATAATTGAAGATGGTCCATATGTCCCATCTAATGTATCCACTGTAGACGGAGTTACTTTAGAAGTTATTAAAACTAGACAAGAATATACGAGTGATGATAAAAAGAAGCTTAGTATGAATGCTAGGGCTATGCAATTGCTTTTAAACGGATTGAGTAAAAGTGAGTCTAGTTATGTGTCAAATTGTTCGAGTGCACAAGAAATGTGGAGAATCTTAGAAATGAAACACGAAGGCACAAGTCAAGTAAAAGAGTCTAAAATTAATATGCTCATGTCTACTCTTGAGTCTTTTAAGTTGTTGCCTAATGAGTCAATTGTAGATATGGATCTTCGTTTGACTAACATCTATAACTCTCTTGAGTCTCTTGGTAAGGCTTTTACTACGCAGGAAAAGGTACAGAAAGTCCTACGGAGCCTTCCTTCGGAATGGGATCCTAAAGTGACTGCTATAGAAGAAAGCAAGGAGACGAAATCAATAAAAATGGAAGAACTCATTGGTTCACTCAAAGTTTATGAAAACAAACTTATTATTCGGAAATCGGAATCAACCAAACAAGGTAAGACAATTGCTTTTAAATCAAATGAATACGTCTCCCCTCCCTCCGATCACGTAGATGACAGTGATTCCGAATCGGATAATGATGACTTAATTCTATTGGCTAAAGGACTAAGAAGATTCATGAGAAAATCATTTAGAAATAAAAACAAGGGGACTACATCTAAGAGAAACAAAAACAAGTCAAATGATAAGGACATTAAATGTTATGAATGCGGCAAACTCGGACACTTATCATATGACTGCCCTAACAAAGAAAAGCAAACTAATAAGTACCCTGACAAGGAGCGGAACAAAAATAGACCCGTCTCAGATCCTAAACAAAGGAAACGTGCACTAAAGGCCTCCACATGGAGTGACTCATCAGACTCTGAAACTGAGACCGAAGAGGAGACCGCTCAAGTTTGCTTCGCTTCAAAGGCGTCTAATGAGGTATCATCCGATTCTGACTATGACTCTGAACCTTCTTATGATCATCTTTTTAGTCAGTATCTTGAATTACATAAATTTACTAAGACTCTCGCAAAAGAAAAGAAACGTTTAATTGAAGACAAGAAACTGTTAGAATCTTCTAACGAGAATCTTGTCGCTCAATTAAGCGATTCAAAGAAAGAGTCTTCATGTGTCATCACTGCATTAAAAGCCGAGATCTCATCATTGACTTCTCAAAATAATGAAATGAAATCCGAGATTTCAAATTTGAAATCAAGGAATACAAACTTAGAGAAAATGATGAAACAATTCGATACAGGGTCAAACATGCTGCATCGCATCATATTATCGCAAAAGCATGACAGTGACAAAACTGGATTGGGATACGTTGATACTAACGAAGTATCAACCAAACCAACCAAGTTTGTTGTGTCTAAGAAAGTAGACACCCCTAAGCATAAAGTGGCGTCTAAGATGACGCAAAAAGCACCCCCTTCCACACGCTCCACTCCCTCATATCATGTGAAATATAACGTTGTACCATATAGATATGAGAAGAAAAGAACAATGCATACACGAAATACATATCATCCACGCACTACGCACACGCACACAAGGACATATCAAAAGCGCCCTTCATTCAATGAGTATAGAGGAGTCCTTGGGCAAAGACCCAAAGTACATGCACCACATGTATATTATATCGCACCTTCATTCTTGCCATTTGATAGACCGAGAAGGATCACCCAAGTATGGGTACCGAAAGGTACCTTTACCAAAAGGTGATTAACTAACTCGAAAGGACCCAAAATTAAAAGGGTACCTAAATCACCTTTTCACATTGCAGGGAGACCACTCATCGAAAGACACATCAATAAAGTGGTTCCTTGACAGTGGTTGCTCGAGGCACATGACGGGTGACCCGAGCCTATTCTCCAAATTAAAGAAGGTCACAAAAGGCGGATCCGTGACCTTTGGAGACAACAATGAAGGCAAGATCATCGGAAAAGGTACGATTGGCAATCCGAATACACTTCAAATCTCCAACGTGTTTTTGGTAAGCAACTTATCTTACAATCTTCTTAGTATTTCTCAATTTGTTGACAATGGTTTCAATGTTTGTTTTACTCACCCTTACTGCAATATAATAAATAAAAATGGAGAAACCGTTTTAAAAGGAAAACGAGAAGGAAATATCTTTACGCTATCTATGGATGATGTAGTAGACGCTAAAGTTAAATGTTTTATGTCAAATGAACCCAATGTGAATTTGTGGCATAGACGTTTAGGACACATAGGTATTTCTACACTAGAAAAATTGCAACGAAAGAACCTAGTACGGGGATTACCTACGCTCGATTTAGACAACTTTCAGTTGTGTGAATCTTGCATAAAAGGCAAACAAACACGTGAGTCACTTAAGCCTAAAAATGAGATAAGCACGACTAGAAGACTAGAACTATTGCATATCGATTTGTTTGGTCCTAGTCGCACTACGAGCCTTGGTGGGCGTCACTATGCATGTGTGATTGTTGATGACTTTTCTCGCTATACTTGGACTTTATTTCTTGCACATAAGGATTATAGCGCCGTAGAAATCGCTAAATTAATTAAACAACTTGAAAATCAATACGGCGTAAATGTGAAAAGAATAAGAAGCGATAGAGGCGGTGAGTTTAAAAATAAAGAAATGATTTTGTTTTGTGAGGGAAAAGGAATTAAACATGAGTTTTCGCCACCTAGAACTCCACAATTAAATGGAGTAGTAGAAAGAAAGAATCGCACACTACAAGAAATTGCTAGAACCATGCTTTGCGAAAATAAATTGCCTAGATTTCTGTTGGCGGAAGCCGTAAATTGTGCATGCTATATTGTAAATCGCCTATCTATAAGAAAGAAAATAAACAAGACGCCTTACGAAATTTTGAATGATCACATGCCTAAGATAGATTATTTTCGTGTGTTTGGATGCAAATGTTTTGTCTTAAATACAAAAGACAACTTAGATAAATTTGAATCCAAATCAATTGAGTGCATTTGTATTGGGTTTTCCATAAATTCAAAAGCATATAGATGTTATGATCCTATCACTAGACAAATCATAGAATCTATTCATGTTAAATTCAATGAATTTGGAGAGATTGATAAAGAAAAGGAACATGATGATGATTTTGAATTAAAACCCGTTTTGGATGAAGATAATGATTCTTTTGATATGCATGAGATGAATGAGACACTAGAAATGCATGATCATATAGAAACGCATGATAAATTAGAAAATAATCAACCAAGATGGCATAGAGATCACCCACATGATCTCATCATAGGCGACATCACTCACGGTGTGCGACCACGTAGAAGAATCACTTCGGATGAAATAAATGAATTTCATGCTATGATTTCTGAAATTGAGCCCAAAAATGTGCATGATGCTTTGAGTGATTCATCTTGGATTGATGCTATGCATGACGAACTGAATCAATTTGTTAGAAATGATGTATGGGATTTAGTGCCCCGACCACTAGATAAGACAATAATAGGCACAAAGTGGGTATTTAGGAACAAAATGAATGAAGAAGGAAAGGTCGTTAGAAATAAAGCAAGACTCGTAGCTCAAGGATATAATCAAGAAGAAGGAATAGACTACGATGAAACATTTGCACCCGTAGCACGTTTAGAAGCTATACGACTCTTACTTGCTATTGCTTGCATGAAAGATTTTAAATTATATCAAATGGACGTCAAAAGTGCTTTTCTAAACGGATTTATACAAGAAGAAGTATACGTGAAGCAACCACCCGGTTTTGAAGATTTGAAACATCCTGATCACGTGTACAAACTAAAGAAGGCACTATATGGTCTAAAGCAAGCGCCGAGAGCATGGTATGATCGTTTTGCCACTTCTTTTAGAAAATAATTTTAAACGTGGTACTATAGATAGCACACTATTTTTGAAACAAGAAAAATCAGATTTACTTATTATTCAAATCTACGTAGATGACATTATTTTCGGATCTACCTCACATAGACTCGTTAGAGATTTTGAAAATTGTATGAAAGCTGAATTTGAAATGTCTATGGTTGGTGAACTTAATTATTTTCTTGGCTTGTAGATTAAGCAAACGAGTAAAGGAATTCATATAAGCCAAGCTAAGTACGTAAATGACATGATAAAGAAGTTCAGTTTTGAAAATTTGAAACCATCCCCCACGCCTATGAGTGTTACTACTAAATTAGACAAAGACGAACATGGTAAAGACGTTGATAATGGATTATATCGATCTATGATAGGTTCTTTACTATATTTAACTGCTAGTAGGCCTGATATTATGTTTAGCGTATGTATGTGTGCTCGTTTTCAAAGTCAACCTAAGGTGTCACACTTAAATGCGGTAAAAAGAATATTCCGTTATATTAAGCACACGCCCACCTTAGGTATTTGGTATGATAAGGACTCTACATTAGACTTACATGCTTACACTGATGCAGATTATGGTGGCTGCAAGATAGATAGAAAAAGCACGAGCGGAACTTGCCAGTTTATAGGAAATTCCTTTATTTCATGGTTTTCTAAAAAGCAAGCAAGTGTTGCTTTGTCCACTACTGAGGCTGAATATATGGCTCTTAGCCTTTGTTGCACACAGTTGTTGTGGATAAAAAACAACTTTCGGACTTTGGAATTACCGTAAATAAAATTCCTATATATTGTGATAGTATGAGTGCAATAAATTTGTCTAAAAACCCCGTATTACACTCTAAGGCTAAGCATATAGAAGTTCGCTATCATTTTCTTCGTGATCACGTTAACAATGGCAATATTGTCATAGATCACGTACGCACAGAATCACAAGTAGCGGATATATTTACAAAGGCCTTAAATCAAGCCACATTTGAATCTCTTCGTTCTAAATTAGGCATGATTCCTGTTGATGTGAGTTAATGCGATCTTATTTGATTTACTTTCCTTTTTGACAGGAATCTTTTGATTAACTTTCCAAAATAAAGGGGGAGACAGAAGCATGATTTAAGGGGGAGAGAGATTTAAGGGGGAGAGAGATCACTGATTGATCCTAATTGCATGAATCAAGGGGGAGCCGGATTTGAAATTCGAAATTCAAATTTCAAATCTGTGCATAATTCAAGGGGGAGAGATAACACTTAAATCATGTACACTAGTTATTTTGAAAATCATCAAAAGGGGGAGATTGTAGAAATAAGAGGGTTTGAGTGATTTCAAAATAAGAAATTTGAATATATATATCTATATAAACGTTGAGTATATATATACACAAGTGTACATGTATGCATGATAACTTGCCTTATTTAGCTTATATATTATGTTGCCGTACTAACGAGCCATGAAGCATTAAAGCTTACATCATATGGCGAACATTTGTTGAGTTTATACTATTTTCAGGTGCCACAATTAATGAACTAAAGTAGTTCATTAAGTGAAGTACTTAGTTTAATAAACTAAGTAGTTCATTAAAGGAAGATGCATTTGAAAAGGCACAAAGGCAACATGGCTATGGAAGGAAAGTCTTCTTCTCCTCCCCACATTCATTCCACACGCCTTTTACACATATATATACTATATTTTCAGATTTTTTTATAAAAGGCACATACACATGTATTCCAACGTACTACCGACACGTTATATATCTTACGTACGTACGTTAAAGTCACACCACCATACTTAACTCATATTTATGAGTATATTCAGGTCTTATATCATATGATATAAGATATGGTGATGACAAATTAAATACGACACGATAAAAGGTTCTAAACCGAAATTTGTCGTATCGGGCGAATACCGAAACTTCGCCAACGTGTCACGTACTTGCCATAAATAAATGGCCAGCCCATATACATCAAAAATTGATGAAAATTTCGTGATACACATGGTGTGATTAGCCAAAAATACTTTCCATGTTGGCACACACAAATCACCCCACATTTAGGCCAAAATGTGAAGATTCCAATTTTATTTTTGTCACATGTTTATGGTACCATTTTAAATCAGCCAAGAGCTGAAATTTAAAATATATATTATATATATTATGTATAACATAATATATATATCATGTGCAAAAGTTGGAATTTAAATTAGAGAAAAATTGGGTAATCGATAAATATCGAAAATTCGGTTTTCTACGCACTTAACATGGAACGTTTTTCTTGACCATGATGTGACACGTATCTAGACACTTTTTACATATAATATACATCTTAAAGTGTTCTAGAAAATTAAATTAAGGGCTGATTGGAATATTACATGTGTGTATTATTAAATATGTACTATTTTACAAAGTTAGCAAAAATAAATTTCAGCACATGTATATACACTTTCAAACGTCACTACAGCTGAGTTGGAGCAAATGTGGAGCCTTGTTGGCATGTTGATTGGTCAAGGATCAATCATACAATGTTGATGAATCAAAGAGAGAAGCTACAAAAGGTAAGTATTCAACATATACCTCTCTTATGTCACATGCTGAAAATTTCAGCATGTTACACATACCATGGCCGAATTCTTCATGGTTAAGCAAGATATTTTGTCAATTTTTCATTAAAGGATTAATTAAAGGAGTTATGGAAATGATTTGAATGTTATGTAAGGTAATTAAGTGTGATATTTTTCATATCACACATGCTGAAATTTTTCAGCATGTGTGAAGGTGTGCTGGCCGAAAATCTACCCCTCTTTGTGTCCAAGTTCATTCTTCATTTGGTAGCAAGACTTACCTTATATAATTGATTTATTTTTATGACAAAAATTCAAAGGAAAATGGCAAATAATCTGAATTTATCCCATGTTGTAAATGCTGAAAATTTTAGCATTGGAAAAAAGGTGCTGGCCGATTTTTTGAGGATGGAAGGAAGAATATTTTGTGTCTTGCACATTATGATAGAATTTGTGAATTATGGTATGACTTAATGATTGATATTGGCACATGTTTAAAGTGATTATTTCAGATTTTCCATGTCATCAAATGATGACAACATTGAGCCAATCAAGAGGTGCCAAGTAAGCAATGACTAAATGATGGTCCAATGGAGTGATGCCAAGTAAGCAAAGCATTGTCACTATGATGTCTTACACTCTCTCAAGCAATTAAAAGGAAATTTTCAAGAGGGGGAGGTGCACATAGGGGGACGTCTGAACATGCTTTAAGGAGAAGAGAAGAACAAACAAAAACAACACCAAGATTTGCATTCTAAAGTGATCAAAGCGCCAAGCCTCTTTTCTCCTACATCTTCTTTCTTTCTTTTCTTGTAAAAAGCCTATTGTATTTTACTTCTTTCATTCTTGAATAGGCTTCATAGAAACCACCATTCATACATCTTTGTAAAAGATTGATCAAGGTGTGATCGATCTTCATCCTAGCGAGGTGGTGGTGTTCGTGTGAATTGTACTCGACAGACAAGGTTTGTAAAGGGTTGGAGTTAGGTGTAACTCTATCAACCCTGCGGTAAGGTGTACTGCGTGTGTGTGATTAGTGTGAACCAAGGAAGGTGTTCCTTGAAGACTTGAGTAGGTTGTTTATAACCGAACCAGTATAAAATTCTTGGTGCAATTTACTTTCAGCATTTACTTTTCAGTTTCTGCACTGTTTATACGTTTTGTTCACGTTCGGAAAAATAGCAAACGATTTCCAAAAATTATAAAAATTTCCAGAAACATACATAAACGTTTTAGGGTTAATTTGGCACAAGTTTCAACCCTTTTGGACAAGTATAGGTCAGTCAAACATCAAAAGTTCTGAGACTAGTGCAGTCTGATTTTCAGACTTGCAAAGGTTGAGACTTTGGTGGTATTTGACCTACTTCCCAAAAGAATTTTCAAAAACTGTTTCAAACTATTTCAACATAGTGTGTGAGGAGTTATTGGTCAAATTTTCAGATCATTTGGACATTCACACAAATAGGAATTAATTTTTCAAAACCATCTACCGTTTCTGGCAGATTTGCACAATCTGAGTGCCAACGGTTTTTGAAGGGGTTAAAGGTTGAATTTTGATTTGAAATTTTTAGGGGACTCTCATAACATCTGAGGCTAAGTTCTCTCAAAATTTCATAATTTTTGGAGACCTCTAACCTGGTTTTAAAAACATTTTAAAACAGGTCCTGAAAACAGAATCTGTTTTCAGAACTTGAATTGTTCAAGTTTAAAGAAATTTTAAAAAGCACACTTTCCGCACCATCTATTCAACCCCCCCCCCTTCTAGTGGTGCCTTGCAGATCCTACGAAATATCCGATCCTGGCAGGAAGCCCGTCTGCTCAGGTGATATTAATTTCGGAAGCAGTGTATTCATACGAGAGGCAATAATTCGTGTACATACTTTACTCAAAAAATTTGTCAGGCAGATCGGGCAAAAGTCAGTGAATGTTATGGGTGACGGCTTTTTTGGAATCAAGGTGATTCATGCACTAGCCATCACAGAAGGCTGGGGAACACCGAGAAAAAATTCCTGCACCACTTTGAGAACATCAGCATGTATGACTGACCAGCAAGAACGATAAAACTTACCGTTGAAACCATCAGGTCCTGCTGCGCTTTGAAGGTCTAACTGCCAAACTGCTTCGTTAACCTCGGCTTCCATAGGCAGTTGTGTAAGTATGAAGTTATCATCTACAGTCACCAAGCGTGGAATATGGCTCAGAATTGTGTCATAATTATGCGTTCTCTCGCGAGCAAAAAGGCGAGTATAAAATGTCACCGCCTCATCCATTATAGCTTCGGGTGTGGTGCATTGCTCCCCAGTGGTTGTGTTAATATGCTGGATGCGTAATTGCATCCTTCGCCCTTTGACAATAGAGTGATAGCACCTCGTGTTCGCATCACCTTCTTCAACCATCGTATTCGCGCTTTTTGTTTCCAAAACTATAGTTCATATGTAGAGGCCCGTTGATACTCAGCTTTTGCCCTATGATATTACATTCGATTTTCGTCGGAAGGGTCCATGTCTCAGATGTCCTCAGCGCAAGTGAGATTTGTTTCAGCTTGCATGACGTTAGTAAATATATTGCCAAAAATTTCTTTATTCCAACGCTGGATGTCCTTCTTTAGGCAGAATAATTTTGTAAAGAAACCGTACATACCTCCCGTGGTAAGGTAAGATGTCCATGCATTCTTCATATATGTATGGAAATCTGGATGTAGAAGCCATGCATCCAGAAAACGAAAACTGTGGCGGCCCTCGGGCAGATGCTGCTGACATATGAATAATAATGGCAAGTGATCCTAGGAAGCACGAGATAGGTGCGTAAGCTGCATATCGTCAAACACATCAGGAAAAGAAGAATTGACAAATAACCAATCCAATCTCCTGCGGACTCGTCCAAGTCCCCTGCCATCAACCCAAGTAAAATGCGGACCTTTAAACTGTGGCGCCATCAGAGAGCAAGTTTCTATACAATCATTAAAATACCGCAATGCTGTTAGAGAGGGGTGCGAGTGACCATCATGATCTTCAAGGGAGCGAAAAGTGTTGAAGTCGCCTCCAACTATCCAAGGTAAACTGAAGTTCTCTGAAAATGAACATAATGAATGCCACAATGTACGACGTAAGAGCAGTGTGTGCTTTCCATAGACCACTGATAGAACGAAGGTAAACTGTAGGGTCCGATAGGTAAAAGTGAAGTGTAATATTTGTTCTTGATCCTGCGCTGAAATCAAGTGAAAGTGTGAGCCACGCCAGAAAAACCAAATGCGTCCCGACTAAGAGGAATAATGCTGGGGAAAGCCAAAGTCTAAAGCAAAACGTACAATACTTAAACGTGAGTGTTTGAGTTCTATCAAAGCAAGTAAATTTAAATGATGATTTCAAATCAAATCATGCAGTCTAGGCATAGAGGCACACATGCCTCTTATATTCCATATTAAAACATTCATTGGGAAAGGGTTCTGTTTCTTCCCTGGATGGCGTGAAAAGCACTGCGTGTAAGGATAGTGGAAGGGGGCAATGGCGGCAAATCTTTTCTTGTGGCGGAGAAAAAGCATTATTACAAAACGAATCATCATAAAATACATTAACAAGACAAATGATGAAAACCATGAAAATAAAGCAAGTAGGCTATAAAAACTCACCTAGGCATGTATATACTTGTACGTATATGAAATGATGATAATCAAAAACAACCCATATGATCAAGTATGTTAGTCATGCTTATGATGCATACATAAACATACTACAACAAGATCATAAACATATGAAACCAAAACACCATAGAAAATACATATTGATGATCATCATGGTAAAATACATGAACATATACATCAAAGACACCTTCTTAGTACACTTTTCTTAACATATCATGTATCTTCATTTTCTTTCTTTTAACTTTTATGTATATCCCATAAGAGTGTTCATTTCATTTCATTTATGCATATAAGTCCATTTATCTCTATTATGGCTATGTGTATCTATAAGTTATATCCCATTTTATATATCACCTAAGAACATAACTTTTACTTATTCTTGATATGAAAGCATTGAACATACATTATGGATGATCCAACTTTATATGAACATATAAACTTAGATATTTGAAAATTTATGAAGGAACTAGAAGGAATACTTGCCTTTATCACTTAACCTTTAAATACAAGTGAAGATTTTCTCACTTGGCTTGAAGAAACTATTTTGTTTTCTTCTGATGCTACAATGGACTATGAATATATACTATTGTATTGTAAAAATGATATGTGATGAAGAAAGAAATTTTTTTGTCTTCTTCCCTCTTTTTTGAAGTCATTGTTTTGTTGAGATAAAAATGGGGCTTGGAGAATTGTTTTCTTTTTCTTGGAGAAAGAAAAAGTATGTGAAGTGTGGAAGAAAGAGAGAAAATATAATATCTGTTAGGAAATCCGACGAGATCACTTCAAAAACGCACAGCGGAAAACAAAAACTTGATCTCCGATTTCCTACCAAGGATCCATGTTGTTCGTTTAATTTGATGAAAGAAATCAAAAACAATACCTCTATAGATTCAAAATCTGCAGATGTAGAACGTGCGAACGTAGGAGGTGCGATGACACGATCACCCTCTGTCGGTATCCACACGAATGCTTCCGCCCGGAGTGCTAGCTCTTGAAACGGTGCGGCTGAAGAACTCGGCTTTTCTCAAAAAAACGATTCTAGGGTTTCGTTTTTCTGTTGATTGCTTAGTGTACGAGATACACCATGCTATATACATATTTATAGATATCAAAATCCGATTCCAGATCGGATTGGTTAATGCCTATCATAATCCGCACCAAATACGGATTCCGTTAGGATTAGATAAAAACCTATCAAAATCCATATCAGATATGGATTCTATTGTTATTATCCGATTATATAAATATATACATAAAAAACGAAAATAATAATAATAATAATTAATATCCAATATTAATATTATTAATATTAAAAACGATAATAATAATAATAATTAATATCCATCATTAATATTATTAATATTATTAATCTCAACCATACGCATTCTTGTGTGTGACCCGATAGGCCGATATTAATTGGTAGTTGATTAAATCTCTATTAAACCAACAAGTCGTAATTGGCCTCTAGCAAGGCATTACGACTACCCAATTAATACGAGTACATTCCAACTAGCCTAATAATAGCATATGCATTAATCCCTTTGTCACACGATATCTAGTTTGATCATAAGTCATGGTCAGCATCATACTTATATTGTTCAAACATATGATTACTCGATCTCTAAGTAGACTGATAAAACAAATGATATTGATCATACTATCAATTCATTTGAGCACGGCCATGCATTTCACAGTCTCACTAATCGAGGGGCCCAAAGATATCTCTCTCAAAAGAGAGGGACGAATTCTATCTTGATTGTTCAATATCCTCTACATAATTTATATAACATTGAATCATGACCTTTATTATTATCTAGTTACGGATAACATTTGATCATGTCAAATTATAATAGTCCTTATGTTGGAAACTATGACAATCTCAAGTCTAAGGATTAAAACATGACTATCATGAGATTTACTTATGACGCTAATCCATGTAGTAATCTCATGATGGGTGTATCCAATACACTGTTCTCTAACAAGTATCTATGAGATTGATTTGTATCATCATACACATAATCATCTCATGATTATCAAATCAATACTCATACTGATTATAAATTATTTTATCTCTATAACAATAATGAATCAGGGACATATATGAAAATTGTGTAACATACTAACCAACAATAATGATAATAAAACCTCTTTTATTAATAATAAATGTATAACATAAATATCCAAATCACGGCCTAGGGCACATACACTAACAATCTACCACTTGCACTAGGCCTACAAATATCTGAGACCCACAGATCTAGTGTGCTGATCATGCTTGACCCGTGAGAGAGGCTTAGTCAATGGATCCGCTATGTTATCGTTTGTGTCAACTTTGCATATCTTGACATCTCCTCTATCGATGATGTCTCGAATGAGATGGTAGCGCCTGAGTATATGTTTAGATGTCTGATGAGACCTAGGCTCTTTTGCTTGTGCTATGGCACCATTGTTGTCACAATACATATCCACAGGATTTGCAATGCTAGGTACCACTCCTAGCTCAGTGATGAACTTCTGCAACCAAACTGCTTCTTTAGCTGCATCTGATGCTGCTATATATTGAGCCTCTGCTGTAGAATCAGCCACAGTGTTTTGTTTTGAACTCTTCCAACTAACAGCTCCACCATTCAATGTGAATACAAAACCGGACTGCGATCTGAAATCATCTATGTCGGTTTGGAAACTAGCATCTGTGTAACCATTTACAACTAACTCGTCATCCAAACCTCCATAAACCAAGAATACATCTTTAGTCCTTCTGAGGTACTTAAGAATATTCTTGACAGCTGTCCAGTGACCTTCACCGGGGTCAGCTTGATATCTACTCGTTGTGCTCAATGGATATGAGACATCTGGTCTAGTACATAACATGGCATACATAATCGATCCTATAGCAGAAGCATAAGGAATTTTATTCATTCAATTTCGCTCATCAGATGTCTGAGGACATTGATTCTTGTTAAGATGAATGCCATGAGACATAGGCAGGAATCCTTTCTTGGACTCTTGCATGTTGAACCTCTTCAACATTTTATCTATGTATGTACTTTGACTCAAGCCTATTATCCTTTTAGATCTATCTCTATAGATCTTGATACCAAGGATATAGGTAGCCTCACCCAAGTCTTTCATTGAGAATGAATTCACTAACCAAGCCTTAACCTTTTGCAAGGTAGGGATATCATTCCAATTGAGCAATATGTCATCCACATATAAGACCAAAAACACTACTGCACTCTCACTAACCATCTTGTAAACATAAGGTTCATCTTCATTCTTGATGAAACCAAAGTTCTTAACTGTTTCATCAAAACGAAGATTCCAGCTTCGAGATGCTTGCCTCAATCCATAGATGGACCTTTGAAGCTTGCAAACCTTCTTTAAATTCTCATGATTTACAAAACTGTCAGGTTGTGTCATGTAATACGGAAAGCAGTTTTGACATCCATTTGCCATATCTCATAATCATAGTATGCTACAATGGCAAGGAGAATTCGAATAGACTTAAGTATAGCAACTGGTGAAAAGGTTTCATCATAATCTATACCATGAGTTTATTTGAAACCTTTAGCCACAAGCCTTTCTTTGTAGGTTTGCACATTTCCATCCATGTCAGTTTTCTTCTTGAAAACACATTTGCAACCAATAGTCTTAATACCCTCTGAGGATCAATTAAAGACCAAACTTGGTTATCAAACATGGATTGCATCTCAGAATTCATGGCTCCAAGCTATTTATCTGAATCTGGACCTGACACAGCTTCTTGATAGGTAGTAGGCTCATCTTGATCTATGAGCATAACTTCACTATCATCAGTCGCAAGAAATCCATATCTCTCTGGCTGACGATGTATCCTATCAGATCTGCGTTGGACTTGTGTTACATTTTCAGGCTCCACAACTGTTTGTGGTTCTGAAATTGTCTCTAAAGACGGTTCAACGATATCTTGTGGAACTTGAGTTTCCTCAAGTTGTACTATACTCCCACTAGTTCTCTTGGAGAGAAACTCCTTTTCTAAAAAGACTCCATTTCGAGCAACAAACACTTTGTTCTCTGAGGGAATATAGAAATAGTACCCTTTATTTTTCTTAGGGTACCCCACAAAAATACGTTTGATAAACTTTGGAGCTAGCTTATCTGACACTAATCTTTTCACATAAGCTTCGCAACCCCAAATCTTAAGAAAAGACAAACTGGGTCTCTTACAAGTCCATATCTCATATGGTGTCTTTTCAACTGCTTTAGATGGTACACGGTTCAAAATGAATGCAGCTGTCTCCAAGGCATAACCCCAGAAAGATAAAGGAAGATCTACTTGACCCATCATAGATCGAACCATATCTAATAAAGATCGATTTCTCCTTTCGGAAACACCATTCCATTGTGGAGTTCTTGGAGGAGTCAACTGTGAAACGATTCCACAATTTCTTAGATGTTGGTCAAATTCTTGGCTCAAATATTCACCACCTCGATCTGATCGAAGTGTTTTAATTGTCTTACCAAGTTGATTTTGTACTTCATTTTGAAAAGTTCTAAACATTTCAAAAGACTCATGCTTATGTTTCATTATGTAGACATAGCCATACCTACTGAAATCATCAGTAAAAGTTATGAAATACTGAAATCCTCCTCTGGCGCTAATGCTGATTGGGCCGCATACATCTGTATGTACCAAGCCCAATAAGTCATTAGCCCTTTAACTATGTCCAGTAAAAGGGGCCTTTGTCATCTTTCCAAGCAAACAAGACTAGCAATTTTCAAATGATTCAAAATCAAATGAATCTAATAATCCATCTTGATGGAGTTCAGATACGTGCTTCTCATTTATATGACTAAGGCGACAATGCCACAAATATGTCGGGTTTAATTCATTTGGCTTAGTTCTTTTTGAAGATATGTTATAAATATTACCGTCATTGGAATCATCAAGGTTAAGGACATAAATGCCATTATAACTACTTGCAATACAATAAAGCAAGTCATTTTTATCAAAAATAGAACACTTCTTATTTTTAATTAAAAATGAATAACCTTCATCATCCAAAACAGATACTGAAATAAGATTCCTACTCATAGTAGGATCATAAAAGCAATTGTTCAAAACTAACAAAAGCCCATTGGGCAAGACAAGCTCATAGGTCCCTACAACTATAGCAGCAACTCTTGCTCTATTGCCAACACGTAGGTCCACCTCGCCCTTCTTCAGCATCCTACTCCTTTTGAGCCCCTGCATATTTGTACAAATATGGGATCCACATCCAGTATCTAATACCTAGGAAGAAGAAGTAGATAAATTAATATCTATAACATAAATACCTGAAGATGTAGTCGCACTACCCTTCAGCTTCTTCAACTCCTCCAAATAAATGTTGCAATTTCTTTTCCAATGCCCAGGCTTGTTGCAATGGAAACAAGTCCCTTCCTTAGGAACCTTTGCCTTGGGTTCAGGTTTCGATTTAGTTTGCCCCTTTGACCACTTTGCAACTTTTGCAACTTTGGCACCTTTTGTCTTACCCTTGCCTTTGCCTTTCCTTTTCATTTGTTTAATATTGACACTCAATACTTGGGTAGGCTTTTTGATATTCCCTTCAGCAGTTTTGAGCATACCATGTAGCTCAGGAATGGACCTTTCCATATTATTCATATTATAGTTCATAACGAACTGAGAGAAACTGCTAGGTAAAGAGTGAATGATCAAATCCGTGGCGAGTTCTAAACTCGGGGGATATCCGAGTCTTGCAAGGTGATCTATATAACCTTTCATCTTCAAAACATGAGCGCTAATAGACTCATCTTAAGACATCTTGCAATCAAATAATACAACAGCGGTGTCAAACCTATCCTGCCTAGCCTGTTGTTGGAATGCTTGTTTGAGATGCACACTCATCAAATAAGCTTCTAAGTGTTCCAGGTCCTTCTGAAGTCCTGGACACATAGTTGCCAACATAAGACATCCTATGTCGTTGGAATCTTCCACATGCTTCTTATGCTTATTTCTAGCAGCAACAGAAGCATCAGCAGGAGGGGGTTCAGGGATAGGGTCATCGAGCACGTAGGACTTCTTTTCTTGCTTGAGAACAATTCTCAAGTTTCGAAACCAGTCAACAAAATAAGTCCCACATTCTTTAAGTTTTTCCTTCTCAAGGATAGATCGCAACGATAAGGCGGAATTGTTATTAGCAGCCATTTATGATCTACAAAACATGCAAAGTAACACTTTATTAATAATGATGTTAAAATTTATAAAACTCCCACTAAAACATAACCCTCAAAAGAAATATTTTAGTGAGCTAAGATCCATATTTGACTTAATTCTAAACTCATCTTTGGCATGACGCTTAAAATTAAGTTATTTAGGTAGGTAACTTCTTTACCAATTACATCTCATGCAACTCTTAGAATTTATGGAATAATGGCATCATATACCATTGTATGTTAGATTACATCTAATGCCTTGGTCCCAAAACCATTTTGATAGCCCAATTAAGTCGAACCAATTTTAAACATATGAGTAGCACTATTACTCATCCTATGTAGCTAGGAATGTTTAAAGCACATTGCTTTGACAATACCTACTTTAATACAATCCCAGTTTTAATAGGTGTTTAAGACATGGATGGCATCAAGATTTAAATTATTAATGAGGGTTCAATTTAGTTTATGTCTTGCATTGCATATTATAATAGCATCTTATATGCATATATATAATCTATCATCCACGCATCTCATACAAAATGATAAATATGTAAACGTGACATAGCATGGCCAAACTAAATATGATCTTCATGAGACCAAATGAAGATCATAAAGGAAACCCTATGTGAAACTTCCTATTAAAACATTTGCAATGATATATATCTTCTTGTCTTGAGCTCGTGCCTTCATCTCTATGGAATCCACTCGTCCTTGGTGTGTTTCACCATCAACCCTTTTGTAGCTTGATTCTTCATTTATTACAATAATAAAGAAAAACCTAACTACTTGTATAATAAGTTCAAAGTAAAGTTGACGAAAGACTTTAACTGCTTGATTATTTGTACTGTTTACTTCTGTTATTTACGTTGACTGTTACTTTCTTACGTGATTTGAATATAGTACTTACTCTATGTTATACCGTTGTTTTACATTACGTGTACATATACACGTGATGTGTATTTTAATATCAAAAGTCTTTTCTTTGTATTTCTTGAATTTCCTCACTAACACACTAGCACAACAAATCTCTATTATTATGTCATTTTGCAGGTACATATAGAGTCGGGGGTCTCACTGGAAGCAGACTCTCTATCCCCTTAGAATAGAGGTATTGTCTGCTTACCACTTACCCTCCCCAGACCCTAACGATAGCTTTTGCTGTCGTTAGGATATATTGGGTCTGGATGATGATGATGATGATGATTCTACATTTTACAGTATTCTCTCCACTACCTCGATCCCCATGTATGATCCACTTGACAAATCAAGGCGGCAATACTTGCTGAACGATTCATTATCGCTCATCCTTATTTTTACCATGTAGGCCTGCAGGACCTAGAGCAAGAGTTGGTAGAAGACGAGCTAAGAGAGTAGGTTTCGAGGATTGCTTAGTAGACTCCTGTACCACCTTTGGTATTTTGATGTTTCAGCTATGTACCTATTGTATTGATGATGTACCGCTGATACTTTATTTGATATAGTAGTTTCGTACTTATGTCACTGTTTATGATGCATCTGCTATTCGATGCATGTTTATGGTGATGCACATATTGATGTTATCGACGCCTTGTACTTCTTGTAGCAGAGTACGACGGGTGCACCGTGCCGAGACCAACGACCCAAGCGGGATGCTACATGTATGTATGTGCATATGTATGTCTAAATATGCATATATACATACATATATATATATATATATATATATATATATATATATATGTACGTATAAAGATGATGGCTCTGGCGATCATAGGGTGCCGCGCTTAGTCGGCTGCAATTCACTGGTTTCGACATCCACTGTTCAGATTTTTTATCGATTTAGCTGTTACAAGTTTTCACCTTTTGTTTCGTATCACGCAATGATCCAGCACATCCGCCGTCTTTTGCGGCTATGGTTTCCGACGCTGCTTCGGCTGAGTTTATATGAATATGCCGATGATCTGTTAGTGTTTTTGCGTGGGACAAGCAGAAATTTGCGCCGTTTTCAGACATTCTTAACATCATATGAAACAGCCTCCGGTCAAAAGGTAAATTATCACAAGAGTAGCTTCATTCCCTTCACTTCCATGTCGCTACAGCAGCATAGAAGATTTGAGGATATCATGCATATGCAGTCATCTTGTTTGCCATTTTGGTATCTTGGCTCTTTTCTACACAAAGGAATAAGTCGCTCTAGATAACATGTTTCTTTGCTAGAGCATATTGATGTTCGTCTAAATGGATGGCATACCCGGCTGCTTTCTTCGGCAGGTAGACTTGTTTTATTTCGTGCAGTTATTTCGGTCCTACCATTGCATATTATTGATGCAGGTGGCTTACCACGATCGGTGATTAAAGTTATAGAACAGGAAATGGCTGGTTTTTATTGGGGACGGCGGCATCATTGGGTTGCATGGTCACTGTCACTACACCTTATGAGGAAGGAGGTTTGGGCATTCAAGATCTTCGAATGCTGCAGGAGGCTTATTTCTGTCGTATTTGGTGATCTTATCAACAAAAGAACACACTTTGGAGTCAGTACATGCACGCTAAGTATGGAAACATGGGGATTACAGACTTCGACTTCCTGACTCGCCTGTTTGGAAGATCATTTGTAGGTTTCATGACTTATGCAATAGCAAAACAATAGGGCAGGGGACGGTTCTTTATTGGAAACCTACCGCTTCGGGGGAGTTTTCATTGCACTCTGCGTATGATCTTTGTCGCACTCAGCGACCAACACTGCTTTAAGTATAGTTTATTTGGAATAAGCATCTCCCACCTGTCATAAAAAAGTTCTTGTGGCAAATTTATCACTTTGCCTTACCTCTTGAAGATTACATTGGTAAATACAATACTGCCAGGCCTACGCAATGCCCTTTTTGCAAACATGCCTCAGCAACGGTGGTCATGTTTTTCTGTATTGTGATTGTATTCGACATGTATGGGAGTTTTATGCGTCTGATTTACATTGCGGCCCTCTAACATCGATGAATCTTTGGCAGTATCTCTTATCTTTATGGTATCGCTCCACGTTATTATCCCTATTTGGGGTCCTTAAAATTGTGGTTCCATCTATTATTGTGCACAATATATGGTGCACATATACATCGTTGGTCTATGGAGATATGGTAGAATTCTCAGTGACATTCTTTCGGACAACATTACATTTTGAAATTTTCATGTGGGGTAAAACTCTGGATGGCTCAAAACTGGCGGCTGGACTATGCACGTTACGTCACCTTCATTTTTTACCACACATTAGACCGTCATGTCCACAAGTTGTTAGATGGTTATCTCCTCCTTAGGGTCGATTAAAGATAAATGTGGATGCGACAATTGGTAGGCAATACGTTGCAAGAGGAGCTATTTTATGTGATCATGCTGGTTTATGTGCGGGTGCTATATCATTTTGATTGCCCCAAAGTGCTCCACTGATGGCAGAGATTCAGGCTACTATTTTCGGTGTGCTGTATTTTTTGCCTCTGTATCGTTCTATTATTCTTGAATCGGATTGCTCTCAGATACAGACACTACTGGCGTGGCCTCATGACGTTTCTGGGAACTATCACTTGCGTTTATTACAGTTGTTGAAGCATCAGCATAGGTTTGAGTTTAATCATGTGTGTATAGAGAAGCCAACATGGCAGCTCACTACTGAGCCTAACAAGGAATGTTAGACCCTCGGACTAACCGGTATTCTCATCACACACTTCCACCGTTGGTCCGAGGAACAGTTTGTCTGGATATCACTTCTGTACATCTTCGCACCTCTTGACTCTTTACATCCCTCATGTCTTCCAAATGGATTGGCTATCTCTGATGTTTGTTAAGTCCGAAATTCACTCTAGAGGGGGGGGTGAATAGAGTGTTTGGCTCTTTTGCGGAATTTTCTTGTTTTTCTCAACTCAAAAAGGATATTCAAAATCAGAGCAAGAATTGGAGATGAGAGATAATGAATGAGTACACCGGATATAGAGTGGTTCGAATCGTAAATGATTCTACTCCACTACCACTTTGTTTCCAAAGTGGATTTTCAACAACTACTCTTCTTATTATGAACAATAAGAACAACCACATCAACACTTATACTAACACTTTAGTGTAAGCAACAACAACAGCAACTTCTTGCACAAAACACTTGTGGAACTACAACAACTACAGCTCTTAGCAAGAACAACTTCTTGCTTCCTCACAACTTCAACAAAAGTTCTCTCAAGAACTTCTCTCAGTGGGTTGAAGAGATATAGTAAGGTTCACACTTTCTCACAAGTCTAAGCACAAGCTAGAGATCAAGTAATTTTGGTTCCTCTTATGCTTGACTCTCTTTCTCTCAATATACAAACAATGAAGATCAAAGAAAGCTAGATAAGCTTTAAACAAATTTACAAGTATGAGAGAAATGTACAACAATGTAAAATGAAGCTAGATGATGTTGAAAAAGTGTGTATTTGCTTCATCCAAGCCTTCTCTATTTATAGATGAACTTCACCACGTTTTTGAGGCTCTCCACCAAGTCTTCATCTTCAAAAATGTCAAGACAATGCCCAAATAGTCTCTAGCCACCCTATGGAGTGATTTGATCTTGGATAGCCACCCTAGAGAATCTTAGACATGTTTACAATAGTCAAGGAAGCATGTAATAAGTTGGGTTAAAGTCCCCAAGAAGTTTGAAGAAGATTGGAAAGAGAAAACCTTGAAAATCTGCCTTGGATTTTGTTCAAACGTTCAGAAAATTTGAATTCTGTAGGACATCAATCGATCGAAGTCCCTGGAAGGGAGAGATCGATGTCCTCAGATGCTACATCGATCGATCGAAGTCCTGGGTGGGAGAGATCGATGTCCTCAGATCCCACACCGATCGATCGATGTCCAGGGAGGGAGAGATCGATGTATTCAGATCTTACATCGATCGATCGATGTCCAGGGAGGGAGAGATCGATGTATTCAGATCTTACATCGATCGATCGATGTCAGTGACATCGATCGATCGATGTCTCCTCCTTGAGAGATCGATGTCTTCTTTTGAGTTCCCATCTTAACCATCTTTGGACATAACGTATTTTTCTCATCAAGCATCAAATATCAAACATAATTTTAACTTATTCAAAACATATTTTCATCATCAAAACACTTTACAACTTAACAATCTCCCCCTTTTTTGATGATTTCAAAACAACTATTCAAAAGATGTTTTTACATGATCCTTTTTCAACTAAACTTGATATTTTACAGCTCCCCCTTAGTTCATGCTCCCCCTCAACCTATGCATCACGTTTCATATGTAAAGATATCAAAGAACATTCCATGCCATACAAAATTCATCTTATCAAGCTAAGCTATGCGATGAAAAATAACCAGTATAAGTCTAGCCATTTGGATACCCATGCTTAACCATACCAAAATTTTGCCAAAACATGCCATACATGTGTTAATGACCAATTTGCTTGCCAACAATACATCATGCCGATGATATCAAACCATCAAAAGTTTTCAACTTGCATGCCCAATATATCATTAACCAAGATCTTGTCAAAACCATATCATGCCAAAATCATTAACTAATATGCCAAAATCTTGCTATCAAACCATCAAAAGTTTTCAACTAGCATGCCCAATATATCATTAACCAAGATCTTGCCAAAACCATATCATGCCAAAATCATTAACTAATATGCCAAAATCTTGCTATCAAACCATCAAAAGTTTTCAACTAGCATGCCCAATATATCATTAACCAAGATCTTGCCAAAACCATATCATGCCAAAATCATTAACTAATATGCCAAAATCTTGCTATCAAACCATCAAAAGTTTTCAACTAGCATACCCAATATATCATTAACCAAGATCTTGCCAAAACCATATCATGCCAAAATCATTAACTAATATGCCAAAATCTTGCCAAATCCATACCATGCCAAAATCATACCAAGCTAGCATTCTTCTCCCCCTTTTTGAAAGCATCAAAAAATGAGATATATCAAAAACGAGAATATAGATACCATCAAGAAATATCAAGTTTTTGAGATACAAATGTAAACTCAAACTTGCAAAACTAACATAAGTACGGGGAAATGGGAAATCATAAGGGACTACTCCTCATCGGAGGAGAAACATAGTCCGGAGAGAGCGGCTTTGAGCTTTGTTTTTAGCTTTTGATATTTTGTCTTCTGTGCGGCTAACTCTGTTTTTAGTTCTGCAACCTCAGTGGTGACCTTTGTTTCGATGGAGTTTATACGTGCCTGAAAGTTTTTATACTCCTTTTTTAGGTCATCAATTCGGCTTGCTTCTGTAGCCAAGTCTTCTCCCCATTGACCAAGAGTATGACGAACGTCGGCAATTTCGGCTTCTCCATCAAACTCGTCACCAGAATCACTTTCTGCCGCCATTGGGGCTTTTCCTTTGGACTTTTGGGATGTGGATGTTTGTTGTGGGGGTGGTTGTGGTGATGGATGAGAAGAGGTGTCCATGGGAGGTTTGGTAGGGGATGGTGGAGGAATAGGCTCTTCACGTTCTTCTTCTTCTTCGTCTTCTTCTTGTTGTCCACCCCGTTTTTGAGCCTCTTTCCGTGACTTGTGGATTTGTTGAATGTTAGCCTTTGTATAGTAGTCTTTGTTGGTAATTTGATCCGTGAAATCATCATTCAACTCCACGTTTGCCTTTTGAAGCAATCTATATATGAGATTGCTATAGGGAAGCGCTTTTGATTTCTTGGTGGCAGCTTCCAACATATTGCAAACACAATCTCCCCAAAATATAAGGGCTCCATCACAGCAATATGATGCGCAATGTAAAAATCTAAATTGCTCGGGAGTTTTGCCGATTTTCCATTGATACAGAAAGTGACAATGGCAAGTAAAACTCTGTATACTAGAGGCATGTCGTTAGTATTCTTGGTGGGGTGAAAGCCAAGAAAATGTTTAACCTCATTTTCAGAAATTTGATACTTGAAGGAATCCCACTTCCATGGATCAAAGTCATTCAACCCTTCATCAGGAACCTCAAGCAATTCGTTGAATGTTTTAGATGTAAACATCAACAAGTTTCCTTCTACTCTTGTATTCAATGCATAGGGCTCCCCATGTTTATAATATACCCACATATTTGCATAAAACATTCTAGTATACCGGGTAGACATATTGGTCATCTGTGAGACCTCCCAGATAGGTCTCCATTTTTGAACATCAAACCAATCAATAATTGGTTTTAATTCTTCATTGCTCAAAATATCTTCAATTTTGAGCAATTTTAATGGAATGGTTGCCCTCTTTTTGCGCTCCCATTCAATAAAAACCAATTGAGCTCTAAGATTGATGTAGGCAAATTTACCTGTACCAGTTGGCTCTTTCATAGCATCTTTGTGGTCTGAGGATTTTAGCTAGGGAAAGTTGTTGACTGTTAACTTGCTCCTTGTTTCAGTCAACATTGTGTTGTGAGAGGGAGTGGCCTTCTTCCTCAATCCTTGTGTCCTAGACCCTGTTGGCACTTGAGGATTAGAACGGGGTGGCGTAGTATCTTCTTCCTCAGAAGTTCGTTGCCTCTTTGCTGTTTGTTTCGTTCTTGGTGCCATTTTTGAGTTAGGGTTCGGATGTGGAAGGAAAATGTATGGAATGATGAGATTTAGCAGTGAAAATGAGAGATTATGAGAAGAAATTGAGATTTAGAGATGGATTTTGGATTTTGGTGAAGGGAAATTTTCGTTTCTGCAGAGAGGAGGTTAGGGTTCGTGTTTGGGAAAGATGAAAGTGAAAGAAGAGAAAAGGATTGCAGATTTAATACCTCTGTCTGCGCAGACATCGATCGATCGATGTCTGGGACTTCGATCGATCGATGTCCTGGACATAGATCGATCGATGTCTTAAGAGACATCAGTCTCTGAGGTTTTTCACATAGATCGATCTATGTGTGCTGATTTCTGCAATTTTGACATTTCTAACCCTTTAATCATTGTTTATCATTCCTAATCTTGTTCTAATTGATTCGAATGTCTCGGTGGGAAGGGATTTGGTAAAGATATCCGCCAGTTGGTCATTTGTTGGAACGAACTCAACGCATACCAATCCTTTTTGAATGCAATCTCTTATGAAGTGATGCCTTACTTCAATGTGTTTTGTTCTACTATGATGAACCGGGTTTTGTGCTATACTTATGGCTGAGGTATTATCACATAGGATGGGAACTTTTTCAAACTTAACATTGTAATCGTTCAAGGTGTTGATCATCCAAAGTAGTTGTGCACAGCACGAAGCGGCCAATACATATTCGGATTCCGCCGTGGAAAGTGACACACTATTTTGTTTCTTGGAAAACCAAGAAACTAAGCAATCTCCAAGGAATTGACATGTCCCGGAAGTGCTTTTCCTATCAACAAGATTTCCGGCATAGTCGGAGTCACTATATCCTCTTAGATCAAAACAACCATTTTTGGGATAGAACAATCCGAAGTTCAAAGTTCCTTTCAAATACCTAAAGATACGTTTAATGGAAACTAAATGCGATTCCTTAGGCATACTTTGAAATCTAGCACATAAGCACACAGCATGCAAAATATCCGGCCTACTAGCGGTTAAATACAGTAAACTACCAATCATACCCCTATATTTTGTTACCTCAACTGGCTTTCTTTTTTCGTCTTTGTCAAGCTTTGTACTTGTGCTCATCGGAGTACTCACACTTCTTCCATCCTCGAATTTGTACTTCTTGAGCAAATCCTTTGTGTACTTTGTTTGAGATATGTATACTCCATCTTGAGTTTGCTTGATTTGTAGACCAAGAAAGTAGTTGAGTTCACCCATCATGCTCATTTCAAATTCTCCTTCCATCAATTTAGCAAAATGCTTACAAAGAGAATCATTAGTAGCACCAAATATGATATCATCCACATAAATTTGAACAAGCAATTGATGGTTTCCTTGTTCTTTAATAAAAAGAGTAGTGTCGACTTTTCCTCTTGAAAACTCATTTTCAAGTAGGAAGTTACTTAATCTATCATACCAAGCCCTAGGAGCTTGTTTAAGTCCATAAAGGGCCTTTTTGAGTTTAAAAACATGATTTGGATAATCATGATTTTCAAACCCCGGAGGTTGAGCTACATAGACCTCTTCTTGAATTATTCCATTCAAGAATGCGGATTTCACATCCATTTGATATAGTTTGAAATCCTTATAGCATGCATATGCTAATAGCATCCTAATAGCTTCTAACCTAGCTACGGGGGCGAAAGTTTCATCATAGTCTATGCCTTCCTCTTGCCCTTGCCTATAGCCTTGGGCTACTAATCTAGCTTTATTTCTAGTGATGTTTCCTTTATCATCCATTTTATTTCTAAATACCCATTTAGTGCCAATTACGGGATGATCACTAGGTTTAGTGACTAATTCCCAAACATCACTTCTTTCAAATTGATTTAATTCTTCTTGCATAGCCAATACCCAATCTTCATCATTTATTGCCTCCTTTATGTTTTTAGGCTCAACTTGTGAAATGAAAGCATTTTCATTGAATTTTCTCCTTGTCATTATGCCTTGGCTAGTTTCACCTAATATCAACTCTTTAGGGTGATCTTTCCTATACTTATATGAATCCGGTAAATTTGACGTATCTCCTCCTACTTCTTCATTTTCAACCTTAGGTTCAAGTGGATCAATCCTAAGGTCAATAACAATATTACCTTTTGGATTCTCAAATTTCTCTATATGGCTTACTTCAATTATTTCATCTTCATCATCATCATTATTATCGTTTGATTTATCATCAATGAGTTCACTAAAATTGACATGGATTGATTCTTCAACTTTCATGCTTCTTTTATTGTATACTCTAAATGACTTACTATTTGAGCATAACCCATAAAGATTCCTTCGTCCGCTTTGAAATCGAGTTTATCCAAGTTGTCTTTGGTGTTAAGTATAAAGCACTTACAACCAAAAACCTTGAAATAACCAATATTTGGTACTCGACCTTTCCAAAGCTCATAAGGAGTCTTTTTGAGAAATGGTCTCAAATAAACTCTATTGATCACATGACAAGCGGTATTTACCGCTTCGGCCCAAAAATATTTGGGTAGCTCAAATTCGTTTAGCATGGCTCTACTCATTTCTTGAAGTGTCCTATTTTTCCTTTCCGCAACACCATTTTGTTGAGGAGTTCTTGGAGCTGAGAAATTGTGTCCATACCCTTTGGATACACAAAATTCTTGAAATTCTCCATCAAACTCACCACCTCTATCACTTCTAATTTCCTTAATTGTGTCTTCTCTTTGATTTTCTAATCTCTTACAAAGCTTTATAAATTCTTGACATGCATCATTCTTTTTAGCTAAGAACATTACCCAAGTGTACCTAGAGTAGTCATCTACCACCACAAAGGTGTAATGTTTTCCACTTAGACTTACTGTACCAATATCCCCATACAAATCCATATGAAGCAATTGTAGAGGTTTGGTGGTGGAGATTTCACTTTTGGGCTTGAAGCTTGTCTTAACAAGTTTTGCCTTTTGACAAGTGTCGCATAAGCCATGGTTTTCGAAATTCAATTTTGGAAGACCTTGGACTTTTTCATTTTTGCAAATCTCTTTGAAATTCTTAAAACTAATATGTCCAAGTCGTCTATGCCATAGTTGAGTCAAATCATTTTTGGCAACTAGGCAAGAAACATTTTGTGATATCAAATCTTGTGTGCTAAATTTGTAAACATCATTTTTACGAATAGCTTCGAAAACAATCTTATCGTTCTTTTTCACAACACATTTTCTTTTCACAAACTCAATTTGAAAATTAGCATCACATAGTTGGCTAACACTTATCAAATTATACTTAAGCCCTTCTACATATAGTACATTATTAATAGTAAAGGAAGAATTACCAATTTCTCCATGTCCAAGGATTTTGGCTCTCCCATTGCCAAAATGCACCGTTCCACCATCTTGGAGCTTGAGCTTGGTGAACAACGTCTTGTCTCCGGTCATGTGAGTTGAACATCCGCTGTCCATAAGCCATTTGGTTCCTTCTTCTTTGGCTACTCCATTTATCTTGAGAGCCTACAAAATCAAAAGATGTATGCATTGGTACCCTTTGATGGTTGGGTCCTTTAGGGTTAGTTTTTCGACCCTTAGGCTTCCAAACATATGTGCTCTCAAATCGAGCTCTACATGCTTTCTTTACATGTCCTAGTTTGTTGCAATAAAAACAAGTAGGTACAAGCTTTGATTTAGAAGTTGATAAATTTTGTTGTGTTTTTCTATTGTTTGCCTTTTTCTTTAAGGACTTAGGTTTAATAAAGGAAGATGATGAGTTAAATCCTAAACCGGATTTATCATTTCCAATTCTTTGATTTCCAAGTAGTATGTCTAAGTTGTTTTTGCCATTTGTTAGTCTTTGTAAGTCTAACTTTAGTTTCTCACATTCCTTTCTAATTTCTTCATTTTCAAGAGCTACGGTTTTGTGCATGGTAAGTATGATATCATGCTCTTGAAACATCAAAATATTTTTGTCATGCAAGCTCTTATTTTCTAAAATACATTTCTTGAATTCTTTCTTTAAATGCTTATATTTCAAATTTAATTTTTCAAAGTCATCTTGCAAATCTCCTATTTCATCATGCAAATTTGAAGGGTTAGAATTTACCTCAAGGTCATCTTCAATTGCCATAAGACAAGTATGTTGAAACTTTGGATTGTCAACCATTGCCACAAGTCCAACACCTTGATCTTCACTCTCTTCTCCTTCCGATTCCGAAAGAAGATCATCCCACGTGGTTACCTCCGCATTGAGGGCTTTCTTCTTTTGAGGAAAAACCTTCTTCTCTTGTTTTTGCGGCTCTTTTACGTGGCAATCGGCAATGAAGTGACCGGGTCGTCCACATCTATAGCAATTTTCACTTGCTTCCTTTTCTTTAGATGGTTTCTTGAAAAACTTCCTTGCTTGAGTTTTGTTTCTAGTTGCCATTCTTCTAAATTTTCTTACTAGAAGAGCAACTTCCTCATCCGATTCATCGGACTCTACCACCAATCCTTTGTGTGATGTTTGTGTAGACTTGATGGGATTCATCCTATTTTGTTCATCAATAAGAATTTCATGAGTAAGAAGATTACCGGATAGCTCATCAAGAGTGAGAGTCTTGAGATTCTTTGATTCGCTGATGGAGGTGACTTTGGGTGTCCATTCTCTTGGCAAAGAGTTGAGAAGTTTTGAGACAAGGTCTTCATTTGAAATTTTCTTGTCAACCATGGAGAGTTGATTCACTATTCGTGTGAATCGATCGATTGTCTCCTCAATCTTCTCACCGCTTTTCATTCCGAACATCTCATACTCCTTCATGAGCATGAGTCTTTTGGCCATTCTTACTTGCTCAGTTCCTTCATGTATCATTTCAAGCCTTTTCCATGCCTCGTGGGCTGTTTCAAGACCTTGGAGTCTAATGAGCTCAGTGGTGGTTAGAGCACTTGAGAGAATGTCAAAAGCTTTGCCATTGATGGCGAACTTTATCTTCTCTTCGTTCGGTGTAGTCATCCTCATCTTTAAACATTGATTCTCCTTTTGAGTTGGTAATCATAGGAACTTCAATCCCTTTGACAACAGCTCTCCATATATCAAATCCACAGCCTTTCAAATGATTGATCATTCGAAATTTCCATAAAGAATAGTTTTGGGCATCAAACATAGGAGCTTTAGTGTTTGATCCGGAAAATAGTGCAGTAGGCTTAGGAGATGAAGAAGTTGAGGTTGAGGTTGTCATTGCCATGATCTTTTAACCTTGCTACTTGCAAAGATTGGCCAAGCAATCAAGGTTAGGCTCTGATACCAATTGTTAAGTCCCAAATTCACTCTAGAGGGGGGGTGAATAGAGTGTTTGGCTCTTTTGCGGAATTTTCTTGTTTTTCTCAACTCAAAAAGGATATTCAAAATCAGAGCAAGAATTGGAGATGAGAGATAATGAATGAGTACACCGGATATAGAGTGGTTCGAATCGTAAATGATTCTACTCCACTACCACTTTGTTTCCAAAGTGGATTTTCAACAACTACTCTTCTTATTATGAACAATAAGAACAACCACAGCAACACTTACACTAACACTTTAGTGTAAGCAACAACAACAGCAACTTCTTGCACAAAACACTTGTGCAACTACAACAACTACAGCTCTTAGCAAGAACAACTTCTTGCTTCCTCACAACTTCAACAAAAGTTCTCTCAAGAACTTCTCTCAGTGGGTTGAAGAGATATAGTAAGGTTCACACTTTCTCACAAGTCTAAGCATAAGCTAGAGATCAAGTAATTTTGCTTCCTCTTGTGCTTGACTCTCTTTCTCTCAATATACAAACAATGAAGATCAAAGAAAGCTAGATAAGCTTTAAACAAATTTACAAGTATGAGAGAAATGTACAACAATGTAAAATGAAGCTAGATGATGTTGAAAAAGTGTGTATTTGCTTCATCCAAGCCTTCTCTATTTATAGATGAACTTCACCACGTTTTTGAGGCTCTCCACCAAGTCTTCATCTTCAAAAATGTCAAGACAATGCCCAAATAGTCTCTAGCCACCCTATGGAGTGATTTGATCTTGGATATCCACCCTAGAGAATCTTAGACATGTTTACAATAGTCAAGGAAGCATGTAATAAGTTGGGTTAAAGTCCACAAGAAGTTTGAAGAAGATTGGAAAGAGAAAACCTTGAAAATCTGCCTTGGATTTTGTTTAAACGTTCAGAAAATTTGAATTCTGGAGGACATCGATCGATCGAAGTCCCTGGAAGGGAGAGATCGATGTCCTCAGATGCTACATCGATCGATCGAAGTCCTGGGTGGGAGAGATCGATGTCCTCAGATCCCACATCGATCGATCGATGTCCAGGGAGGGAGAGATCGATGTATTCAGATCTTACATCGATCGATCGATGTCCAGGGAGGGAGAGATCGATGTATTCAGATCTTACATCGATCGATCGATGTCAGTGACATCGATCGATCGATGTCTCCTCCTTGAGAGATCGATGTCTTCTTTTGAGTTCCCATCTTAACCATCTTTGGACATAACGTATTTTTCTCATCAAGCATCAAATATCAAACATAATTTTAACTTATTAAAAACATCTTTTCTTCATCAAAACACTTTACAACTTAACAATGTTTTCTGCCTGTATTCTGCTGGATGCAGGCTGATTCGGTATGATTTTGCTTCTTGTGGTTTCTATGTTTTTACTATATCTCTTACTATTATCTAATCCTAGATCTCTCTTTACATGTGCATGGATTGGGAGGGAAGATACTGACATGATCATGATATTACCTGCAACAAATCTTCATTCACTCTACGGATTCATGCTAGAGGCTGGGCTGCATGGGCTCATTCGAAAGTTTTCAAAGGTTGTAAATATGCACTCTTTTTCCTTCGTGCAAGATTTTATCCACAAGGGTGGTTTTGCTTGCCAAGGTTTTAATGAGACATATCATACCAACTTTGAGCATACTCCCCGCCCCTTAGATTGTATTTGGAATAATATGTATCGCCCCTCGAGTTCTTTCATTCAGTTATGCAGTGACTTTATATGTAATAATCGTATTCCTCCGCCATAAGTGAGGGTTATAGTCTAAATAAAATATAGAGACCTTGTCTCTTTATTTAAAAAAATATATGTACGTATATGTATGTTCGTTCTTTATATCATCAAGCCAAGGCTGAGTATATTCGAGCGTCTAAATATGAACTGCAGTCCTGAAAGCAAAAAGCCCGGGTTAAATGGCTACAGGAGGGTGATGATTACACATGATATTTTCACTCGGTGGTTAAGGGCCGACGTATACAGTTGCGCCTTCAGAAAATTCGGACTTCCTCTAGTTTGATATGTGCAACTCCGGATTCTATTCAGAGTGAGGCAGTTTCTTTTTATACAGCTTTGTTCGCCAGGGAGGCTATGGGGAATTATGATAAAATCCTGCAGCATATTCCACATCTAGTTATGGCGGACGATAATGCATTGTTAACGACACTACCACAGGAACTCGAAGTAAAGGATGCAGTATGGCATTTGCATCCACAAAGTGCAGCAGGGTCAGATGGGTTTCATGGTAACTTTTTTCATGTATGTTGGCATATTATTCATGCTGGCGTAGTATTGGCCGTGTAGAAGTTTTTTCTAGGAGTGCTACAGCCATTGGCAATGGCTAGTGCTTTATTACACTAATCCCAAAGACAGCGTCACAAGCACTTTCAGTGATTTTCGACCAATTTGTCTGACCAACTTTTTGAGCAAAATTTGTACCCACATTATTGCGACTAGTTTGAGCATGGACCTCTCAAAGTTGATATCCTCAGAACAGACTGGCTTCTTAAAGTGACAAGATATTTCTACACAGGTATTATTGGGGCGGGAAATGATACATATGCTTGACAAAGGGGGTACTCAGTTATGTTTAAAACTTGATATGGGAAGGATTTTGACAGAGTCAGTTGGGAATATTTGGAATTGTTGATGAAGAAGTTTGGCTTTACGGATTTCTTCATACGGATAGTCTTGAATCATCTACGTTGCACACGATTCGCAATATTGATCAATGGCATCCCCACAAAGACCTTTCGGCCATATAGAGGTGTTAAACAATGGGATCCTCTATCTCCTTTGTTGTTTATTATATCTTCAGAGGGATTCAGTCGGGGCTTAAAGCATTAGTGGCAGCGGGCGCATTAGAGCCATTTTGGATAGGTCGGGTTCCTTTTCATGTCACACACCTGGCATATGCAGATGATCTGCTTATATTCTTGCGTGGCACAATATGGAATTTACATCGCTTTCAGATTTTTTTTGGCAGCTTATGAAAATGCATCTGGATAGAAGGTTAATTACCATAAGAACAGTTTCATCTATTCATCCTCTATATCGGTACAGCAGCGGCGGAGATTTGAGGAAATTATTCATATGTGGTCCACTTGTTTGCCATTTCTCTATCTTGGATCTTTCTTGCACAGGGGGACTACACGAGCTCGATATTGTGCAATGCTCCTTGAACACATTGACTCCAGACTGCACGGTTGGCATAATCGCTCATTTTCGCTGGCAGGTAGGCTTGTTTTACTGCGCTCTGTTATATCGGCCCTACCTTTACATAATATCACTGTAGGTGGCTTGCCACAATCTGTGATTAAAATTATTGAACGGAAAATGTCTGCATTCTATTGGGGACAAAGACGTCATTGGTTACCGTGGTCAACTATAAGTACTCCTTGTTCCGAAGGTGGTCTAGGTATTCGCAATTTGCGGGCATTGCAAGAGGCCTATTTCTGTCGTATTTGGTGGCCTTATCAACAAAACAACACGCTTTGGAGTCGTTATCTTCATGCCTGATATGAACAGCACGTGACTTTCATCCACGACTTCCAGGCTCTCCTATTTGAAAGCTCATTTGCCATTTTCATACATTTCGCAAGAATAACAGTCATCGACATGATTCGCATCTAGGTTGGGCGGCAACTGAATTGGGTGAGTTTACTTTGCGATCCGCTTATGATCTTTGTCGTGCACAGCGGCCCACTCTTATTTCTGCTCATTTTATTAAGTGCAAGTATAATGGTCCTGTCATAAAAAATTTCTTGTGGCGGATTTATCATCATGCATTGCCATTTGGAGACTACATAGGAAAGTTTACCATTATTATCCCTACACAATGTCCATTCTGCAAGCATGCATCTGCTACACTAGATCATGCTTTCTTGTTTTGTGATCGTATTCGGTATGTTTGAGAATTCTATGCATTAAAGTTACATTTGGTTTCTCCTACATCTTTGATGCTATGGTAGTATCTATTGTCCTGGTGGTATTAGTCTACATTGACTTCATTATTAGGAGTGCTGAAAATCGTAGTTCCATCTATTATTGTCTATAATATATGGTGCAAATACACATCATTGGTTTATGGGGATGAGGCATCTTTTGCAACGTCATCCCTTATGGCTGGAGTACGGTTAGAAATTTTTGTTTGGTAAAACGCTCGATGGTTCAAAGCTCGCTGTAGTCTTTACATCGGTCCAACATCTTTACTTGCTGCCATCAATTCGACTTCAGCGCCCACAAATTGTCTGATGGTTAGCTTCTCCTTCTGGTCATTTAAAGCTAAATGTTGATGCAGCTGTAGGTAGGTTGTATGCAGCAGGCGGAGCTATTTTACGTGATCATTCTGGTGCATGTATGGGGGCTATTTCTTTTCGTCTGCCACCAAATACTCCACTCATTGCAGAGATACAGACTGCAGTATTTGGTTTGCTTTATTTTCTTCCATTGCATCGTCATATTATTTTAGAGTCTGATTGTTCTCAGCTACATATATCCCTTGAAAGGCCTTCATTTGTTTCGGGGAATTATCATCTGCGGTTGTAGCTTTCTTTGAAGCAACATCATCACCTTGTCTTTCAGCATGTCTACAGGGAAGCCAACATGGCAGCTCATTATTTAGTGCAGCAGGGTTTGTTAGACCCTCGGATGGCTTTAGACTCGCTTTACACGCTTCCCCCGTTAGTTTGGGGTTGTGTACGATTGAATATGACAACATGACATCTTCGTCACCTTTGATTTTTCTTGTCTTCCATATGGATTGGCTATTTTTAATATCTTCTGCCTGTATCCTGCGGGATGCAGGCAGACTCGGTATGACTTCATTTTATGTGGTTCACATATTATCACACTTTTCTTGTCTTACTAACCGATCTATCTTTACATTTGGATGGACGCTCATGGGCTACACTACTGTGATTGTCTATAATATATGGTGCAAATACACATCATTGGTTTATGGGGATGAGGCATCTTTTGCAACGTCATCCCTTATGGCTGGAGTACGGTTAGAAATTTTTGTTTGGTAAAACGCTCGATGGTTCAAAGCTCGCTGCAGTGTTTGCATCGGTCCAACATCTGTACTTGCTGCCATCAATTCGACTTCATCGCCCACAAATAGTCCGATGGTTAGCTACTCCTTCTGGTCATTTAAAGCTAAATGTTGATGCAGCTGTAGGTAGGTTGTATGCAGCAGGCGGAGCTATTTTACGTGATCATTCTGGTGCATGTATGGGGGCTATTTCTTTTTGTCTGCCACCAAATACTCCACTCATTGCAGAGATACAGACTGCAGTATTTGGTTTGCTTTATTTTCTTCCATTGCATCGTCATATTATTCTAGAGTCTGATTGTTCTCAGCTACATATATCCCTTGAAAGACCTTCATTTGTTTCGGGGAATTATCATCTGCGGTTGTAGCTTTCTTTGAAGCAACATCATCACCTTGTCTTTCAGCATGTCTACAGGGAAGCCAACATGGCAGCTCATTATTTAGTGCAGCAGGGTTTGTTAGACCCTCGGATGGTTTTAGACTCACTTTACACGCTTCCCCCGTTAGTTTGGGGTTGTGTACGATTGAATATGACAACAGGACATCTTCGTCACCCTTGATTTTTCTTGTCTTCCACATGGATTGGCTGTTTTTAATATCTTCTGCCTGTATCCTGCAGGATGCAGGCAGACTCGGTATGACTTCATTTTATGTGGTTCACATATTATCACACTTTTCTTATCTTACTAACCGATCTATCTTTACATTTGCATGGACGCTCATGGGCTACACTGCTGTGATTATGGACTGCTCTGCTGAATCTCATCATTCTTATAACTTTTTGATGGCACCCATTTCGTCTGGGCTGCGGCTTATTTACATGATTTCAAAGGCGGTAAATATGTAATCTTTTTCCTTTGCGCAAGATTTTATCCACAAGGGTGGTTTTGCTTGCGTAGGTTTTAATAAGGCATATCATACCGCTTTTGAACACTATTCGCCCCATTCTTGTACTTGGACAAATGCATTTCGTCCTTTGAGTAGTTTCATACGATTATGCTATGACTTTATTTGTAATTATGATATTCTTACGCCATAAGTGAGGGCTATCTTTCATAATAAAATGCAGGGACATGGTCTCTTTTATTAAAAAATATGTATGTATAACAGCCATTTTACTGATTCTTATTACATCATTTTATCTTGTTAAAATAAATTTTTTTAAAAGCGGTTCGTGTGATGAAATATTGAAAATGGATGAAGTCTCGTTTAGTTTCCGGAGAAGATATATAAAACAACTCATACAATTTCTAAATTCATTGTTTAGGATATTGTGATAATGTATTACTTTCAAATTATTTCATGTATCATTTTTCTTGATTTTTCTATAAATAGCTGGTATGTCACAATCACTTCTAAGACATAACAATTTTTGAGTTTACTCTTGAGCGCAAGAATTATTTTTCGATGTATCTTATCTCCCTCTTTTGCTTTATTCTAGTCTATTACTTGTATAAATCATTATCCATCATTTTTTCAGCACGAGTCTCTATCTTAAACAAATAATTAGATGACTTTTAAGGTAATATTTTTCTTTTTCGATTTATTTTTAGCTGGGGCTAATCTCAGAAAAAAAACTTTGTACCTCTCGAAAAATGTTTATCATAAATAATAATTGTCGACATTCAGTTTAGACAATGGGTTTTGAAAATACAATTATTGAAAACAATGATACATCAAACCAAGACCTTGTAAATGGGGTATGGTGGCAACTGTCATTTAGCATTTCTTTGGAAAACCTCTAATGAAAGATACGGTTGAAGTGGTGAAGGATCGGCCTGTTGAAGACAGCAAAATAGGTGTCGAAAATCTTGAAAAAATAGTGAAAACTTGCTAAAGACGAAAAGGATAGAAATGGCAAGTATGCATCACAAGAGCTGGACAGTTATTCTAAGCCATGTGAGCGGTTGCAAGTGGAAGGAACTTCAGAGAGCGAGCAATTAATACCTGAAGTGGCAAGCCTTCAACGCATTGAGAAAAGAGCGAAGCAGAAAGAAGGAGCACAGGAAGAATTATAAAAAGTGTGAAAAGACAAGAATATATCTGAATTTTATATTGTATTCGTTAAAACTGTTATCCTTTCTTGTCAAATCACTTAAATGAATTCGTTAGCCTTACAAAAACGTTTTCCTAGCTGTGTAAACAAGCATCATTCGAATCATAATTTTAGCCTTCTCTCTTTGGTTTGATTTAATAGTTGTTTGACTTTGTTCAATGTTTTGTTAAGATTTTCTTAATGGTATCAGAGTCATATCAAATCATCAACTAATTCTTGATTGATTTCTTGTAAATCTTTATTAAATCCTGGTAATCCGTAAACATTTGATCAATGAGAATGGCCTCCTCATCCACTGCTGCTGGATTTGTTGATCCAACTGAGGATCCTCTACATGTACATCCAAGTGATTCACCTTCACTTGTCTTAGCCCAGTATTGTTTGATTCGCACAATTATCATGGATGGTGTCGTACTACCAAACGTGCTGTTGAGTCCAAGAAAAAAATTGGCTTCGTGGAAGGTACGATTGATAAGCCAGTGCAGAATGACCGTAAGTACTCCAATTTGCTCAAGCCAACAATATGGTAGTTTCTTGGATTATAAATTCTGTTATACCCCCAATTGTCCAGAGTGTTATGTGGATTGATGACGCAGTAGATATATGGAATTATTTGAAATTGAGATATGGAAATATCAATGCATTGCGTCTGTAAGACTTGCAAGAAGAGTTTTATGGTATTAGACAAGAAACTCTCTCGTTAACTGAGTATTACACCAAGCTTAAGGTGGTTTAGGAGGAACTGGCAGTGTTAAGATCAGTTCCTATATGTAGATGTGGTAGGTGCAATTGTAATATTTTTGCTCAAGTAATTAAGTTTGTTGAAAATGATTTTGTTATACAATTCTTGAAAGGTTTGTTGAATGAGTATGAGGCGGTAAAATCACAAGTGTTGTTGACGTCTCCCTTGCCAGACATA
This sequence comes from Eustoma russellianum, assembly GCA_036186865.1. Lineage (NCBI taxonomy): Eukaryota > Viridiplantae > Streptophyta > Magnoliopsida > Gentianales > Gentianaceae > Eustoma > Eustoma russellianum. The sequence goes on along the minus strand of AP025047.1, from coordinate 26,261,755 downwards.
AACACTACATTTTTCATGACAGTCAAGTATGAGAGGAAAATAGTTTATACTAGCCAGCATAACAACTTCACTAATAATCCTTTTTCTGTTTTGAATGCTGGAAATGCACGTCAGAGTATAGTTGCTTATGGTCACAGTGGTCCAAGGCCTCAGGTTGTGGGATATGGAGTTGTAGGAGTAAGACCAAGAGGAGGAGGATTCAGAAAAGGAGGAGTTAATCCTCAGAGAATGGGAGTTGATGGTTCAAAGAAGCCTATATACACCCACTGTGGTTGGACAGGCCATACAATTGATAGATACTATAGGCTACATGGTTTTTCACCAGGTTTTAAACCCAGGTCATAGATAAACTGTGTTGGAGCAGAACAAGAAGATGATAGTCATTGTGATTTCAATTACCAAATGGAGTCAAGTTATGCCAAACCAATTGCAGGTTCACAGCCTCAACAAGATTCTTTTTCTCAGATGTCACCTATTCTTACACAGGAGCAGTACAATCAGTTAATTGGGCTATTGCACGATCTCCATAGGAAAGGATCTAAAGACATGTTGGTCCCCGTTGATGCTGTTGATAAGGGACATGCTATGATGCTAGCTGTACAACAGAGAACTTCAGGTAAGATGGTATGTAATATATCATGTAAGTTTGTTAATACATGGATTTTAGATTTAGGTGCCACACACCATATTTGATGTACTCTTGCCGTATTTGACTCCTACAAACTTGCCACCAACCTAAAAGTTAAATTGCCTAAAAATCAATTAGTTAGAGTTACACACGTTGGCCCAGTAACTCTCAACAATCTTCTCACCATTGACAATGTCTTTTTCATACCCTCATTCACCTTCAATCTAATCTCTCAGAAAACTCACTCAGTGAATAACATCACTATACTTCAGTTCTAATTACTATGCAATCTATGAACAGAAAACCACGAAGATGATTGGTTTAGCTAAAGTTTTTAGAGGGTTGTACCAATTACATGAAAGCCCTAGAGTCAATCTGATGAATAAAGACTCAAGAGTTCAGAACATGAAGGTGAACTCAGTGCTAAAGTCATCACCTGAGTCTGGATCAACCTTAAATGACAGTCTATGGCATTCAAGATTAGGCCATCCTTTTGAAGCTAGAATGAAAGAGATCCAGAAGTTAGATTCATCAATAGTAATTCCTAGTCATAAATTTTCTTGTACCATTTGCCCCTATACAAACAAAGACGATTACCTTTCCATTATCCCATTATGTATCCAAAAGTTCTTTTTCCCTAGTACATGTAGATATTTGGGGTCCATATAAACGCACCACACTGTTTCATCAAGGACACTTTCTTATTATTGTTGATGATTACAGTAGATTTTGTTGGTTGTATTTGATGAAAAGCAAATCAGAGGCAAGAAGCATTATACAAAACTTCTGTATCTTTGCTACAATTCAGTTTCACCCAAATGTGAAAGTTATACGTTCTGATAATGGATTGGAATTCGAAATGGATTCACTTTATGCGTCAAATGGAATTATACACCAAACAAGTTGTGTTCATACCCCACAACAGAATAGTTTAGTAGAAACAAAGCAGCAGCACATCTTGGCAGTGGCAAGAGCTCTCAAAATCAATGCAAGGATGCCCATAAAATACTAGGGCTTCTGTGCACAACACGCAGTCTTCCTCATTAACTTGATTCCATCCCCTATCATCAAACACAAAACACCATATGCGCTCCTGTATCATAAGTCTCCACAGTATCAACACCTCAAGGTATTTGGTTGTTTAACCTTTGCCTTAGATATCAGACCCCACAAAGAAAATTTTGCCCCTAGACCAAGGCAATGTATTTTTCTTAAATTATCTTATCCCACAAAAGGGTATATTCTTCAGGCTTGTCCACAAAAGAAATGCTCATCTCTAATGATGTTGAGTTCCATGAATCTGTCTTCCCTTTAGCCACAGCTTCTTCACCATCAACCAATACATCTGTACCATATTCTTCATCAATACTTACCCAGTCAGTCATACCAGATCCTCATCCTTCTGGTACAACACAAGATAACCATATAATGACTCCATCTATATCATCACCCTCATCAATTGGCTCCAATCCTGACACATCATCCACCTGTTGCACCTCAATCAATCACAGGCGTTGATATCTGCCTTCCTCTTCCTTATTCCCCTCGACCTACAAGAATCAGGAAGCCACCTGTCAGATTACAAAATTATTGCTGCAATTCTCCAACATTAACAAACATCCCTGGATCATCTCATTACACTTCACCCCATTCTCTTTACAAACGCTTTACCTACCAAGCCTTGGCACCTTAGTATAAATCCTATGTGTTAAATACTAACATGCATATTGAACCTACTTCTTATCTTGAAGCAACCAGCTCTCCATCCTTGCAAGAGGCTATGCAGACTGAGCTAGCTGCTTTAAAAGCTAACCACACTTGGACTGTAATGCCTCTACCTGCAGGTAAACATTCCATTGGCTACAAGTGGATTTACAAAATCAAGCACAAATCTGATGGAACAATAGAGAGATATAAGGCAAGGCCAATGGCCAAAGGATACACTCAGCAATATAGGATAGACTACCAAGACACCTTTTCTCCGTGGCAAAAATGACTACTGTTAGAGTAGTCCTGGCACTTTCAGCTAACAAGGGTTGGTGTCTGCAGCAACTAGACATCAACAATGCCTTTTTACATGGAGATCTCCATGAGGAGATATATATGGTGCCACCACTAGATCTTGCACTCCCTCAGCCTGATATGGTTTGCAAGCTTCAAAAATCCCTATATGGATTGAAACAGGCAAGTAGGGAGTGGAATGCTAAATTGACAAGGTTTGTACTGGAATCTGGATTCACTTAATCCAGAAATGACTATACCCTTTTTCCGAAACAAACTCCCAGCTACTTGTTAATTCTCCTAGTATATGTGGATGACATAATACTTGCTTGTTCTGATACACAGGCCATTCATGATATTAAGCAGCAACTACACTTAGCCTTCAAAATTAAAGACTTGGGTGACCTAAGGTACTTCTTGGGCATAAAAGTAGCCAGGTCACAGGGGGTTCTTCATCAATCAAAAGAAATACGCTCTGGAGTTACTTGAGCATACAAGATTTCTTGGATCAAAACCTGCTTAAAGCTCTATGGGAACAAATTTGAAGCTGGCAAATGGTGATTCAGACTTATTAACTGAGGTGGCTAGTTACAGAAGTTTGATTGGAAAACTAATATGCTTAACAATCACAAGACCTGATATTGCATTCCCTGTACAGCAACTAAGCCAATTCCTTGACTGTCCAACTACATACCATATGAGAGTTGCACATAGATTGCTTAGGTATCTGAAGGGTAGTATTGGATAAGGATTGATATTTCCTGTTGGAAAGCAACTCAGATTAAATGCAATTGTGGATTCAGATTGGGCTGGTTGTTCAGAAACCAGAAGATCCCTACCTGGCTATTATGTATTCCTTGGAGATGCTCTTGTTTCATGGAAGGCAAAGAAGCAGACTACAGTGATAAGTCATCAGCAGAGGCAGAATATAGAGCTATGGCTAGCTTGACATGTGAAGTTCAGCGGTTACTGTATTTAACAGCAGATATGAAGATAAAGAAACAGATGCCCATGGAAGTGTTTTGTGACACCAAAAGTGCATTGCACATTGCAGAAAATCCAATGTTCCATGAACGTACGAAGCATATTGAGATCGATTGTCACATTACAAGGGACAAGGTGCAAGATGGTGTCATCAAGCTAATGCCAGTGAGAACAGAGTTCCAATTAACGGATGTATTTACAAAGGCACCGGATGTGAAGAGATTAAAAGGGATGATTAAGGCTTTTGGGATGTGCAACATTTATTCCAAGCAAGGCTTGAGGGGGGAGGGGGTGTTAAAGTGGTGAAGGATCAGCCTGTTGAAGACAGCAGAACAAGTGTTGAACACCTTGAAGAAACAATGAAAACTTGCTAAAGACGAAAATGATGGAAATGAAAAGCATGCATCACAAAAGCTGGACAGTTATTCTAAGCAATGTGAGTGGTTGCAAGTGGAAGGAACTTGAGAGCTGCGAGCAATTAACACCTGAAATGGCAAGCCAGCAACGCACTGAGAAAGAAGCAAAGCATGAAGAAGGAGCGCGGGAAGAATTATAAAAAGTGTAAAAATACAAGAATATCCCTGAAGTTTATATTGTATTCGTTATAACAGTTGCCCTTTCTTGTCAATTCAATTTGATGAATTCGTTAGCATTACAAAAACGGTTTCCCAGCTGTGTAAACAAACATCTTTCGAATCAGAATTTCAACATGTACACATTGCATATTCTCTACTTTGTGTTCTTCATTTCATCTTTCTCTCTCTGGTTTGATTCAATAGTTGCTTGACTTCGTTCAATGTTTTGTTAAGATTTTCTTCAGATACAGCAGTCAGAAACCAACAAGCGATTCTGATCAATCACGCACTAAGTTTTACGTTTGATATTACTTTCCAATTCGATACCGATCAGGTTTTAAATCTTCATTATAATTTTACTATCTATCTCAAATTTGAATAATAAAAACTAGACATGTATAAACCTTGTTAATATGTTATTTCTCACTCTCAGATATCCGTAAAACAACATCGTTTCGAACAATAGGTTACCAGTGAATAAAAATATCCGAACTCCATTGGGGCTAGAGGTGAGCAGTGAATCTAGCCAAAAAATCTAGATGAGTTTAATATTCAGAGATTCAGACCTTGTTTCTTTTTTGAAGTATAAATCACGAAGCTAGTGTTCGAATATTATTTATTTATTTGTTAATTCTATGATAATAATATACATTTTTTTAGTTCTCCCCCAGGCTAAGGTACTTATCTTGAAACCGAATAAATTAAATCTCAAAAGACAAAAAGGAAACCTCAACAATTAACAGGCCCCAAACATACTATCAACGATTAAAATAAAGGTGGCTATCTTTACTAACCCAAAAAAAAAGAAAAATATTATTTTACGTAACGTTTTCAGCGAAACATCTCAAAGCTGACATAAACAAAACAAACAAAATAATTCTCACAAACAATAACATAGCAAAAAATATCTCACCCTAGTTCAAAAAGACATCTAATGGAAGAGAATCACATGAATATTGCTCCAAAGCCTAAAACAAAGAACATCATAGCCATCAGAGAAGAAGATCTAGTAGGAAATCCAGAAGCATTAGATGAAGGCGTGGTATCATTCGCAGATTGAGGAGGCTTTTCAGATCTTAACACCTTGACTACCATCTTCAATCCTCTCTCACAGTGTCCTCCAACTCCACTTATGAAGTAATACAATTCGGGTCGGTCCAGTACTATAAGAGTGTCTCCATTGTTTGAGAAATATATAGGGCGTGTAGTTCTACATTTCTCATAGTCTTGTTCAGTCACTTCCAAAACCGAGTCTTTTTCGTACTTGAAATCTGTAAAGAGCAAAAAGACACGAACGTGAAAATAAATTATTTCTTTTACACCGCAAATAAACAAGGAGGGGATATGGTTCGATCTCTGGATTGTACACCTGAGTATAATAAATGTTTTTTGGCTAGACATGTTCAAATCCGTGCATGAAAATAATTTGTCTAACTGACAATGAGAAAATATTGTGATTCGATGGTATTTGTAGGTAATGGCAATGATATGTTTAAGGTTTCTAGGTTTTGTTAGTACACGTTACTTTAGTACCTCAAAAAGACAAAAAAGTGAAAAGGATTCAGCAGGAAAGTGCAATAAAAAGATATCACTCGATATATCACAAGAGGCTAAAAGAATTCTTGCGAGACTGTTAAAAGATGAAGAAAAATTGCACCTGATATAGATCATGTGGATAAACAATGTAATAAAACACAGAAGACCGGTAAAGTACATTTTAAAATTTTACCTAAGTAACTGCTAATCATGCAAGTGGATATTATTTAATCAATAAAATACAGAGGATATAATATAGATGCCTGATTTGAAAATAAACACGCTCCGCCGATCTGATATTTCGTCTATGATAAGTCTCAATCTAAGCTGAAAGAAAATTGTGTGATGCAGTAAGAAAGACAAGTCACAGTATTGATATGTAATTGCCGGCCTCCTTTATTCATCAGTCCACTACTTAAATACAAAAAGAAATAACCATATGCCTATCTTCACTGAATGAAAATAGGAGAGTTGGCTCACCATAGCCCTATTATTGAGGAAAGAAAAAGTTATCCCTACTTCTCATGAAACATGATAATAAACTAATTAACTTAGTTTAAAACAAGCCTTTGACTCCTTCCTGTACTACCCACGTATGATGACTCATCATTCTATTTATCTATGTTTTACCGAATAACTCCTATTTTATGAGAAGTACCTACTAGATCAATAAATACATTAAAACCACTAAAGAAATAAAGGATTTAGGGCGAACATGCAGAAATATTCACAAATGAAGTTGCCCAAACATCTATTTCGATACAAGACTTGGGGGCGAAACTAGTAAATATTAGAGGCTTGAGGGTTAAGGTGCACAAGCATTCATAAACAATGATGAAGTTACCAAAGAAACAAAAAATAAACAAGTGGAAAACCTTTAATTTAACTTACGCAAAGTGTCATTAACTTTAAACCTATTTTTAGAAGCCCAATCATTGAAATGATCTTCATCTTTTGGCTGAGGAACTGCCCATCTATTTTCACCACCAACCTCAAATTTCGTAGCAAGGACATGGAAACAATGGAATGAAACCAAGAGACAAAAGAAGAGAACTGCACTAGAGGAAAACCCTTTCAACGCAGAAGCCATGTTTTGAATTTGGACTTGGAAAAGGGAGCTCTAATATTGCTAAATTACTGAGTTCTTAGACCATATATGTTCTGAGGGATTACCATGCAGACGCTTAGGCAATGGGGCTATTTATGAAGAGGGAGAGAGATGCCTCATTGATTTCGGCTAGTGTGTGTCTGAGTGAGAGAGAAATAAGTGGAAACTACATAGAGAAATTTATGGGGAATGCGGAGAAATGCTAAGTGGCAAGAGTTGAGGAAAAGGCAATCTTTGACTTGGTTTAGTGAATCGGTCATATTGAAATCATAGTTTGAAGGATGAATTCAAACGTCGTTATCCCACATATTTCTATTTTTGAAATGAGCATATGCTTAGGTTTCAATTTACGTGATTTATTCATATGGGATTTGTTAAAAAATAAATAAGATTCCCTAAAATGGGATGATTTGGGTCAAAAACGCGTTTGTTATTTGCCTTAGGGACCGTTTCTTTGGGTGGGAGAGATCCTTTAACAGACCAAATGACCTAGCAAAGACGAAAGAAAATGCGCACGATGACATTCTTGTGTAAACAATCAGGATTATTATTATACACATATATATGCACACATATATACACACACACATGTTTATATGTATATATATGTGTCGATATGTATATATACGTACACACACATATATATGCATATATATATATGCATATATATGTGTGTGTATATACATACATATAAATTTATATATGATTATACAAGTATACATGTGTGTATATTATATTTATACATGCATATATAGATATGTGTGTATATATGCGCACACATGTATACATATATATATGCATATACACATATATATGTATGTATATGTATTTATACATATGGATACACACAAGTTTGTATGTTTGTGTATAAGCAATACTTTCATACCATTGAGATGTCTAACATTTTGTCGCGTAGGGAAACGAAAAGTAAAATTTTCTAGAGGCTTTAATACTTGATTTTAACTTTAAAACGATGCCCAATTACTTTGGAATTGCATTATTACATATCTATAGGCTGCAGTGGGAGGTTTGTTTTATATTCTCCATCCTAAAAGATTCTTCTCAAGCCACATTTTAAAATCTTTGTCCTTCTTCATATCAACTGGTTTTAAACATAGAAGGAACCTCATTTCGAATTCATCTGTAGTTATGGCTTTTGATCATAATGATTGTTACGTTAAGTATTTGAAATTTTTGATAAAATCAAAATATGAACTGATCAAAACGCCAAATGACAACACAATCAAGCAAGAGATCACACATATTGTTGATAAACGAAAGAAATTCAAACGAATTGAACAAACCAAAAGAAGAAGAATTATTCATTCACTTGAAGAATTATTGGGAGAAAATTTGTACAAACTGGAATGTTCTCTATCTCCAATTTGGTAACCGTCACCTACATATATACACTATTCACAGCTGCTAAGAAGAAAAAGAAAGCTCCACAATTACAAAAAAGTCCCTCTCTCAACTCAATCGCTGATCATTAACCGAAGGGCATATTAGTCTTTTCATCCGTTTAAACTGTTTAACCGCCAAGAGTTGTTTCGCTCCTTTTCGCCTTTGTTCACCAATTTACCTCCTACTGCCTTGTGCATTCCCTCTTCACTCATCACCTTGTACCCTTGATCAAAATTCCTGATCAAGCCTTCGTTTTGCACCATCCCAATTTTACTCTGCAATTGCTTCTAGAACATTGTTCTCCCAAACCGCTATTTCTTCTTTATGCTTGTGCTCTCTTCAACTACTTTGACACCCCCCTGAAATCTGACTGCGTGTACAAATTACACACCTCAAGTGAAGCAGTCAGATTACGCATTCTTTGCAAATCCAAGGCCTTAGTGAATATATCAGCCAGCTGATGCTCAGTCCTCATAGGAATAGGCTTAATTATCCCGTCATTGTCTTTTTGCCTCACAATATGACAATCTATTTCAATATGCTTGGTCCTTTCATGAAAGACGGGTGTAGCGCCCCAGCCTGATACCGTCCTCGGAACCAGTGCACCCGCCGTAGTCTACTATGAGAACTACGAAGCGTCAAAGCGGATCAAGCATACATCATCTATGACGAAAGATAAATCAGCAGAAACATAGATAAATTTAAAACTTCATCGTCATTTAAACCAGAAAATGCAACGGAATTAAAAAGTGTTTTGTCTTCTAGCTAACACAAATGTCAGAACAATATAATAACATTGAGTTTCCAATCTCAAGAAAATAATCCAGCATCTAACTATTCCCATGTCCGTCTTCCCACTGAGCCCACTCGCCATCGTCCTCGATAAATATCAACTCATATTCAGGCTCACCTGAAAAAGAATAGAGAACTGTTCTTAGCAAAATTATCGCCAGCAAGTAACCCGTCTATACACCTTACGGAATCACACACGACGAGTCACCAGTGTATAAATCATTGCCCAAAATATAGGTGCTCAGGTTAACAAATAGCATCTCAATAATAATTTCTCAAAACAGATTAAGCACATATATGGTATACGGGTACGAGAACAAACATGTATTAAAGCAACATATCACATAAGCAAGTCATAAACCAACCACGTTTCTTGCATATCAAGTCTTATGCTTCGTGTATCATGATGCATGTACTTCTTTAAAATCACACACAACACCCATGCATATGTGTTCTTTCATAAAGATGTCATGCATGTCATTTCACAAAACATTTCATCACTTTACATATCATATTCTTCGCGTAGCAGAACTTTATACCCTGTGGGTGATCAGTCCACAGCAAACAGAACTTTATACCCTGTGCTGAAAGGTCCACGGCCCCATAACATATAACTTTATACCCCGTGCTGAAAGGTCCACGGCTCCAATACATATATCATATATCCGTGCTGAAAGGTCCACGGCCCCATTACTTATATCATATATCCGTGCTGATAGGTCCACGGCCCCATAAAATACTTTATTTTCCGTGCTGATAGGTCCACGGCCCCATAAATTACTTTATACCCTGCTGTTGATTCACAGATCACGCTTTTATACCCTGCTTTTGCAGGCGTGACTTTTATACCCTGCGATCAACCAGCAGCCATTTTGTCTTTCAAAAACTTTACACCTTTCTTGTGAACACGTGTTCTTTTGCAAAGTAAATCTCAAATCAAATGCAAGTGCCCATGTCATGATGCAGGATGCATATGTAACTTTGTATCAAACACGTAACACACACACATACTTCTTACATATCAAACATATGGTCTTGCACCTCAAACACTCCATGTTCGTATCTTTCAAAGTCCGTTCGTCTTATAATTTACTCAGAATTCAATCTTATTCTTACGTGATCAAACCTACCATCTACACCTCAATTGCTCCTCAATTATCTTTGCATTTTATGTTCAGAAGAAGTGTATAAAGTTACTACACATACATAGGGTGCCTAAAGGGTCAAAAAGACTTCCAGTATACTTAGAACGCCACATGAGGCGCCTAAAGTGACATAGAGCGCCTATACTAGGCGTTCGAAGTGTTCGGGGATGTTTCGTAGACATTGAACGCCTACATGAAGCGCCTAATGTGACATTGAACGCTACATTAGGTGCCTAATGTGCCATGAAGCGCCTAATGTAGGTGTTCGAAGTGTTCGGAGATGCTTCAGGACACATTGAACGCTACATTAGGCGCCTAATGTGACATAGAGCGCCTAATATAGGTGTTCGAAGTGTTCTGACGGTTCCAAACTGCAGTTTTTTTGCAGTAACTTCCTCCCATCATCTTCCTCCTTCAACCCTTTCATGTTAAGCCTCTCAAGATCCATCTTACCATCTAGATTCATCGTTCTTAACACACCTCTAATCATGAATTAATGCTTAGTTATGTCTAACAATATCCACTCTTAACCTTCAATCATTCACCACCCTCAAGAATTATCATCAACATTCCCAACACAACAAGTCTACAACAATGCCATCACTCATCCTTCAATTCCCTGCACTTACTCTCAAACGTCTTGTTACACCCCAAAATTTTGAACTAACTGTTACACGTTAATTTAAGTAGCCATTGGGTATAACGACTCTTCAAAAAAAATAAATTCACTATAGCATATTAGCCATGTTCAAGTAATTTGTAGTTATGTATATGGATAAAGTCGTTACTTAAATATAAAGTAACAATAAAGGATAGGTGACAAAGAAATAGTAACTTAAACATATTTAAATGTTATAAGAGAGAGGCTGTGGGGATAAAGAGGTTTAAAAAAAACTAAATAAATAACAATAGTATCAAAAGGAGGAAGGATAAGGATAAAAGAATAAATTAAAAAAAATTAAAAAAAGAAGAAGAAAAAAAAATCGGGTGAAGATTGAAAGGGGGGATAACCGTTCCCCCCATCAATTTTGCACTGCAATCAATTAAAAGGGGAACGTGGGGGCTCAGCAGGAGAAAGAAAAAAAAAGTAAAGGGGTGAGGGAATGCAGCGGCGGCAGTACAGAAAAGAAAAGGAGAAGGAGAAAGAGAGAAGAAGAAGAGAAGAAAAGGAAGAAGCCGGGTGTCTCAAACTACGCGCTAGTCCGTGTACTTGAGTAGATTGTCTGCGCCCAAGTAGGTTCCTTTTCCCCCTCCAATTAGTACAAATTCGAGCATGCTTATTATGTGTTCGTTGTTTTTTTTAATTGTTGAAATCTATGGCATGTCGTTCAATCTGTGAAAAGCATGAAATTTGGACTGTGTGGAACGACTATACTGGTTTGCGTGGTTTTATTTGGTTTTAGGGAAGAATTTGATAATCAAAATGGTTAAACTGGTGCAAGATTAGGAATTTTCCTTTTTGTTTTGGCCTTAGAATAGGTTCCCATAGACTGGAAATAGGCAAAAAGATTGATCGGAGTCGAAAAACGGATGCCGGAGGCAGCCGGAACGGCTCACGCACCGCCAGAGTGGCCGCGCGTGGCCTACACGCGCGCCTGCTGGTGATGCCTGTCGCACAAATCTGCAAATATTAAAAAAAAACTGTAAGGGCCGGCCTGCCAGCGTGCAGACCAGGCCTGTCCTTAGTGGGCCGCGTCTGCAGCTGCAGGACCAGCCCATTTAGCTTTCAATAAAAAAAAGGGGCCAGGCGGTGTGGCGGACCGGGCCGAATGGCCAACGGATCGGGCCAGCAACCTGCCAGCTCATCAACGCGGAGACAAAAAAATAAAAATAAACCGACTGCAGGCCGGATCGCTGGCGGATCCGGGCCAACCCAGAGTGCGAACCAGGGCTGGCGAAAGGGCCAGCCCAAACGGTGGAGTAAATGTTTTTTTTTATTTATGAATTTCTTTAGTTTTCATAATTGTTATTTAATTAATTATAAATAGTAATAATTATAGGAAAAATATAAATAAATATCAGAAAATTCATAATAAATTCCAGAAATTATAAAATGCTGAATTTAAATTATTCTCACTAAATTTCCAGTAATTGTGATAATTTATTTAATGTGGATAATTAGGAAATAAATAGAAATAAATTAAGGAAAAATAGGAAAAATATAGAAAAAGCACAATAAATACGTATAGACCATGGGATAATAATTTAAACCTCAAACAACATTAAATGATTATTTGAAGAATAAATGAACCTATAGTTGAGTGTCGGAGGATTGTGAGGATGGGCCAGGGGCCTCAGGCGTTTGTGTTGTTTGCGTTCATGGCACGTGCATTTGCATGATGGTGGGTCGTGACGTACGGGTCCCGGGCGCTCAGGATGGTGTACGGTGGCGGGGCCACGACACTCAGGATGGTGTGCGGAGGCGCGGCCACGCACACTCAGGATGGTGACTGTGGGGTGTACGACCTACAGCCACTCAGTTAGGTCCCGGGATCATGCATTGCATGGCAGAGATATCGGCATTTTGCATGACATGATTTTGTTGCGTGTGACATGCATAGTAGGACATGTATCACGATGTTGCGCATTCTTTATCTGGAGTGAATTACTTTCCGCAGTCTTTCATATGCTTATGTGATATCATGTTTTATGTGATATGTGTTATACTATTTTAGTATGCTAGTCTTGTACGAGTTTTAGGCAGGTGCCTACTCGGTGATTTCCCGTCACTCACCCCTACTCCCCCCCCACCAGGTGAGCACGAGGAAGAGCATGACTATATCTTTGCTGAGGACGGGGCTGACACAGTAGTATGGGTATACTGACGGTCGCACCTAGGATACGAAAAGACCTTGCGGCTGTCTGTGGTTATTTTATTGGGATTATATCAGACACTACCTTGCATTAAATGATAGATAGTAGATGCTAGTACTCTTTCCAGAAGTCGGTACATTATTGTATTGAGGATTTTCTTTATCAAGAAAACTTTACGTTATTGTATTTCGTTTTCGCGCGAAAAATTTCTACGGCTTTTCGGGCATGTTGGAAATTGATTCGACGCTTTGTATTCTCCTTAGTGAGATACGGCAGGCGCTCTGTTCCTGATGCTAGGGTTCGGGAGCAGGGCGCTACAGGTGGTATCAGAGCCGAGGCTTCAGATCCGCCTCGGGAACGCAGGATTAACTAGATCACTTAGACATAAGCTATGATCTTTACCTAGGAATAACGATTATACCTTTAATAAATGAAGTAGAGCTAAGTTATGATCGGGTTAAGGGAAGTGAGTGTCGTTGGTGAGCTTTCTCTATTTAATTACCGTTGTACCCCTGAACTTTCGCATAAGCACCCTAAATACTCAATCCCTCTATTACTCCCGTCAATCCAAATTCTAGTCAAGGATCGCGCAAAATTTAAAAAAAAATCTGTGGAAGGAGTCAACGGTGGTTATGGTAACGACCACCAGGATCAAGGGGTCATCCTCCAAGCATTGGACTACACCATGGCCACCACTTGGCGCAACGGCGACTGTAAACTATGCAGTGCCAAGAGCAGTTGAACTAGCGTCTCCCGCCATTGCCGCCACTAGATCTGAGGTCCTACTACATGGAAATGCAAGACGTCAGGAAATTCGATGTTTAGGAACACCCTTCACCGAGGAGGCAGAAATATGCGACATGGCCGCTAACGATCACAGGACCGCCGCGACGAAAGTACAGTCGCGGAGTAGTGCAGGGCCACTGCCGCCACCAAGTGCTCAATGTGGATGCCACACTATGGTCAGTGTAGGGGGACTATGCAATTATCAGTGCGACAATCGGGACGTTTTACGAAAGAGGACACTGAGCAGTGGCCGACGCCACGACAAGAGAATCAGTTACAACATAAAGAGAAGCAAGGATCAGTATTTAAATCCACGTGATGATTGATGCGGACATTAGGGAGGCTGGCGACATAGTGGCAGAGCCCAACTGCCGACGACCAGGTCTCAATAACTCATCATCGGTCCAGATGATGTTAGTCAGAAATAACTAATCAGAGTTGCGCAGCAGAAGCGTGGCTTTCTTGAGTCACATAAGTTCAGAAGAGTGAACCTCAATGGATTCGAAGAAGATTAAGTATATTGCTGAGTAGCACCGATCGACCAAGGTGACTGAAGTAAGGAGTTTTCTTGGGTTGGACCAGCTACTTCATTAAAGTAGTTGAAGGATTTCCGTCAATATTGGTGTCCTGGAGAAGCCGAAAGCAGAATAAGGCAAAATTCGAGTTGACTGTTGAGATCAAGAAGGTTCGCTGAACCCAAAAAAAATGATACAACCTTAAACACCAGATCATAATACACAATTTTTGCTAATTAACTATATCTATACATACTGATCAACGCAACGTACATTAACGACTTATTACCACATATCAAACACGTCCTAGAACATCGACCATACAAATCCAACATAACTACACAAGGAAACGTAACACGGTACAAAAAAAAGGGGATATCACATAACACAATGAATTATGGATATACAACAACATAATTCAACGAATTATACATATACATATATATATATACCACCTAACATTCAGGTACACAAACACAAAATAATGCACACCTCACTCATGCACGACACAAACAAATACATAACCTACAATACCATATAAACAAAGTAACTTAGGTTGTTAATAGCCAAATTGCAGTCACAGTTGCAAAACTAACAGCTTGCCCCATCAACACATACACCACTCCATGCTTAATAAAAATTTACAAACTCAAGTACAACATAAACAATAAACACCATAAAAGTGCGAAAGGCAAATAATAAATGTTTATATACAGATGTACCTATACGTACAAAGTGACCAACATGAAACTACAAAGCAGTGAATAAAAGCTCACAATACATATAAGATAACAACGAAGGATAAGATAATAACGTAGAAGTAGCAAACGTACCAACGATATACGATAAGACAGGAGTATACGTGTTAAATGACCCCTACAAAAAAAACCTAGTCCCTTACAACAATAAGGAGACATATAGACAAACACAAGTTGTTACAACATTAATAATATAACGTAAATAAGTCGATTTAAGGAAACATACAAATAGATACACGAAACAGAAGTAACTAAACGATGCTAAGTAAATAGCACAAGTATATACACAGCTATTTCAATGACACCGCAATATAATACACCAAAACAGTGATAAACATCGTAATATATAACTACAAGAAACAACACAATTACAAAGAACACAGTAACACAAATACTTCTCACACAAGACATGAGTTGTGATATAGGCATACAATTACTTATTTTTAAAACAAATCATTAACATACACAACTGAAGCAAAGTACGCTAATCACGGGTTAGGAATGACATGTTATTGTATGACATCATAGTAATAGGTTAAAGTGTAAATAAAGTAATAGCAAAAAAAAAATTTATATATATACATCATAGTAAAAATCTATGTATTTATGTGTTCCCTTCAGAATAAGGTATGTGACGATATTTATACAACAATAAGATATGCTAGTACGGAAAATATAGAGTACATGTAACAAAATTATTAACCACTAACATAAGTATAAAAAAAGAAGGATCACGATAAACAAAGACTAAAATGAACACGCATAGCATGTGTACCGCTTAAAACTCAACTAACAAACAAAATAGACACAATACATGTGATAAACTGCAGATAACGATTGTGAATTCATAAGCTACACATGATACGTAAGTCATACATGCTGATACACAACATGCTATATGTATATACCAAATATGTTCAAACAACTTAACCATTAAAACGACGCACATATTAAAACTCGTGTATGCCGATATATATAATGGACGGAGCTACGTTGGAGCATAGTATTTCATCCTTAAACCGATGGACAATTAGAGAAGACGATACAGACATTGGAGGGTATGTTAAGGGCTTGCGCCATTGACAGCAAGAGAAACCGGGATGGTGTGATCAAGTTGATTGAGTTCTCCTACAACAACAGCTATCATAGAGCCATCAGTATGGCGCCATTTGAGGCACTCTATGAGCGTAAGTGCAAACCCCCAGCCTATTGGGACGAAGTTGGAGAACATACTCTTACCGGTCCAGGGCTAATCGAGCAAACCAATGATAAGGTAAGGTTGATTGGAAAGGACTTAAAGTTTCCCAAGACAGAAGTAAGAGTTGGGCAGATTCGAGGAGGCTTCGCCTGGAGTTTACCGTCGGAGAAAAGGTTTACCTGAAAGGGTCACATATAAAGGGTGTGGCACGTTTTGGTCTGAAGGGTAAGCTGAGGTCGCGGCACATTGCGACTTATGAGATACTCGAAAAGATCGATTCGTTAGCTTACTGATTGGCGTTATCGCCAGTGCTGGCCGAAGAACACAATGTATCCCATGTTTCTCAACTGAGGAGATCTGTCTCTAATCCGATTCATGTAATGGATACACCGCTTTTTTTAAAAGTAGACCGAACGCGTCATACAAAGAGACTGCTGTTCGGATCATAGATCGCAAAGACCAGGAGCTGAGAAGGGTCCGTATGTGAAGGTGCGATGGAGCAATTACATGAAAAATGAAACGATTTGGGAGTTAGAGGATCAGATGCGCGAGCGCTACCCGATCTCTTCGAATAAGGTATGACAAGTTTCAAGGACGAAACTTCTTGTAAGGTGGGTAGGATGTTACACCCCAAAATTTTGAACTAACTGTTACACATTAATTTAAGTAGCCATTGGGTATAACGACTCTTCAAAAAAAAATTCACTATATCATATTAGCCATGTTCAAGTAATTCGTAGTTATGTATATGGATAAAGTCGTTACTTAAATATAAAGTAACAATAAAGGATAGGTGACAAAGAAATAGTAACTAAAACATATTTAAATGTTATAAGAGAGAGGCTGTGGGGATAAAGAGGTTTAAAAAAAACTAAATAAATAACAATAGTATCAAAAGGTGGAAGGATAAGGATAAAAGAATTAATTTAAAAAAAATAAAAAAAAGAAGAAAAAAAAATCGGGTGAAGATTGAAAGGGGGGGGGGTAACCGTTCCCCCCATAAATTTTGCACAGCAATCAATTAAAAGGGGAACGTGGGGGCTCAACAGGAGAAAGAAAAAAAAAAGTAAAGGGGTGAGGGAATGCAGTGGCGGCAGTAGAGGAAAGAAAAGGAGAAGGAGAAAGAGAGAAGAAGAAGAAGAGAAGAAAAGGAAGAAGCCGGGTGTCTCAAACTACGCGCTAGTCCGTGTACTTGAGTAGATTGTCTGCGCCCAAGTAGGTTCCTTTTCCCCCTCCAATTAGTACAAATTCGAGCATGCTTTGGTGATGTATTATGTGTTCGTTGTTTTTTTTTAATTGTTGAAATCTATGGCATGTCGTTCAATCTGTGAAAAGCATGAAATTTGGACTGTGTGGAACGACTATACTGGTTTGCGTGGTTTTATTTGGTTTTAGGGAAGAATTTGATAATCAAAATGGTTAAACTGGTGCAAGATTAGGAATTTTCCTTTTTGTTTTGGCCTTAGAATAGGTTCCCATAGACTGGAAATAGGCAAAAAGATTGATCGGAGTCGAAAAACGGATGCCGGAGGCAGCCGCAACGGCTCACGCGCCGCCAGAGTGGCCGCGCGTGGCCTACACGCGCGCCTGCTGGTGATGCCTATTGCACAAATCTGCAGATATTAAAAAAAAACTGTAAGGGCCGGCCTGCCAGCGTGCAGACCAGGCCTGTCCTTAGTGGGCCGCGTCTGCAGCTGCAGGACCAGCCCATTTAGCTTTCAATAAAAAAAAGGGGCCAGGCGGTGTGGCGGACCGGGCCGAATGACCAACGGACCGGGCCAGCAACCTGCCAGCCCATCAACGCGGAGACAAAAAAAAATAAACCGACTGCAGGCCGGATAGCTGGCGGATCCGGGCCAACCCAGAGTGCGAACCAGGGCTGGCGAAAGGGCCAGCCCAAACGGTGGATTACATTTTTTTTATTTCTGAATTTCTTTAGTTTTCATAATTGTTATTTAATTAATTATAAATAGTAATAATTATAGGAAAAATATAAATAAATATCAGAAAATTCATAATAAATTCCAGAAATTATAAAATGCTGAATTTAAATTATTCTCACTAAATTTCCAGTAATTGTGATAATTTATTTAATGTGGATAATTAGGAAATAAATAGAAATAAATTAAGGAAAAATAGGGAAAATATAGAAAAAGCACAATAAATACGTATAGGCCATGGGATAATAATTTAAACCTCAAACAACATTAAATCATTATTTGAAGAATAAATGAATCTAGAGTTGAGTGTCAGAGGATTGTGAGGATGGGCCAGGAGCCTCAGACGTTTGTGTTGTTTGCATTCATGGTACGTGCATTTGCATGATGGTGGGTCGTGACGTACGGGTCACGGGCGCTCAGGATGGTGTACGGTGGCGGGGCCACGACACTCAGGATGGTGTGCGGAGGCGCGGCCACGCACACTCAGGATGGTGACTGTGGGGTGTACGACCTACAACCACTCAGTTAGGTCCTGGGATCATGCGTTGCATGGCGGAGATATCGGCATTTTGCATGACATGATTTTGTTGCGTGTGACATGCATAGTAGGACATGCATCACGATGTTGCACATTCTTTATCTGGAGTGAATTACTTTCCGCAGTCTTTCATATGCTTATGTGATATCATGTTTTATGTGTTATGTGCTATATCATTTTAGTATGCTAGTCTTGTACGAGTTGGAGGCAGGTGCCTACTGGGTGATTTTCCGTCACTCACCCCTACTCCCCCCCACCAGGTGAGCACGCGGAAGAGCATGACTATATCTTTGCTGAGGACGGGGCTGACACAGTAGTATGGGTATACTGACGGTCGCACCTAGGATACGGAAAGACCTTGCGGCTGTCTGTGGTTATTTTATTGGGATTATATCAGACACTACCTAGCATTAAATGATAAATAGTAGATGCTAGTACTCTTTCCAGAAGTCGGTACATTATTGTATTGAGGATTTTCTTTATCAAGAAAACTTTACGTTATTGTATATCGTTTCCGCGCGAAAAATTTCTACGGCTTTTCAGGCATGTTGGAAATTGATTCGACGCTTTGTATTCTCCTTAGTGAGATACGGCGGGTGCTCTGTTCCTGATGCTAGGGTTCGGGAGCAGGGCGCTACACGTCTAAGTGTAGACAATCAACACAAGAATAGAACAAGACAATAAGCACATCAAAATATACACTTTCATGGGCACGCTTGACAAACAACAAAGCACCACACAACTATTTTCAGAAATATGGCCCAAAGAACAAGACTTTACGCAACTAGCAACAAAACTTACATATAATAAAGCATTTAAGATAGACAAGACAAGATTACTAATGTGTGATTCAAGTTTTCTCTTTGTAAGAACATAGGGCCTAAAGTAACAAAATTTGCGTAAAGCGTATAGAAAGATTACTTGCCTTGATTTCTAGTTAATCTTACGGATTTACTGCAGAACCTTGATAAGGATTGAACCTAGAATGGCCTTTTCCTTCCTTTCCTTGCTCTCTTCTTCTTCTTCCTCTCCTTTTCTCTTCTCTCTCTTTTTCCTGCGGTTTTCCCTCTCCTTTTTGGTGTGAAAACCGTCCCCCTATAGGCTGATGGGGAGTTATAATAAGTGTTGTGTAACTCCCCTATCTCTTAGTAGGGACTAGTTTAGTAATTTACCTTAATTTTCCATTAATTCTAATTTTAACCCCTTCTTCTTATTTTCTATATTTTAAGTAACTAAATTTCACAATCTCCACCATTAATTAAGTTGCATTCAAGGTTGACCTAGAGTGTTGAAAGTCGTGCTTAAAAGTCACGGGGTGTAACATTCTACCCCCTTACAAAAAGTTTCGTCCTCGAAACTTACGTACCTTAGTCAAAGGGTTGAGGATACTTCTCCCGCATCTATTCTTCGAGCTCCCAAGTGGCTTCACGTTCCGTGTGATTGCTCCACTGGACCTTTACATATGGAATCACTCGCTTCCTCAACACTTGATCTTTTCGGTCCACAATTTTCACGGGTATCTCCTCATATGTAACATCATCCTTGAGTTCCAAAGGTTGAGCTTCAAGTACATGACTTGGATTTGCCACGTACTTCCTTAATTGTGACACGTGGAATACATCGTGAACTTGCGCCAACACTGGAGGTAATGCCAACCTATAAGCCAAGGCTCCCACCTTCTCAAGTATTTCGTAAGGACCAATAAAACGAGGGCTTAACTTGCCTTTTACTCCAAACCTCATGACACCCTTTGTAGGTGATACCCTCAAATAAACTTTTTCACCCACATCAAATTCCAATGGTCGTCGTTTGGAATCTGCCCAACTCTTGTTGCGATCCTGAGCTGCCTTGAGTCTTTCCCAGATGACTTTCACTTTTTCTAGCGTTTTCTCCAAAAGCTCAGGTCCGGCGATGGTCCTCACACCTACTTCGTCCCAATAAACCGGGGACCTACATTTCCTTCCATATAAAGCTTCAAAAGGAACCATGCCAATTGCGCTGCGGTAACTATTGTTATAAGAAAATTCCATCAGCTTTACTATTCCATTCCAACTCCCTTTAAAATCCAACACGCAAGCCCTTAGCATATCTTCCAAGGTTTGAATAGTCCGCTCGGACTGTCCATCAGTTTGGGGATGATACGCCGTACTCAACCTTAATTCCGTACCCATGGCTTCCTGAAACGCTGTCCAAAACTTAGATGTGAACCGTGAATCTCGGTCGGACACTATACTTACCGGGATTCCATGCAAACTAACAATACTGTCCATATATAAACTCACTAACTTGTCAAGAGGTGCTTCACTTGAAACGGGTAGGAAATGGGCAGACTTTGTTAAACGATCCACGATGACCCAAATCATGTCATATCCACTTCTTGTCTTTGGTAACCCAGCTACGAAATCCATTGTGACATGTTCCCATTTCCATTCCGGAATTTCCAACGGCATCAACAATCCACCGGGCCGTTGGTGTTCCGCCTTGACTTGTTGACAAACCAAACACCTCTCTATGAATTCCGCAATATGTCTTTTCATCCCAGACCACCAATAATATTGCTTGAGATCTCTATACATCTTGGTGCTACCGGGGTGTATTGATAACCTCGAACTATATGCTTCTTGCAAAACTTCCTTCCTAAGTTCGTCAACATCCGGTACGCATAATCTTTCCCTAAACCATAAGCTCCCATCCTCTTTGGTCCGAAATCCTTCAACTTGACTATGTTTCACCCTTTCCGTTATCTCACTTAGAGCCTTATCTTTCTTCTGAGCCTCCTTTATCCGATCAATCAACCTCAGTGTGATAGTCAATGCTGTCAGGACGTTCACCATTGATTCCACCAAATCCAGACCAAATTCCTCAATCTCTCTCTCTAGTGGTGATTGCCTCGCATGGCTGGATTTCCTGCTTAAGGCGTCGGCTACCTTGTTAGCCTTTCCCGGGTGATAATGAATAGTCAGGTCATAGTCTTTTAGCAATTCCAACCATCTCCGCTGCCTCATATTTAGTTCCTTCTGTGAGAACAAGTACTTTAAGCTCTTATGATCCGTGAACACCGCGCACTTCTCTCCATACAAATAATGCCGCCAGATCTTCAAGGCAAACACAATCGCGGCAAGTTCAAGATCATGTGTGGGATAGTTTTGTTCGTAAGGCTTTAGCTGTCTTGAGGCATATGCGATGACTCGTTCGTTTTGCATTAAAACACAACCTACAAACAAGGTATTATTCTAAGCTTAATGGGTATACAAGATCATAATCTTATACTATAGTTTACGTACCTAAGCCGTTCTTTGACGCATCACTATAAATCACAAACCCATCAGTTCCGGAGGGTTGAGCCAATACTGGAGCTGTCGTTAGTCTCTTGTTAAGCTCCGTGAAACTTTGCTCGCATTCCACCATCCACTCGAACATAGACTTCTTTTGAGTAAGGCGACTGAGAGGTACGGCAATCCTTGAGAATCCCTCAACAAATTTTCTGTAATAACCCGCTAGACCCAAGAAACTTCGCACTTCCGTGACATTGGTAGGTCTAGGCCATTCAGTTATAGCTTCCACCTTCTTCGGGTCAACAGCAATCCCCTCTTCTGATATCACGTGACCTAGGAAAGCCACACTTCTCAACCAAAACTCACACTTGCTAAACTTAGCATAAAGTTGTTTCTGCCTCAAAATACCCAGTACGGTTCTTAAATGCTCAGTGTGAGTTTGTTCGTCAGGGGAGTACACCAGAATATCATCTTTGAATACCACAACAAACTTGTCCAACTGTTCTCAAAAGACGGTATTCATAAGATCCATAAAAGCTGCGGGGGCATTTGTTAATCCAAACGGCATCACTAAAAACTCATAATGACCATATCGTGTGCAGAAGGCTGTCTTTGCGATGTCCTCAGCCTTCACCCTCAATTGGTGATATCCTGATCGGAGATCAATTTTAGAGAAGATCTTGGCGCCTTTGAGCTGGTCAAACAAATCCTCAATACGTGGAAGGGGATACTTATTCTTGATGATAACTTTATTCAACTCTCTATAATCGATACAAAGTCTCATGCTACCATCTTTCTTCTTTACAAATAACACAGGTGCTCCCCAGGGCGATACACTAGGGCGGATAAACTTCTTGTCCAACAACTCCTGCAGTTGTTCCTTCAACTCTCTCAACTCTGCCGGAGCAATTCTATAAGGGGCTTTAGAAATAGGTTCAGTTCCTGGAATCAAGTTTATCTCAAACTCGACTTCCTTCGGGGGTGGTACTCCTGGTAAATCTTCCGGAAACACATCAGGAAATTCATTGACCACTGGAATTTGCTCAATAGACGGTACCTCCTGAGTAACATCCATGGCATATACTAGGAATCCCTCAGCACCCTTTCTCAAGGCTTTGCGTGCTTGTGCGACGGACACATATACCCTCTTGGGAACTTTCTTTCGTTCCGCATCTCCTTGAAACATCACCTCTTCCATCTTGGCATTCTTGATTGTCACTCGCTTCAACCGACAATCAATATTGGCGTGATTCTTGGCCAACCAATCCATTCCTAATATAACGTCAAAGTCATACATCTGAATAGGGATCAGTGTGGCGGAGAACGTTTGGCCTTCAAACTCTAACTCGCAATCTCGATACTGCTGATACGAAACCATAACCTGATCTCCGGCCGCTTGAACACGATAAGGAGTCTCTAACCATTCAGGCAAACTACCAAGGTGCTTAGTGAATCTCCTCGCTATAAAGGAGTGGCTTGCGCCGCTATCGAAAAGTACATTGGCAGGCATCTTATTTACTAAAACCGCACCTAAGGCCATATAAAGTTTTACACACAAAAAGTTAAACACACAAACACTTAATTCATTAAGGATTTAAACTTAATTCAAATGATACCTGCTACTACATCGGTAGCCTCCTGCACATCTGTGTCCGTCATGAGATGCACACGGGCATTTGCTCGAGGCCTCACTCTCGGCTGCTGAGCCGCCTCTCCAGGATTATTCTTCTTCATCTCCGGACAGTCTGTAATCATATGACCCACTTGACCGCATCGGAAGCATGCTCCAGCCACTTTACTACACTCTCCGACGTGGTTCCTGTTGCAGTGTGGACATAGTCCTATAGCCTGCTGGGCCACCTGGTTCTGGGCTGGAGGTATCTGAAAATTTCCAACCGGACCTCTTTTTGGAATCTTGACCCAACGTCCGGGTCTTCAACCCACTCTCACATCCTCTCTTGGCCTTTTGCCTCTATCAGACCCTCCTACGTTAGCTGCTCTTGCCGCTACTCGGCGGAAATCACTCTCAACGCGGAAACACGCATCTAACATATCCTCATAAGTTTTCATCCCCGTCATTCACTATCGCCGATTGTATCCTCGAGTCCAAACCCCTCTCAAACTTCGTCATCTTAAGACGATTATCAGACATGATCGCAGGGGCAAACTTACCCAAAGCATGAAAACGATCTGCATACTCCGACACCGTCATCCTTCCTTGCTCCAATCTGTCAAACGCTCTTATCTTGTCCAATATCGCAGTCTCCGGTACGTAGTACTTCAGGAAAACATCACAAAACTGAGTCCAGGAGATTGGTGGGGTCATTCTCAACACCATTCCGTCCCACCATTCGCCAGCCTTGCCACTTAGAAGGGGCGTGGCCACCTCAACCTTTATCTCATTCGGTACTTGCACTAGCCTAAAACATTTCTCTACCTCAGCCAACCAGTGTTGAGCCTCCTCAGGGTCAGAACATCCACCGAACTCCGGCACCCTCATGTTCCTCATCTCTCCATAAAAGAACCTGATGTTATGCTGTGGTGGTGGTGGAGGCGGAGGCTGATGCTGTTGCACATACCCTTGTGCAATCACCGTCAGTGCATCAGTGAGCACCTGGGGTAAAACAACTTGTGGTGGCTGGTTCTCCTGTCCATTACCAGAGTTGCCTGTGTTATCTCTTCTTGGAGGCATATTTCTCTGAAAAGGTCAACATTGCATTAGCATTCAGTAAATAAAAGGGGTTACTGAAAGGTTGAACGCGTACGAAGGGGGTGAGATATGTAAGCCAACTATTAATACGACAGTAGATGATAAACGCGCTCGCACACACCCAACCCATATCATACTTATCCACTAAGAATAATCAATACTTATATCTAAGGGTCAGACTTAAGGGAGAATCATAACTTAGGTGTCTAAAAGATCATGAACCTAAGTTTCCGAAATAGATCTGAAGCCTAGTCTCTGATACCACCTGTAGCGCCCCAGCCCGATACCGTCCTCGGAACTAGTGCACCCGCCGTAGTCTACTATGAGAACTACGAAGCGTCAAAGCGGATCAAGCATACATCATCTATGACGAAAGATAAATCAGCGGAAACATAGATAAATTTAAAACTTCATCGTCATTTAAACCAGAAAATGCAGCGGAATTTAAAAGTGTTTGGTCTTCTAGCTAACACAAATGTCAGAACAATATAATAACATTGAGTTTCCAATCTCAAGAAAATATTCCAGCATCTAACTATTCCCATGTCGTCTTCCCACTGAGCCCACTCGCCATTGGCCTCGATAAATATCAACTCATATTCAGGCTCACCTGAAAAGGAATAGAGAACTGTTCTTAGCGAAATTATCGCCAGCAAGTAACCCGTCTATACACCTTACGGAATCACACACGACGAGTCACCAGTGTATAAATCATTGCCCAAAATATAGGTGCTCGGGTTAACAAATAGCATCTCAATAATAATTTATCAAAACAGATAAAGCACATATATGGTATACGGGTACGAGAACAAGCATGTATTAAAGCAACATATCACATAAACAAGTCATAAACCAACCACGTTTCTTGCATATCAAGTCTTATGCTTCGTGTATCATGATGCATGTACTTCTTTAAAATCACACACAACACCCATGCATATGTCTTCTTTCATAAACATGTCATGCATGTCATTTCACAAAACATTTCATCACTTTACATATCATATTCTTCGCGTAGCAGAACTTTATACCCTGTGGGTGATCAGTCCACAGCAAACAGAACTTTATACCCCGTGCTGAAAGGTCCACGGCCCCATAACACATAACTTTATACCCCGTGCTGAAAGGTCCACGGCCCCAATACATATATCATATATCCGTGCTGAAAGGTCCACGGCCCCATTACTTATATCATATATCCGTGCTGATAGGTCCACGGCCCCATAAAATACTTTATTTTCCGTGCTGATAGGTCCACGGCCCCATAAAATACTTTATACCCTGCTGTTGATTCACAGATCACGCTTTTATACCCTGCTTTCGCAGGCGTAACTTTTATACCCTGCGATCAACCAGCAGCCATTTTGTCTTTCGAAGACTTTACACCTTTCTTGTGAACACGTGTTCTTTTGCAAAGTAAATCTCAAATCAAATGCAAGTGCCCATGTCATGACGCATGATGCACATGTAACTTTGTATCAAACACGTAACACACACACATACTTCTTACATATCAAGCATATGGTCTTGCACCTCAAACACTCCATGTTCGTATCTTTCCAAGTCCGTTCGTCTTACTAATTTACTCAGAATTCAATCTTATTCTTACGTGATCAAACCTACCATCTACACTTCAATTGCATCTCAATTATCTTTGCATTTTATGTTCAGAAGAAGTGTATAAAGTTACTACACATACATAGGGTGCCTAAAGGGTCAAAAAGACTTCCAGTATACTTGGAACGCCACATGAGGCGCCTAAAGTGACATAGAGCGCCTATACTAGGCGTTCAAAGTGTTCGGGGATGTTCCGTAGACATTGAACGCCTATATGAAGCGCCTAATGTGACATTGAACGCTACATTAGGCGCCTAATGTGCCATGAAGCGCCTAATGTAGGTGTTCGAAGTGTTCGGAGATGCTTCAAGACACATTGAACGCTACATTAGGCGCCTAATGTGACATAGAGCGCCTAATGTAGGTGTTCGAAGTGTTCTAACGGTTCCAAACTGCAGTTTTCCTGCAGTAACTTCCTCCCATCATCTTCCTCCTTCAACCCTTTCATGTTAAGCCTCTCAAGATCCATCTTACCATCTAGATTCATCGTTCTTAACACACCTCTAATCATGAATTGATGCTTAGTTATGTCTAACAATATCCACTCTTAACCTTCAATCATTCACCACCTTCAAGAATTATCATCAACATTCCCAACACAACAAGTCTACAACAATGCCATCACTCATCCTTCAATTCCCTGCACTTACTCTCAAACGTCTAAGTGTAGACAATCAACACAAGAATAGAACAAGACAATAAGCACATCAAAATATACACTTTCATGGGCATGTTGACAAACAACAAAGCACCACACAACTATTTTCAGAAATATGGCCCAAAGAACAAGACTTTACGCAACTAGCAACAAAACTTACATATAATAAAGCATTTAAGATAGACAAGACAAGATTACTAATGTGTGATTCAAGTTTTCTCTTTGTAAGAACATAGGGCCTAAAGTAACAAAATTTGCGTAAAGCGTATAGAAAGATTACTTGCCTTGGTTTCTAGTTAATCTTACGGATTTACTGTAGAACCTTGATAAGGATTGAACCTAGAATGGCCTTTTCCTTCCTTTCCTTCCTCTCTTCTTCTTCTTCCTCTCCTTTTCTCTTCTCTCTCTTTTTCCTGCGGTTTTCCCTCTCTTTTTTGGTGTGAAAACCGTCCCCCTATAGGCTGATGGGGAGTTATACTAAGTGTTGTGTAACTCCCCTATCTCTTAGTAGGGACTAGTTTAGTAATTTCCCTTAATTTTCCATTAATTCTACTTTTAACCTCTTCTTCTTATTTTCTATATTTTAAGTAACTAAATTTCACAATCTCCACCATTAATTAAGTTGCATTCAAGGTTGACCTAGAGTATTGAAAGTCGTGCTTAAAAGTCACGGGGTGTAACAACAGGATTCTCAACTATGTACAGAGCACTCCTACTATCACAAAAAAGTTCAACTGGTCCTGCTTGTTGTACTCCCAAATCCTCTAATAAATACAGTAGCCACTGCACTTCGCAGGTGGCAGCTGCCAAAGCCCTGTATTCTGCCTCCAAAGACAATCTAGAAACAGTAGTCTGTTTCTTAGCTTTCCACGACACTAGCGAATTTCCCAGAAACATACAAAAACCTGTAACGGACCTTCTTGTTTCTTGGCAGCCTGCCCAGTCAGCGTCTGCGGCCTTCAACTTCAGTTCTGAGTCTTTTGCAAAATACAGACCTTGCCCTACAGTTCCTTTAATATATCTAAGCAGTCTGTGAGCTTCTTTGAGGTGACATTCAGTTGGTGTATCAAGGAATTGAGACAACTGTTACACAACAAAAGAAATATCTGGCCTTGTGATGGTCAAGTATAATAGTTTCCCAATGAGGCTTCTGTATTTAGATACGTCTTCGATTACAGGAGAATCTCCATGCTGCAGCTTGACACTCATATCCATGGGTGTCTTTGCAGGTTTCGAAGAGAGAAAGCCGGTGTTATTCAGCAATTCCACACAATATTTTCTTTGACACAACATAATGCCCCCCTTGATCTAGCCACCTCAATGCCTAAGAAATAGTATAAATCGCCAAGATCTTTAATCTGGAGGGTGTCATGGAGATAAGCCTTATAATCAATGTATCCGTATAATCAATGCCTAGCTGCTGGGTGAAGCCCTTGGCCACCAATCTTGCTTTATAACGATCCACCGAGCCATCTGCAAGATATTTTGTCTTGTAAACCCACCTGCAGCCAATGGGAACTTTACCTACAAGAAGGGAGACTAAGGACCAAGTCTTGTTATCCTGTTTCATGGCCTGCAATTAGCAATCATGCTGTGAAGCATCCTGATAAGTAACAGGATCAGGTCTCATGCTAATGCAAATAGCAAAAGTTCTATATTCAGGAGAAAACAAATCAAATGACATGTATTTATGAATGGGATGACAGCTGGAATCAGGAAGATGAATGGAATGAGTGAGGAGATTGCAATAGTAATCTTGTAGGTATGAAGGTTTTCTCGGTGTATAGTGGGTCTGATTGGTTCAAGAGGTGGGAGGTCAATAGTAAGGTGTGGAACAGGTGGTGAAGATGGTGGAACAGATGATTGGACTTCCTGTGATACAGCAGGGGATGTTGGTGATGATGACTGTGATGTGTGAGACGAAATGGAGGGAGGAGTGGAAGGAGACGAAGAAACAAGAGGAATGTTTACTGAAGTTGGCATGAGATGTGGTTCAAGAGCAGGAAGTGAGGTAGGCATGGAATCAGACAATGTAAGAATGGAGGGTAATGCTGTTAGGTTGAAAGGGAATGTATGCTCTTGAAAAATGATATTTCTGGATACAAATACAACTTTGGTCTCCAAATTCTGCAATATATGTCCTTTGGTGTAGAGCGGAATTCCCAAGTATACACAAGGTACTGCTTTGGCATCAAATTTGCCTTTTTGAGGTGATGTATTGTATGCAAAGGCTTGGCATCCAAAGACCTTGAGATCATTATATGAAGGATTACGGTTGTATAGGATAGAAAACGGGGTTCTGTTGCTGAGGATTGGAGTGGGTAATATATTGACTATGTGGGTGGCATGTTGGATGCAGAATCCCCAAAGATCAAGTGGGAGATTTTCTTGGAATCTTAAGGCTCTGGCAATATTGAGAAGGTGCTGCTGTTTCCTCTCAACCAAGCCATTTTGTTGAAGAGTATAAGGGCAAGTTTTCTGGTGCACAATGCCCTTTTGGGAAAAGAATTGATTCAAGGCTAGTTCAGGAGCGTTCTCTGACCGAATGGTTTTTATCCTTTTGGAAAATCGGGTCTCAACATATTGGTAAAAAATTTGGATGGTTTGTCTAGCTTCTGACTTGGCCTTGAGCAGGTATGTCCACGTAAATCTACTTTTGTCATCAACAATGGTGAGAAAGAAGGTCTGTCCATACAATGTAGGTATTCTATATGGACCCCAAATATCAACATGCACTAAATCAAAGCAGAATTCAGAATTCGAAACAGACACAGGAAACGGGCTCTTCTTTTGCTTAGCCATTGGACATACTTTGCACTATGCACTTACATCTGCTACTACAACTGAAGGCATCATTTTGTTTATTTCCTTTAACCTTGGCACTGAAGCGTGACCAAGTCTAAGATGCCACAACATGGAAGAAGAAGAACAATGTGAACAAGAAGAAAAGCAACTAGGGGAACACTTCTCAGTCAAGAAAGGTGTGCTCACTGGATCCTTGGATTTTGGCATCTTGGACATACCAGTGACTAAGTAAAGGCCATTTATCAACTTAGCTGAACCAATCTTCCTCTGGGAGTATTGGTCCTGAAGAACACAATTATGACCACAGAAGTAAACACAAACGTGAGAAGCTAAGGATAACTTACTTAAAGATAGCAAGTTAAAGGAGAAGGATGGAACATATAGGACTTCAATCAATGTAATGAAGGGATTTATAACAACTGTACCGATGTGTGTAGCCAATGCCGAAAGATTGTTAGGCATTTTTACTGACACATTAGCAATGGACTTGTAAGAAGCAAAGAAAGACAAAGAGGAAGAAATGTGATTTGTTGCTCCGGAATCTAGAATCCATACACTACAAGCACCAGATGAGAGCTTACCTGCATCCTTACCATTATGCGTCATAGCTTGAGCACTCATTACAGACGGTTGAAACGTAGCTGAGTCATGTTCATTATCATCCTTTGACACGCTGGAACTGCTCACCATACTCATCAGTTTATTATACTGATCCACCGTGAGCATGGGCATGGCTACCTGCTGCTGAGGTGCTGGTGCATTATTAGTCGATATCTGACCTGCTACACATCCTTCTGGCACATTCACCTCCTGAGCATATCCATCTACCATATTCACCTGCGGTTTTGTCTTATATCCGGGGGGATATCCATACTTCTTGTAACACTTCTCCACGGTGTGTCCAGCCATACCACAATGTGTACATACCGGCCTTTGCGAGAAATTGTGATAGCCTCTACCAACTCCTTTAGATCCACCTCTGAAACTTGTATTCTGTGGCCTAAAATTAAGATTGCCAACTGCAAAACTAGCAGGTCATTTCTATTACTTGCATCAGTAACTAAGGCGGTTGGATTGTTTGTGAACTGATGCTGTGCACCTCCTGATATAACCTTTCGTTCATATTGCAGTGCCATAGAGAAGGCAGTGGAGATGCTAGGTAATGGACTCATAACGAAAATCTGCGATCTCACAGCATCAAACTCTGCACCTAATCCTTTTATGAACTTAATGACAAAATCTGAATCCACAAACTTGCTAACCTTTCCAGCAATATCACATGTACATATATTACAAGAACATCTAGGTATAGGCCTTAGGATCAACATTTCCTCCCATAATGATTTCAATTTCGTAAAGTATTCGTTAATTGACGTACCTTCCTGCTTCACTCTGTAGAATTGTTCTAATAAATCAGACAAACGAAACGGATCTCCTCCAGCGAACCTCATCGTTAAATCCTTCCAAACGTCACACGCCGTCTCATACCACATAATGCTCGGTGCAATCGTTGGAGTCACGCAATTCTAAATCTAGGATTGCACCATTGTGTTGCACTGGTTCCATGTCAGATACGTGTCATCGTCTTCAGTCGGCTTCTTCATTGATCTATCGATGAGCACAATTTATTTTTAATTTTGAGCGCCATGCGCAATGTCCTACTCCATGAGTGGAAATTGTTACCGCTAGGAGGCGGCTGAACCAGTACAGCTGCTGGCCTCTCATTCGGGTGAAGATATAGTGGATTTGACACAGGATTCTCAACGTTATTGTTTCTACTAGTGGATGCCGAAGCAGAGCTCATGATTCAAAGTAATTTGGATGAAAATCAACGAGCACGAGAGTGGTGATTGCAGTTCGAATATGCGGAAGACAACTAAGGCTCTGATACCATGATAAAATCAAAATATGAACTGATCAAAACGCCAAATGACAACACAATCAAGCAAGAGATCACACATATTGTTGATAAACGAAAGAAATTCAAACGAATTGAACAAACCAAAAGAAGAAGAATTATTCATTCACTTGAAGAATTATTGGGAGAAAATTTGTACAAACTGGAATGTTCTCTCTCTCCAATTTGGTAACCGTCACCTACATATATACACTATTCACAGCTGCTAAGAAGAAAAAGAAAGCTCCACAATTACAAAAAAGTCCCTCTCTCAACTCAATCGCTGATCATTAACCGAAGGGCATATTAGTCCTTTCATCCGTTTAAACTGTTTAACCGCCAAGAGTTGTTTCGCTCCTTTTCGCCTTTGTTCACCAATTTACCTCCTACTGCCTTGTGCATTCCCTCTTCACTCATCACCTTGTACCCTTGATCAAAATTCCTGATCAAGCCTTCGTTTTGCACCATCCCAATTTTACTCTGCAATTGCTTCTAGAACATTGTTCTCCCAAACCGCTATTTCTTCTTTATGCTTGTGCTCTCTTCAACTACTTTGGCAATTTTGATGTTTCTTAATATATAACATCGTCCATCTGTATTTCAGCTGTGATTTTCGGTTGAGTTGATCATGAAGTGTTTAAATATTTTAATTATACATATATCTAAGGTAAGATAACAGTTCCATGATGGTACTAGAATATGAAATTTATTTTTTACTTTTCTCAATATCAAAACAGCCCGCCCACTTACATTGCGGGTGTGTTTCTCCCATTCTATTTTTACCTTATGCTGTTCAGTTATTGGGCATGCTATTGAGCGTTGTTATGAACGTATATGCCAGTTTGTGTTGTCGCAAATGTGAGGAGTGTGGTAAGCCCATTATCGAGATTGCTCTGTGTTTAATAAAATCTAATTGTGAGAGGTCGAGTTAGTTTTTAAATATATTAGGGGCAGATGTTGCCTACCAAAATTTCTTCGTGCCTCTCTTAAAAAAAGACAATAACACGCTTTGCCTAAGAAAGGTGTAGCGCCCCGCTCCCGAGCTGTTACGTCCGTGACTTCGATGGAAAGAAAAAAAAGAAATTTAAATAAAAACAAAGATGATAAATCCTAGTCTATTTAGAATTTTGAAATTAGGATAAGTCCTAAACCAAATATAATTAGGTGAACTAAAGATAGAATTACATGGAAGAAATCCTAAACAACTAAGATATATATCAAAACCTAAACTATCCTTCTATTTAAATAACCTAAACTACTTAGAATTTGAAATAGGAAAATAAGATAGGATTAAATTAAATTGATGAATATCTATCCATTAGGAATATACATTTTATGCCTAATTCCTATATATATATATATATATATATATATATATATATATATATATAACAAACAAGCCACAATCTAACAAACAAGCCACAATCCCCCATCCAAAAAAAACCCTACCCTGCCGCCCCTTCAGCAAAAAGGAGGAAATAAATTCCAAACCCTTTCCCTCAATCCCAATGTGGCTGCCCCAACAAGTGAAGAAAACAAAAATATACTCCCAAAACCCCTGCTGCAGAGGACATTAGGAAGGAGAGGAGGAACTTTGGCTTCAATCCAAACCACTTTCGAACACGGTATAGTATAGTTGAATCAAGTAAGTAATCTCCATATACTTGCTATGTTTTTTTGAAAATCTATACGTTATTTTGGTATAAAATTCGGATCATGCATTCGTATATGTGTTTGAATAGATTGTTGCCTACATGTATGTGTGTCGTTGGCCATCCATGGCAATGGTTGAATTATGCAATTCTTTTTATGAAATACAGTAAATGTATATGCGTGTGGTGTACTGATGTATATATATTTAAAAGTAAGAATAGTGTGTGATAAGTGTATGCAGGCCGAAAGGGGAAAATTGAATTAAAGAAATATTGATTTTCGGCCAGTAGTGTGTGGGTACATATATGATTCTACATGCATAATATAATTATATGCACATGAATATGTTGGGCTGAGTGCCAAAAAAAATAATAATAAACAAATGTGAAATGGATATATGTACTGCCGTGAGTAATGGCATGTGTAATTTGAAAGATTGAAGTGGCTGCTTTATTTAAAGATGTGTAACTTGGTGCATTCATAAGTTATAATACATACATATATACACGGACCGATTGGACAAAATTAATATGTTGGCCCTTTTGGTAATATGGACTAACTTTGGTACTTGGAAAATGGTTTTGAAAAATTGTATATTTTTAGAAATTCACCCTTACAAGGGAAATATATCGGTAAGCTGGGTTGATTCCTATTTTGGTTATTGAGCGCTGCAGATGTAAATACCTCGTCAGGGACAGGGTTTCTGTATGCCTATTTGGATTGCTGCAGATATAACTACCTCGTCAGGGACAGGGCTTCTGTATGCATATATTGGGCCTAAGCATAACTACCTAGTCTGGGACAGGGTGCAAAGGCATATATTTGGTGCTATAGACGTAACGACCTAGTCTGGGACAGGGTGTCTATAGTACATTTGGATTTTGGAGGAATCAATTCGTAAGTCTTATGGTATAAGTCACTTGTAAGGAAAGTGCTATAGCCATTGCATTTGATTTTGGACATTGGACCGATTAAACCGGATTTGGTTATTTGGATTTTTGGATCGGTTTAATCAGATATGGACATTGGATTTGGACATTGGACATTGATATTGGAAACAATAGTTTCGAGATAAGGAGAACATTGACATTGCATTGCTTTGAAAAATTGCATCACGTTTTAGCTTAGACTAACATTTGCTTGGCTGTCGTTTGGTTTGACTTGTCATCGGTCTATCTGTTGACTTTGTTACGTACTTAATTGGACTTGTTTTGTACTTTGTTGGGTCTATTTGCTCTAATTGCTTTTGGATGTTAGGGGCAAAGTGTAAATTTACTTGCGAAGAGAAGTATGATATTATTTTATGTTGCTATATATTGTTATCACACTTGCTTCTCCGTGTATGATCCCATGGTAAGTATAGTGGGATTACTTGCTGAGCGACTTGTCGCTCAAACCACGCTTTAACATATTTTGCATATAGACAGGTGATTGAGTTAGTATACCGAGGATGACCAAGAGTGGATATATTGAGGTCGATGACATTCCAATGAGACTTTCGAGGGCTTAGTTGAGATAATGATTTTCGATACTCAAGGTTTATGTACTTTAGACATTTAGTTATATCTACATTTGACATTTGTATCGGATTTAGATTTGCCTAGACATTGATATTTATGATGATGATTATTTCGATGTTTTAAATTTTGACTTCCGCTGACGTGTATCTGTTTTGATTTGACGCTTTGTATTCTCCTTAGTGAGATACGGCGGGTGCACTGTTCCTGATGTTAGGGCTCGGGAGCGGGGCGCTACAGGTGGTATCAGAGCATGGCTCCAGATCCACGGCGGAAGCATAAAATTAGGCTATGATCTTAAGAATTAAGTTACGATTTTGCCTCTAAGTCATGATCTTAGACCTAAGTCTCGATTTTTAATCGTAAGCAATGATTATATATTAAGCATGTTATTCGAAATAAGACGTGGCTTTAGAGATTAAGTGATGACCTTGTCCGTGAGTTATGATTTTTGACTTAAGAAATGACAAGACGTAATATCAGTTCTAGAAATTAAGTGGTGATCTAAACATTATGTGGTGATTTGAACATAAGTACTGATCTTAGTCATAAGCTGTGATTATTTTCTAAGCACTGAACTTAGAAATAAGTAATGATTTTAAACGTAAGGAATAATGATACCGAGTACGAATTCTAGAAATAAGTCATGACATTAGACCTAAGTGATGATCGGATAAGGGATATGCCCACGTATACCTAGGACACTCTATACGACTCTGATTTATTTGTCTTTCCTAAGTGGTGATTATAATCAATTGTATAATTTCTTAGATCCGACCCCTGCAAACCCGGTACCATTATGATAAATGAAGCAGGCTCACGCCTTTACCTTGATGGCAGTGTCGGAATGTGACTAGGTCTAAGTTGGAATCGTAGTTCATAAGAGAAGATTTGTAGTAAAATGATAATTGCTAAGAAGATTTATTAATCGTTATGATCAGTATATTTTAGCAAAGCATATCGTACAGAGGAGTTTATAGTCATGATTAAGATGTTGAATTTTAGAGTATCAAATAAGCCGAAGATATTAGTCTTATTAGGAATACTGGTTGATAGTGTACTAAATAAGTACAATGGAATGACAAATTATTACCAATCTAGGTTAAGTGTTGTATCATAGGAACATGTAAGCATCGATGCATCGAGTAGGCTTGAACACATGAGATGGTATAGGGAAACTTCCTAAGTTGTAACTACGAAGACATTAAGTTAAAAATTGTAGTACACTTAAGTACAATATAGACTAACATTTAGGTTGAGAACCCCAGTAGTGTGACAATCTCCTTAAGTTTAATCCAAAAACCATAGATGGATTAGGTTACTATGTAACAAGTGGAGATCAACGGATGTAGCGATTACATTTTATATATGCAAGAAATGATCTCGATGGCTAAGTCCTATGTCTAGAAGTGTAATGATTAACATATTGGAGTACTTGATGGATATTTGGTTGGTTATTTATCTAGGATGTGAATCTTATATGATGAGTTTAAGAATTCGATACTGCAGAATACAATAAGTTGAATGATATATGTTAAGTGCTATAGGTGGAAATTGAGGGCTTAACAACCTAAAAGTGAAGTCGATATAATGATAACTGTGACATATACTAGGTATTGAATCAAGTAGAAATGTACTAAGTATTGATCACGTAATATGCAAGTTTCGAGGACGAAACTTATTGTAAGGGGGGAGGTCTGTTACGTCCGTGACTTCGAGGGAAAGAAAAAAAGAAATTTAAATAAAAACAAAGATGATAAATCCTAGTCTATTAGAATTTTGAAATTAGGATAAGTCCTAAACCAAATATAATTAGGTGAACTAAAGATAGAATTACATGGAAGAAATCCTAAACAACTAAGATATATACCAAAACCTAAACTATCCTTCTATTTAAATAACCTAAACTACTTAGAATTTGAAATAGGAAAATAAGATAGGATTAAATTAAATTGGTGAATATCTATCCATTAGGAATATACATTTTATGCCTAATTCCTATATATATATATATATAACAAACAAGCCACAATCCCCCCCATCCAAAAAAACCCTACCCTGCCGCCCCTTCAGCAAAAAGGAGGAAATAAATTCCAAACCCTTTCCCTCAACCCCAATGTGGCTGCCCCAACAAGTGAAGAAAACAAAAATATACTCCCAAAACCCCTGCTGCAGAGGACATTAGGAAGGAGAGGAGGAACTTTGGCTTCAATCCAAACCACTTTCGAACACGGTATAGTATAGTTGAATCAAGTAAGTAATCTCCATATACTTGCTATGTTTTTTTGAAAATCTATACGTTATTTTGGTATAAAATTCGGATCATGCATTCGTATATGTGTTTGAATAGATTGTTGCCTACATGTATGTGTGTCGTTGGCCATCCATGGCAATGGTTGAATTATGCAATTCTTTTTATGAAATACAGTAAATGTATATGCGTGTGGTGTACTGATGTATATATATTTAAAAGTGAGAATAGTGTGTGATAAGTGTATGCAGGCCGAAAGGGGAAAATTGAATTAAAGAAATATTGATTTTCGGCCAGTAGTGTGTGGGTACATATATGATTCTACATGCATAATATAATTATATGCACATGAATATGTTGGGCCGAGTGCCAAAAAATATAATAATAAACAAATGTGAAATGGATATATGTACTGCCGTGAGTAATGGCATGTGTAATTTGAAAGATTGAAGTGGCTGCTTTATTTAAAGATGTGTAAATTGGTGCATTCATAAGTTATAATACATACATATATACACGGACCGATTCGACAAAATTAATATGTTGGCCCTTTTGGTAATATGGACTAACTTTGGTACTTGGAAAATGGTTTTGAAAAATTGTATATTTTTAGAAATTCACCCTTACAAGGGAAATATATCGGTAAGCCAGGTTGATTCCTATTTTGGTTATTGAGCGCTGCAGATGTAACTACCTCGTCAGGGACAGGGTTTCTGTATGCCTATTTGGATTGCTGCAGATATAACTACCTCGTCAGGGACAGGGCTTCTGTATGTATATATTGGGCCTGAGCGTAACTACCTAGTCCGGGACAGGGTGCAAAGGCATATATTTGGTGCTATAGACGTAACGACCTAGTCTGGGATAGGGTGTCTATAGTACATTTGGATTTTGGAGGAATCAATTCGTAAGTCTTATGGTATAAGTCACTTGTAAGGAAAGTGCTATAGCCATTGCATTTGATTTTGGACTTTGGACCGATTAAACCGGATTTGGTTATTTGGATTTTTGGATCGGTTTAATCAGATATGGACATTGGATTTTGACATTGGACATTGATATTGGAAACAATAGTTTCGAGATAAGGAGAACATTGGCATTGCATTGCTTTGAAAAATTGCATCACATTTTAGCTTAGACTAACCTTTGCTTGGCCGTCATTTGGTTTGACTTGTCATCGGTCTATTTGTTGACTTTGTGACGTACTTAATTGGACTTGTTTTGTACTTTGTTGGGTCTATTTGCTCTAATTGCTTTTGGATGTTAGGGGCAAAGTGTAAATTTACTTGCGAAGAGAAGTATGATATTATTTTATGTTGCTATATATCGTTATCACACTTGCTTCTCCGTGTATGATCCCATGGTAAGTATAGTGGGATTACTTGCTGAGCGACTTGTTGCTCAAACCATGCTTTAACATATTTTGCATATAGACAGGTGATTGAGTTAGCATACCGAGGATGACCAAGAGTGGAGATATTGAGGTCGATGACATTCCAATGAGACTTTCGAGGGCTTAGTTGAGATAATGATTTTCGATACTCGAGGTTTATGTACTTTAGACATTTAGTTATATCTACATTTGACATTTGTATCGGATTTAGATTTGCCTAGACATTGATATTTATGATGATGATTATTTCGAGGTTTTAAATTTTGACTTCCGCTGACGTGTATCTGTTTTGATTTGACGCTTTGTATTCTCCTTAGTGAGATACGACGGGTGCACTATTCCCGATGTTAGGGCTCGGGAGCGGGGCGCTACACGAGCCCTAGCATCGGGAACTGTGCATCCGTCGTAGCTTACTAAGAGGACTACAAAGCGTCGTTCAAACTTCTTTACACGTCAGAACTGACGTAGAAATGTTTTTCGCAGAAATGAGAATAAAAATAAATAACTCAATTAAAATAAATCCATCGGTGTAAAAATTAAGTACAAGGGTTGACGAGACCCGCTAAGTCAAATATGAAATACTAAAATCAAATAATAAACTTAGGTGGAGGTCTAACTGATTATCCCAAGAAACAAGCTCCCAGTCAACGAGATCCCTTCTAGAATCCAGCTCACTCGTCCCAGCTCGCATAATCTGTCCTACCCTCGATAATCATATATACTCGTAAACCTGCTCACCTGTGGAGGGGTGGTGGGGGGTGAGTGATGGGAGTCACTCGTAGGTTACCCGTCTCTTCCGAAAAGGGACTGTCACATACTGAGTCGGGTAAACAATTAAGCACGTAAAGCAAGTGCAGATAAATAAAGCAACAAAACATAAACATATAAACAATAAAGCCAATAAATCATAAATAAGTAATAGCACATACCTGACCCGTTCCGTATACCAAAATATAGCACTGAAACAATTAATAACAAGATAAACGATAATCTCAACAACAATAAATGCAATGCGCAACACCATGATGCATGCACTTCTATCTCTGTGTCACACACAGTTATTTAATATCACACACTATGCTCTTTCTTTTCCATGATATGCTGTGCATGTCCCGGGTCCTATTAGGTGAAGGTAACCATTATTACCAACACCCATCACACGCCTCGTCAGGCCACACGACTCATAGGCCAAATGCAATGCTCGTGCCATGAATGCGTCACACTTGCACACTTCCGTTTATCCTATGTTGCATGCTCCGTTCTATGTTGCGTATTACCTATATTGCGTAGTGACCCTATGTTGCGTGGGGTTCATTACTGTATTTTACCTTCTACCGTTATTTTATCTTTCTAGACTTTATTTTAGGTTTCTACACTTTATTTTACTTTTCCTAGGCTTTCACGCACTTTAATCTTTTATTAATTATTTTTATCTTCTCCTACTATTTTTATCTCTTTTATCTTAATTTATTTAATGGGTTTGTAGATTTTTTTTTATTAAAAAACATCATTAATATCATATTAATTAAGTATATATAACAATATTATTATTATTTTCCATCTCGTATTCAACTTTCCTTCTTTTTTTTTCCTTGTTTTGTTTTATTTTGTTTTATTATTCTTTATTCAATTTAATTTCGTTTTCACTGTTTGGTTGTTTTTTTATGGTTTAATTATTATTATTATTATTATTATTATTATTATTATTATTATTATTATTATTATTATTATTATGATTTTATTTTTATTTTTATTCACCCTTTTTTTTAACATTACTTACAGCCCTTTTTACAAATCTGGGCATTTTCATGCTAAGCATGCGCGTGTCTGGCCTGCTGCCTGCTGGCCCTCTGAGGCTGGCAGACTGGTGGTCTGCTGGCCTGCTGGCCCTTTATCCCTTTTTTTTTAAAAAATTTCGCAGGTTTGGGCCGGAATCCCCCTGGCCCGTTAAGGCTGGGAGCCCGCCCTGCTCACTGCGGTAGGCCTGGCCTGCTGCCAGTTTTTTTTTCTTTTTTTCCTTTTTAATTTACTAAATCCTAATTACCTTTGAAAATTCATAACTTCTTCGTTTTAACTCCGATTTACCCCAAACCAAATCCATTGGACTCCGTTTAATGCTCTCTACGTAACGCTACTAATGACATCAGTGCGCGTACTGCACGCGTTGCTCAGGGGCGCGCGTGGGTCGCCGTGCGTGTGCTACACGCGCCGCCTTTGTGCGTGTTTTTTGACAACCCAGACCTATTCCAACCTAGTTCCGTGCTATGTGATCTATATCTAAGGCCAAGCACCCACTTTCCATACCAAAACATACGAAAACATAAAGAAATCATGATAAACATATAAAAGATAGACATGCAGTGATAATCAAATAGTTCCCAAAACAGAATGCGAGGGAATCCAAAGCAATCCGACAGAGGAGAGGGTAACCTATCTCTTGAGTACCAACTCACTGACAAGAACGGTGTTGGATTTGATGTGGGTGGTCAATACACCTTCCTTTCTTCTCTCTTTTTCTTCTCTTTTCTCTTTCCCCCTTTTTCCTTTTCCTCCTTGCCTCCAGCCGTGCCTTGCCTTTTACCCTCTGTTGCACTTTTTTTTTTCTTCTTTTGTGTATATGTCGTAAGGTGTGTGTGGGGGTGAGGGAATAAATGGCTGGGGTTTGATTTGGGGGAGAGGGCTGAAATTAAGGGAGTGGGGAGGTTATGAGGGATTGTGGGAAGTGGGGTTATGGGTAGTTAATAGGATAATTATTATCATTATTATTTTATTTCTTTCTTTTTTTTAATACTGCAGTTTACAACATCCTACCCCCCTTACAAAAAGTTTCATCCTCGAAACTTGCATATTACGTAGTCAACACTTAGCTTAGTCTTACTTGATCCACTCACCTAGATAATGATCAAGTTAAACATCCCTTATGTTTTCTAACATTCTAACCACTTCACTTCCTTATGACATGCTAAGGTCCCAAAATCCTTCCTTATACACCAACAGGGTAATTTCTGATCCATTGTCCTTTTTCTTATCCAGGGCATTACATAATCTATTATTATTGAATCCACCTTAAGGGTATTGTCCTCATACTAAAGGTTCTACAATCCAATCATCGATCTATAGCTTACTTATCTCTACAGTCATCAGCAATCTTTGTAAATCAATTCTTAGGTGTACTACAATCTTTGATTTAACGCCTTATTCACAAGACTCATCTCTTGAACCGTATGTATTTTTAGAATATGTTTTACTCTACTATGATTCAATTTAATTACACTAACATCTCACAAGATGATCTAGTTCTTATAAGGCTCTATCCTCAACTTAATTATCTATAATTAGTATGTATGTACTTTCACTTATATCACTTGACGTATATCATTCAACTTAACGCAGTCTATAATTTTGGATTTTTAAACTCATTATATATGATTCATCCCCTTAGATATTTAACCAAACCAATATCCTTGTCTTACGCCCACATGGTACTTGTTACACAAACTAAATCCTCGAAATCGATTCGTATATATTTTTGAACTAACTCTATGATCATGCCCCTTACATCTTTGAAAATATCATCAGCCTAATATACGAAATATGTGTATGGACAATATTTTTCTTCAAATAAAAACGTGACCTACGTGGCTATAAATTGAAATACAACTTTAGTTGTTTTAAAATAATACCATTTCTATTTATTATTTATTTATTTATGTTTTAAAACAAGATTCGAGACGTTATACTCGTTTCCGCAAAGTGATGTCTCAAATGACACCTTATAAAAACGATGATCTAACTTGTTCACAAATTGTTTCAGTGAAATGGCATTTAAACAATTGAAAACATAATAAGATAATATTTTATAAAATGATTTGAATACGGTACCTTTCGTTTGTTAAAAGAAATTATATTTTGAAATCTACTCTTTAACTTGGCAAAATTTAAGTAGAATCATCGCAAGCAGATAAATAACTTTGAAAATACTTCAAAGGATAAAATGCTTGCGATATCGATAGCCGTCAGGTAAAATTAGTTTTGACTAAAAATAGATGTAGCAAAAATAAAATTTTGAAATATGGTGTCAGAAATTAAGCACATCATTTTTTTGGAAGAACATCAACATTTTAAAATCGTTTCCCTCTTTAAGGTCGTCAAAAAATCTAAAAAGTTTATGTTGATATAGAAGTACGGAAATGAATTTGCCTTATGAAGGTTGGTAGTCTATATATAAAAAATGAAACTCAATAAGGTATTTCTGAAGACAACATTTTTTTAAGGTAATTGTTAAAATATGGTTATACATTGGTGTACGTGCTTATATAAAATATTTATTTGCTTGAAAATATATCAGTCCAATATTTCGTATCATTATATAAGTCATCCTCTTTTTCGGATAGGGTGTCCTATGTACAATTTCTTATAAGTCTAACGTTTGCCTACTCATGATAAAATCTTTAACCTAAATTGTCCAATCCTAGCATGACACACTAATTATCGACCGACTTAAGGTGTTCTAATTCACCATGCTTTCGCACGCCACACCGATCCACTGTACTTCATTACTTGATTATTTGAACCACTAATTTTATTCTAGCTCATATGAAAGGCAACAACTACTTGTTCATGCTCGCTCTATTAATTCAAGCCTATTAACTTCAAGTCAAATGTCTCGATGTCAACACATAACTAGAAAGTTGTAACGATTCATTATTCCCATGCACTTGTTATAGCCGATTCACACATTTTGCTACCGATCAATATCTCTAATAAGACTAATATCGTCGTCCTACTTAATAACTCTAAATTTCATCATCCTAACCCTAAACTATAAATTCCTTCGAATGATTCTCTTACTAAACGCTACTGATTATAATGCTTATGAATCGTTACTTAGTTATTCATCATTTCTCTATAAATCATCACTTAGTATCTATCATACTATAATAATTCGTTTCTTAATAGCTATTGTCTCAAGTTAGGCGTAAATCTGCTCTGATGCTACCGCCCAAGTAGGGGTATGAGCTCGTTTCACTTTACTATAATGGTATGGGGTCCCATGCTGCTATTATAATGAAGCAGCCTAAGATCGCATAACCTATTCAAACTAATGTGCCCCTCAGCACTTGCGGTAGAGCATCCTGATCATCATTACTATTTATATACTTTACCTATGTACTTATTCGCTTAGAGTTATTATAGTCACGGTTAATGGAATATGCAAAGGGTCATGAATAAACTTAGATATGGTACGTAAGTAAAATTATTTGGTATACCCTAGGTATACGTGTCCCATAATTGATCGTCCCCTTAAGTATAAGGTCATAACTTACTTTTAGGATTGTTCTTAGTATCATCATCTCTTATGTCTAAGATCATGTCTTATTTCTAAAATCATGCTTAGCGTATAATCAATGCTTATGACTACATTCAGTACTTATGTCTAAGGTTAACTCTTAATCGGAATCGTTACTTATGTTTAAGATTGTAACTTATGTTCAGGATCATCACCTATAATTGAGATCAGTACCTATGTTCATGATCTTCGCTTATGTTCCAATCATCACTTACATCTAACTTAACTTCTAATATCATGGCCTGAATCTACACTTCCGCCATGGATCTTGAATCGTTCCTTGAAGGTCGTGCTCTCGGTGTGTAATACCTTTTGGACGCATTCCTAAATTAAATCCAAGTGATTGATGGTGTCAATTGTGTTGTGCCACCATTTATCCGCGTCTCCTTATACCGAGTGCGGTGGTGGTGGAGGCGGTGCCTGCTAGTTTAGCAGCTGATGCTACTGTGCTAAGGTGTTGCTCATGGTGACTATGACATCTTCAAGTGCTTGGGGATGATCTCCTGATTCTGGTGGTTCTCACCACCATTTTTTTAACGGTTTATTCATGTCTT
This sequence comes from Eustoma russellianum, assembly GCA_036186865.1. NCBI lineage: Eukaryota > Viridiplantae > Streptophyta > Magnoliopsida > Gentianales > Gentianaceae > Eustoma > Eustoma russellianum. The sequence continues at coordinate 26,217,353 of AP025047.1, read as the reverse complement.
GACGGCATTTTTCTGGAATTTAGAATGGTTGAAAATATATTTATTTATGTACATGCTAAGTTAGGGGATATTTTAGAAATTTCTAACAACTTAGGGGTTACATGCAAGTGTTCCGAGGTAATTTGGGAAATTCTGTCGTTTACAGAATTCAAGCTAAAAATTAGGGGCAGAATGATAATTAAGCAAGGGAAACGATCGCTCATCCTCGTACCCCTTAACCCAATCATAGCTTAAGTTTAAGATCATCACTTAACCCTATTTGGTTGCTTAAGGGTAAAATCGTCATTTTGAAGAAGATCGTAGCTTAAGTCTAAGTGATCTAGTTAATCCTGCATTTCCAAGGCGGATCTGGAGCCTCGGCTCTGATACCACCTCTAACGCCCCGCTCTCGAGCCCTAGCATCGGGAATAGTGCACCCGCCGTAGCCTACTAAGAGGACTACAAAGTGTTGTTCAAACTTCTTTGCACGTCAGAACTGACGTAGAAATTTTTTTCGCGGAAATGATAAAAAAATAAATAACTCAATTAAAATAAATCCATCGGTGTAGAAATTAAGTACAAGGGTTGACGAGACCCGCTAAGTCAAATATGAAATACTAAAATCAAATAATAAACTTAGGTGGAGGTCTATCTGATTATCCCAAGAAACAAGCTCTCGGTCAACGTGATCCTTTCTCGAGTCCAGCTCACTCGTCCCAGCTCGCGTAATCTATCCTACCCTCCATAATCATATATACTCGTAGTCCTACTCACCAGTGGAGGGGTGGTGGGGGGGTGAGTGATGGGAGCCACTCGTAGGTTACCCGTCTCTCCCGAAAAGGGACTGTCACATACTGAGTCGGGTAAACAATTAAGCACGTAAAGCAAGTAGCAGATAAATAAAGCAATAAAACATAAACATATAAACAATAAAAGCAAATAAATCATAAATAAGTAATAGCACATACCCGACCCGTTCCGTATCCCAAAACATAGCACTGAAACAGTTAATAACAAGATAAACGATAATCTCAACAACAATAAATGCAATGCGCAACACCATGATGCATGCACTTCATTCTCCGTGTCACACGCAGTCATTTAATATCACAGGCTATACTCTTTGTTTTCCATGATATGCTATGCATGTCCCGGGTCCTATTAGGTGAAGGTAACCATTATTACCAACACCCATCACACGCCTCGTCAAGCCACGCAGCTCATAGGCCAAATGCAATGCTCGTGCCATGAGTGTGTCACACTTGCACACTTCCGTTTGTCCTGTGTTGCATGCTCCGTTCTATGTTGCGTATTACCTATATTGCGTAGTTACCCTATGTTGCTTGGGGCTCATTACTGTATTTTATCTTCTACTTATTTTATCTTTCTAGACTTTATTTTAGGTTTCTACGCTTTATTTTACTTTTCCTAGGCTTTCACACACTTTAATCTTTTATTAATTATTTTTATATCTTTTATCTTAATTTATTTAATGGGTTTCTAGATTTGTTATTAAAAAAAATATCGTTAATATCATATTAATTAAGTCTATATATCAATATTATTATTATTTTCCTTCTCGTATTCAACTTTCCTTCTTTTTTTTCTTGTTTTGTTTTATTTTGTTTTATTATTCTTTATTCAATTTAATTTCGTTTTCACTGTTTGGTTGTTTGTTTTTTGATGGTTTAATTATTATTATTATTATTTTATTATTACTTTTATTCACCCTTTTTTTAAACATTACTTACAGCCCTTTTTACAAATCTGGGCCTTTTCATGCTAAGCATGCGCGTGTCTGGCCTGCTGCCTGCTGGCCCTCTGAGGCTGGCAGACTGGTGGTCTGCTGGCCTGCTGGCCTTTTAACCCCCTTTTTTTTAAAATTTAGCAGGTTTGGGTCGGAATCCCCCAGGCCCGTTAAGGCTGGGAGCCCGCCCTGCTCACCGCGGCAGGCCTGGCCTGCTGCCATTTTTTTTATTTTTTTAATTTTTAATTTACTAAATCCTAATTACCTTTGAAAATTCATAACTTCTTCGTTTTAACTCCGATTTACCCCAAACCAAATTCATTGGACTCCGTTTAACGCTCTCTACGTAACGCTACTAACGACATCAGCGCGTGTACTGCACGCGTCACTCAGGGGCGTGCGTGGGTCGCCGCGCGTGTGTTACACGCGCCACCTTTGAGAGCGTTTTTCGACAACCCAAACCTATTCCAACCTAGTTCCGTGCTATGTGATCTATATCTAAGGCCAAGCACCCACTTTCCATACCAAAACATAAAGAAATCATGATAAACATATAAAAGATAGACATGCAGTGATAATCAAATAGTTCCCAAAACGGAATGCGAGGGAATCCAAAGCAATCCGACAGAGGGGAGGGTAACCTACCTCTTGAGTACCAACTCACTGACAAGAACGGTGTTGGATTTTATGTGGGTGGCCAATATACCTTCCTTTCTTCTCTCTTTTTCTTCTCTTTTCTCTTTTCCCCTTTTCCTTTTCCTCCTTGCCTCCAGCCGTGCCTTGTCTTTTACCCTCTGTTGCACTATTTGTTTTCTTCTTTAGTGTATATGGCGTAAGGTGTGTGTGGGGGTGAGGCAATAAATGGCTGGGGTTCAATTTGGGGGAGAGGGCTGAAATTAAGGGAGTGAGGAGGTTATGAGGGATTTGGGGAAGTGAGGTTATGGGTAGTTAATAGGATAATTATTATCATTATTATTTTATTTCTTTCTTTTTTTTAATACTGTCGGTTAGAACAAAACGTGTCTTGCAACTAATTGAAATCCAGTTCCTTATTTGAATTAATTTCAGTTAAGAGTCACAAAATTTTTGTAACTCACCTTCAAACTCTTTCACTTTTAACATTTATGGTTGCTTGAGACGTATCTTCATGCTTTTCTATTTCTTCTATAATTTATTAAACTTATGACATGCATCGTTTTTTCTATCAATGAATATAATCTCAGTGAACCTAGAAGTGTAATCTACAATTACAAAAATATAATTTTTTATTTATGCCAACTATATAGATCTTGCTGGAGAAATAGGAAAGAAATTGAAATTGCGCCAAGTTGCAAACATTCGTTAGCAACGTACTTTGAGCTAGGTTATGATTAGTTTCATTAATGATGAGTAGAAACTAATGACTCCTTAATTATGTACGTGACGAATAGATAATTTTAGGCTTTTGAATCAATAAATTCTAATACTGGATTAACGAGAACTTAATGCTCAAATTAAGGAGAAAACTCAAATCAGCTTCGCCCGTACTTGGGCTCTGGTTGCGGATTGAGCTGCGGACCTGATGGGCTCAGGAGGACCGGGCTACAAGCTGGGTTGCGGAATGTAGGCTGTAGCCCGGGTCCTGTAGCAGATGGTCGGATCTTATCAGCTGTGGTGGATGTGAAATTTCAACACGATCAAAGTTTGGATCAAAAGAAGATCCAGCAATTACGCAACAAACTCAATCGAGAAAGAAACTATTAGGCAACACACTCAGGAAACATAAAACTCCAAGAATGCAGAAGAACGGATGGAGAGAACGAGAGGAAGAATTGGGGAATCCAATTGATTGATTTCATGATTCAATCGATTGAATTCAATCAGCGGTTACGCCAACGCTTAAAAAGAAGAAGAAAACAGTACATGAAATGACCAAAGTATCCCTCAATAACGTCTCCCTAGTTTATTATACATAAGGGCAAAATAGACATTTCATCCATTTAAAAACTACGCGCTCGGCTTCCTTCTTCTTCCTGCTGGCCTCCTTCTTCACAATTGAGCCAACTCCATGACCAACTGCTGGCCCACCTATTAACTGCCTTGCTTGCTCCATTCCAACTGTCTCACGTGACACTTAAGCTTCGTAATCTTCGATTGGTTCTCTTTGCTCAGTCAATTGCATCCAAAAATGCTCTTGATCACTGTGATGCATCACACACACTTCAACACCCCCCTCAAGCTCAGTCCGTTAAGCTTGCTGTGGCATATAAATTTTGAACTCCAAGTGCACCAATCAACTGTGCTGATCTTCTAAATTCCAACGCCTTAGTAAACAGATCCGCCAGTTGCATCTCAGTACGTATGGGCATGAGCTTTAATGTTCCATTCTTCACCTTGTCTCTAACTACATGGGAATCTATCTCTATGTGTTTGGTCCTTTCATGAAACACCGGGTTTTCTGCAATATAGATTGCACTCTTACAATCACAAAAGACCTCTACAGGTCTTTGATCCCTCAGCCGCAAATCATTCATTAGATACAAGAGCCATTGTACCTCACACGCCACTATAGCCATGGCCTTGTATTCTGCCTCTGCAGATGATCTAGATACTGTGGTCTGTTTCTTGGCTCTCCAAGAAATCAATGCATCTCCAAGAAAAACACAATACCCAGTGATGGACCTTTTTGTTTCATGACATCCTCCCTAATCCGCGTCTACAAACGCTTTTAACTTCATCTCGCCACTTCTAGGGAACAAAATTCCTTGCCCAACTGTTCCTTTTAAGTATCTGAGCACCCTGTGCGCTGCTCTTAGGTGATTGCTAGTAGTACAGTCCATAAATTGGCTAAGTTGGTGTACAACAAAGGCAATATCAGGTCGGTGATAGTCAAATATATCAACTTTCCCACCAACCTTCTGTATTGAGTGATGTCTTCCAATGGGGATGAATCTTGATGTGTAAGGCTGAGATGTGTGTCCATTGGAGTCTTAGCGGGCTCAACATCCATGAATCCTGCCTGATCCAACACCTCTAATGTGTACTTTCTTTGATTAATATGGATTCCTACTCTTGCTTGGGCAACTTCTATCCCCAAGAAAAATTTCAATCGTCCGAGGTCCTTAATCTTAAATTCATTATGCAGGGCATGCTTAACCTCTGTGATGGCCCCCTCATTGTCACAAATGACAATGATGTCATCCACATAGATAAGAAGAATCAACAGTGATTGTCCAACTGATTTGGTGAAAAGGGTGTAGTCACATTTAGACTGCTGAAAGCCAACCGAAAGCAGAAATTTTGTTAGAGTTGCATTCCATTCTCTACTTGCTTGTTTGAGTCCATAAAGTGATTTATGAAGCTTGCAAACTAATTTGGATCCTGTAGTAGTTAGCCCTGGAGGAGGTATCATGTATATATCTTTATGAAGTTCACCATGGAGAAATGCATTGTTAACATCCAGTTGATAAATTGGCCATTGTAACCTTGCTGCCATGGCCAGAATTACCCTCACCGTAGTCATTTTGGCAACTGGGGAAAACGTGTCTTGATAATCTATCCCATACTACTGCATATATCCCTTGCCACAAGCCTTGCTTTATGTCTCTCCACTGTCCCATCAGATTTCAACTTCACTTTATACACCCACCTGCAGCCAATAGGGTGTTTACCTGCAGGGAGAGGTACCGCTCCAGGTATGATTGGCTTCCAACGCTGCCAACTCAGTTGCCATTGCTGCTTTCCAGACAGCAGAGCCAGCCGCTTCTGCATAGGTGTTAGGTTATGTATGTACATTTAAACTCAAGATGTATGCCTTATACTGAGGAGCTAGTGATGCATGTGACATATGTTTCTGAATGGAATGGGGTGAAGTGTGGGCAGAAGATTTAGTATTCTGTGTGGAGATTAATGAATTGCAATGATAATCTTGGAGGTATGCAAGAGGTTGTCTGGCACGTTGAGGTCTCACATTAGGCACATCTTCTTTGGCAATGAGCAAGTCAATAATAATGCTTCCATATTGAGGAGCTAAAGCTGGAGGGTGATGACTAGGACTGGTTTCACTTGGCACGGGAGACAAGGGCTGATTGTGATGAAGTCTTAAAGCAGGCTCATGTGGCAACTGTATGTGTGGTCTGAGGGCTGGTGATTGTGATTGGTCAGAGACACAATGAGGAAGGTCAACAGATGTTGTATCATGATTTTGTTGAAGAATAGATTGTGTGTCAGTATGAAAGAAGGAAGGATGGTTGGGGTTATTAGGTTCTGAGACAAGTGAAGATGGTTGGACAGTGAGTTCTGAGGTAGAATAGGACGGCACGGTCTGATTGCTAGAGGAGAATGGAAATATGGATTCAAAGAATGATACATCTCTTGAAATGTATATAGCTTTAGTATTGAGATCTTGTAATATGTATCCTTTTGTGGTATATGAAAGCCCCAAGAATACTCTTCTGTGTGCTCTGGTTGCAAATTTTTCCTTGTGACTGTGGGTGTTACTGCCGAAATCCAGACAACCAAAGACTCTAAGAATGGAGTAGTCAGGCAATGATTTGTAAAGAAGTTCATGAGGTGTTTTGTGATGAAGAAGAGGTGAAGGGGTGATATTAATAAGGTATACTGAGTGTTGCACGCAAAAACCCCAATAAGAGGAAGGTAGACAGGATTGGAATCTGAGTGCCCTTGCCACATTCAAAATATGTTGGTGTTTTCTCTCAACAATACCATTTTGTTAGGGTTTGTTTACACAGCTAGTTTGATGTACAATCCCATGGGAAGCAAAGAAGGCATTCATTTTAAATTCTGGTCCATTATCAGACCTGATAAATTTGATTTTGGCATCAAACTGAACTGAAGCAAAATGGTAAAAACTTTCAATAATAGACCTTGTTGCTGCTTTGGTTTTCATCAGATACACCCAACAATACCTACTATAGTCATCAATCACAGTAAGAAAGTAATACTATTTGTACAAGGTTGGGTACTTATATGGACCCCAAATATTCATGTGTACAAGAGAAAACAAGCTGAAAGAAACTGAACTATAAATTGGAAAAGATGATCTCCTCTGTTTGGCTAGAGGACAGATTGTACAAACATGTGTTGATTCAGGAACATTCACAAGGGGCTCAATTTTCTGGATCTCTTTCAATCTTGGGTTAGATAGATGCCTAAATCTTGAATGCCATAACAAGCTATCTGACATATTGATGGAACATGCCAAGGAAATGGAAGAAGAAGGAGGGAACCTTGGTGTCCCATGTAGAAAATAGAGGCCTTGATCTACATCAGCTGAACCAATCATCCTCTTGGTTCTAAGGTCCTGAATCAGGCAAACATTTGAGCAAAAAATGAAAGTAAACAAGTATGACTGGGTAAGTTTGCTAAGTGATAATAGATTGAAGGCAAAAGATGGCACGTAGAAAACGTTGGTAAGAATAAGATTGGGATATACATGGATTGTTCCAATATGTGTGAATCTGGCTAAAGATTGATCAGGTAATTTTACTGAAATGGTAGTGACAGGCTGATATGAATCAAAGAGATGAATATTAGAACATATATGATCACTTGCCCCAGAGTCTAATATCCATACATTTAAGTTTTGATGCATTACATTATCTAACAACTTGCTAGAAGGTGTGACTTGCTGCGCTGACATAGCGGCATGACGTGTGCCTGCAATATTTGCACTATCAGACACTCCTTTCCTTCCTGCATCATGATGCTCCGGCAATAGATTCATCAGTTGAGCATATTGCTCAATTGTCAAAGTAGGAACCATTTGTGACACCTGCTGCTATGAGTTATTTACTTCTGAACTCACTGTCTCATACGCCTCATACCCGTCAAACTCATCCTGGCTCACACAACCTTCAAACGATGCATTGTTTCCATCACTACTCACCATATTAATCTTACTTCTAGGTTTGTAACCTGGGGGATACGCATGCTTCTTATAGCATTTTCAACCGTATGGCCAGTCATATTGCAATGTCTACAGACTGGTACCCTGGAGCCACTTGACTGGGACCTTGGCACATCCCGTCTAAAACCTCTCCCACGTTGCTTCTGCTATGAAGCGTTTGGTGTCCCTTCATTATAAGATTTCTGAGGATACATGTTACCTCTACCCGCACTATTCACATTCATTACTGACGAGGGATTATTATTAAATTGTCCATTGCCCCCCTGAATAATTCATCTTTCTCTCCAACTTTACCGCCATGGCAAAGGCGGTTTTCAGATCTGGCAATGGGGTGGACAACACCTAAGATTTTACTGCTTCAAATTCATCATTCAAACATTTCAAGAACTTAATCACACAGTCATTTTCTACAAATTTGTTGATCTCTACAGTAAGGTTGCACGTACACCTATGACACGTACACGTAGGAACAGACCTCAACACCATCAACTCCTCCCAAACGCTTTTCAACTTTGTGTAATACTCTGTTACACTACTAGCATTCTGTTTAATCGAATATAATTCCTCCTACAGGTCTGATAATCTAAAGGAGTCAGCATTACAATGCCTGAATTTGAAATCATTCCAGATCTCAGCAGTAGAATCCAACCATATCACGCTCTGGCCAATGCTTAGGCTCAGGGAATTAACCAACCAAGAAGCAACCATATTGTTGGCCTTAATCCAAGGATTATAATGCCTTGTTCTCTCCATAGGCTTTTCAATTGATCCATCAACAAAGCCTACTTTTTTCTTGGACTCCAACGCTCTCCTTACAGACCTACTCCATCCATGATAATTGTTTCCATCCATCAACGGTTGCACCAGTATCATGGTGGGGTTATCACTAGGATGAATATAGAACGGATCATCCGAAGGATTAAATGGAGTAGAATAAGATGCACCTGATGAGGATGCAGCGGTATTGTTGTTTGACGCCATGAATGTACCAAAATGCATTAACTATCGCTCTGATACCATGTGAAATGTAAACACAATCAATGTTTGGATCAAAAGAAGATCCAGCAATTACGCAACAAACTCAATCGAGAAAGAAACTATTAGGAAACACACTCAGGAAACATAAAAACCCAAGAATGCAGAAAAACAGATGGAGAGAACGAGAGGAAGAATTGGGGAATCCAATTGATTGATTTCTTGATTCAATCGAATGAATTCAATCAGCGGTTATGCCAATGCTTAAAAGAAAGAAGAAAACAGTACATGAAATGATCAAAGTATCCCTCACTAACGTCTCCCTAGTTTATTATACATAAGGGCAAAACAGATATTTCATCCATTTAAAAACTACGCGCGCGGCTTCCTTCTTCTTCCTGCTGGCCTCCTTCTTCGCAATTGAGCAACCTCCGTCACCAACTGCTGGCCCACCTATTAACCGCCTTGCTTGCTCCATTCCAACTGTCTCACATGACACTTAAGCTTCCTAATCTTCGATTGGTTCTCTTTGCTCAGTCAATTGCATCCAAACATGCTCTTGATCACTGCGATGCATGACACACACTTCAATAGTGGAGTTTGCTTGAGTTCAAACTTCAAGGTTGTTAAGATAAGCTAAGATTAAATTCTGAAAAGTTTTTCAGCTTTAACCGGCCAAGTTGACATGAATTTGTTATGATCTAACGGCTCAAATTAGACAGTTATTCGATCTGACTGCTGAGGACAGAGGTAGTGCGGTTATCTGATCCAAGGGTTCAGGCCGAGAAGGTATCTGATCCTACGACTGTGGTTAAGCTGACTGTAACAAACTGACCTCATAACTTTCCTATAAATAGTGGCCAAGCTGACCTCTGTGGATAGACAGACTCAGAAATATCCAGCTCTTCTCTTTTCTCTACAATCCGTCTGCATATTGATTCTCCCGCATACAGAAAACATTCTGTATTTCAAGTAATCAGAGAAGTTCAGGACTGCCTATAGGTTCGTTGAGTTAATACGCTGTGGTACCGCTCGTCTGAACTGACTTCTGTTGTATCTTGGGACAGAGTCCTAGACTCACCTCGGATCTCTGCTCAGCTGAGTTGTTGCGGTTATTGCCATGCTGAGCTCTGCTTCACGTTGAGCTCTGCTGATCGGAGGATAGCACAACACTATTGTTGTACAGTGTTGTCGAGCTGAGCTCTGCTGTGTGTTGAGCTCTGCTGTTTGGCTGAGAACATTCGTTGTTCTGCCGCACTGCCATGCTGAGCTATGCTGGTGTGCTGAGCTTGGCTGAAGCAAATGAAAGCACAATTGTTTCTCTATTCTATTGAGGTGTCGAGGTCGGTAGGTCTGACTTCAGTCCAGAATACAAATACAATTGCGCTGACTGGACTGATCTGATCTGATTTCAGTTCAGCTCGGCTAGAAAGATGATAGCACAGAACTACTGTTCTGAAGTGCTACAGTTCGGCAGTTCTACAGGTCGGCTAACTGTTCAGAATGCAAACTCAATTGCGCTATCTGAACTGTCTTGACCTGGCAGATCAATTAAGCCTGAACTGAGCTTAGCAGGTGGACCACTGGTTTATTTCACAAGCAGGCCGTACAGAAGTCAATTTTGTCTTACTTGCATTATTCCAACAGATCTCTCCATAAAAATCAATATGAAGCAACTGTGTGGATCTAGTATTGAAAAGTTTTCTTTTGTGCCGTGATTTTCAAAATTTTGTTTTGGCAGACCTTAGACATATGGATTTTTTCAAACATTCCCCTTTTTGTTGTTAAATCTTAAATTTCCAAGTCATTTATACTATAATTAAGTCAAATATTTTTTGGCAAGAAGTCATGAAATGTGGCGTGGAATCAAATCATGCGAAGCTAATTTTGTAAACGTTATTTTTTTTAACAAAGCCTAAAAAATCTAAGGTTCCTTCTTTTAGTACCAAACGCTTATCCGTTTAAAAAATGATTCAAAAAAATATCATTATAAAATTGGCTAACACTTGTCTAATTATACTTATCTCTGCTAGTATAGTATATTACTAATAGTGAAATAAAAGTTACTCATTTTTTATGTCCAGGGGTTTCGACTCTTTCATTGTCAAACTTCACTGTTCCACCATATTGAGCCCTGAACTTAGTAAAGAGCCTATTGTTTTTGGTCATGTGGATCGTACACCTGCTATGTATAAGTCATCTAGTTGTCACTTATTTGCCACGCTATTGCGCATGAGTACCTGTATGATCAAAACCTTTATATGCAGGTAGGTACCTTTGATCATTAGGCCCTTCTGTTGGTGGTTTGGACATTTAGGCCTTTAAACATGCATGTAATTCTTCTTACCTCTACAAACTACACAGAATTACTACACATCCTTTTTTATTGCAAAAGGAATAGTTAGGATGTAACTCTTCTTACCTCTACAATCTACCCAGAATAAAAACACATCCTTTTTTATTGCAAAAGGGAAAATTAGAAGCATGCTTTAATTGCGTGTTCTTAGAATTAGAAGTCCGTAAAGTTTTCTTAGGCTGAGTCCTAGAAACCTCACTGACGCCTTCTTTTGTTGGTGGAGCCTTTGGACTAGGCTTAGCACCAAAGGATCTTTCTTGTCAATAGGAACTTCGCTCTTAGAATGTTACAAGATGTGCTGAAATGAAGGAGCAACAGAGAAGGCAATCCAAAAAAGAACAAATTGGCCCAATGGCAATTGCAGAATCTCAGATAGATTAAGGGTTAGGATGGAGCTTGGATGAGCTGGCAATTCAAGGCAAAAGTGTGTAGAAGTGTCACGTGGGTGCAGTGACGGTTATGGTGCTACACAGCAACGCACAACAGCAAAGGAGTGACGGGTGAAAGGTGAAGAAGAAAGAGGCAGCTGGAAGGAGTGATTTAAAGTGTGAAATGACAGTTATGCCATTCCTTATTTTGTTTAAGGAGTAATAGTTGCAGGGATATTTTAGTCATTTCATGTCGTAATTCTTCTTTCTCCTTCCGGTACAAAAGGACTCTACAGTTTGGTAGTTAGCGAATTGAATTAAATTGGATTTTGGTTACATTCTATCTCTCTCTGGAGATATTTTTCGCTACTCATCTAGTTCTTGTTCTTGCTCCTTTGCTTTTGCTTTCTTCTCTTGATTAGAGTAGTTAATTTGACATGTTATCAGAGCATATGTTATTCACCGTAAATGTACACTCTGATTTTGTTCGTCTTGTGATCAATCATATTTTCAATGCTGTAATTCGCACGAATGGCATCTACATCTAGCACAGGAAGTGCGGTTGGATCGCAAACTGTTGAGAACCTCACTAGCAACCCGTACTATCTCCATCCTAATGATAGTCGTGCTATCATTCTTGCAGAGCCTCCATTGAACACTCATAATTACCATTCATAGAGTAGAATGTTTCAGATGGCGTTAATTGTCAATAACAAGATTAGATTTGTTGATAGATCAATTCAACAAGCGTCAGTGAATAATCCGCAGTACACAGCATATAGGCAGGTAAACTCTATGGTTCATTCGTAGATTATGAACAATGTTTTGCCTTCTATTGCTCAAAGTGTCATGTAGTATGATAGTACAATAGAAGTTTGGTCTGATCTTAAGAGGAGGTATGGCAGTGGAGAAGCGTTTAGATTGTCGGATTTGCTTGAAAATTTTTATGGCGTTAGACAAGAGAATGATTCAGTGAATGACTATTTCATAAAAGTAAAGGTACTATGGGAAGAGATGATGGTGTTGAAGCCTGTTCCAAGATGTGTTTGTCATGGATGTAGGTGTGATGTTGGAGTTAAAATGCATGAGTTTGTTAAAAATGAATATGTTATTAAATTTCTGAAAGGTTTAAATGAGGAGCTTGATCCAGTCAAATCACAAGTGTTTGTGATGTCTCTTATGCCTAGCATTGATGTTGTGTTTGCTATGGCGTTGAAGTATGAACGGAATTTGAATGGAGTCAGTGCTCAAGGGAGTGTGAGTAATAATCCAACTGCGTTATTGTCAGAGAATGTGGATGGTGCACGGGCAATTGTGAATAGTAATGTGTACGTTGGTAGGGGTGGAGGTAGTAGTTATAGAAAGGGAAACGATAGGTTTTTCCCAGACGGTTCTAAGAGGCCTATATGTACATATTGTGGCATGATTGGGCATGTGGAGCAAAGGTGCTACCAAAAGCATGGATATCCTCCTGGTTTTAAGGCCAAGAATCAAGCTAATCTGGCTGAGGTGTGCAATGAAGAAGGGATTATGATCAGTTGCCACAAGAAAATAGGATATGCCATGCTCCAATGTTGACACAAGAACAAATACAAAAGTTGATGGCAATGTTGAGTGTTAATGATGGCAGAGAGGTAGCAAGCCAAGGAGCAGTGATGTCTGCTCTCTCTGGTAAAGATCAAGGTGAGTGTCCTTCTAATATTTGAACACATAGATACTAGATTCAGGTGCCAATGATCATATAGCATGTAACCTCAATTTATTCCAATCTTATAAACCAATCAACATGTACTTATCAAGTTGCCTAATAATCTTTCAGCCTTAGCCACCTGTATTGGGTCAGTAGCTTTGAATTCCTCCCTTGTTATTCATGATGTTTTTTATGTTCTTTCTTTTGCTTATAACCTTTTGTCTATCATTAAGTTGCTGTCTAGTTCATCAATACTCATTCAATTCCTTGGAAATTCTTGTGTCATTCAGGAATGTATATCCCTGAAGACGATTGGTTCAGCTGAGCAGTACAAAGGCTTATACTATCTCCATGGGATCCATAGACAGACATCTTCTTCATCCAGCTGCCTGCTTATCTACTATCTCTCATTCTCCCATTCCTTCTTTGTTATGACATTATAGATTAGGTCATGCCTCGATACCTAGAATAAAAGACATACAGAAGTTGAAAAATCTGTACATATTCATGAAATCTCACAAGCATGTACTGTGTCCTTTGGCCAAGATGAAAAGACTTCCATTTTTTGTATCTGAATCCATTTCCAATTCTTCTTTTGATCTTGTACATATTGATATTTGGGTTCTTTATAAACATTCTACCATCTATGGCCAACGTTATTTCCTCACTATTGTTGATGATCATACCAGATACACTTGAGTGTATTTGCTTAAGCAAAAATCATAGACCATAAATGTCATACAGAGCTTTTGCCAATATGCATCTAATCAGTTTGTCAAGGGCATTAAATGTATAAGAACTGATAATGGTCAGGAGTTTAAGATGGATCATTTCTTTATGACAAAGGAAATCATTCATCAAAGTAGTTGTGTCAACACTCCACAGCAAAATGGAGTGGTTAAACGCAAGCATAAGCGCATACTCAATACTGCAATATCTCTTAAATTTCAAGCCCAGTTACCTGATTGCTATTAGGGATTTTGCATTAAATATGTTGTGTATATAATAAACATTCTATCACACCTTTGTTACGTCATCATACACCATATGAATTTCTTTTTGGCACAACACCAGTATATAGCAATCTTAAAGTTTTTTGTTGTCTAGCATATGCTAGTATAAATACTTCACACAGAACAAAATTTGATCACATAGCCATTCCTTGTGTTTTTCTTGGAGTGCCTCATCATACCAAAGGATACTTGTTGAATATTCTTTCAATAACTCTGTTCATATCCAGAGATATGAAGTTCAATGAATTCATATTTCCATTTGCCTCCGATACTTTCGTCAATAACTCCTCACCACCTGAACCCAATACTCTACATCAAAACCAATTCAAGATTCATTCATGAACTATCTACACCTGTACAATTTACATCAGTAGATACATCTCAACACTAATGTCCCTCTATTCCTTCTTCTAATCCTACTGTTTCCTTAGGACATGACTCAACTGAGAGCTCACCTGCTATACCTGAGACTACCACTCCTACATCAGAATATCACCCATGCACTAGAATTGATATTCATCTGTCGTTACAGCAATCTAATTCTCATGAAACTCTTAGACTAGCCAGAAATAAACAACCTCCCAAATATCTACAAGACTACTACTGCAACCTTTCATCTTATCTGCCTGAAGTTGCCCCAACTGCACTTCACAAATCTCATACAACTTACCCAATTGAGGAATACATATCTTATGACCAACCGACACCTCAATATAGGTCCTATGCTCTTAATATTAGTATGGTGTAGGAACCAAAGTCTTATCAAGAAGCAGTCAAATCTGTTCATTAGTTGAAGGCAATGCAACTGGAATCGACTGCACTAGAAGCCAATCATACTTGGTCTTTCGTTCCTCTTCCTTCTAGTAAGAAACCTATTCGGTGTAAATGGGTATATAAAGTGAAGTGTAAGTCAGATGGGAGTATAGAGAGGTACAAGACTAGGCTTGTAGCAAAAGGCTTTACACAGCAACTAGGCATTGATTACACTGACACCTTTTTCCCAGTTGCAAAACTGTCTACTATGAGGTTAGTTATAGCTATAGCTACTCAAAAAAAGTGGTATGTGCATCATTAGATGTGAATAATGTCTTTTTACATGGTGACCTTAGCCAAGAAATATATATGAGCTTGCCTGAAGGAGTTCATGCTCCAGACCACAATACAGTTTGTAAGCTACACAAATCACTTTATGGGTTGAAACAAGCAAGTAGAGAATAGAACCTGAAACTGACTAAATTTCTTATTGCTCAGGGTTATACGCAATCAAAGAATGATTATACAATGTTCACTCAAAGGACAGCCAGTGCATTCTTGGTCATTTTGGTTTATGTTAATGATATAATTGTTGCTAGTAATTCACTCTCACATATAATCACCTTTAAATAGTCATTACATCAGGCATTCAGGATTAAAGATGTAGCTGAGCATCGAGGTGGCTAGGTCACAGGAGGGGATTATGTTGTCCCAAAGAAAGTATGCTTTGGAGCTGGTAGAGCAAACGGGATTTTTAGGTACCAAACCTGTAGTGAGTCCTATGGAATAGAATTTGAAGTTGGCTGATGGTGATTCAAACTGGTAGATGACGTATCAAGTTACAGAAGACTTGTAGGTAGGTTGATATACCATACCATAACAAGACCGGATATCTCATTTGTTGTCCAACAATTGAGTCAATTCCTTGATAGGCCTACAGAACTACATCTTAAAGCGACATATAGACTGCTGAGGTACCTAAAGGGGACAACAGGTCAATGTATCTTTTATTCCAGTCATGGCAAGCAGGAATTAAAAGGATTTGCGGATTCTGACTGGGCTGGCTGCATTGAGACAAAGAAATCGATTACAGGATACTTTGTGTTCTTTGGAAGTTCCTTGGTTTCCTGGAAGCCTAAAAAGCAAAGCACTGTATCTAAGTCCTCATTTGAGGCAAAATACAAATCATTGGCAATGGCTACGTGTGAAATACAATGGCTTTTGTACTTGTTGAAAGATTTGGGAATAATGCATCTTAAGCTAGTGGAGTTATTTTGTGATAATGAAAGTGCAATTTATATTGTTGAAAATCCCATTTTTCATGAGAGAAAAAGGCATATTGAAATTGATTGTCACATTGCAAGGGGGAAATACCAACAAGGGGTGATTAATCTTATGTCTGTTAAGTCGGAGTTTCAGCTTGCTGATTTATTTGTAGTGCCATCTACCTTCAATTTCATTCTAAACACCTATTTACAACCTATAGTCTTACAACCTCTATATAAATCTACCACTCCCAAGTGTGATTACTCATAATTGAATCTAATTCGCTGTTTATAGCCTCTTTCCAAAATGTTGCATCTATGGATTTCATAGCATCTTGATATGTTTTCGGATATTCTTCTACAATAAACACTTTAGTAAAGTCGTTACCAAAGGTCTTCTCAATCCTTTTCCTTTTACCACTTCTTAGTGAATCCGGTTCTTTATTAACTACAGTTTTACTAGATTCACTTTTTTCATAAATATAATGACCCGAATCTTTTTGTTGTTTCATAGGAAAAACAGATTCAAAGAATTCAGTATCTTTAGACTCAATAATCACATAATTCTCAATAACTATAATTCTATATACCATGCTGTTTTTGGCATATCCTATAAATACACAATCGTTGGTTTTTGGTCCTACCTTATTTCTTTGAAATTCTTGAATACCCACTTTTGCGGAACACTCCCATACTTTCAAGTATCCTATGTTGGGAGGATAACCCTTCCATAGTTCGTAAGGTGTTTTACTGGTCTTTTCATGTGGTACTCTATTCAATATATGGCAGGTACAAAGAATAGCTTCACCCCACAAATTATCCGGTAAATTGTAACTGATTAACATAGTATTCATCATGTTTTTAAGTGTTCTATTCTTTCTCTCAGCTACAACATTAGATTGTGGAGTATAAGGTGGTATTATTTCATGAATTATACCATGTTCTTCATAAAATTTCTACAATGAAGTAGTCATATATTCACCTCCTCTATCGGATCTTAATCTTTGTATTTTCCTTTCTAATTGATTTTCTACTTCATTCTTAAATTTCTTGAGCATTTCTTCAGCCTCATCTTTATGACTTAGTAAATATACTCTTGCGAACCTTGAATAATCATCAATGAAGGTTATACAATATCTTTTACCTCCTTTACTTACATGATTCTTGAAGTCACCAAGTCACTATGAATGAGGTCTAGTTTATCTAAGACTCTTTCAGTACTACTAAACGATTTCTTATGATATTTAGCTTCTACAAAATATTCACACTTTTCAAATTTATCTCCATTTGCTATGGATATGACATTCATTCTTTTTAATTTTTTTTTAAAGCATCAAAATTAACATGACCTAGCCTAGTATGCCAAATATCATACGAATCAATCAAGTACACGAAAGAAGAATCATTCTTATTAGTTATACACATAGCATGGTGTACAAACAATCCGGTATTGCAAAATCCCTTCCCAATAAATTCCCTATATCTTGTAAGCACTAATTTATCAGAATCGAAAACAAGTTTAAGATTGACCTTGTTTAGAAGTGCTTCAGAAATCAGATTCCTACGTATATTAGGAACATAGAGCACATTACTTAATTTCAGCCTTTTTCCAAAAGTTAACTTAAGGAGAACTTTCCCCTTCCTGAGAATACAGATTCCTCGTGCATCCTCAAGAAAATCCTGGACTCCACTATCTATCACTTGAAAATCAGGAAACATATCTCTACTGGTAGCAATGTGTCTTATGGCTACAGTGTCAACCACCCACTATGTAGCACATCCAACAAGGTTTATCTCGTCCACAATGACTGCAGGTATGATCTCCTTATCCTTGGCTCTGTCTCTTCCATCGTGCTCTATTAGGTTTGCATGGCCACTTGCTTGTCCTTTTCTTTTTTTGTAGAAAAAGGTTATTTGTCCAGCCTTTATGCAAACCCAGAAAACTCATTTGGTTTTCTTTTGACCCTGCACAAAAGTTTTACCTTTATTGTTGCGAGTTTTGACATTCTGGACCCTTTGTTTCTTTGCCTTTGCATTGTGCTCTAGAATGTTGGCCTGAGATTCACTCTCAGCACCCTTTTCATCCTCTAGATGACTGTCTCCTCGATTTGAATGTGTTTGATGACAACATCCATGGTAAGTTTGGCATAATCATTTTTACCTCTCTCCTTATATTTGCTCCAAGAAGAAGGTAATTTCTCCAATAAGGATGCAGTCTGGAATGTCTCATCTATTTTGATGCCTTCTTGTTCGAGGATATCCACCAATTGTTAAAATTGATGGATTTTATCTTTGATAGGTATGTGGTCAACCATTTAAAACTTGAGAAATTCACTGACCACATACATTCTCTTTCAAACATCTTCAGAATCATACTTGTTCTGAAGTGCTTTCTAAGTTTTCCTTGCTGACAAAAATTTGACATAAATGTCAAATAGTGGGATTTGAAAAGAAATGCAAGATATGTCCCTTGCAGGTAGTGTTGTCAGCATCATACTTGAGTACTTCTCCGACATATGATGGTTTCTCCTTGGTAAGAACGTAGGAGACAGCCAGCATCTCAAGGAAAATTAGAACCTTAGCAGACCCCCTTTTGAAGAATTTGCCATCAAAAAGCTCTACCTTGGACATATTAGGAATCATGTGATGTTTGGTAGCCATATCAATAGATGGTTTTAGCTTTAAGAATGTTGGAAAATATAGAATGATGATGGATACAAAATGCAAAACCAAACACAGTAGGAAAGCCGAGACACAACGTGAATTGCTGTCCTTAAAGCTAAAATGCCTCTACCACGAGCGAGGTGAACCACATGGCACAAGCCTCCTAGGATATAACAGCTTCTTCCTTTCGTTCACTCTATGAGAGGA
The DNA here is from genome assembly GCA_036186865.1 of Eustoma russellianum. Taxonomy (NCBI): domain Eukaryota; kingdom Viridiplantae; phylum Streptophyta; class Magnoliopsida; order Gentianales; family Gentianaceae; genus Eustoma; species Eustoma russellianum. The sequence continues at coordinate 26,198,428 of AP025047.1, read as the reverse complement.
AGATGACTTGCACAATAGAAGTGTTTGATAGTGAAGGAAGAAGAAGAGAGAATAGGAAGAATAATTAATTTTTGCAAGAGTATTGTCTTCTCTTTTAAAATAGAAAGGCCTATTATCTATAGGCCTTAGGTAGTATAAATATCACTTTGAAACCCATTTCAGTTGTATAATTAACCTCCATGTCAGTTGCATAACGTTTATGTATGAAAAGAGATGATTCTTGGATCAAAAGTTGCAACTTAAGCTGAAAAGTCCTGTCTTTTGGCACATCAAACGATCGATTTGATCGATCGATGTACACATCGATCAATAGATGTCATCAATTGATGTTGAACAGAGAGCTCCAACTTTGCACCCTGCCCACATCGATCGATCGATGTACCGATTGATGCCAGATCGATCGATCTATGTTGGACAGTGTGCTCCAACTTTGCATCCATACCACATTGATCGATCAATGTGATCGATTGACGTCCAATAGAACACTCAAGTTCATTCCAACTTTCACTTGGTTTGATCCAACTAGCACATGGATCTATCCAAGTGCTTTCTTACAAGTTCAAAGTGTTCTAATCATCTTTTAATCTTCCAAGAAACATCTTACATGGTTTTATATAAGTTTGGAGCAATCTTAAAATACTTTAAACGTATTTTTGCAACATTCTAAACTTTCTCACCGTCAGGGCTACCTGCTTATCCGAGTCTTAAGACTCGACAACTTCCTTTACGCAAACATTGATGTGACTTTGTATCATCCAACATCTTGTGCTCATTGTCAACGATCTCATGAATTAAGAGATTTCTGTAAAGCTCATCTAAGGTAACATTATTGAGATCCTTACACTAAAGTATGACTATGACTTTGTAAACCGTTCCCTTGGTAATGCTCTAAAGATATTGGTTACTTGATCTTCGGTTAAGATCTCACTAGGCATTTCTAGCGAATTTACGATTCTATTGAATATATCAATCATTCCTTCAACTCTATCTTTCGGAGTGAAAAGATCACGATCCTTAATGAGCATTTGTTTCTTGGACTTTCTCGCTTGTTCGGCTTTTTATAGATAATCCCTACATATTTTCGAACTTCATGAGCTGTTTCTTGCCCTTGAAGTCTTAAAAGCTCGGTACTGATGAGGCCACTTGCAAAAATATCAAATGCCTTTTATAGAAAACTTGTGTTTTTCTACATCATTGTACTTATTTTCATCTTTTAGTATCATTTTTCTCTTTTTATTTTGATGACCTCTCTATATGTCAAATCCGTGTCTCTTTAAGTGATTGATCATTCTGAATTTCTGTAGGAAGCTTTAGTGTTAGGAGAGATGAACATATTGGTAGGCTTGATAATTGTTGTGATATTAAAAGTAGGATTGGTTGTTATTCTGTAGTGTGATATAGACCGTACTACTTGCGAAAATTCCAAACAATCAAAGCGAAGCGAAGTGAGTCCAGGACTCTGTCCTTAAGACGTATTGCTCCGGTATACTATGCCTAACCGGATGGAACAATCGTCTCCCAGGATACAACGAAAGTCAGTTCAGACGAGCGGCACTGCAGCGTATGAACTCTACGAACCAGTAAGATGCCATGAACTTCTTGGACTTGATGCAAAATGTAGAAAGAGAAGAGAGGAGAAGAGCACGTGTATGTAGAGGAGGAGAGGAGAATATTGGATTCTTAGTGAGTGTGACTAGAGAGGTCAGCTTAGCTCCTATTTATAGGGAAAAATTTGATTAGGGTGGTTAATTGACAGTTTAACCACAGCCGTTGGATCAGATTGCCGCTGTTAGATCAGATAACACACAACCACTTTTCAAATTTGAATAGCCGCTTTTCAAAATTAAATTACGATTACGTAACTGATTTTCCAAATTCGAATTACAGTTAAGTAACTGATTCTCAAATTTGAATTACGGTTAAGAAACCGACTTTTAAATTAATTTATCCCTAATTTGAGCATTAACTTCTCATTCACCCATTTCAATTTCTCCAACAATCCCCCACATGAATGGAAATTAATGCAAGTGTTTATGCAAACTCTATCGAGAAGTCAGACAAGAAAATGTTGCATCAGAAGAGGTAGATTCTGGCTTTGAACCTTTCTTAGTGACATACTATCGGATCCACTCGGCTAATTACTGAACTTAATATCTTGAACTAACCGGCCTTTAGTGTGAACCTAGACAGTAGTACTCACACAATGTTCCCTTTAACACCTTTTTTTGGTTTTCATGATTGTGTTCGTTTTGGCCATGAACCGCCTGGTTTTAGAAAGTGTGTTAAAGAACTTTGGACTTACAAAATTCTCATTGAAGCGGCCACACTTCACTCTTACATAGGTGTTTTCTATCAGGAGTATTCTGTCATACCCCACTCTACATATCAAGATATAGGAACCATTAAAAGCCTCAGCTTACCCTCATTTCTCTGCAGACAACATTTGTATTTAACAGAATGGGTAAGTGCTCATTGGACTCCATAACTTAGTTGTCCCATTGAACCAAGATTCTGGGATCTCCAATCAATAAGATTGGGTTACCGTTACGAAGATTCATGCATTATAGGTTTTAGTCCCATTCCGTTTGTCAAGATTGACATCTGATCTCTTGGCAAGCCTTTTGTAAGCAGATCCGCCAGATTCTCTTTTGCTTAATGGTATTGTGTCTCCGACGCATGTGTCGAGACTTACCATTATAGATGCTGCTTTGTGCCCGTCCTATAGCTGAATGACTATCACAGTGTATGCTGATAGGAGCAATAGGCTTAGGCCAGCAGTGCACATCTTTCAAGAAATTTTGAAGCCATTCAGCTTCTTCCCCGGCTTTGTCAAGTGCTATAAACTCTGCTTCTATCGTGGAACGAGCTATGCACATTTGCTTCGTGGATTTCCACGACACAACACATCCATCAACCATGAATAAATATCCACTGGTGGACTTAGAATCTTTACTATCAGATATCCAGTTGGCATCACAATAGCCTTCCAATACTGATGGATATCTTGAGTAGTGTAATCCAAGATTCATTGTATACTTTAAGCATCTCATTACTCTGTTCAGAGAATTCCAATGTTCATCGCTTGGATTACTTGTAAACCTGCTCAATTTGTTTACTGAGCATGCTAAGTCTGGCCTTGTATAATTTGTTATGTACATTAGACTTCTGATTACTTTCGAGTACTCCAATTGAGCTACTGGCTCGCTTGGTTCTTCCTTAAGTGTATACTTAAGTCGGGCGGAGTCTTTACTGGTTCACATCAACCATATTGAACCGTTTTAGAACAGACTCAATATAGCGAGCTTCTGACAGTATGAGTCCCTCAGTTATCCTAGAAATTTTAATTCCTAGAATAACATTGGCAACTCACATATCCTTCACATCGAAGTTTCTCGTCATTATCTTCTTTATGTTTAAGATGATGTCTCGAGTACTCCCCATGATTAGCATGTCGTCTACATAGAGACATACTATAGCATATGCATTCTGTGTGCTCTTAATGTATACACACTTGTCACACTCATTGATCCTGAAACCAAGCTAGCATAGCTTGATCAAATTTCAAGTCCCACTATTTAGGCGCTTGCTTAGGTCTGTACAATGACTTAACAAGTCTACAAACTTTTGACTCTTGTCCTGGAACCACAAACCCTTTGGGTTGTTCCATATAGATTTCTTCATCCAATTCACCATTCAGAAAAACAATCTTCACATACATCTGATGGATTTCCAAGTTATAGACTACAACAATAGCAACTAGCACCCTTATAGAATTAATCCTAGTTACTGGTGAGTAGGTGTCGAAAAAGTCAAAGCCTTCTTTTTCTCGATAGCCTTTAGCCACCAACCTGGCTTTATACTTTTCAATGGACCCATTCTCTTTCAGTTTCTTCTTGAAAATACACTTGCAACCAAGTGGTTTACTTCCAGGTGGAAGGTCAACCAACTCCTAAATGTGATTTTGATGAATCGAGTCTATCTCATTGTTAATTGCCTCTTTCCAGAATGGAGCTTCTGGAGTTGACATTGCCTCAGAAAAGTTCCTTGGATCATTTTCTACCATATAGGTTAGAAAGTTCGGTCCAAACGAAGTTGGCATTCTGGCACGCTTGCTTTGACGAAGATCCTCATCGTCTTGAGGAGTCGCCTCACGCATTCGCTTACCAATTTTTGTTTCTTCTTGATTTTTGTCTTTCCTCAGAAAGACATCTTCGAGGAACATTGCATTCCTTGACTCCATGAAAACATTGTCATGTATGTCAGGAATATCTAATTTATGCACCAAGAACCGATATGCACTACTGTTAGTCGCATATCCTATAAATATGCAGTCAACCGTTTTAGGCCCGATTTTAACTTTTCTTGGTTTAGGTACAACAACCTTTGCCAGACACCCCCACACTTTTAAGTATTTGCAACTAGGCTTGTGGCCTTTCCAAAGCTTGTATAGGGTTTCATTCATCTTCTTAAACGGAATTCTATTTAAAATGACGTTGGCTAAGAGAATTGCTTACCCCCGCAAGTTTTGAGGTAAACCCGAACTTATCAACATAGCATTCATCATCTCTTTTAGAGTATGATATTTCCGTTCAACAATACCATTTGCTTGAGGCGAATATGGTGCAGTTGTTTGATGAATAATGCAATGTTCTGAACAAAATTCATTAAATGGTGTATCATATTAGCCACCTCTATCACTACGAATTACTTTAATTCGTTTGTCAAGTTGATTCTCAACTTCGTTTTTGTAGTCCTTGAAAGCATCAAGGGCCTGATCTTTGCTACTTAGCAAATACACATAGCAGTATCGTGTGCAATCGTCGATAAAAGTTACGAAATACTTTTTACCACCTCTCGTTTGCACAAATTTTAAATCACAAACATCGGTATGAATTAAATCCAAAGGTTAGGTGTTCCTTTCTATTGAAGGAAATGTTGCCTTTGCCATCTTCGCTTCAACACATATTTGGCATTTTTTGTTATCAAAATTTAATTTAGGAACAAGTCAAGATTAACCATACGTTGTAATGACTTATAATTCACATGTCCCAAACAAAAATGCCATAAACAAGAAGACTCAATCATGTAAACAGAAGATGAAGCATTATTCACAGCCTCTGCAGGAAAATCTCTTTTTGAGGTACAATAATGATGACATTCAATTTAAACATCCTATTCGACAAGTACCCCTTCCCCAAATAAATGAAATTTTTCAAAAGAATAACTTTATTGGATTCTAACACTAGTCTAAAACCATGCATGACTAGAAGAGATCCAGATACTAAATTCTTCCGAATGTCAGGGACGTGCAACATATTCTGCAGAGTCGGATGTTTCCCTGAGGTGAGTTTTAGAACAACTTTGCCCTTGCGTTCGATCTTCAAAGAGTCCGAGTTCCCAATGTAAAGTTGTTCGTTGTTCCCGGGCTGGTACTCCGTGAACATCTCTCTACTAGAGCAGATATGTCTAGTGGCGCCAGTATCAAGCCACCATTCGCGCATGTTCCCCACAACGTTGCACTCTGAGACCATCGTATAGAGGTTCAGATCATCCATGTCATCGACTATGTTGGCCTTTTCCTTGGTCTGCTTCTTCTTGGGCTTCCTGCATTCATTGCTGACATGCACCTGAATGCCACAGTTGTAGCATTTCCTAGTGAATTTCATAGCGATCTGTTTGCCTTTCTTGTTCACTCCGAGTTGGCCCTTCTTTTCCTTGACCTCTGCAACATGGGCCTTGGCATGACCAGTGCTTGATTGTGGCGTCCTCTCAGATCTGTGATTGTCTTCCTCAATACGCAGTCGGACAATTAGATCTTTCAATGTCATATCCTTTCTCTTGTGTTTGAGATAGCTTCTGAATTCCCTCCATGAAAGAGTTAGCTTCTCAATCACTGCAGCCAGGACGAAAGATTCACTGAGCAACATGCCCTCCTCTTCCATTTTGGCAACCAATGTCTAAAGTTCCTCAACTTGAGAAACTACAGTGCGAGAATCAGACATTTTGAAATCCAGGAATTTGCCGACAATAAATTTCTTAGTGCCGGAATCTTCCGTATGATATTTATTTTCCAAAGCCTGCCACAAAGACTTTGCATTTTTGTATGTGCAGCACAAACCATACAAAGACTTGTCCAAACAACTCAGATTATGGCTCAAATAAACATAATTGTTGAAGTTCCATGCTTCAACAGAAAGTTTGTTCTGTATATTTTGGGTTCGGTCCTCCAGCGGATCCACCATAGGTGGGTCCTCGGTCTGAAAGGTAGCCAACCCCATGGCAATCAGGAAGAACAATATCTTCTGCTGCCAACGCTTGAAATAGCTCCCACTGAACTTTCTTGGTTTCTCCAGTTGGGCCACTGCAGGACCCTATGCAGGAGGAGCATGTCTCGGCACCCTAGCATTTGGTGTCATTGGGGCAGAACTGTGTACGTCTGTGCCTTGAACCAAGCTAGAGATTGCGTTCTCCATCAGGTTTCTGTAAGATTAGAAACAAACAAGAATTAGTACAAAATCAAAACGAATACGTCTTAAGAATTGTTGGGAATAATTCATGTCAGATTGACTTTTGTACAATTTGCTCTTCGAATAAAGCAGTAGCTGACCTACCGAGCTCAGGGTAGGCTGGATAGATCTGCTAAGTCAAGACAGTTCAGATATCGCAAATGAGTTTTCGTTCGGAACAGTTAGCCGACCTGAACTAAACAGCATTTCAGAATAGTGGTTCTGTGCTATCAGTCCTCCAGCCGAGCTGAACTAAAGTCAAACTGATCAGAAAGATCAGATCAGTCCAGCCAGTGCAATTGTTTTTACGTTGTGGGCTGACCACCGATCTAATGACCTTAGCACTTCAGCACAACTACGAAAATTGAGCTTTCAGCCGCTTTAGCCGAGCAGAGCTCAGCACGCCAGAGCTGTAAAACAACGAAAGTCCTCAGCCAAACTGCAGAGCTTAGCACAAAGCAGACCTCAGCAAGACAATGCTTCAGAACAACGAATGTTTTAAGCACAATAGCAGAGTTCAGCACAAAGCAGAGCTCAGCTTGGCAATAACCTCAAAAGCTCAGCTGAGCAGAGATCCGAGGTGAGTCCAGGACTATGTTCTTAAGATGTATTGCTCCGATATACTGTGCCCAACCAGATGGAAGAATCGTCTCCCAGGATACAACAGAAGTCAGTTCAGACGAGCGGCACTGCAGACTATGAACTCTACGAACCTGTAAGATGCCCTGAACTTCTCGAACTTGATGCAAAATATAGAAAGAGAAGAGAGGAGAATAGCACGTGTATGAAGAGAAGGAGAGGAGAATATTGGAATCTGAGTGAGTGTGACCAGAAAGGTCAGCTTAGCTACTATTTATAGGTAAAAATTTTATTAGGGTGGTTAATTGACAGTTTAACCACAACCGTCGGATCAGATTGTCACAATTAGATCACATAACAGACAACCACTTTTCAAATTTGAATAACCGATTTTCAAAATTAAATTACGGTTACATAACTGATTTTCCAAATTTGAATTACGGTTAAGTAACCGATTCTCAAATTTGAATTACGGTTAAGAAACCGAATTTCAATTTATTTTATCCCTATTTTGAGCATTAACTTCTCATTCACCCATTTCAATTTCTCCAACATTCAAAACTTTCAAGATAGCATTAGATCTGCACCAATCAATTTAGAGGGAAAAGGAAAAAAAAAGTCTTGGTTAATTTTCGGGTTTTTCTCACACCAACTGTTAATGCTACCAAAATAAGAAAGAGGAAGATGGAAAAAGGTGAATTGGCGACACACAATTTAGAGTGGTCTGAATCTCTTTTATCATACCATACAACCACTTTGTTTTCAAAATAGATTTTCACCATCAACTTTCTTATGACCTTCAACAAAGAACAACAACAACAATTATTGCAACAACAATTTGTGCAGCATAAACTACTAAAACAACTAATACACAACAAGCAAGATCCTTTGCGCTTTTCTACTTGCTTCTTCACAATTTCAACAAATTTGTACTTAAGAACATTCACCAAATGGATTTTGGAAGAAGAGATATATGACACTTCCAAAAAAAAGTCTAAATCACAAGTAAGAGATATGTTTGGTTCCCTTTGTCTTAGACTACAATACTCTTATAATCCAACAATAAAAACAAGCAAGAAGAGCTTAATGAGAGTTAAACACTTTTGCACTTTGAGTGTCTTTTTATAACAATGGAGGATGAAGCTTGAAGAGAATAAAAGTGTGTTGTCGCCTCTTTTATACTTCTTCAATATATAGAAGAGATTGTTGAGAAATATGTTTGGATAATTTTCAAAGTCATGATTTTAAGTGATGAATACTTAAAAATGTCACATATGGTGTTATAAATGAAAGAGTTGAATAAGTGAAGAAAAATGACACGATGTCTAGGGTTGTTAGAAATATTTTTCTAAAATGTGATAAAATAGTTGTTTTTATTTTTACATGATTTATATATGTTTATCATGTTGTGATTATGTGATTTTTATGATGATAATATCTTGTGACTAATATGCCCTCGAAGTTTCTACAACTTATCAAAAAGGGCAAAAGTGGTATTTTGAGTTTTGTAGGTACTCGACATGGTGAATATGATTCAAGAAGATATTATCATCTTATTTATTATCAAGAAGGTGTTATTATATTTAATTCTGACCATCGGGGTCATTTCTGGAGTTTTATCTCACTAGGGGCATTTTGGTCATTTTACCCCCGAAGATAGTTTCGGTATTTTTACTCAAGGAATCTCTTGAGTATCTTATTATATTCATTCTGGAGTTCATTTAGTATATTCTTGAAGATTATTTGGTGGTTTTCTATTTTATTCTCTCATTTGATGATTTTATCGACGGTAGCGGGATATGTGACGGTATTCGATGTCACGTTCTATTTTCTCTTGAAGACTCTTATATATATGTTATTGGAGGTTCTTAATCATCATCTTTCAGAGATTACAAGGTGTCCTTGGTGCAAGATTCATCACAATATGTCAAGGAGAAATGGGAATTTTGATATTATATGTTGACTATTATTTGTTGATTTCTCCTAAAAAATCTGAGTTGGTATACATATACACAGCCTCCAAAACGTGATTATGCAGGTGGAGATGATGTTTTTCTCATTTTATGAGTTGGAGACAAGAAGACAAACCAAAAGCAAGCTAGTTGTCAAAAGTTGCCAACTTGAAATTTCAAATTTGAATTTAATGGAGACAAGATTGTTGGAGATGATGATGGAGGTGTTTTAATTCAAAATTCTCAGCCATCACATGGTCTAAAAGTTAGAGGGAATATTCCATCAATTCACTCTATAAATGGAAGGCAAGGTGAAGAAGAGAAGATACACACTTGAAAGCAAAAATTGAAGATTGTTGTCTTGCTATTCTCTTTTCATATTTTCGTTCATACTTGGTGTAGCTAAGGTGTTCCATTTCTAGTTGTTGTCCAGCTACACTATACACACCTTCTTGTGTCTTATTTGTGAGATTGATTAGCCAAATCTATAAGGCTACATCAATAGGTGATAGAGGTATTGCAACCAAGAGTTGCATAAAGGTGTTCATCCAAGTCTTGAATAGGGTTGGTGTTTAACCCAAGGATCAAGCTTGGTTCTTACTGTAATTTGGTTCATACCATAGTGAAATTTAAGGAAAGGTGTTCCTTGGGACTGGAGTAGGTCATATTGACCGAACCAGGATAAATTCTTAGTGTTCTTGTCTTCTTTACATTTTTCTGTTTTCTGCCCTTTTTCACTACAGATTTCACACAAATTTTCACGTTTTGAAAAAATAGGTAAACACTTTCAAAATTCGTGATTTTTGGTGAAGTTATACTTCAGACTGTTATTTTTCATTTGCAACAATAATCACTTGATTTGAGCAAGGGAAAGTTAGTCTCTCAGTCATTGCAAGATAACTGCTCCAATCTAGCTGCAATCTGACCAGTTTTGAGAAAACTTGAATTCTGTATTTATCCATAATTGTTTGAGGTCAGGACCTTTTGGAAACATTAACTAGACTTTCTAAGAAGTGTTTTGATATAAAGATTAATCTTTTTGGTCAAGTATTCAAAGAGAAATACATTTTGCAAAATTAGCAACATTCTGTCCAATTCTGTCTTGTTTGACCATCTGAGTCTTTTTATTTGTTTGAAGGGCCAACGATCTTATTTGTATCTGATTTTTGGACAAAGTCTTTCTAACACATTGAAGTTCAATTTTGGAAAGTTTCACGATTTTTGGAGTTGTGTATATTTATTTGTGAATTTTTCAAAAACGGGTTCTGAATCTGAGGTGGTCTCAGATTCTGTTTTCAAAGGAGATTTTAACAAAGGGTTGTAGTGTAATTTCCGCTAACCACTATTCACCCCCCTCTAGTGGTGTTTATTGCAGGTGCACGGTCCAACATTTGGTATCAGAGCCAGACTAACACCACTAAAAAGAAGCAAGATTCAACACCGTACAAACAAGACAAGGCTAAGAAGCAAGAAATCATAGTTGCCTGCTAATCCCAAATCAAGAAGGTTTGGAGCATTTGAACACGTCAAGAAGGTTTGGAGCATTTGTATTCACTTGATTAAAGATTCAAGGTATTCATCTAAAATCATACATCATGTCATCTATCTCTCATAAAGGAGCGTTCTCAAAGTCTACGAAAGAGGTAACATCTACTCCTGATAATGAGATGACTTTCGAAGAAATGTATGATGAATTCATGAAAATGCATGCTCATTGTAAAAGGTTGTCAAAAGAGAAAAAGAAACTAATTGAAGAAAATGACAAGTTGAAGACAACCAACTTGGAACTTTCTAATCAATTAGAGTCTTTCAAACAAGAGTCATCAAATGCTCTTGATTCGTTAAAGACTAAAATTGAGTCATCTAGAAATAATGAACAAACCTTAAGAACCGAAAATAGTGCGTTGAAAACCAAGATGCATGATTATGAAAATGAAGTGTCTACACTTAAATCATGCAAACTAGGCTTAGAGAAAACCTTAGAACAGTTTAAATCCGGTACAAACATGTTAGACACACTCATCTCATCACAAAAGTATGGTAATGATAAAACCGGCTTAGGCTATAAAGAAGAAAATGAAAAAGTAAATAAAAAGACTAAGTTTGTTTCATCTAGTACAAAGTTGCCATATAATACAATAAAATCAACTTTGCCTGCTACATCTTCTTCTACACCTTCTTCTACTAATATCAAGGCAAAAATACAACATACACCCATAAAAGCACACATGCATAAACATACATCTAGGCCAAACTTTGCATCTAGACAATCTAGAAATTATGCCTACATATATACAAATGCATCTAGACCGAATAAAATGCATACAACTTATTATGAACCTAAATATAGGCAACACTCTTATAAGTCTTATAGAAATGCCTACAAACACACTTATATA
>AP025047.1:26159535-26186982 GCA_036186865.1 Eustoma russellianum | reverse complement strand
ATAAAATTCGGCCATTCTATAATGATTATCAACCATGGCACAACATGTATAACAATGTATCTTCACTTATGTGGAATAATCATGTATATGCTAATTCTTCTTATTTTCCAAATTATAACAATGCTAAAAATGTGCCTAGAAGGTATATTCAAGTTTGGATACCTAAGGGATATCTAAACAAGAATAGTGCCCCTAACATTCAAGGACCCAAATAAAGGGTACCTAAAACTTTGTCTCCATTGTAGGATAAACGCAAGGAATGCAAGAAGGAGGCAAAGTCAAAGAATCTAAAGACCAAGTGGTTTTTAGATAGCGGGTGTTCAAGGCACATGACGGGCAACCCCAAACTATTCACCGAACTGGAACAAATCGATAATGGAGGAAAGGTGACATTCGGTGACAACAACCAAGGCAAGGTTATTGGAAAAGGAACAATTGAGGACCCTAACACATTTCAAATACGAAATGTGTTGTTAGTAAACAATCTTTCCTACAATTTATTAAGTATTTCACAACTTATAGATTCTGGTTATCATGTCTCTTTTCTTCCTAATTGTTGTGATATAATAAATGAAAAAGGAGAAATTGTACTAAAAGGAAATAGGGATGGTAACATTTACACACTATCACTAAATAACATATTAAATGCTATGATTAAGTGTTTAGTATCACATGACTTAGATGTGAACTTATGGCATAGACGACTAGGCCATATAGGAATTTCAACTATTAAGAAATTGTCTAAAAAGAATTTAATTAGAGGAATGCCTAAGTTAGGCTTAGATAATTTTCAAATATGTGAAACATGTATTAAGGGAAAACACATTAAAGAAACCTTAAAACCGAAACATGAAGTGAGTACTAGTGATGTACTAGAATTGCTTCACTTAGACTTATTTGGTCCAAGTAGGACAAGAAGTCTAGGTGGACACTACTATGTGTGTGTCATAGTAGATGATTACTCACGATACACATGGACATTGTTCTTAACACACAAAGACGATGCTCCATTGGTAATCGAAAATCTTATTAAGCAACCTGAAAATCTTTATGAAGAAAATGTTAAAAGAATTAGAAGTGATAGAGGTGGAGAGTTTAAAAACAAAGATATAATTAAGTTTTGTGAATTACATGGAATAAAACATGAATTCTCACCACCAAGAACACCACAACTCAATGGAGTTGTTGAACGTAAAAATAGAACACTACAAGAAATAGCTAGAACTATGTTGTGTGAAAACAAAGTACCTAGATATTTGCGGGTTAAAGCTGTTAGTTGTGCATGTTATATAATAAATAGGCTTTCTATTAGAAAGAAATTAAATAAAACACCATATGAGTTATTGAATAATAGACAACCTAAGGTAGATTATCTTAGAGTATTTGGGTGTAAATGTTTTGTACTTAATACCAAAGATAATCTAGATAAATTTGAACAAAAGTCTATTGAATGCATATTTGTTGGATATTCAACTAACTCAAAGGCATATAGGTGTTATAATCATGCATCTAGAAAAATAATTGAATCTATACATGTGAAATTCAATGAGAATGCATATTTTGATGTAAGTGATAAAAAGAAACAAGAGAATAATGTTGAAAATATGTTTGATGATGATGATATATTACTTGAGCCTGTTCATGATCATCTAGAACCAACTTCCCCTGAACAAGATGTGCATGAACCTTTAGGTGAAATAAATCAAGAAATTTTACAATTGGAAGATAATCTATCTAACTTACAGGATGTTCCAATTGTATATGAAAATGTTCACACGAATGAAACATTTGAACTAGAAGAAGGTGAACCTAGTCAACTTAGGAATTGGTGGCTTATAGAAGATAAACATAAACACCCTAAAGAGCTAATCACTGGTGATCCAAGTGTTGGGGTTAGAACACGTAGAAACATAAGTCAAGATGAAGGGCATATCTTAATATCACACTTAGAACCTAAAAATATTAAGGAAGCCTTAGGCGATTTATCATGGATAGATGCCATGCATGAGGAGTTAAACCAATTTATCCGAAATAATGTATGAGACTTAGTGCCTAAACCTGAAAATAAATCTATAATAGGAACAAAATGGATATTTAGAAACAAAATGGATGAACAAGGAAACATCACAAGAAATAAAGCTAGACTAGTCGCACAAGGTTATAATCAACAAGAAGGTATAGATTATGAAGAAACCTTTGCACTCGTTGCACGACTAGAAGCAATTAGATTAATACTTGCGATTGCAAGTCTAAGCAATATTAAGCTCTTCCAAATGGATGTCAAGAGTGCATTCTTGAATGGATACATTCAAGAAGAGGTGTTTGTCAAACAACCCCCTGGATTCGAAGATCCAAAGAATCCTAACCATGTTTACAAGCTTAAGAAAGCTCTATATGGTTTGAAACAAGCTCCAAGAGCTTTGTATGATAGATTTGTGAACTTTCTTATTGCAAATAATTATCAAAGGGGAACAATAGACAACATATTATTTCTAAGACGAAAAAATAATGATTTGTTAATAGTTCAAATCTATGTAGATGATATAATCTTTGGTTCAACAAACCCTACCTTAGTAAAAGACTTCGAAGAATTTATGAAGTCAGAATTTGAAATGTCAATGGTAGGAGAGTTGAATTATTTCTTAGGACTTCAAATCAAACAAACCCCTCAAGGAATTCACATTAGCCAACTTAAGTATGTCAATGATATGATTAAGAAGTTTGGCTTTGAAGAATTAAAACCAACACCTACCCCCATGAGTGTTAGCACCAAACTAGACAAGGATGAAAATGGTAAAACTTTTGATGACACACTCTATAGGTCTATGATTGGATCACTATTATACTTAACTGCATCAAGACCTGATATCATGTTTAGTGTGTGTATGTGTGCTAGGTTTCAATCTTGTCCTAAGGTATCATATTACAATGCAGTTAAAAAGATCATTAGATATCTTAAGCATACACCTCACTTAGGACTGTGGTATGATAGAAACGCTAAGTTGGAATTACACGCATATAGTGATGCTGATTATGGTGGTTGCAAATTAGATAGAAAATCCACTAGCGGTACTTGTCAATTCATAGGAACCAACTTGATTTCTTGGTTTTCTAAAAAGCAAGCTAGTGTAGCTCTTTCTACCACTGAAGCCGAGTATATCGCTTTGAGTTTATGTACTACCCAAATACTTTGGCTTAAATAGAAACTTAGTGATTTTGGCATTAAAATGAATAAGATTCCAATTTTCTACGATAGCACAAGTGCAATCAATCTTTCACGGAATCCGGTGCTTCATTCTAAGGCCAAACACATTGAGGTGCGATATCACTTTCTTCGTGATCATGTTCAAAATGAGGATATAGTGATAAACCACATAAGAACTGATCATCAAATCGCTCACATCTTCACCGAACCCCTTAATCAAGCCACTTTTGAAAACTTACGAGCCAAATTAGGAATTGAAAACATTTGGTTAAACTTTTGGTTATAAGTTGTGACATTAAAATCATGTTATGTTATTTTGAAAATCATCCAAAAGGGGGAGAATGTTGAGAAATATGTTTGGATAATTTTCAAAGTCATGATTTTAAGTGATGAATACTTAAAAATGTCACATATGGTGTTATAAATGAAAGAGTTGAATAAGTGAAGAAAAATGACACGATGTCTAGGGTTGTTAAAAATATTTTACTAAAATATGATAAAATAGTTGTTTTTATTTTTACATGATTTATATATGTTTATCATGTTGTGATTATGTGATTTTTATGATGATAATATCTTGTGACTAATATGCCCTCGAAGTTTCTACAACTTACCAAAAAGGGCAAAAGTGGTATTTTGAGTTTTGTAGGTACTCGACATGGTGAATATGATTCAAGAAGATATTATCATCTTATTTATTATCAAGAAGGTGTTATTATATTTAATTCTGACCATCGGGGTCATTTCTGGAGTTTTATCTCACTAGGGGCATTTTGGTCATTTTACCCCCGAAGACAGTTTCGGTATTTTTACTCAAGGAATCTCTTGAGTATCTTATTATATTTATTCTGGAGTTCATTTAGTATATTCTTGAAGATTATTGGTGGTTTTCTATTTTATTCTCTCATTTGATGATTCTATCGACGGTAGCGGGATATGTGACGGTATTCGATGTCACGTTCTATTTTCTCTTGAAGACTCTTATATATATGTTATTGGAGGTTCTTAATCATCATCTTTCAGAGATTACAAGGTGTCCTTGGTGCAAGATTCATCACAATATGTCAAGGAGAAATGTGAATTTTGATATTATATGTTGACATAACCTTGTCAACTATTATTTGTTGATTTCTCCTAAAAAATCTGAGTTGGTATACATATACACAGCCTCCAAAACGTGATTATACAGGTGGAGATAATGTTTTTCTCATTTTATGAGTTGGAGACAAGAAGACAAACCAAAAGCAAGCTAGTTGGCAAAAGTTGCCAACTTGAAATTTCAAATTTGAATGTAATGGAGACAAGATTGTTGGAGATGATTATGGAGGTGTTTTAATTCAAAATTCTCAGCCATCACATGGTCTAAAAGTTGGAGGGAATATTCCATCAATTCACTCTATAAATAGAAGGCAAGGTGAAGAAGAGAAGATACACACTTGAAAGCAAAAATTGAAGATTGTTGTCTTGCTATTCTCTTTTCATATTTTCGTTCATACTTTGTGTAGCTAAGGTGTTCCATTTCTAGTTGTTGTCCAGCTACACTATACACACCTTCTTGTGTCTTATTTGTAAGATTGATTAGCCAAATCTATAAGGCTACATCAATAGGTGATAGAGGTGTTGCAACCAAGAGTTGCATAAAGGTGTTCATCCAAGTCTTGAATAGGGTTGGTGTTTAACCCAAGGATCAAGCTTGGTTCTTGCCGTAATTTGGTTCATACCATAGTGAAATCCAAGGAAAGGTGTTCCTTGGGACTGGAGTAGGTCACATTGACCGAACCAGGATAAATTCTTGGTGTTCTTGTCTTCTTTACATTTTTCTGTTTTCTGCCCTTTTTTCACTACAGATTTCACACAAATTTTCACGTTTTGAAAAAATAGGCAAACACTTTCAAAATTCATGATTTTTGGTGAAATTATACTTCAGACTGTTATTTTTCATTTGCAACAAGAATCACTTGATTTGAGCAAGGGAAAGTTAGTCTCTCAGTCATTGCAAGATAACTGCTCCAATCTGGCTGCAATCTGACCAATTTTGAGAAAACTTGAATTCTGTATTTATCCATAATTGTTTGAGGTCAGGGCCTTTTGGAAACATTTACTAGACTTTCTAAGGAATGTTTTGATATAAAGATTAGTCTTTTTGGTCAAGTATTCAAAGAGAAATACATTTTACAAAATTAGCAACATTCTGTCCAATTCTGTCCTGTTTGACCATCTGAATCTTTTTATTTGTTTGAAGGGCCAACGATCTTATTTGTATCTGATTTTTGGACAGAGTCTTGCTAACACATTGAAGTTCAATTCTGGAAAGTTTCACGATTTTTGGAGTTGTGTACATTTATTTGTGAATTTTTCAAAAACGGGTTCTGAATCTGAGGTGGTCTCAGATTCTGTTTTCAAAGGAGATTTTAACAAAGGGTTGTAGTGTAATTTCCGCTAATCACTATTCACCCCCCGTCTAGTGGTGTTTATTGCAGGTGCACGGTCCAACAGAGATGAATCTCATTTTGCAGCCTCTATCTCGCACTTCATTAATTGCTTTAAGGAAGTCCAACTTGTCTTTAGCCATTTTTCTTTCAGTTTGGTGAATCATAGCAATCCTAGAGAAGCTTAAATATGTATACAATGGTCAAGAGAGCATTATCAACGTTAGTGGTAAATGCACAATCAATTTGGGGATGACTGGAGAATGAAAACACTTTAAATCCGTTACAGATTTGTTTACAACAGCTGTAAAATTTTAAATTTTGTGTGGCATTGATCGATTGACATAAAAGAATCTAAAGATCTATATTACATTGACCGAATTATGCTCTCTATTTTAGAGATCGCGTTGGACAGTGTGTTTTCAACTTTGACAAAGATTGACATCTATTGATTGTCGTAGAGATCAATGTCACATTGATCTATCATTTTAGAGCTCGACATAGAAATTTACGTTGGACGTGTGCTTTCAAATTTGAAAAAAGACTAACATCGATTGATCGACTGAAAGATGGATGTCACATTGATGTCTGATTTTAGAGATCGACGTAGAGATCGATGTTACTTTTCTTATACGTTTATGCCTGTGTCTTTTTTCTAAATATAGATCAATCTTTTATATGTTTTTGAATATCTCTTATCTTCACCAAAACATTCATACTACAAAAATTGCACAACCATATGCCTTTAAAATACTTTTTGTTTTAAAAACGACATCTTTACCAAATTTCGTCAAAAAGATTTTAATCTATGTTTTGTACAAAACATTCTCCTCCTTAGTTCATGCATTCATGTTCTCTATCAACGTATGGCGTACTCATATTTGCCACATAAACATATCTCACTTATATGCATAGTAATACATATTAACCATTTGCCAACGCATATCATACTAATGTTTGCTCATGCATAATAACCTCCAAACACATATACCCATATCTATCCCAAAATCATCACATGTCACATAACCCGATGATATATTTTCTATTTTTTGTAATCATTAAAAGACAATAGAAGTAATAAAGGAAGCACACAAAGACGTGAAAAGACAACGTCTAATATTTCAAGTTATGCAAGTACAAGTTGAACAACTGAAGTCATAACCTAGAATCTAGTCTAGAAACAGGCTAAAGGAGCAAGGGTGAGGGAATATAGTCTTCATCTGAGGTGAAGATGAACATAAGAATGCCTTGATTTTAGATTTGAACTTGGAACTTGGTAAATTTCGAATTATGCACCGCTGCTTTTCCTTTGAGCTTTGTGTTGAAGATGATCAACATCCATTTCCGATTCATGGCATAGATTGTGTCCGTCTTACCTTCTTGTTGAAGCTTAATGACTTGCTTCTTAAGCATGGTTACATTATCATTAAGTCCGACACTTGTTGCCGTATCTTATGCAGACATAGGAGCTACAGGTTCTTTTTTTGGGGCAAGCTCTTTTTCTTGTGTAGTGGGTTCCTCGGGCACCCTTTTCTTACCTTGAGGACTTGCTTGATGTTGATTTTGTCATATGAAACTTTATGAGTAATATTCTCAATATCACATGCATCTATTTTTATGTCTGATTTCTTCAATATATTGTTAATAAGGCTGCAATATGGAAGAACTTTTCTCTTCTTAGTGGCTGCATCTATTATGTTAATCATGAGAAACTCACCAAAATATATGAGTTCTCGATTCACAAGGCAGTATGCTACATAAAAATCAAGATTGCTAGGAAGCTTGGCGGATTTTTGGTTAATCCATAAAGTGACTACCATAGTCAAGAAACTCTCGGTAGGGTGGAATCCCAAGAAACTCTTAAAGTGGTCCTAATTGACCTTTCGAGAAAATGTAGATGGGTGTCCTTGGTAGGATGGAATCCCAAGAAACTCTTAACATGGCTTTCACTGAGTTTCCACCTAGCATTATCCCACTTCTATGTGTCAAATTCATATAGTTCCTCATTAAGCACCTCAAGAAAATCACATATGGTGCAAACATCGCACTCAAGAAAAGTACCATGAATAATAGTATGCAATGCATAGAGATAACTATTTAAATAATTTATTTACAAGTTTGCATAGAAAAGCCTAGTGTACACCCTAAACATGTTTATCTTCTTTTCATCCCACACAGGCCTCCATTTTTGAACATCCAACCAAACGATCATTGGTCTGAACTCCACATCTATCTCAAAGTCCTTAATCTTAAGAAACTTTAGAGGATCTGTTGTTCTCTCGTACAATTCCAATTCGGTAAATAATTCTTGGGCGCATGAGATGCAATTAAAAGTACTAATAGGCTCATCCAATGCACCTCTAAAATCAGCGAGCTTCATCCAGGAACATTTCAAAGAGTTAATACTCTCCATAATTTCTACCAACTCCTCAACGGTGGAAATATTTATGCCTCTTGGTCTACTTGTTCGAGTTCTTGCTCTGATAGGCATTTGAAGTTGTGAGCTTATGCCCTGATGACGGTTGCTTGACCATCTTCATCATCCTCGGAGGTTCTTATCCTCTAGTTGTTTGACCCTTCTTCACCTTACTAAATTTGAAACTTGAAGGTTATAAGAATGAGGAAAGAGATGTAGAAGATGATGAAGATGATGAGGATGATATTAGGTTTGTGATTGATGAAGAAGGAGAAGAAGTATGGCATAAAATTTTGAAGGGAAGAGGCGGTTCTTGAAGATGAAGAAATCTCCTAAGAGGAGAAGGATTTGATTAAGTGAAGTTGAATGGAAAAGTGGGAATTTTTAGGCTTTCGACAACTTCCATCGCAGCTTTGGCCGATGAAATCGATCGATCAATGTTGAGATTGACATGCACATCGATCACTCGATGTAGAGATTGTTGTATACATCAATCGCTAAATCAACCACGTTGGTCGATCAACGTGTCCAGTTTTTTGTGATTTTTAGTGTTGAGTTTTCCAAATTGGTTGTCATGCTCAATCTTGTTCTAATTGATCAAAAAGCCTTGGTGGAAAGTGATTTTGTGAATATATCTACTAATTGATTATTAGTCGAGACGAATTCAACATAGACTATCTCCTTCTGCAGACAATCTCTTATGAAATGATGTCTAACCTCAATCTGATTATATGTATTATGATGAACTGCATTTTGCGTTATTTTCACATAAAAAAGGCACTTTGTGAAACTTAATATTGTAACTATTTAATGTATGTCATCAGAAGCATCTGTGCACAACATGAAGCGGTCGATGCATATTCAGATTCCACCATGAAAAGTGACACACTATTTTGTTTCTTGAAAAGCAAAAAAACCGAGCAATCAACAAGATCAACAAGATTTCCAGAATAATCCAAATAGCTATATCCTCTTAAATCAAAATCCTCATTCTCAGGATAAACAAATCAAAGTTCAACGTACCTTTCGAATATCTAAAATTACAGTTTATATCAACTAGATACGATTTGTTAGGCATACTTTAAAATCAAGCACGTAAGAACACATGTAGTATGTCTGGCCAACTAGCCGTCAAATAAAGTAGCTTTTCTTTTTCATCTTTATCAAGCTTCGCACTTATGTATACTCTCCTTCCATATTCAAATTTGTAATTTTTGCAAAGACCTTTAGTGTACTTTGTTTGAGGGATGTGCAGTCCCTTTTTAGTTTGCTTGGTTGAAAACCCAAGTAGTTGAATGCTCTCATTAATCCTCATCTCAAATCCTCTTTACATTAGTTGAGGAAAATACTTACATACAAGGCCATTAGTAGCGCCAAATATAATATCATCAACATATATTTGAATAAGAAAATGATCATTTTCTTGTTCTTTAATGAACAATTTAGCGTCAATTTTTCCTTGAGAAACCATTTTCAAGAAAGTTTCTCAATTTCTCACACCAAGTTACAGGAGCTTGTTTGAGTCCATAAAGAGTGTTTTCAAGTTTTGAGGCATGATTTGGATAATCATGATCTTCGAAACCCGAAGGTTGAGCTACATATACTGCTCCTTGAATAGTCCCACTTAAGAAGACCGATTTCACATCCATTTGATATGCTTTAAAATCACTAAAGCATACATAGGCTAAAAGCATTCTAATGGTCTCTAACCTTGTTGTGGGGGCAAATGTCCCATCATAATCAAAATTTTCTTCTTGTCTATATCCTTGTGCTACTAATATAGATTTATTTCTTTTTCAATTTCTTTGGTTATCCATCTTATTTCTAAACATCTACTTTGTTCCAACAGTAAAATGATCATTAGATGTAGAAACTAACTCTCAATCATCACTCATTTTTAACTAATTTAACTCTTGTATAGATATAACCTCAATCTTCATCAGGTATGACTTTTTCCTTTTGCATTTTAGGCTCAACTTGTGAAATGAATGTGTTCTCATGAAATTTTATTTTTGTTAACATGCCTTGACTAGTATCGCATAAATCAACTCTTTGGGATGACCTTTTCTATACGTAATGATTTAGGAAAATTTCATGTATCGCCTTTAACCTTACTTCCACTTTTAAACCTTAGAGGAAGGTGCAATTTCAAGTGGCTTAATTCTAAGATCAACATAAAAATCAGCCTTAGAAGTATTACCAGTATTTTCTACGGGGTTTATCTCAACTAGTTCATTTTCCTCATCATCATTAAGGGATTCACTAAACTTAAGGGATTCACTAAACTTAACATGAATAGACTCTTCAACTTTCATACTCATCTTATTATACGCTATAAATACCATGCTATTGTTTGCATATCCCACGACGATTTATTCAACCGTTTTCAAATCGAGTTTATCCAACTTATCTTTGGTGTTGAGTATGAAACACTTACAACCAAAATTTTGAATAACCCAATGTTGGGTACTAGTCCTTTCCAAAGTTCTTAAGGAGTCTTTTTGAGAGATGGACTCAAGTAAACTCTATTCACCACGTAGCAAGCGGTGTTGATCGCTTCAGTCCAAAAATAATCGGGCATTCCAAACTCATTTAGCATGATTCTAGTCATTTCTCGAAGAGTTTTATTTTTCATTTTGCTACCCCGTTCTGTTGAATGAGCCAAAAAGTTGTGTTCACATATTTTGAATGCAAAAATTTTTTGAAATTCACCATCAAACTCTCCATCTCTATTACTCCCAAATTTCTTGATATTGTCTTTTTTTAAGTTTTCTAATCTCTTGCAAAGCTTAATATACTCTTGGCATGTATCATTATGTTTTACTAAGAACATAACCCAAGTAAATCTATAAAAATCATCTCCCACCACAAAGATGTAATATTTTTCACTTAGAATTGTCATACCAATATCTCAGTACAAGTCCATATAAAGCAATTGTAAAGGTTCAGTACTTGAGATTTCACTTTTAAACTTGAACCTTGACTTAACAAGCCTTGTCTTTTGTTAAATGTCACAACAGCCATGGTTTTTGGAATTCAATTTTAGAAGATCTTATAATTATTTTTTTAAAAAAAAAAATATTCTTGAGGTTTTTGAAACTAATATGTCCAAGTCGTTTATGCCATAGTTCAGTGAAATCATTTTTAGCAAATAGACATGAAACCTTTTGAGAAATCAGATCACGTGAGTTAAATTTATAAACATTACTTTTTCTCAAAGGCTAAAAAGCCACTTCATCATTCTTTTTCACAATATATGCTCTTTTCACAAATTTAAGTTGAAAATTAGCATCACATAATTAGCTAGCACTTATGAAATGGTACTTAAGCACTTTTACATATAGTATATTAGTAACAGTAAAAGTGAAGTTACCGACTTCTCTATGTCCAAGGATTTGGGCTAAACTGTTCCACCATCTTGAATCTTGAGCTTGGTGAATAGGTTTTTGTCTCCCGTCATATGATTGGAACAACCTCTGTCCATAAGTCATTTGATTGCCTCTTCTTTGTCTATCCTATTTATCTTGAGTACTATAACACCAGATAGTGTATACTTTGGTACCCCTTGATGATTGGGTCTTTTGGGATTAGTTCTTCGACCATTTGGCTTCCAATGATACATGCCAACATATGTATCTGTACACAGACTTATTACGTGTCCTTTTTGTTGTAATAGAAACAAGTAGGTACGTACTTTGGTCGTGTGTTATTGAGCTTATGAGATAGTGAATCATTTTTAAGTCCTTCAATTTTTGAGCTCTTCACTATATTTTTCTTTGATGGCTGGTATATGTTCAAAAATTGAAACATTCTTTATAACTTCAACTTTGGAATGAGAAGCCTCAAATCATAAGCTGGCTTTGCTATTTCTATCTTTTTGTTTTTCACGTGACTTGTTAAGATTATTTTTATCATTAATTAATCTTTGTAAATCTAATATTAGCCTTTCACATTCTATCCTAGTTTCTATATTTTCTAGTGATATGATTTTATTCATGGCAAGTATGATATCATGTTGTTGATAGAGGAAAATACTCATTTCATGCAATCCCTTGTTTTCTAGTATGCATTTCCGAAATTCTTCCTTTAAGTTTTATAATGCCAATTTAGTTTTAAAAAGTCATCTTGTAAATCTCATAATTCATCTCGCAAATCAAAACTAGAAGATGTAGAATGTACCTCAAGATCATATTAGATTGCAATAAGGCAAGCGTGTTACTTTTTTTGATTATCATTTAGAGTAACAAGTCCAACATCTTAGTCATCATCATTTTTATATTCTGATTCAGAAGAAGATCATTCCAAGTGGTCACTTCCGCATTCAAAGCTTTCTTCTTTTGACAGAGGAATTTCTTCTCTTACTTTTACGGCTCCTTGATGTGACAATCTGCAATGAAGCTAACAATTTTCACCATTTCTTTGACTTTGAGTGAACTTTTAAAAAACTTCTTTACTTGAATTTTTTTAATTATGACCCGTTTAACTCTGTTGAACGGGTATTGCAACTTCTTCATCCGCATTTTTAGACTTACCACCAATCTATTGTGCGACACTTATGTGGGCTTAATTGGCTCCATTTACTCATCAATCAAGTTCTCGTGTGTCAAAAGATTACTGTATTATTCATCAAAAGAAAGTGCTTTGAAACTTTTGGACTTGGTGATAGTCGTTACTTTCCGTGTCCACTCGCTTGGCAAGAAGATAAGTAATTTTCAGACAGATCTTCATTTGATATTTTTTCGTCAAGCATGGAGAGTTGATTTACAATCCAGGTGAAACGGTCAATAGTTTCTTCAATCTTTTTACCGCTGTTCATAACGATCATTTGATACTCCTCCATGAACATAAGTTGTTGACCTTTCTTTCTTGCTAGCTTCGTTTGTTGATAATCTCCAATCTCCTCCGTTCTTTATGAGTTGTTTCAAGACCTTGAAGTCCAATGAGCTCGGTAGTGGTTAAAACACTTGAAAGAATATTAAATGCCTTTCTATTGATAGCAAATCTTTGCTTGTCTTCATCAATGTAATCATCTTCATTCTTGGAGATACTTTCACCTTGGAATTCATAATAATAGGAATATCAATTTCTTTGACAACATGTCTCCATATATCAAAGCCTCAACATGGGAGCTTATGTGTTTTGAGCATAAAACATGAAAACTTTGGTGTTTGGTAATGTTAATATGATGGATGGACTTAAAGTTAATCTAATGGAGGTGGAGGTTGTCATCGCCAAATTTTTCATTGGTTTTTGATCTTGGTACTTACAAAAATTGTCCAAGAAACCGAAGGTTGTGCTGTGATAACAATTGTTCATTCCATAAAAATCACTCTGAATTAGAGGAGTGAATAGAGTGTTGGTCATTTTCAGGTTTTATTCCTTGTTTTGCTCACACCAACTCCCAATGTTACAAAAGTAAGAAAGAGGAAGATGAGAAACAGGAAGTTGGAGACACACAATTTAGAGTGATCGGATCCCCTTATTCTACTCTACTAATACTTTGTTTCCAAATTTGATTTTCAAGAACAACTTCCTGATTAACTTCAACAAGGAAGAAGATCAACAACAACTAAAACAATAATTGCAACTTGTGCAACATCAACTACTATGATAAATGCTGCAACAACTAGAAGCAAAAGCCTTTGAACTTTTCTACTTGTTTCTTCATAACATTAATAAAGTTCTACTTACGAACTTTTACCAAATGGATTTTGGGAGAAGAGGTGAATGGCTCTTTCAAAATAGGTCTAAGTCATAAGTAAGAGATCACATATATTTAGTTCATCTTGTGTTAGACTATAATACTCTGATAGTACAACAATTAAGAAATCAGGAAAAGCTTAATGAGCTTTAAATACTTTTGCACTGACATCGATCGATCTATGTTATCAGTTGTAGAGATCGAGTTGGACAGTGTGTTTTGGAGTTAGAAAAAGACTGACATCAACCGATCAAAGTAGTTACTGATCTCACATTGATCTTTTATTTTAGAGATCAATTTAGAGATCGACGTTGGACGGTGTTTTTTAGCTTTGAGAAAGGCTAACATTGATCGATCAATGTAGAGATTGATGTGTTAGTCCATATACAAAACTCAGATTCTATACAGATTAGAGAGCGAAACTTACATTCTGTACAGCACAGGGATGAGCTGAGTTCAACGCAGGAAGAGCTGAGCTCAACACAGGAAGAGCTGTGGTTGAAAATTCGGTTATCTACGTACACGACACATGGAACGTTTTTGGCATATCATATAACATGTATCTAGACACTTTTTACATATTTCATACATCTCAAAGTGTTCTAGAAAATTCAATTAAGGGCTGATTGGAATATACCATGTGTGTATAATTAAATGTGCACTATTTTACAAAGTTTGCAAAAATAAAATTCAGCATATGTGTAAGTCATTGTCACACGCCTAAATAATCAAATTGAAGCATATGTGGAGTTTTTTTGGCATTTTGATTGGTCAAGAATGAAGCATACAATGTTGGTGACAAAAAGAAAAGAGCTATACAAGGTAACATTTCAAACGTTGTCACATTTGTGACACATGCTGAAAATTCAGCATGCGTAGTAATATGCTGGCCGAATTTTGAAGCTTAATGAGCCATATTTTGTTGTCTTGAATCATATGGATAATTGTGAGATAGTATGGAAGTATTTTGAATACATTATAAAATTAAAATGGTGATATCTTTGAATATCACACATGCTGAAATTTTAAGCATGTGTGCAATGTATGTTGGCCGATTTTGAGGCTCTATTGGTGACCAATTGTTATTCCAAAATTAATAAAAATAGTGTGTACTAAATGGTGATTTAATTATTATTTAATTTAAAGGATTAAATCAAAGTAAAATTGGCAATATTTTGAATGAAATGCAAATGTTACACATGCTGAAATTTCAGCATGTGCAAGAGAATGTTGTGGCCGATTTTTTGCATGCATCTTGAAGTTATTTGCCTAGATAATTTTGTGTGATGATCTTGTGAATTATGGTAACTATTTTATGATGATTTTGGCACACGTTTTAAGTGTTATTCTCAGATTTGTCTATTCATCAAGTGATGACAACATCCAACCAATCAATAAGTGCCAAGTAAGCAAGAGCTTAACGATCATCCAATGAGGAGATGTCAAGTAAGCAAAGACATGTCACAATGATGCCATATACTGTTCCAAGGACTTAGAAGAAAATTTTCAAGAGGAAGAAATTGCTAAGGGGGCGGCACATATTGATAAAAAGAAGGAGAGCAAGCAAAATACAAGACAAGCCTCACAAGTTCAAAAGTGCAAAAAGAGTCTTCCATTCCATTCTTCTTCTACATCTTTCTTTCTTCTCTCTAAAAGCCGATTGTACTTACATTCATATACTTGAATAGGCTTCATATAGTCCACCACATATTCTTTTCATTGTTGTAAAAGATTGATCAAGGTGTGATCAATCTTGAACTTGCAAGGTGGTGGTGTTCGTGTGAATTGTATTCACATACAAGGTTTGTAAAGGGTTGGAGTTGGTGTGTAACTCCATTATTTTTTTTTGTTGTGTGATTAGTGTGAACCGAGGAAGGTGTCCTCGAAGACTGGAGTAGGTTGTTGATAACCGAACCAGTATAAAATTCTTGTGTCATTTACTTTCAGCACTATTTATCGTTTTTGATCACGTTCATAAAAATAGTAAACGGATTTCAAAAATCACGAAACTTTCAGGAAACATAGCCACACGTTTTAGGTTCTTTTGGCACAAGTTTCAACCCTTTTGGACAAGTATAAATCATTCAAACGTCCAAAGTTCTGAGACTAGTGCAGTCTGATTTTCAGGCTTGCAAAGGTTGAGACTTTGATCGTATTTGACTAACTTTCCAAAAGCAGTTTTCAAAACTGTTTCAACCCATTTAAATACAACTTATAAGGGGTTAGTGTTTAAATTTTCAAAGCATTTGGAGTTACGTACAAATAGGAATTAATTTTTGAAATCAGTCTACCGTTTTTGGCAGATTTGCGCAATCTGACCACCAACAAATTTTCAAGAGGTTAGAGGTTGAATTTAAATCTGAAATTTTTAGGAGATACTCATAACATCTGACTATAAGTTATCTCCAAATTTCAGAATTTTTAAAGACCTGAAACCTAGTTTTCAAATCGTTTTAAAACTAGTTCTGAAAACAGAAACTTTTTTCAGAAGTTGGGTTTTTGGTTTAAAACTATTTTAAAAACCACATTTTCTGCACCCACTATTCAATCCCCCCTTCTAGTGGTGCCTTGCAGATCCGACAAGTGGTATCAGAGTGCAGGAACACTCACATCAAAAGGATACAACAATCTAAGTGAGATGGCAACCACAACCGTGCAAGAAAGAATGTCAACCGTAAGGCCTCCTCTTTTTGATGGTGAGTCCTTTATTCAATGGAAATTAAGAATGAAACTTTTTATTATGGCTATTGATATTGATCTATGGTCCATTATAGAAAACGGTCCATTTGTTCCTTCCAAGTTGTCTATTGTTGATGGTGTCACACTAGAGGTTTCAAAAATGAAACAAGAATACACCAGTGATGATAAAAGGAAATTGAGTATGAATGCTAAAGTCATGCAACTAATTTTAAATGGTCTAAGTAAAAGTGAGTCTAGTTACGTGTCAAATTGTTCGAGTGCTCAAGAGATGTGGAAAATTCTTGAAATGAAACACGAAGGCACTAGTCAAGTAAAAGAGTCTAAAATCAACATGCTTATGTCCAACTCGAGTCATTTAAATTATTGCCAAATGAATCTATCGTTGATATGGATCTTCGCTTGACAAACATTTACAATTCTCTTGAGTCTCTTAGCAAAGCCTTCTCTATGCAGGAAAAGGTACAAAAGGTCTTGCGAAGATTTCCATCCGAGTGGGACCCTAAAGTAACGGCCATAGAAGAAAGCAAAGAAACTAAATTGATTAAGATGGAAGAACTAATTGGATCACTTAAGGTATATGAAAACAAACTCACTTTAAGACATTCTGAGTCAATTTCCAATAATGATAAGGCTATAGCATTTAAATCAAATGAATACGTCGTAGATGATAGTGACATAGATTCCGATGATGAGGACTTAATCACGATGGCTGAAAGATTAAGAAAAATCTCGAGAAAATCGATTAAACATAAGTCTACCTCATCTAAGGATCATAAAAATAAAAATAAGGAAATAAAGTGCTATGAATGTGGACAACCTGGACACTTGTCATATGACTGTCCAAACAAGGAAAAACAAAAGAATGAATACCTTAACAAGGATCGGACAAAAACTAGACTCGTCTCAGAACCTAAACAAAGGAGAAGAGCCTTCAAAGCCTCCACTTGGAGTGACACATCCGAATCTGAGACTGATGATACGGAAGAACAAAAGGCACAAGTATGTTTTACATCTAAGGCATCAAATGAGGTATCTTCTGACTCTGATTCCGATTCTGAATGGTCTTATGATGATTTATTTAGTCAATATTTAGAGTTGCATAAGTAATCAAAGACTCTTGCAAAAGAAAAGAAACGATTAATTGAAGACAAGAAGTTGTTAGAATCTTCTAACACTAACCTTGTTTCTCAATTAAACGATTCGAAAGAAGAGTCGTCATGCATCATTAATGCATTAAAATCAGAGGTCTCATCATTGACCACGCACAATAATGAAATGAAATCCAAGATTTCAAACTTGAAATCAAGGAATGCGATTAGAGAAAATGGTGAAGATATTTGATACAGGAACAAACATGCTAGATCACATTATTTCTTCACAAAAGCATGATAGTGATAAAACGGGTTTAGGATACATTGAAACAAATGAAGTATCCATTAAACCAACCAAGTTTGTAGTGTCTAAGAAAGTAGACACTCCAAAACCAAATACGGCGTCTAAGATGACGCAAAGACCCCCTCTCCCCACATCTCGTCATACTTCTTCTTCATATCATAAGAAATACAATTTTGTACCATATAGATATGAGAAGAAACAAGTGATTCAACATTCATTTCATCCATCTAGATTACACACTACGCACACTAAAACAAGGACATATCAAAAACGTCCTACATATAATGCGTATAAAGGAGTTCTTGGCCAAAGGCCAAACGCATTTACACCTAACGTATATTATGTTGCATTTTCATCACCTTTCTCACCTTTTGGAAGAACTAGATAGGTCACCCAAATTTGGGTAACAAAAGGAACATTTTCAAAGGGTTGAATAAATAACCCTTATGAACGCGCATTTGATACTATTTATAATGCATGATTTTTTTTCATCTTTACATGCACTTTTGATTGTCTTTCCAGAATAAAGGAGGAGAGAATGCATGATTTAATGGGGAGAAAGAAAGATAAATTGCACAAATCAAGGGGGAGAAAATTCAAAATTCAAAATTGAATTTGTGCACAATTGGAGGGGGAGCGACAAGATTTAAATCATGTACGTAGGTTATTTTGTAAATCATCAAAAGGGAGAGATTGTAGAGAAAAAGGGGTTTGAGTGATTTCAGAATGCATGATTTAAATAACGTATCACAAAGAAATGCATGACATATTTTATGACATAACACGTTGTTGCATAAAAGTTGCCCTATATAGTTCATATATAATGTTTTCGTACTAACGAGCCATGAAGCTTTAAGGCTTACATCAAATGGCAAACATTTGCTGTGTTTGAATTATTTTCAGGTGCCACCATTAATGAACTAAACTAGTTCATTAAGTGAAGTACTTAGTTAATCAAACTAAGTAGTTCATTAAAGGAAGCAATATTTGGAAAAGGCACAAAGGCAACAAGGTGAAGAAAGGAAAGTCTTCCACTCTCCTCTCCACACATATATTACACACCATTATATATATGTATATATATATTTTCAAATTTTTTGAAAAAGGAACATACATATTTATTCAAACGTACTACCGACACGTTATATACATACGTGCGTTAACATCACATCACTATACTTAACTCATATTTATGAGTATATTCTGGTCTTATATCATATGATATAAGTCATGGTGATGACAAATTTAATACGACACGTTAAAATGTTCTAAACCGAAAATTGTCGTATCGGGCGAATACCGAAACTTCGCGAACATGTCAGTACTTTCCATAAATAGATGTCCAGCCCATACACTTCAAAAATATCCACAAATTTCGTGGGTTTCATGATATGTACAGCCATAAAATCATTCCATGTTGGCACACACAAATCACCCCACATTAAGGCCAAATTGTGGAGATTCCAATTTCAATTTTGTCACATGGTTTAGGCGCCACTTTAAGATCATCTAAATGCTGAATATCAAAGTTTAATTTATGTATATTGTGTGTAACATAATATATATAACATGTGCAAACAAGTTGGAATTTAATTATAGAAAAATCGGGTAATCGATAAACGTCAAAAATTCGGTTTTCTACGTACACGACACATGGAACATTTTTGGCATATCATATAACATGTATCTAGACACTTTTTACATATTTCATACATCTCAAAGTGTTCTAGAAAATTCAATTAAGGGCTGATTGGAATATATCATGTGTGTCTAATTAAATGTGCACTATTTTACAAAGTTTGCAAAAATAAAATTCAGCATATGTGTAAGTCATTGTCACACGCCTAAATCATCAAATTGAAGCATATGTGGAGTTTTTTTGGCATATTTATTGGTCAAGAATGAAGCATACAATGTTGGTGAAAAAAAGAAAGGAGCTATACAAGATAACATTTCAAACGTTGTCACATTTGTGACACATGCTGAAAATTCAGCATGTGTAGTAATATGCTGGCCGAATTTTGAAGCTTAATGAGCCATATTTTGTTTTCTTGAATCATGTGGTTAATTGGGAGATAGTATGGAAGTATTTTGAATATATTATGAAATTAAAATGGTGATATCTTTGAATATCACACATGCTGAAATTTTCAGCATGTGTGCAATGTATGTTGGCCGATTTTGAGGGTCTATTGGAGACCAATGTTTATTCCAAAATTAATGAAAATAGTGTGTACTAAATGGTGATTGAATTATTCTTTAATTTCAAGGATTAAATCAAAGTAAACTTGGCAATGTTTTGAATGAAATGCAAATGTTACACATGCTGAAATTTCAGCATGTGCAAGAGAATGTTGTGGCCGATTTTTTGCATGCATCTTGGAGTTATTTGCCTAGCTAATTTTGTGTGATGATCTTGTGAATTATGGTAACTATTTTATGATGATTTTGGCACATGTTTTAAGTGTTATTCTCAGATTTGTCTAGTCATCAAGTGATGACAACATCCAACCAATCAATAAGTGCCAAGTAAGCAAGAGCTTAATGATCATCCAATGAGGAGATGCCAAGTAAGCAAAGACATGTCACAATGATGCCATATACTCTTCCAAGGACTTAGAAGAAAATTTTCAAGAGGAAGAAATTGCTAAGGGGGCGGCACATATTGATAAAAAGAAGAAGGAGAGCAAGCAAAATACAAGACAAGCCTCACAAGTTCAAAGGTGCAAAAAGAGTCTTCCATTCCCTTGTTCTTCTACATCTTTCTTTCTTCTCTCTAAAAGCATATTGTACTTACATTCACATACTTGAATAGGCTTCATATAGTCCACCATATATTCTTTTCATTGTTGTAAAAGATTGATCAAGGTGTGATCAATCTTGAACTTGCAAGGTGGTGGTGTTCGTGTGAATTGTATTCACATACAAGGTTTGTAAAGGGTTGAAGTTGGTGTATAACTCCATCAACCCTGTGGTAAGGTTTTTTGTGTGTTGTGTGATTAGTGTGAACCGAGGAAGGTGTCCTCGAAGACTGGAGTTTACTTTGTGTGTTGGTGTATAACCGAACCAGTATAAAGTTCTTGGTGTCATTTACTTTCAGCACTTACTTTCAGTTTTAGCACTGTTTATTGTTTTTGATCACGTTCATAAAAATAGTAAATGGATTTCAAAAATCACGAAACTTTCAAGAAAAATAGGAATATGTTTTAAGGTTCTTTTGGCATAAGTTTCAACCCTTTTGGACAAGTATAAGTCATTCAAACGTCCAAAGTTCTGAGACTAATGCAGTCTGATTTTCAAGCTTGCAAAGGTTGAGACTTGGATCGTATTTGACCAACTTCCCAAAAGAATTTTTCAAAACGGTTTCAACCCATTTAAATAAAACTTATAAGGGTTTAGTCTTTAAATTTTCAGAGCATTTGGAGTTATGTACAAATAGGAATCAAGTTTTAAAATCAGTCTACCGTTTCGGGCAAATTTGCGCAATCTGACCACCAACGAATTTTCAAAGGGGTTAGAGGTTGAATTTAAATCTGAAATTTTTAAGAGACAATCATAACATCTGAGGCTAAGTTCTCTGCAAATTTCAGAATTTGTGAAGACCTAAAACCTAGTTTTCAAATTGTTTTAAAACTAGTTTTGAAAACAGAAACTGCTTTAAGAAGTTGGGTTTTTGGTTTTAAACTATTTTAAAAACCACATTTTCCACACCCACTATTCAACCCCCCCTTCTAGTGGTGCCTTGCAGATCCGACAGGTGATACTCTCAAATACACCTTTTCACTCACCTACATTAAATTCCAAAGGCCGTCGCTTGGAATCCGCCCAACTTTTGTTACGGTCCTGAACCGTCTTGAGTCTTTCCTGTATGATTCTCACCTTTATAGTGTCTTCTCGAGTTGCTCGGATCTGGTGATGGTCCTTACACCGACTTCATCCCAGTAAATGGGTGACCTGCACTTTCGTCCATACAACGCTTCGAACGGAGCCATATCAATTGCACTGTGGTGACTGTTATTATACGAGAACTCCATTAATTTCAGCATTACGTCTCAACTTCCTTTGAAACCTAGAACACAAGCCCTTAACATGTCTTCTAGGGTCTCAATAGTCTGCTCAGATTGTCCATTGGTTTGGGGATGATATGTTGTACTCAACCTTATCTTTTACCCATGGTTCTCTGAAAGGCTGTCCAGAACTTAGAGGTAAACCGTGGATCTCGGTCGGACACTATGCTCATGGAAACACCGTGCAGGCTGCCAATGTTGTCCATATCCATATTTACCATCTTATCGAGAGATACTTCCCTTGAGACAGGTAAAAAAAATGCAGACTTTGTTAACCGATCAACAATCACCAAATTCACGTTATATCCACTTCTTGTTCTCGGTAAACCAGCCACAAAGTCCATCGTAATACGTTTCTATTTCTACTCTGGAATCTCCGAAGGCATCGATAATCCACCAGGTTGTTGGTGTTCAACCCAACTTGCTGACACACCAAACATCTTTCAGTTAACTCCACAATATGCCTCTTCATCTTACACCACCAATAATATTGTCAGAGATCCCTCTACATTCTAGTGCTAGGAGGATGTGTCGATAACCTTGAGCTGTGAGCCCCTTGCAAACTTTTCTTTCCTTATCTCATCTAAATCAGATACACATATTTTTTCCTCTAAACATAAGCTCCCGTCCTCATTGGTCTGAAATCCATCAACTTCACTATACCTCAGTTTCCCAGCAATATCACCCACAATCTTATTCTTCTTTGGAGCTTCTTTCACCCAATCCATCAAACTCGGGGTGACGGTCAATGATGCAAAACATTAGATATAGATTCAACCAAATCCAAGCCAAATTCTTCTATTTCTCTCTCAAGTGGTGACTGTCGCGCATGGCTAGATTTTCTGCTTAATACATCGACCACCTTATTAGATTTTCCTGGGTGATAATGAATGGTTAAGTCATAATCCTTTAGCATTTCTGACCATCGCCGCTGCCCCATGTTCAACTCCTTCTGAAAGAATAGATACTTTAGGCTCTTGTGATCAGTAAACATAGTACACTTCTTCACATATAAAAAGTGCTGTCAAATCTTCAGGGCAAACACAACTGCTGAGAGCTCAAGATCATGCGTCAGATAATTCTGTTCGTAAGGTTTTAGTTGCCTCAAAGCATATGCGATAACTAACCCATGTTACATCAAAACACAACCTAGACCATTGTTCGACACATCACTGTAGATCACAAACCCATCCGTACTGGAGTTGAGCTAATACTGGGGATGTGGTCAACCTCTTTTGAAGTTCCGTGAAACTTTTCTCGCATTCGATCGACCAATCAAATTTAGTCTTCATTTGAGTGAGACGTCTGAGAGGCATCGCTACTGTCGAGAATCCCTCGTGAAACTTCCTGTAATAACAAGCTAGACCCAAGGAACTCCACACTTTAGTGACATTCGTGGGTCTAGACCACTCAATGATGACTTCAGCTTTCTCCGAATCAACTGCAATCCCCTTGGAAGGTAATATCTTCTATCTCAGAATTCTTAATGTCACTTGTTTTAGTCAACAGTCAATGTTGGTGTGATACTTGGCCAATCAGTCTAGTTCCAATACAACGTCGAAATAGTACATCTAGATAGGAATCCGTGTGGCAGAGAACATTTGCTCTCCAAACTCCAACCCACAATCCTTGTACTATTGGTGTGGAATCATAATTTGATCTCGAGCGCTTGGACTACGGAGTCTCCAACTATTCTGGTGAACAACAAAGGCGCTTAGCGAATCCCTCTGCCACGAAAGAGTGGTTCATGCCACTATCAAAAAGTACATTGGCAAATATCTTATTCACTAAAATTATACCTCACACCACGTCGGTGGCTTCTTAAACATCCGCGTCAGTCATGACATGGACATGGACATTCGTCCTCGGCTATTGAGCCGCTTCTCTCAGAGCATTTTTCCTCATCTCTGGGCAATCTCTGATGAGATGACCCACCTGTCTGCATCGGTAACATACTCCTATCAACTTTCACATTCACTGTCATGGCTCTTATTGCAATGCGACAAACTCCTACAACCTGCTGTACAACTGGATTCTGTGGTGGGTGTTATGTCCCGTGTTTTTGATTTTATATATTAAATATATATAAAATGTATGTGAGGGGGCTCGGCAGGCAAAAGCAAGGAAAAGAAAATATATATAATAAAATACTACCCTAATTAGATTGAATAAATAGGTAGCTGGAAATCAAATTTTAAAAGAAAAAGATTAACTTTACCTAAACCAAACTACATCCATTAGGAATATACCTATAACATCTAGATTCCTACTTATCTATATATACACACCTATATATCTAACCTATACAAAAAAAAAAACCCTAAATTGCTAACCGCCCGGCCCCAGTCCAAACAAAAGGAAATTGCAGCTTCTATTTTTTGTTCTTCTCCAATTCCAACGTTGGCCAGCATCCTTTTAGTAGGAGGAAGGAAAATTGGTGAATCCAACCCTAACTTAATCCACGTACTGTGTAGTGTATACGAGTTGATGTAAGTACCCATCCTTTCTACTTGGAATTCATACAACTAATTTTGTTAAGTATAATATATGTGATTCATGAATGAATTTTTGATCAAATACTTGTTGGTTGATAGGTATATGCATGTGTGTGTGATGCATGACGTGTACATAAACATTTAACCGGTATTGTGAATTTCAGATACATATTTATTTATGCTACAGCCTTCCGAAAGAAAAAAAAGAAAAGAAAGCTATATGTATGGAAGGAAATTATTGTCAGACGCAATTTACTTACACGCTTATATGTTTGGAATAGCATATTATATATATAAATACAAGGTTAATGTGATTTAAAAGTTAATTAATAGGATTGCACGTGATATATATGAATTGTAAATGTCTGTACGTGAAAAAAAAAAGATTCTATATGAATGGAATATGTGAATGGTACGATGATTTAGTGTCCAGGCGTGTATTTTGCAAACTGTATATTGCAAATGTATCAAATAAAAATTATATGTATTTGTATATGTGTTAATACATGCGTTTTTTATTGTTTATGCCTTAATTATAAGAAGTGGACGAATAGACCACTGTTTGTGTGCGTGTCTTAGGCATATATAAGATAAAAGTGTGATTAAGTATATAGTTATGTATATGTGTGTAATTGCTTGTTGATTATATGAATTTTGGCCGAATGCGCATATTGCAATTGTGCTGAATAAACAAAAGAACAGGGAAAGGTATGAACTAATTATTTTAAGTAAGTCAAATTAACCTTTGTTATTAGGTATTGATTTTTTTATACTATAATTGTTTATATTCGAGACTAGAAGAGGAAAAAGTGAATACCGGATACGAGGTAAGTGGTCTATCTATGCTTGTTATGTTGTCATGCATCAGAGGTAAGTGGTCTATTTGTGCTTGTTATGTTTATCATACATCAGTGTGTTGGTTGCTGTATATCTGTAATTGGATTTTCTCTATATGCGAGTTGGGTGTATATGTGAGATATGTATGTACACATGAACCAGGTATATATATGAGTATGAATACATCGTAATAAAAATGGGGGTATACATATAAGTATATATGCACGTGTATGGGTGCGGGTATATATATGAGTATGAATGCACCGTAATAAAATGGGGGTATACATGTAAGTATATATGCATGTGTATGGCGTGGGCATATACAGGAGAATGGATGCGTTGGATCATGGATTATGGGTTGAGCATTCATGGCACGTGCATTGCATTGCATTCCTGCGGGGCGCTGACTCCACGTTACTGAGCGTTGTCTGCTGACTCCACGTTACGGAGCGATGTTTGCTGACTCCACGTTACGGAGCGTTGTCCGCTGATTCCACGTTACGGAGAATTGTCCACTGACTCCACGTTACAGAGCGTTGTCCGCTGACTCCACGTTACGGAGTGTGTCCGCTGACTCCACGTTACGGAGCGTGTCCGCTGACTCCATATTACAGAGCGCTATCTGCTGACTCCACGTTACGTAGCGATGTTCGCTGACTCCACGTTACGGAGCGAAGAGTAAGACCCGGGTCATGCATAGCATATCATGAGAGAGAAAGGAACATCTTGTGTGTTATAATGATGTTGTTGCCTGTGACACGATAGTGAGAAGGAACATGCATCATGAAGTTGCGCATTATTACGTGGAGTGGCTTACCTTCTGCAGTTTATATATTTCATTGGTATGTATTGTTCCCTTCTTTGCTATGTGATTATTTGGTTGTTGTGTATGTCATATTTGAGAAGAGCATGCATCACGGTAATTGAGATGGGCTGATGAATTATTTATTTTGTGTTTTTGAAGTGTTAACTGTTAAGATAATTAAGTGAAATTTTTTATGGACTAAGAACATGTATGTTAACTATAAAGGTTATTTGTATTTGCCTCTGCATGTATAATTTCTGTAACAAGTATACGTAGGTGGCTTACTGAGCCCGTTGATTTTGACTCACACCACCACTCACCAGTTTTGCAGGCATGAGAAATTAGGGTATGCTTACACAGGAGTTGGTATACCGTGGAAGATTGAGACGAGAGGTTTTGAAACTAAAGATATTCAAAAACGACTTTCGAGGATTGGTTGAGACAGTTATTTCGATATTCGAGATTGTGTATTTTCGAGAATAGTGTTTACATACATTTGACTATTGTATTGATTTAGAAATTCTTAGACATAGTATTAATGATGATGATCATTTTATCAAGGATTTTAGTAATGACTTCTGCTGACATCGATTTACATTATTATGATAACGTGTAGTTGATTTGTATCGACGCCTTGTATTCTCCTTAGCGAGGTACGGAGTCTCCAACTATTCTGGTGAACCACAAAGGCGCTTAGCGAATCCCTCTGCCACGAAAGAGTGGTTCATGCCGCAATCAAAAAGTACATTGGCAAATATCTTATTCACTAAAATTATACCTCACACCACGTCGGTGGCTTCTTAAACATCCGCGTCAGTCATGACATGGACACGGACATTCGTCCTCGGCTGTTGAGCCGCTTCTCTCAGAGCATTCTTCCTCATCTCTGGGCAATCTCTGATGAGATGACCCACCTGTCTGCATCGGTAACATACTGATATCAACTTTCACATTCACAGTCGTGGCTCTAATTGCAATGCGACAAACTCCTACAACCTGCTGTACAACTGGATTCTGTGGTGGGTGTTATGTCTCGTGTTTTTGATTTTATATATTAAATATATATAAAATGTATGTGAGGGGGCTCGTCAGGCAAAAGCAAGGAAAAGAAAATATATATAATAAAATAATATCCTAATTAGATTGAATAAATAGGTAGCTGGAAATCAAATTTTAAAAGAAAAAGATTAACCTTACCTAAACCAAACTACATCCATTAGGAATATACCTATAACATCTAGATTCCTACTTATCTATATATACACACCTATATATCTAACCTATACAAAAAAAAAACCCTAAATTGCTAACCGCCCGGCCCCAGTCCAAACAAAAGGAAATTGCATCTTCTCTTTTTTCTTCTTCTCCAATTCCAACATTGGCCAGCATCCTTTTCG
>AP025047.1:26098039-26159525 GCA_036186865.1 Eustoma russellianum | reverse complement strand
CATCCTTTTCGTAGGAGGAAGGAAAATTGGTGAATCCAACCCTAACTTAATCCATGTACTGTGTAGTGTATACGAGTTGATGTAAGTACCCATCCTTTCTACTTGGAATTCATACAACAAATTTTGTTAAGTATAATATATGTGATTCATGAATGAATTTTTGATCAAATACTTGTTGGTTGATAGGTATATGCATGTGTGTGTGATGTATGACGTGTACATAAACATTTAACCGGCATTGTGAATTTCGGATACATATTTATTTATGCTACAGCCTTCCGAAAGAAAAAAAAGAAAAGAAAGCTATATGTATGGAAGGAAATTATTGTCAGACGCAATTTACTTACACGCTTATATGTTTGGAATAGCATATTATATATAAATACAAGCTTAATGTGATTTAAAAGTTAATTAATAGGATTGCACGTGATATATATGAATTGTAAATGTCTGTACGTGAAAAAACAAAGATTCTATATGAATGGAATATGTGAATGTACGATGATTTAGTGTCCAGGCGTGTATTTTGCAAACTGTATATTGCAAATGTATCAAATAAAAATTATATGTATTTGTATATCTGTTAATACATGAGTTTTTTTTTGTGTTTATGCCTTAATTATAAGAAGTGGACGAATAGACCACTGTTTGTGTCCGTGTCTTAGGCATATATAAGATAAAAGTGTGATTAAGTATATAGTTATGTATATGTGTGTAATTGCTTGTTGATTATATGAATTTTGGCCGAATGCGCATATTGCAATTGTGCTGAATAAACAAAAAAACAGGGAAAGGTATGAACTAATTATTTTAAGTAAGTCAAATTAACCTTTGTTATTAGGTATTGATTTTTTTATACTATAATGTTTATATTCGAGCCTAGAAGAGGAAAAAGTGAATACCGGATACGAGGTAAGTGGTCTATCTATGCTTGTTATGTTGTCATGCATCAGAGGTAAGTGGTCTATTTGTGCTTGTTATGTTTATCATGCATCAGTGTGTTGGTTGTTGTAAATCTGTAATTGGATTTTCTCTATATGCGAGTTGGGTGTATATGTGAGATATGTATGTACACATGAACCAGGTATATATATGAGTATGAATACATCGTAATAAAATGGGGGTATACATATAAGTATATATGCACGTGTATGGGTGCGGGTATATATATGAGTATGAATACACCGTATTAAAATGGGGGTATACATGTAAGTATATATGCACGTGTAAGGCGCGGGCATATATAGAAGCATGGATGCGTCGGATCATGGATTATGTGTTGAGCATTCATGGCACGTGCATTGCATTACATTCCTGTGGGGCGCTGACTCCACGTTACGGAGCGTTGTCTGCTGACTCCACGTTACGGAGAGTTGTCCACTGACTCCACGTTACAGAGCGTTGTCCGCTGACTCCACGTTACGGAGCGTTGTCCACTAACTCCACGTTACGGAGCGTTGTCCGCTGACTCTACGTTACGGAGCGTGTCCGCTGACTCCACATTACGGAGTGTGTCTGCTGACTCCACATTACAGAGCGCTGTCCGCTGATTCCACGTTACAGAGCGAAGAGTAGGACCCGGGTCATGCATAGCATATCATGAGAAAGAAAGGAACATCTTGTGTGTTATAATGATGTTGTTGCGTGTGACAAGATAGTGAGAAGGAACATGCATCATGAAATTGCGCATTATTACGTGGAGTGGCTTACCTTCTGCAGTTTATATATTTCATTGGTATGTATTATTCCCTTCTTTGCTATGTGATTATTTGGTTGTTGTGTATGTCATATTTGAGAAGAGCATGCATCACGGTAATTGACATGGGCTGATGAATTATTTATTTTGTGCTTTTGAAGTGTTAACTGTTAAGATAATTAAGTGAAATTATTTGTGGACTAAGAACATGTATGTTAACTATAAAGGTTATTTGTATTTGCCTCTGCATGTATAATTTCTGTGACAAGTATATGTAGGTTGCTTACTGAGCCGTTGATTTTTGCTCACACCACCACTAACCAGTTTTGCAGGCATGATAAATTAGGGTATGCTTACACAGGAGTTGGTATACCATGGAAGATTGAGACGAGAGGTTTTGAAACTAAAGATATTTAGAAACGACTTTCGAGGATTGGTTGAGACAGTTATTTCAATATTCGAGATTGTGTATTTTCGAGAATAGTGTTTACATACATTTGACTATTGTATTGATTTAGAAATTCTTAGACATAGTATTAATGATGATGATCATTTTATCGAGGATTTTAGTAATGACTTCTGCTGACATCGATTTACATTATTATGATAACGTTAGTTGATTTGTATCGACGCCTTGTATTCTCCTTAGCGAGGTACGGAGTCTCCAACTATTCTGGTGAACCACAAAGGCGCTTAGCGAATCCCTCTGCCACGAAAGAGTGTTTCATGCCGCTATCAAAAAGTACATTGGCAAATATCTTATTCACTAAAATTATACCTCACACCACGTCGGTGGCTTCTTAAACATCCGCGTCAGTCATGACATGGACACGGACATTCGTCCTCGGCTGTTGAGCCGCTTCTCTCAGAGCATTCTTCCTCATCTCTGGGCAATCTCTGATGAGATGACCCACCTGTCTGCATCGGTAACATACTCCTATCAACTTTCACATTCACTGTCGTGGCTCTTATTGCAATGCGACAAACTCCTACAACCTGCTGTACAACTGGATTCTGTGGTGGGTGTTATGTCCCGTGTTTTTGATTTTATATATTAAATATATATAAAATGTATGTGAGGGGGCTCGGCAGGCAAAAGCAAGGAAAAGAAAATATATATAATAAAATACTACCCTAATTAGATTGAATAAATAGGTAGCTGGAAATCAAATTTTAAAAGAAAAAGATTAACCTTACCTAAACCAAACTACATCCATTAGGAATATACCTATAACATCTAGATTCCTACTTATCTATATATACACACCCATATATCTAACCTATACAAAAAAAACCCTAAATTGCTAACCGCCCGGCCCAGTCCAAACAAAAGGAAATTGCATCTTCTCTTTTTTCTTCTTCTCCAATTCCAACGTTGGCCAGCATCCTTTTCGTAGGAGGAAGGAAAATTGGTGAATCCAACCCTAACTTAATCCACGTACTATGTAGTGTATACGAGTTGATGTAAGTACCCATCCTTTCTACTTGGAATTCATACAACTAATTTTGTTAAGTATAATATATGTGATTCATGAATGAATTTTTGGTCAAATACTTGTTGGTTGATAGGTATATGCATGTGTGTGTGATGCATGACGTGTACATAAACATTTAACCGGTATTGTGAATTTCGGATACATATTTATTTATGCTACAGCCTTCTGAAAGAAAAAAAAGAAAAGAAAGCTATATGTATGGAAGGAAATTAATGTCAGACGCAATTTACTTACACGCTTATATGTTTGGAATAGCATATTATATATATAAATACAAGGTTAATGTGATTTAAAAGTTAATTAATAGGATTGCACGTGATATATATGAATTGTAAATGTCTGTACGTGAAAAAAAAAAGATTCTATATGAATGGAATATGTGAATGGTACGATGATTTAGTGTCCAGGCGTGTATTTTGCAAACTGTATATTGCAAATGTATCAAATAAAAATTATATGTATTTGTATATGTGTTAATACATGTGTTTTTTTGTGTTTATGCCTTAATTATAAGAAGTGGACGAATAGACCACTGTTTGTGTGCGTGTCTTAGGCATATATAAGATAAAAGTGTTATTAAGTATATAGTTATGTATATGCGTGTGATTGCTTGTTGATTATATGAATTTTGGCCGAATGCGCATATTGCAATTGTGCTGAATAAACAAAAAAACAGGGAAAGGTATGAACTAATTATTTTAAGTAAGTCAAATTAACCTTTGTTATTAGGTATTGATTTTTTAATACTATAATTGTTTATATTCCAGCCTAGAAGAGGAAAAAGTGAATACCGGATACGAAGTAAGTGGTCTATCTATGCTTGTTATGTTGTCATGCATCAGAGGTAAGTGGTCTATTTGTGCTTGTTATGTTTATCATGCATCAGTGTGTTGGTTGTTGTATATCTGTAATTGGATTTTCTCTATATGCGAGTTGGGTGTATATGTGAGATATGTATGTACACATGAACCAGGTATATATATGAGTATGAATACATCGTAATAAAAATGGGGGTATACATATAAGTATATATGCACGTGTATGGGTGCGGGGTATATATATGAGTATGAATACATCGTAATAAAATGGGGGTATAAATGTAAGTATATATGCACGTGTATGGCGCGGGCATATATAGGAGCATGGATGCGTCGGATCATGGATTATGTGTTGAGCATTCATGGCACGTGCATTGCATTGCATTCCTGCGGGGCGCTGACTCCACGTTACGGAGCGTTGTCTGCTGACTCCACGTTACGTTGCGATGTTCGCTGACTCCACGTTACGGAGCGTTGTCTGCTGACTCCATGTTACGGAGCTTTGTCCACTGACTCCATGTTACGGAGCTTTGTCCGCTGACTCCATGTTACGAGCTTTGTCCGCTGACTCCACGTACGGAGCGTGTCCGCTGACTCCACGTTACGGACCGTGTCCGCTGACTCCACATTATAGAGCGATGTCCGCTGACTCCACGTTACGGAGCGATGTCCGCTGACTCCATTTTACGGAGCGAACAGTAGGACCCGGGTAATTGTTTGGGCGATAATTTTTCTGGGCTTTATCTACAAAGAAAAAGATATTTATATATTTTCACAAACCTCGCCTCATTATTAGTAACATACTTTTGTTTTGCAATTAATATTTTAGTGTATCACGAGGTTCAATTTTGTTGTGTTTTCTACACGTTAAACCTTGTATGCCTCGAAGAAAGAATTAAAATAATCAAGTTAATACGCCGTGATCATTGTTATAAAATCAAGTTTCAAATAATGCAATATAAAGTAGATAAGAGAAGAGAGATAGAAGATGTTTCTATTGATTTTCAAGTGTACATAACATTACAATGGCATGTCCTATTTATAGGACATTGGAGACACATAAAATAAATGGTGGTAGTGCCCTTTGTGGTTCCCAGCATATTGGACATATACAAGATCACCTTGGATGGACATCCACAATATTATCTCATACATAATACTCCCCCTTGGATGTCCAAATTTTATAGAATATGCCTCGTTAAAACCTTGCCAAGAAAACCCAGTGGGACAAAACTTGGACGAAGGAAAAAGAGTACATATTCATATAATTGGTTTGTGTGATACACTGCCTCGTTAAAACCTTGCCAAGAAAAACCCAGTGGGATAAAAACTTGGACGAAGGAAAAAGAGTACAGTGTGTATGTGACAATCACACTCCCCCCTGATTCTGGCATGAGGTCTTTAAGTTGTCGCATTCCAATGTTGTAGACCATCTTTCTAAACGTAGCCGTTGGTAGTGCTTTGGTAAACAAATCAGCAAAATTTTTGCTTGATTGTATCTGCTGGATATCAATTTCACCATTTTTCTCAATATCATGAATGTAGAAAAATTTTGGTGATATATGCTTTGTTCGATCTCCTTTGATGTAGCCATTCTTAATTTGAGCAATACATGCAGCATTATCCTCAATAAGATTGTCGGAATCTTTCTTAGTGAAGAAAATCCAC
The DNA here is from genome assembly GCA_036186865.1 of Eustoma russellianum. Classification (NCBI taxonomy): domain Eukaryota; kingdom Viridiplantae; phylum Streptophyta; class Magnoliopsida; order Gentianales; family Gentianaceae; genus Eustoma; species Eustoma russellianum. The sequence continues at coordinate 26,153,847 of AP025047.1, read as the reverse complement.
ATGACTCTTGGATATGTTGAATCATCGATCTCAACCATATGCATTCACGACTTGTTCATGTAATGCCAAAATCTCGGAATGGTTGGAAGAGGTAGCTGTTAATGTCTGATTCACTGATCTCCATGAAATGGCTGCACCTCCACATGTAAATACATATCCACTTTGTGATCTTCCCTTATGAGGGTCAGATAGATAACCAGCATCAGCATAACCCACTAATTGTGGTTTAGAATTCTTTGAGTAGAATAAACTCATATCTGGTGTTCCTCGAAGATAGCGTAAAATATGTTTGACTCCATTCCAATGCCTTCGTGTTGGTGTAGAACTATACCTTGCCAATAAATTTATTGAAAATGCTATATCTGGTCTTGAACAATTGGCAAGATACATCAGAGCACCAATAGCACTAAGATACAACACTTCTGGACCTAATAATTCTTCATTTTCTTCCGGTGGTCGAAATGGATCTTTCTTTACATCTAATGATCGGACCATCATAGGACTACTTAATGGATGAGATTTATCCATATAAAATCATTTCAAGATCTTCTCTTTGTATGAAGATTGATGGAGAAATATCCCATCATGCAAATGTTCGATCTGTAGGCCGAGACAAAATTTGGTCTTTCCAAGATCTTTCATTTCAAATTCTTTCATAAGATAATTTGCGGTTTAGTGAGCTCTTCAGGAGTTCCAACAAGATTTAAATCATCAACATATACTGCAATTATAGAGAATCCACTATCAGATCTTTTGATAAATACACAAGGACAAATTGGATTCTTTATATATCCTTCTTTGACAAGGTATTCACTAAGACGATTATACCACATCCTGCCAGATTGTTTTAATCCATACAAGGATCTTTGCAATTTGATTGAGTATAATCCATGCGTCCTTTGATTATATGCTTCAGGCAATTTTAAATCCTTCTGGGATTTTCATATAAATATCATTATCTAATGATCCATATAAGTATGCGGTAACCACATCCCGCATATCAAGGTTTTCAGTGACTGCTAGGCTGATTAGTAGATATTGTAATGTTATGGCATCAATAACCGGGGAATATGTTTCATCATAATCAAGCCCAGGTCTTTGTGAAAAACCTTGTGCAACAAGACGTGCTCTGTATCACACAACCTCATTTTTCTCGTTGCGTTTTCGACATTTATGTCCAATAGGTTTTATCCCTTCTGGGGGTTCGGACGACAGATCCAAATACTTTGCGACTTTCTAACGATTTCAGTTCTGCTTGGATTGCATCTTTCCATTTTGGCCAATCAATTCTGCGTCGACATTCTTCAATGGATCTCGGTTCAGGATCCTCATTTAGAATTTCACATGCAATCGCATAAGCAAAAACATGATCAATATTAACCTTTTGTCTATCCCAATTTTCTCTTGTAGTTACATAATTCAAAGAGATCTCTTCAAAATTTTGTTCACTTGCTTCTTCAGGAGCAACTTGTTTATCAATTTTAGACTGATCAGTTTCGATTTCTATAGCGCTTTAAAGTTGTGAACTTCTTTTCTCTGCTGGAGTATTCTCTTCTGAGCATTAACCGGTCCCTTTTTTTCCGAGGGTTTATATCTATTGCACCAACTGGGCGACCACGTTTTAGACTTACTTTTGGTATACCATCATTTTGCCTTTCAGAGGCATCAAGTCGAACAGGCGTATTCATCACCGGGACATGGGATTTAGATACCTTTTTACTATCAGTAAATGCATCAGGCAACTGATTTGCAATATTCTGTAAATGGATTATCCTTCTTACTTCTTGCTCGCATTGATTTGTTCGTGGGTCAAGATGAGAAAGTCAAGGAACATTCCATGTAATTTCACGCCGTTCTTCAGGAACGGTATTTTCTCTCCCCCTAACGGTGGGAAAACTTTCTCATCAAAATGACAATCGGCATATCGTGCCTTAAATAAATCACCCGTCAGGGGCTCAATATATCTCACAATAGAAGGAGAATCAAAACCCACATATATTCCTAAACGTCTTTGCAGACCCAGTTTTGTCCGTTGTGGTGGGGCAATCGGAACATAAATCGCACACCCAAAAATCTTTAAATGGGAAATATCAGGCTGCTGGCCCGATACCATCTGTAGTGGCAAGTATGATTGAAACGAACTGAGTCTAAGCCGGACCAAAGCAGATGCATGCAAAATTGCATGTCCCCAAGCCGATGTGGGTAAATTTGACCTTAAAAGCATAGGTCGAGCAATTAGTTGTAAACGTTTGATAAATGACTCTGTCAGTCGATTTTGAGTGTGCACATGTGCCACGGAATGCTCAACTTCAATCCCAATCGACATACAATAATCATTAAAAGCTTGAGAAGTAAATTCACTGGCATTATCGAGACGAATAGACTTAATCGGATAATCTGGAAATTCTGCTCTTAAGCATATAATCTGAGCAAAAAGCTTGGTAAAAGCTACGGTTCTTGTTGAGAGCAAACTCACATGAGACCATCTGGATGAAGCCTCCAATAAGACCATAAAATAACGAAATGGTCCACAAGGGGGATCAATAGGTCCACAAATATCCCCTTGTATTCTTTGTAAAAATGTAGAAGATTCGAAATGAATCTTTATTAGGGATGGTCTCTTGATTATCTTCCCTCGTGAACAAGCGACACACACACAATCACGAGGTAAAAGAATCTTCTGGCTCTTTAAATGGTGTCCATGTGAGTTTTGTACAATTCGACGTATCATTACCGAACCCGGTATGACCAAGTCGATCATGCCATAACATAAATAACTTTGGATCATTGAACTTCTGGTTCATCACAATATGAGATTCTACGGGATGTATAGTCGTATAATAAAATCTAGATGAGAAAATTGGGAAATTTTCTTTAACAAGCTTCTGGCCTGAATCACTGTAAGTAATACATAAAAATTTCATATTCCCCTCATTCATGGTTTCAAGATGAAAACCATTAAGACGTATATCCTTGAATCTCAATAAGTTTATTTTCGACTTGTAGAAAATAATACCGTAGTAACAAGATATGTGTACCATTGGGCAATATGATTGTTGCTCTTCCGGAGCCTTCAATCAATGTTGTAGTACCAGAAATTGTACTAACATTTGCTTTTGTCAATTGTAACGTCGAAAAGTATTTTGATCACGAAGAATTGTGTGTGTCGTTCCACTGTCAACCAGACAGATGTCACCACCATTCATCTTGAATAAATGTCTAGCATAACATAGATAATTTTCATTATTGAATTCAAAATAAGTAAGATAAAAAATAGTGAATTTTGTTGCTTGAAAAAACGCTTTATACGTCAACTAAAAATGACTGAAATCCATTGTTCAAGTTATACTGTAGATCGAAAGTATACAAGAAAAATAAGCACGACAACTCTAAAGAATTTCATTAAGCAAATATAGTAATGCAAATTTTTATAAAAGTACATGCTAGCACATAAAAATTCAACTTATTTATAGCCATCATGAAATGCATCGAAACATGTTTCTCAATCATTCTTGATTATTCTCATTCATAAACTGGACCCCATGGCCATCCACGTTTGGCTCTATAAGAAAATCTTCAATATCAAAACGAGTAAAATCATTCGAATCCATTTGACCATCATCTGCAATGTTACCAAAGTCTGCAAAATTAACTTGTTTTCCCTTGCCGTTATCCTTCTGGGATGCTTGATAAAGTTCAACCAAATGCTTTGGAGTGCGGCCAGTACGAGACCAATGCCCTTGGGCTCCACATCGATAACAAGTTGTCTTTCGTGGTTTCTTAGCAGATGCACCAATTTTCATACTTTTTGTATTTTCTTGTGGCTTTTTCCTTCTTGTCCCAAAATTTCTACTACGACCACGACCTGTACCTCGACCACGACCGCGACTGCGACCTCGGACCACGACCACGATTATGGTTATGGTGACTTGCATTCGCTTCTGGGAATGACTGTGATCCAGTCAGGTGAGAGTTGTGGTTTTTCATTAAGAGTTCATTGTTTTGTTCGGCAACAAGCAGACATGAAATCAATTGAGAATATTTTTAAACTTCTTTCTCGATAGTGCAGCTTGCAGGAGCATATTCGAGGCATGCAAAGTTGTGAATGTTTTCTCTAACATATCTGCATCAGTTACTTTGTCTCCACATAGCCTCAACTGTGATACTATGGAGAACATTGCAGAATTATATTCGTTACAGACTTATAATCTTGCAGCCTCAGGTGCAACCAGTCATATCTAGTCTTTGGGAGGATCACACTCTTTTGATGATCATATTGTTTCTCCAAATTCTTCCATAATTCATATGGGTCTTTAACCCCAAGATATTCGGTTTTCAGCCCGTCATGGAGGTGATGGCGAATGAATATCATTGCCTTTGCCTTATCTTGTTTGCTTGCCTCACCTCCTTCTTTTATAGTATGCCCAAGATTCATCGAGGTCAAATGGATTTCGGCATCAAGGACCCAAGCCATATAATTTCTTCCAGAAATGTCAAGGGCAGCAAACTCCAGTTTTGTGATATTTGTCATAGGTCTGAGAATGCAAAAATAATTCATCTCAGAAAAGATAGATTTACTCAAAACCACAAGTTTGAGTTAATGTTATATGCTTCTGCATAATATGCTTCAGGCATAAGTACGACGCAGACTATTATATATGCAATGATAAGAATACAATTAATACGTAATTAAAAATTAAAATAACAGAATAACTATATGTCAAAATATCATGCTTCAGGCATGTCAACTATGCATGCTACGGGCATATGATAGTTATTCATTCTTTTAGGTATATAGACTAGTCATGCTTCGGGCATGTTAATTATTTCAATTATTCACGTTTTGAGCGTGTAAACACTTCATGCTTCGGACATGTCAAACGATTCATGGTTCGGGCATGAAATGATTCATGTTTATGTCAATGATTCATGCTTCGGGCATGATAACAATTAATGCTTCAGGCAATTCATGCTTCGGGCATAATAAAAGTATATCCATATGGTTGCAAGCCATATGCAATTCTTCTTCCTTCAAAAATATAGACTTTAGGCTAGATTATTTCTTTATATATATTTAGAATATAAGATAGAAATCAGTAACAAAATAAACGCCACCAAATGAACAAATCATAATTCTGAAAAAACAATTTGGCAGAAATTCAATCTCAGAAATCACCATTTCGGGCATACCTAGGAGTATCCAAAATACATCTCCACCGTTCAAACGTACCTTTATGTGTTAAGAATATGCTGTCAAGATTTGGTGATGATCCAATGGTGGATGACTTAGCAAATTCAGTTTTTCTGGACCTGCGCAAAGCTGTTAGCACCTACGAAATTTTAAGAGTATTCTCCCTCTTTCTCTTCTTTCTCTAATACTTTTATTGACTACTTGTTTATGGTTTCTTTGGAGCATTTCGTACTGATAACGTGTCCATGTGTGACATTTTTAAGTATTCATCACTTAAAATCGTGACTTTGAAAATTATCCAAACATATTTCTCAACATCCTCCCCACCTTATCATAAGTTTCGTCCTCGAAACTTCAGAAGCTAGTCAAAAAAGGTGGGGATATCTACTCCTCATGTCTTCCCTCCGTTTCCCATGTTGCTTCTGCTTCCGAATGATGCTTCCATTGTACCTTCACCATGGGTATGGTTCTCTTTCTTAATGCTTTCTCTTTCCAATCAACGATCCTTAGGGGCAACTCTTCATAAGATACATCTTCTTCAACCTTCAACTATTGATCTTCAAGGATATGGCTAGGATCATATACATATCGGCGAAGTTGGGAAACATGGAATACATCATGCAACTGAGAAAGAGATGGTGGTAACGCCAAGCGATACGCAACTTCACCCACTCTCTCAAGTGCCTCATAAGGTCCAACAAATCTTGGGCTCAACTTTCCTTTGATGCCAAATCTTTTGACTCCTTTGGTCGGAGAGACCTTTAGAAAGACTTTTTCTCCTTCTTGAAACTCTAAGGTCTCACATCTTTTATCTGCCCATATCTTAGTCTTATCTTGTGCTGCTTTTAGTCTTTGCTGGACCAACTTCAAATTTTCTCGTGTTTGCTCAACAATGTCGGGTCCCGCATAGATCTTATCTCCAATCTCATCCCAATAGAGTGGGGACCGATATTTTCGACCATACAACGCTTCGTATGGTGCCATCCCGATGGATCTGTGGAAGCTGTTATTGTAAGAAAACTCAAAAGCTTAAGGTTTCTATCCCAGCTTCATCCAAAGTCAAGAACGTAAGCGCGAAGCATGTCCTCAAGGGTTTGAATTGTTCTTTCTGATTGGCCATCTATTTGAGGATGAAACGTGGAACTCAGTCTGATCTTGGTGCCCATTGCCTTTTGAAAGGCTGTCCAGAATCTCGAGGTAAAACGGGGATCACGGTCGCATACAATACTTATGGGCACCCCATGCAAACAAACAATCTGGTCAATATACATAGAGGCCACTTCTCCATAGATGCATTAATTGTCATAGCCAAAAAGTGGGTGGACTTAGTCAACCGATCCACAACGACCCCATATCGTATCAATTCCATACTTAGTCATGGGTAGGTCGGGTCACAAAATCCATTGTGACGTGGTCCCACTTCCATTTCGGCACTTCTAAAGGTTTTAATAATCCAGCAGGTCTTTTGGTGCTCGGCTTTTACCCTTTGACAGATCAAACATCGTTCAACAAATTCTGCTATTTGATTCTTCATTCCGTGCCACCAAAACTTTGCTTGAGGTCTTGATACTTTTTATTAGATCCAGGATGTATAGAAAAGCGGGAGTTATGAGCTTCCATCAAAACTTCATCTTTAAACTTCTTTGTTCTCCGATACACATAATCGTCCTCGGTACCATAAACTGCTATCATTGCGAACTTCAAATCATCTCGTGGCTTATCTTTCATCCTTTCCTTGATTTTTCTTAAAGCTTCATCATTCCCTTGAGCCTCTTTGATACTATCAATCAATGAAGGAATAAGAACTAATTGGCGAGAACTTCATCCACCGAATCTATTTCTTCTAAGCCGAACTCTTCCATGTCTCGTTGAAGAGGAGGTTGCCGGGGGTGGCTAGCCTTCCGACTCAATGCATCAGCAACCTTATTAGATTTCCCAGGGTGATATTGAATTGAGAGATCATAATCTTTAATTAACTCCAGCCATCTGCGCTGCCGCATATTAAGCTCTTTCTGGGTGAAGAGATACTTTAAGCTTTTGTGGTCTATGTAGATCTCAAACTTCTCGCCATACAGGTAATATCTTCATATCTTTAATGCGAAAACCACTGCGGCAGGCTCAAGATCATGGACAGGATAGTTTTGCTCAAATGGCTTCAACTGTCGGGACGCATAAGCTATGACTTTGTCTTTCTGCATAAGAACACATCCGAGACCATTCTTCGAAGCATCACTGTACACCACATACTTCTCACCAGGAGTGGGCTGAGTTAGGATAGGAGCGGACGTCAACTTCACTTTTAGCTCCGAAAAACTCTTTTCACAATCGGCACTCCACTCAAACTTAGTCTTTTTTTGGGTCAATCTGGTGAGGGGGACAGCTATCCTTGAGGATCCTTCAACAAACTTTCGGTAGTACCCAGCTAGTCCAAGGAAACTTCTCTCTTCCGTAACATTTGTTGGTCTGGGCCATTCCATGATAGCTTCAATTTTCTTGGGATCCACTGAAATCCCATCTTCTGAAATAACATGGCCTAGAAAGGATACACTTTGCAGCCAAAACTCGCATTTGCTAAACTTGGTGTACAACTGTCTTGCTCTTAGCATATTCAAGACTGTCCTCAGATGGGCTACGTGAGTCTCTTCGTCAGGTGAATAAATCAAGATGTCGTCTATGAAGACCACTACGAACTTGTCTAACTGGTCTTGAAAGATATGATTCATGAGATCCATAAAGGCGGCAGGGGCATTGGTCAAACCAAAGGGCATGACCAAGAATTCATAGTCTCCATAGCGGGTTCTGAAAGCAGTCTTGGGGACATCTTCCGCCTTAATCTTCAGCTGAAAGTATCCAAATCGCAGGTCAATTTTACTAAAGATTCGGGATCCCTGCATTATGATACTTTAGATAGGGTTTTGAAAAGATTTAAATCTTAATCAAACTAAAGCTTATTAGTTACATACCCTGAGCTGGTCGAATAAGTCATCCATCCGTGGAAATGGATACTTGTTCTTTATGGTGATATTGTTGAGCTCCCGGTAGTCGATGCATAAATGCATACTTCCATCTTTCTTCTTCACGAATAGCACCGGAGCACCCTAAGGTGAAACACTGTGGCGAATGAGTTTCTTTTCTAACAGTTCGTGTAACTGCTCTTTTAGCTCCTTCAGTTGTGCAGGTGCCATTCGATAAGGGGCTTTCGATATGAGTTCAGCTCCTTGAACAATGATTATTTCGAAAGTGATCTTGCGATCAGGAGGTTGTCCAGGTAAATCATCAGGAAACATATCAGGGTATTCATTAACAATTGGGACTTGTGCAAGGGTAGGGCTCGCTTGCTCAGCACTCAATACACAAACAAAGAATCCTTCATGACCTTTCCTTAACGCTCGGCTGGCTCGAGCCGCGTTAACAAAAACTTTCTTGGATGGTTTCTTTAACTTAGCTCCTCCTTGGAATGATATTTAATCTCGAGCTGGGTTCTTAATGATAACTTTTCTGCTTTGGCAATCAATGTGAGCATGATTCTTTGAGAGCCAATCCATTCCAAGAATCACGTCAAAATCACTCATATATATGGGGATCAAATTGGCCTCAAACAGCTGATCATTAAACTCGAGCATGCAATTTCTGAAGATGTAGTGGGAAACAAGCACCTGGTCGCCAGCTGCTTGCACTCTATAGGGTGTACCTAGTCTGACTGAATTATGATCTATATTCTTAGCAAACTTTCTTGAGATAAATGAGTGGTTGGTGCCACTGTCGAACAACACATTTGCGGGTATGCTACACACTAAGATAGTTCCTGAACCATGCACATTTTACTAAGCAATATAATAGGCATGTATAAGTAAAACGTATTGAAGACATAAAACTTTTAAATCTTACCAGTCATTACGTCAGCAGTCTCCTCAATATCAGCATCCGTCATGGCGTGCACCCTCATATTTGCACGTGGTCGTTGGTTCTTGGGCTGCTGTTGTTGTTGTTGTTGCGCTCCTCTTTCTGGGTAATCTTTAATCAGATAACCATCTTTTCCGCATCCAAAGCATTTACTCGTCTTCCATCTACACTCACCCATATGCCTCTTCTGGCACTGAGGGCATACTGGTATTGCTGGCTGCTGAGATGGAGTCTGATTCTTCTGCTGATTATTCTGGTATTGCTGGCGGCGGTGATTCTGCCCTTGAGATTGACCCTGTCGAACTGACCCTTTGAAATTCTTCTTAGCCACCTTTCTGTACTTCTCATTTCCGGTCCCTTGTCTTTCTCGCTTTTGTCCCACATCATCTCGTCGTATAATGTCTCTCTCAATCCGATAGCATGTGTCTAATAGTGCTCCAAAATTGGTAGGATTTGCAATCACTAACCACGTCCTAATTCTTGGATTCAAGCCTCTTTCAAACTTCAGCATTTTTGTTTCTTCGTCATTAATGGTAACAGGCTGAAACCTCCCTAGTGCGATGAATTTATTTGCGTACTCAGCTACTGTCATGCCCGGCTCTTGCTTCAGGGATTCAAACTCATGCCTCTTCTGTAATTTGACCAGCGGTGGAATATAGAACTTGTGAATTTCTTGCAAAAATATTTCCCAGACAATCGGTCTGGGCAAAGGTTGCAGATTGCCTTCCACCATTGATTTGCTGCACTGATCAGGAAAGGTCTGATGGCTTGGGCTTTCATCTCGTCTGGAGCTTGAATTAACTCAAAACAATTTTCAACTTCATCTAGCCACTTCTCTGCGGTATCTGGGTCTGGCTTTCCCTCAAACGGTGGCACATTAGCCCTCTTAAGCTTTTCGAAGTAATACTGGGCATCTCTTACCGGCTGGTGTGGATGAGGTGGAGCATTCTGATGGATTAGGCCTTGTCATATTTGAGTGACAACTTGGCAAAAGGCCTGAAAGGCATTCATGTCAGGGATGGCCGGGGGAACGGGTGCCTGCAGTGCTGGTGGTGTATTATTCTAAACTGGAGGATTCTGGTCCGGCTGGGGTGGCAGCGGGACCTGAGCTGGTGGTGGAGGAATGGGCTACTAAGCAGCTGGTCTTGCTCTCGGAGGTCTGCCACGTGGTCTCACCATCTGCACTATGGGGTTTGACATTTATTTAGAATATCGGAATAAAACTAATTTATTTTGACTAAGGACCATAATTTGAAAATTTTAAATAAGGGAATGGCATGTCTTTTGTTATAGACCTGGCTTTCATAAATCAGGATTAATTATTAAGTTGCATCCTAAACCCGGTTTAAGTGATCCTAGTCTAAGGCCATTACTCATCTAAGATCATGACTTGGGTCTAAGCTCAAACTTAGGTTGCTAAGATCATAACTTAGTTCTACGTTCTGCCAGAAATCTAGAGCCTGGGCTCTAATACCACCTGTAGCGCCCCGCACCCGGACCTCGTCCGAATACGGTGCGCCTGCCGTACTTCACTAAGGAGAGTACAAAGTGTCATGCATAACATGCGAAATTCCATAACGTAAGTCATGGACTCCCATGCTAACATTTAACATGGTAGTAAAATTTAGGCAGAATTAAAACTTTTCAAAATAAACATGCAATAAAAAAGTACTAAGTTCCCCAAAAGTAATAGTCCACGAAACACATCACCAGTACCCCAAAGAGTTTAGCATAATTCATAATACAAACATCAAGGCAGCACAAAAGTCCTTAAGTTTTGCTTCCTTGAGATTTCCTTGCCTACGTAAATGGTACCCTCGACTCATCCTCGATCCACTCAATCTTAACAATATCTGACTCTGGGGAAAAAATAAAAGTGTGAGTGATAAAAATCACCCAGCAAGAATACAATAAACGACCATGAAATACATAGAGAATTATAGCATGAATGTAATAACCCGAAAACCTCAAATAATAATTCATACCTGGTCTCTAATCCTGAATTTGCTTGATGATATAGCCTAAGCATAATTTTAGGTAGTGGTATACCAATAATGTCTTATTAACCATTATTCGTAACAAACAGCATGTCAGCGTGCTCATGGATTATGCAAAATGCAATGCATGATGTCATGTCGTATCAAAACATCATTTTGGTCCAATAAAATAACATGTGGGAAAAACGGAGTGTCAGATCAATTAACCCCAGATCTGAACGGGTCTAGAACATATCAACAGACTAGTTAACCCCGGGTCTGGGATGGGTCCAGAACATGTATCAGATCAATTAACCCCGGATCTGAATGGGTCCAGAACATGTATCAGATCAATTAACCCCGGATCTGAACGGGTCCAGAACATATCATGTCAACAGACCAATTAACCCTGGTTCTGGATTTGGGTTAGTCGCATGATTGGCCGGCAAGGAATCATGAAGCTTTCTTTAAAACATGGGACCATAAAAACTTTTATGCATACCGAAAACATAGTGACTTGTAAGACTTGCTTGCATAAGTAAAAATTCATAAAATCAGATTCATGTGGCATATGATCATGCATTATACATGTAATGATATGCAATTCCAGTCATGACATGAAATTCCTTTATAACGTGTTAACATGCATGGTTTCGGAAACTAAGAATTCCCAAATTCCTACGTTATGTTCATAGGCGGCTAAATTAACCTTTTCAAATCTTAAAGCCATAATTATTTGGACCACAACTTGGAATATATAATAAACTCCCTAAGGCTTAACCCCCATAAGCCCAAGCCGTAGATATACATCCAAATCCTTCAAAATTGGGCCTTTTTAAATTAATCCCCTGTTCAGCCCAAATTTCTATTTTAGCACATCAACTTCATGTGAATAATTATCCACTAAAACGTTAAGAACAACTTGATTAATTTGCATGATCTTACTCCTTCATGTCTTAGGTGATTGTGATAAAATTTCCAGATCAATCCAATAACCATAAAGGGCTCATTTAATAATGTTTCTGAAATGGGTCATGTGCTAAAACTGTACTGACCCATTTTATTAAAAATTCAATTGTGGCAAAATCATGATTTCTTTTTCTTAAATTCAAACTCACACATGTCATAAACATGTGAAACTAGCATTCTACCGAAAATTATCCCATTTGCATGTTCCTAGGGTCCATTTTTGAGCCAGACAACACGTTACCCATTCCTGCCCTGTTCCAGTGATTTCAGCTGGAACAGTTTTACCAAATAATTTCTTAAAAATAATTCATAACTCTTTTTACCAAAATTCCAACTTTCATATCTACTAAACACCTAAGGTTGTTACCATACAAAAAATCCGCTTTATTGAACATCTACAAGATCCATTTTTAAGCCACTCAAAACGTTATACCATTCTGCCAAGTTCTAGAATTTCCAATCTGAGCAGTTCCACCAAATATTTTATTAAAAATTATCCATAGCTTATTTTATCAACATTCCAACTCTCATATTTGGTACACACATAAGGCTAACTTTGTACCAAAAATCAGCTTTATTGAAGGTCTACAAGATCAATTTTTAAGCTATTAAAGACGTTACTCAATTCTGCCCAGTTCCAGTGGTTTGATCTTTTGTCATTCATTCAAGTCAAATGTCCACTATTTCCCTTGCTCTTATGAAATAGCTTATTGGTTACCACATACACCCCCTTGTATCATGAATATCCAGATCCCATGCATTTTATAAAGTCAATTTTTGCATCATACCAAACAGTTTGTAGATTGTACACAAGCATCATATATGCTCAAAACAAATGTTCTTCCTTGAAGTCAAGGCTCACCCTCATTTTCATCCTTTAGGCCGAAACATATATGGTACCTTAAACTCATTTTACAACATATATTTAACCATGCAACACATTCAAGAGTCATTTTAGCTCAATCTTACAAACAACCTCATAAAAACTCACATCTATTACATGCATGCTTTCCTAGGACCACTCAAGTTTCAACCAAGAATTAATCTTGCCAAGCCTCACTTAGATGCACCTTAATCCATCCTAAAACAGCCTCATACCATGTTGCATGTAAGAAAAGCTTCCATCTTTGAGAGAATAAACCACATGCAAGGCATTTTTCTTAAGAAATCACAAAGATACAATCTTGAACTTAAGATATTCAACTAAAGATCATATCTTAGGAACTTCTAAGCATTCAAGCTACTAATTCTTTAAGTAAATCATGAGAGATTAGTGTATACTTGCCTCTTCAAGCTAAAGCTTTTGTCTTAGCTTGGTTATGGAATGAGTTGAGTTGAAATCCTCCTTCTCCTTCACCCTTGAGCATACGATTTTCAAGAAGAGGAAGGAAGAAGGTTAGTCTTTATTCAATAGTGAAAATAGGATTTATTTGAGGCCAGAACATCTTACCAAAGTGGGCTTTGAATGGAGCTTCAAGTATCACAAGATAGCACTACCTAAGAGAGTTGAAGGCTTTGCACCTATTGAGCATGAAGGCCACGGTTTGGGTGGAGAAAAAGAACACCCATGTGAGCTTCATCATTTTGTATGAAGAATCTACTTAGGAACTTTGAAGTGAGGCTTACCTAGATGATCCTTGAGCTTGAAGATGAAGATGAAGTTGAACCTCCTAGCTTCAATGTGTTGCCGAAAGTTTTGTGGTGGAGGGAGATGGAAAATTTCCTAAGTGTGGTTTTGGCTTTGCTTGAGAGTAATTCAAGATGAGAGTAAAGTGTGGTGTTCTTGCATTATAAAAAAAAATCTAGAGGGGGCAAGGGAGAAGGGGAATCCGGCGGGCATGGGGGGAAAGAAGGGCTTAGGCTTATAGGCTACAAGCTTTTGTCTCCATGCATGCTATTTTTTTATTATTTCTTTTCTTGCATGCCTTGGTTATTTTATGGTTTTATTTTTAATTAATTTGATATTTTAATTTATATATTCAAATAATGGAACAATGGAGAGGATTCTAGATCCCTCTATTGCTTGGCTGAAAATATTGGGGGGTTTGGGGGTAATTTGGTCTTTTCATATTTATCCTATCCCATTCTTATATAATTTATAATGTTATTTATTTTATCAAATTATGATTTTAATCTTGTTTTTGTGAGAATCAATTATGCTTGCATTCTTATAAAACAAGATGGTTCCATGGTTGATCAATGCCTCTTGGCTGAAATTCACAAGGTACTACGATACCTTGTGACATCCCCTTATATAATTATTTAGTATTCATCTCAAAAGTATTTAAGTAAAGTAGTGCTAAGTTGAGTAACATGCACTTGAAGGAATCATTGTTTTTATTACGTCACTTAGTCAAAGTTTTGAGTACATTGTCGTTGGGGTACAACATCTAGTGTGTTTATTTTCCCATATATATGACTCATGATAGTATCTAATCACATAGAAAATGTTACATGGTTGAAATTCATTTTTGTAGGTGCCATATGGCCATTAGGCCAAAAATTTGTATAGTCCATTACTTGGAATTTTATCGTTAAGTCATGGTTACACTTATGGCCCCTTTTTCCTTTTTATGTACTTGTTATTTTTATACATAATTATGAAAAAACTCACCAACGGAAATTTGTGCTTTAATGTGACCCCATTTTCACTTTATGGCCGAAACTAATGGTGTTCCCATATAAATTTATCCACACAAATTAGTCATGCTTGGTGATAATAAGATAAAATACATCTTCATATTTTAACTAATATAAATATATGGTGATGATTCACAATGTACATCAACATATTTAATTCTATCATGCTCAAATCATATTATACGCATATGTTCAAAGATGAGATTTATGATGATGATCATGCTAAACATAACATGCAAGTATATAGAGTGTGACATCCATGAAAGCACAACCTCTTAGACCATGATCATCACGATACTCATCATGATGATGGTAATGATTTCATGGCCTATGTGAGAGGCTCATGGACCGTCTCCTGTAAGAAGAAAAATGATGATTCTAATATGTTGATGATCAAAGATGGCATCTTTAATGACATGCATGATGGAATGAGTTGTTTTGTACTATCATAAGACTATAATACTACCATATCTATGGAAATCTCTTCTCCTATATATAAACATAAAGGAAGTGACGTGCATGTATGAAATGAAAATGGAGAAAGTTCTTGAAACACTTTCTAGTATAATACTCTCATGTGTCTACAATTTACACAAACTGTTAAAAGGATGGTAAAGTTCCCTCCTTCTTGACATGCACGTCCTAAAAGGGCTATTGATGGCTCATTTATGCCTTGCATATTACATTGAAGTGTCATCCTAAGTATATTTGATGAATCCATTCAAGAAAAGTACACATTCATCATCAAATTCAACATGCAACATCCTTCTCCTCAATAGATGTTAAAGACTTCAATTTTAGTTGCATGCATGATCCACTTCATAATTGTGAACATAGTATACTTCAATTTTGATTTCCTTGAAGGAGCTAGGAAGAATACGTGCCTTGGATTCTTGAATCTTACAATAAATGGTGAAAGATTTCTTCTTGGTCCCTAGCTTGGGAGGACACGTCCTTAAATAGCCATGTGAGGGGTATGGTTAGTGGTATTGAAAGAAGAAAAGATTATGAATGCACCAAACTAATTCTAAAGAATCCTTACCTTAAATAGCTTGAAGATTCCCACTTTGCTCAATTTATCAACCTTTTAACCTCCTTGTTGTACTTTACGGGATGGGGCCTAGAATGAAGGTGATTAGAGTGTTTTCATAGGCGATACAAGTAAAGAAGGATGCTAATGAGGATAGTATAAGGTTTACCTTGAATGTTTGGGTGCATGCACACTTAATTACTACTTCAAGATAAAGGAGCCCTTTTTCTTTTGGCTTTGGTGTTCTCGGTTTGGAGGGGTAGAGGAATGAAGAATTGATATTTTGTAGAGAGTAGAGAGAGGAAAGATATTTAGTGAGAGAGTGAAGTGTGTAGAAATAAGTGGGAAAGGACTAAGATGAGTTGATTCTCTTGCATGAAGGGACTTTTATCCCATATAATCTTGCATGGCCGAAATTGTTGGTAATGGGGCAAATGATGAAATTGTCTTGGTTAAAGAGGTGAGTGGAGGGGAAAGAAACTTGCATGAAAGAAGATAGGTTAGTTGTCTTACATGATGTAAGACTTGAAATGATGGCTTGAACCCATGCCTTGGCGTGGCCGAAATTTTGGTGTAACGGTGACAAAATTTTCATTCTTTGTTTGTGATTGAAAAAATGTTTATAAAATATGTTAGTTTCATGAATTCCTATTGGATAAAGAGGGTGTTGTGTAAGGAATGAGTTGTTGTAGAAAGAAAGTTATCTTGACCCTTCCTTATACTAGTGGCCAAAAATTTGAGCACAGGGTAATGATGAGTACTTTTTGCACTTTTAATTAGTGGAGTAGCGAAAGCACTTGCATGAATTTCTAATGGGTACATGCCTTACATTGTATAAGAAATGGAAATGATGTTGATGGAAATAAAATTAGCGAAATGAGATTAATTTTTGGGAAAATTTTAAGGGGGTGGTCGGGTTCTTGGTGGTGGGGGTGCAAGTGGTAAGAAAAAGTTTATGCATGAAAGCTTATTGGGTGTAGGTCAATCTTGTGTCCGAGTTTGAAAATTGTAAGGGAAATTAAAGGATAATTAAAAGAAAATCTTAGGGTACAAATAATAAAAAGGGGTCGGATGGTGAAGTGTGTCTTTCCTATTTTAACCTCCCTTGTGTGTTATTTCCTTTTTCCTTTATTTACTTGCCTAATAAAATTTGTACCATGTATTTACATACTTCATTAATTAGTCTCACACCTATTAAGTTAGTTCTTAACTGTGCTTAAGGTTTATTTAAGCAAACCGTACATGTTATACCAAATGCGGTACAACTATCGCACTTAATTTCTAGCGTGATTTCCTTTGTTTTCTTCATTCCCTAGCCTAAGGATGCGGGTTGTAATATTGTATTTTTTGCTATTTTTTCAAGATGTGTGAAGTTGGGTGAAAACGGCAGTGAAAATGGGCAGAAAACGGTAAAGAAGAAAAGAAGACAAGGACACTGAGAATTTATCCTGGTTCGGTCAATGTAACCTACTCCAGTCCTATGGAACACCTTTCCTTGGATTTTACTATGAATTGATCAACAATACAACTAGAACCAAGCTTGATCCTTGGGTTGTACACCAACCCTGTTCAAGACTTGGGAAAACTCCTCTATGCAACTTTGGTTGCAACACCTTGAACACCTATTGATGTAGCCTTATAAATTTGGCTAATCAATCTTACAAAATGGAACTCAAGAGGCATGTATAGTTTATCAATACAACAAATCAAAGGAACACCTTGGCTACATAATGAATGAAAAAGAAATAAGAAGGAAGAAGATAGCAAGATAGTATTCTTCAAGTTAGCTCTCAAGTTGTGTGTTTTCTCTTCTTCACCTTGCCTCCTATTTATAGTGTGAAATAGGCCTTGAAGATTAGAATGCCTATGTGTAAATGTCTTTATCATTAATTTTTAAGCGTATTCACACCATTGGTTGGCCGCATAAACACTTTGTATACTAGGCAACATAAAGAAGAAGGATTAGTCCACCTTGGAACTTCACGTGGGCTGAAATTTTTTCTTCAAAAATGACATGGAAATTGTGAAGATAATACCCAAGGATAAGATGACATATTCCTCCAATAAACCGTCAACCCTCAACTTCTTGGTAAAAGAATAGAACATGTGATGGGTGCACCTTTTGGATAAAAAGCAGCTCCAAACTAACGAAAGTAGCCTTTTTTCAAACTTGAAAATTCCAAGTTGGTAACTTTGCCAACTAGCTTGTTTTTGGTTGGTCCACTTGTCATCAAGTCATAAAATGAATACACCACCTTTGACACCTATTCATGAATGTTTTAAGGCATACATAAGGGTACAAACTCAGATTTTTGAAGAGAAATCAATAAATAAAAGTTGACAAGATTATGTCAACATATAATTCAAAATTCTCACATTTTCTCCTTGTATGTTATGGTGAATTTTGTATCAAGAACCCTTAGAATATCTCCTCAATTATGAATGAGAACCTCCAATAACATATACAGAATGGTCTTCAAGAATATAATAGAATGTGACACCAAAACCCGTTACATATCCCTCTACTGTCGATAATCTCACCAAATAAAGAAATAGAATAGATAACCACCAAATAATCTTGAAGAAAACCATAAATAACCTTCATAATCAAATAATATAATACTCAAGAGCTGTCCTTGGGGTAAAATGACCAAATTGCCCTTGGGGGTGAAATGACCAAAATGCCCTTGGTGTTAGAAAACTCCGAAAATGACTCTGGTGGTTAGAAATAGATATAATAACACCTTTATAGTGATGAATAAGAAATAATGAAGTCCTTGTATGACTTTCTCTGTGTCATGTACCTACAAGAACTCAAATTACCATTTTGCCGTTTTTGGTAAGTTGTAGAAACTTCTAACGCGCATTAGTTAAAGAACATAATAACATCCATCAAAATAACATAATAACAACATAAAAAATATATATAAATCATGTACAAATGAAAGCAACCATTTTATCATATTTTAGAAAAGAGTTAATTACGCTTGGTATCCAATCTTTTCCACAAAGTTTTAACTAGCATCCGTAGTTTCATCTAATTCGCTGAACAGCCATACTGATTAGGGAAATTGGCACATGGCATCCTTGCTGATGTAATAAAGGCAATTTTCATTTTTTTTTAAAAGTTTAAGAAAAAATTAATTCAAAAATAAAAAAGAAAACCCCCACCCCACCCCCATCTCCACCTCCGCTATCGACCTCCCTCCCCTGCGAATCCACCTTCCTCTATCTTCATTGTCTTCCTCTTGTTCCTCCATCTTCATTGCATTAGCAGTGCCATATTTGCCTTGTGGCTGGAAAGGCATGCTTTTGTGATAGTAGACATAATCTTTCAATGATTTTGACATGCTACCAATCTACATTTTGCCTGCTACATGGTGTCGTTGGCTCTTACCTGCCACAGCCAGTTTGGCCCCCATAGCTATTCTGTATGGTTGAAGTAGAAATAACCACTTGATTTAATCCCAGCCACTATGTAATTTGCGCATAGGTTATTCTTCTTTCCCAATGAGGGTAGGAAAATCAAAGAAAGAGAAAGATAAGGTGAGAGATTACAGTTTGTTCCTTATCGAGTGTAGTATTGGCTCCTTTGATTATTTATCGCCATTTGGACCAGTGTACTTTTTGTTTTCTGCAGTTCTTTTTCCCGAATAATGGTTACTAAAAGCTTCATTTTTCCTTGTTTAACCGATGATTTATGAATTTAACTGATTTCTTCTTCCTTGTTTTTGGCGGTTCTTGTTCCCGAATATGGCACTGCTAATACAATGAAGATGAAGATGGAAGAAGAAGCGGAAGAAGATGAAGATAGAAGAAGATGGATCCATAGGGGAGGGAGGTCGATGGCAGGGGTGGAGGTGGGGTTAGGGGTGGGGGTTTTTTTATTTTTGAATTAAGTTTTTCTAAAAATTTTAAAAAATAAATGAAAATTTCCATTATGACGTCCAGAAGGATGCCGTGTGCCAATTTCCCTAATAAGTATGGCTGTTCAGCGAATTAGATGAAAGTACGGATGAAAAACTTTGTGGAAAAGATTGGATACCAGGCGCAATTAACTCTTTTAGAAAAAAATTTCTAACAGCCCTAGACATCGATCGATCGAAGTGTCTCTCTGGCTGAGAGAACGATGTCACACAGTGAGGTTCAGATTTTGTCTCTGACCTACATCGATTGATCGATGTGAGAGATCGATGCATACATCGATCGATATATGTGTCTCAGATAGAGATCGATGTCTCACAGTAAGGTCTTGGTTTTTCAATGCCTTACATGGATCGATCGGTATGAGGGATCGATGTACATGGATCAATCGAAGTGAATTAACCTGAGAGATCGATGTCATTTTCCTTCACTTATTTAAATTTTGACCGTTTATAACACCATGTGTGACATTATTTAAGTATTCAACACTTAAAATCATGACTTTGAAATTATCCAAACATATTTCTCAACATTCTCCCACTTTTGGATGTTTTTCGAAATAACCCTACATGATTTTACTATCACGAATTCTTTTTGCTAATTTTTTATCACATATCTATCAATTTTATACCAATTGAATTGTTTTGACAAACTCACCAACACTATACCAATTGTTTTCAAACTCTCAAACTCTTATTAGATACATGTTTTTAACATACGTGTTCTCCCTCAACCTATACTCTCCCCCTTAGCCTATGCTCCAAGCCAATTTAACACCAATTAAAGCTTATACCAATTGAAGTTCACTCATTATTCAACCTTAAAATCATGACTTAAAACCTAAATCATGTTCTTATTCTCTCCCTTTATTTTGCAAATCATACAAAAGATAGGATTATGCAATTGTATTGTAGGTCATCATACCTAACTTGGTTCGTAAAGTTTCAAAAGTGGCTTGAATGATGGGTTTGGTGAAGATGTCAGCTACTTGATGATCAGTTCTTACATGATCTGTGGTTATGTCCCTATTTTGAACATGGTCACGGAGAAAATGGTATCTTACATCAATGGGTTTGGCCTTGAAATGAAGTACCGGATTCCGAGAAAGATTGTTCGCACTGGTGCTATCACAGAGAATTGGAATCTTAATTCATTTTAATGTCAAAATCACTAAGTTGATGTTTAATCGAAAGTATTTGGATAGTGTATAAGCTTAAGGCTATGTACTCGGTTTCAGTGGTAGAGAGAGCTACACTATCTTGTTTCTTTGAAAAACAAAGAGATTAAATTGGTTCCTATGAATTGACACGTAGTGCTAGTAGATTTTCTATCTATCTTGCAATCAACATTATCAGCATCATTAAATATGTATAATTCCTTTGTTTCCTGAATAGTAATGTGATGATTTCCAGTAAAAATTATGTCATCAACATATACAAGGATAATAACGTAAGACATGTTGTCAGTGAACTTTATGAATGGAGTGTGATCACTTAGGCACTAAGAAAAACTAAAGGATGCTACAGTTGTATTGTACCTCTTAAACCATGACCTAGGTGACTGTTTAAGACCATAGAGTGATTTGTTTAATTTACACACCATGTTTTTGTTTTATTTAGAACTAAAACCAGCTTGAATATGAATATGAACTTCCTCTTCTAAGTTGCCATTAAGAAATGCATTCTTAATGTCAAGCTGGAAGAGTGGCCAGTCAAGATTAACAGCCAGGGACAAGATGATTCTTATAGTATTAAGCTTTGCCACTGGTGCAAAGGTCTCTTCATAATCAATACCAAACATTTGAGTGAACCCTTTAGCAACCAACCTAGCCTCATATCTATTGATTGAGCCATCAGAGTTGTACTTGACAGAGAAAATCAATTTGCATCCTACAGGTTTGACATCATTCTTAGCATATATCAATTCCGAAGTTCCATTTTTCATCAAGGCAGTAATTTCTTCAGTGACAGTTTTTCTCCACTCAGATTGTGCTAAGGCTTCCTCAATATTTCTTGGAATTCTTATACTGTTAAGTGAGGAAACAAATGTTTTAGAGTTTCCATTAAGACAATCATATGATATATAGTTCCCAATGGGATAAATATTCTTTACACATGTTCTGACCCCCTTCCTAATTGAAATAGGTCTGTCATCAATTGGGACAATCTCCGTAAAATGAGGAAGACTCTTCCTCAGCTTCCTCAGTATTTATGTACATCTCTTCCTCATTATCAGGCAGACGTTGCTTTTCCTGTGGTGAGTACTAGTTCTTCCCCTGACCTGAATTTCTGACTTTCCTTGTATTCTCATTATTAGATAGATCAATGATACTCAAGATGTTGCATTCTTTTTCCTGTTCAGAGTCAGTTATACCTTTATCATAGAATGCCTTGGATTCATCAAATACAACATCAAGCGAAAAATACATTTTCCTAGATTAAGGTGAATAACACCTGTATCCTTTTTGAGTATGAGAGTACCCAAGAAAGATACACCTTTCAGGCCTCATGTCCAGTTTACTTCTATACTGCTCAGGAATGTGTCTATAAATAATGCATCCAAAGAGTCTCATAGGGAATTAAGAAAACAGATTGGACTCAGGAAGTCAAGGCATTCTTAGGAGTTATATAGTTTAGAACCTCAGATGGCATTCTATAAATGAGGTGTGTTGCAGCTAATACACCCTCACTCTATTAATTCTTTGAGACCTTCACAGACATCATGATAGCCCTGGTGACCTCAAGGAGATATTTAGTTTTCCTTTATGCTAACTCCATTTTGTTGAGGAGTATAGGTGCAGGATGTCTGATGGTGAATCCCCTTAGTACTAAGAAAATGTTTTAGGGATGTTTCCAAATTGTCAAGGCCATTCTTAGTTCATAATATTTTGATTGTAGTGTTAAACTATTTTCCATATCATGCATATAAACTTAAGAATGTCTGCTATTTCATATTTATGTTTCATCAAGTATAAGCAGGTGAGCCTAGTTTGATCATCTACAAAAGTGATAAACTATTTTGCCCCATTAATGCTTCTACCTTTGAGGGTCCCCATATATCTGAGTGAATTAAACTAAATGGAGCACTACTCTTATAATCTTTCTTAGGATAACTGGTTCTACAACCTTTTGGAAAAAAACAATCTTCACAAAATAGATCAAAAGGTTTGATATTAGTAAACAAGGCTGGTATAATGATGCACTCCCATGAGGCATCAAATACATGTCACCATGTTTTGTTAGTTCTTTAGGATATGCAGAACCTGTATGAACGTTTCAGGGTCGCCTGACTATTCATATCTGCAAGTATATGCCTCTTCTAGCCTAAAACACCTGGGGACGATTCAGAATACACCTGTATAGCACCACTAGAAGGGGAATTTAACAGTGAGTGCGGAAAAAATTGGTTTTTAAAACTTTTATTACTCAATAACTCACTTCTGAAAACAGATTCTGTTTTAAGACCCTGTTTTAGATTAACTAGATGATCAGGTTATAGACCTCTAAAAATTTTGAAATTGGTGACAATCTATCTCACATGTTATGAAGGTCTCACCAAAATTTTAGGTTAAAATTCAAAGTCTAACCCCTTGAAAAAATGTTTTTATTTAGATTGCATCAATCTGCCAGAAATTGTTCTTCAAAATGAAAAATTTATTCTTATTAGTTGACAACTTAGGATTTTTACTTTAATGGGTTGAACAGTTCTTCAAAATTCTTTTGGTAAGTATGTCAACCACGTTGATGTTCTCAACCTTGCAGATCTTAGACTCAGATTGCACTAGTCTCAGAACTATGAATGTTTGAGTGACTTATACTTATCCAAATTTGATGAAACTTGTCCCAAATGAAAGCTAAGACGTGTGGCTATGTTTCTGCAAAATTTGGTTATTTTTCAAAAACGTTTGCAACTTTTACCGTGAGTATGAAAACGATGAAGAAAACTAAAATTGAAAGTAAAAGTTCTGAAAGTAAATAACACCAAGAGTTTTATACTGGTTTGGTTGAATCAACCAGATGACCAGAGTTAAACACCAACTCCACCCTTTTACAACAAACAAACAAAAGCAACAACATGAACACCACTATCGAAAAATGAAGGCATGATCACACCTTGATCAACCTTGTACAAGAAATGAACGTATGTTGGTGGTATTATCAAAGCCTATATAGTATATGGAAGATACGAATGATAGGCTTGAGGCTAAGAGCAAGAGAAAGCACAAGAGAAGAAGAGAATAGTCTTACTTGATCTTGATAGAATATCAACTTTGTTTTTTTTGTCTTGAATCATCTTGCCTCCTTTATAGATGGTGTGGACCTAGGCTGACCTCTCCGCTTAAAAAAATTTGTCTTGAATGCCTTGGAAGATTGTCTTGTATAGTATGGTGAAACACCCTCGCATACTTGGCAAAATATGATTGGACGGACGATGTGTCTTCGCCTAGTGTCACTTCATGATAGGCCATCCTTTTCCACCTTGGCACTTCATAAAATGAAATGGAAATTCATCAATAAAATCTGAAAAACATGCTCAAATAACAACAATTTAAGTATTAACCAATAAAGATGGGATTGACCTTCAATTTTGGAAGGAATTCGGGGAATAAATCAAGACAAAATTCGGTCATCAAGAAACATGTGCTGAAACTTCAGCACTTGTTTTGATTTTGAAATGTTTCCATGTGTGTCTATCCTTCTTCAATGTCACAAATCACATGTGGATTATCCTCCACCAATTTGAGTGCCAAACAAGCTCCACCTAGGCTCCAAATAAGGTGAAATGGTGTGTCAATACACCTGTACCATGTGCTAAAATTTCTTTTGCAAACTTTGTCAAATAATGATGCATAATCTTCGCACAAATGGTAAATTTCACTCAACTCTTAATTTGTTTTTCTATAATAGTCTAATATGTCTTGGATGTATAAAAAGTGTCTAGATACATGTTACATACACACCAAAACCATGCCATGTATCTACAGGTGTAAAAAAACCGAATTTTTGACTTTCATCGATTATGTGATTTTTCTCTGATCAATCACAAACATCTTAAACATGTAATATGATTTATGTCACACATAACATACATTAAATAAAGTATGTTTTCAGCTCCAATGGGGAAGGTTAAGACAGCCATGTGCTTTAAAAACTTTGAATTTGAATTTTCAACAAATCAAGCCAAATGTGGGTGATTGATGTGTGTAAAGATGATATGACTTTAGGGCTGATTTTGACATATGGTGCACAAATTTTCCGAGTATTTAGAGTGTATATAGGCTGTCCATCTTTATATGGTAAGTACGTGACATGTTGGTGATGGTTCGGTGGTCACCTGATGCGGCAATGTTCGGTTTATGGACTTGTGACATGTCGATATAATTTTGGTAACAATATGACTTGTAATGTATGATATGAGACTTGTATATACTCATAAATATGATGTGTATATATTGTTGTGATGTCGACGTATGTTTATGATGTGTATGATGTGTCGGTGGAACGTCGTGATAGAAACATATAATTCGTTGTTATAAAAAAAAATATGTATGTATATTATATATATATATATATATGTGTGTGTGTGTGTGGCGTGTGTGTAGCTGTAAAGAGAAGACTTTCCATTTCAAGTTTGTTGTCAAATGGTTCTCTCCAAATATATCTCCATTCAATGAACTAGTTAGATCATCTCTTTAAGCACTTCACTAAATGAACTAGTTTAGTTCGTTTATCATGGCACCTGAAATTAGTGTAAAGACACCAAATATTTGCCATATGATGTAAGCTTTAACGCTTCATGACACGTTAGTATGACAACATTGTATATAAACATGTAAAACATTTTTATCATGTACATATGTCAAGTAACACTTAATTCATGCATTTCGTTAAACACGTAACGTTTAAATCATGCATTTTCAAATCACTCAAATCCCGATTTCTCAACAATCTTCCCCTTTTGATGATTTGAAAAATAACCTTAATCTATGATTTAAATGTGATCTCTCCCCCTACAATTATGCATAAATAAAAAAATTTGAATTTCATAATATCGTGCTATTTTGCTTCCCCTTAACTTTATCTCTCTCTCCCCCCCTTAAACATGCTTTTCTCTCCCCATTTACTTTGTAAATCACATCAAAAGCATTAGTAGCAACAAAAAGAGAGAGCAGTTTATAACATAACGACAGAAATCATGCCTAATTTAGAACGTAAATTTTCATATGTGGCTTGATTAAGTGCTTTTGTGAATATGTCAGCTACTTGTGCTTCAGAACGAACATGTTCTATAACAATATCACCACTGCATAAATGATCACGAAGAAAGTGATATCTTACATCCATGTGTTTTGCCTTAGAATGTAAAACAGGGTTCTTGTGTTTTTTCCATCTATTTTACATCCCCCATAATCCGCATTAGTATAGGCATGCAAGTTAAATTCACAGTTTTTATCATACCAAATTCCTAATATGGGAGTGTGCTTAATGTACCGAAATATCCTTTTTACAGCATTATAGTATGAGACTTTAGGGCTACTTAGAAAACGAGCACACATACAAACACTAAATAAATATTAGGTCTAGTCGTAGTAAGATAAAGCCAAGAACCAATCACATACCTATACAATCTATTATCAAAGTCTTTTCCATTTTCATCTTTATCAAGTTTAGTGGCTACACTGATAGGGGTGGTAGATAGTTTCAAGTTTTCAAAGTTAAACTTCTTAATCATGTCATTTACGTATTTTACTTGACTTATATGTATACCTTTACTAGTTTGCTTATTTTGCAAGCCAAGAAAATAATTTAACTCACCAACCATAGACATCTCAAACTCATATTTCATGCATCTTTCAAATTCTTCTACTACCTTATGACATGTAGATCCAAAGACAATATCATCAACATAAATTTGAATAATAAGCAAATCTGATATTTCTTGTTTCAAGAATAGAGTACTATCTATGGTTCTTGTTTGAAATCCATTTTCTAATAGAAATGTAGAAAAATGGTAATACCAAGCCCTAGGTGCTTGTTTTAAAAAATTTAGTGCTTTCTTTAACTTATACAAATGATTAGGATATTTTACATCCTCAAAACCAGGTAGTTGTTTTACATAGAGTTCTTCTTGTATAAAGCCATTTAAGAATGCACTTTTTACGTCCATTTGGTAAAGTTTAAAATTTTTTATGCAAGAAATAGCAAGTAGTAATTATATAGCTTCTAAACGTGCTACAGGTGCAAATTCTTCTTCGTAATCTATTCTTTCTTCTTGATTATAGTCTTGTGCTACAAGCCTAGCTTTTTTTCTAACAACTTTACCATCTTCATTCATTTTATTTCTAAACATCCATTTTGTGTCTATTATCGTTTTATCTTGTAGTACTAAATCCCACACATCATTTCTTGTAAATTGATTTATTTCATCATGCGTAGCGTCAATCCAAGAAGAATCATTCAAAGAATCAAGCACATTCTTAGGTTCCATTTCAGATATCATAGCATGGAATTGATTTATTTCATCTTGATTTATTATTCTACGTGGTCGTACACCTTTTGATATGTCGCCTATGATGAGGTCGTGTGGGTGATCCTCACGCCATCTTGGTTGATTATTTTTTAAGTTCTCATGTTTTTTTAAGTGATCATGCATTTCTAGTGTCTCGTGTTCATCATGTTTGATATTTTCTTCTATATCATCTAACACGGGCTTTAGTTCAAAATCACCATCATATTCTTCACTTATTTGAAGTTCACCAAATTCATTAAATTTCACATGAATAGATTCTATGACGTTTTGAATGACTTAAAAATTGATCTTGTAGATGTTAAATAAAGTTGATTTTTGTTATGGTGACAACCTTAGGTGTGTAGTAAACATGCAAGTTGGAATTTTGGTAAAATAAATTATGGATTAGTTTTAAGGAATTATTTGGTAAAACTATTCCAGCTGAAATCATTGGAACAAGGCAGAGATGAGTAACGTGTTGTTTGACCCCAAAACAGACCATAGAAATATGCAAATGGGCTAAATTTCTACAGGATGCTAGTCCGGTATTTTTATGACGTCGGAGAGTTGGAATTTTGGTAAAAAGAATTATGGTTTTGCCACAATAGAATTTCTAGTAAAAGTGGTCAGTCCAGTAACATCAGGTGACCTATTTTGGAAAAATATTTAAATGAGCCCTTTAAGGTTATTGGATTGATCTGGAAATTTTATGTTAATCACCTAAGATATAGAGGGGATAGACCATGTAAATTAGTCAAGTAGGTATTAACGTTTTGGTGGGTAATTATGAGCATAAATTTGATGTACTAAAACTGGAAATTGGGCTGAACAGGGGATTAAGTTAAAAAGGCCCAATTTGAAGGATTTGGACCTATATACACGGTTTGGTCTCATGAGTGGTAATCCTTAGGGAGTTTATGGTATTTTCCAGGTTATGGTCCAAATAATTAAGGTTTTGAGGTCCCAAAAGTTAAGGTAACGTGGGTTATTATACTGTAGAATTCAGCAAGTACACTTGATAATGATTTGATGACTTAATGGCTTTATTCGTCTTAGGGAGTTACGAAAATTTTACGTCATGTAAATAAGACCCCACTAAACACATGTAGGATAAAAGATTATGAAAATGGGTCTGTTTAACTAATGTAGCCGCCCCATGAACATGAAGTAAAATTTGGAAATTCATAGTTTCCGAAACCATGCATGTTGACATGTTATAAGGAATGCATACGATTATTCACGTCATGACTTGCATTGCATATCACTTCATGTATCATGTATGATCATATGCCACATGAATCAGATTTTATGAATTTTCCCGTATGCAAGCAAGACTTTCCAAGCAACTATGTTTTTCGTTATGCATGAAAGTTTTTATGGTCCTATGTTTTAAAGAAAGCTTCATGACTCCTTTGCCGGCCAAGCATGCGACTAACCCGACTCCAGACCTGGGGTTAATTGGTCTATTGACATGATATGTTCTGGACCCGTTCAGATCCGGGGTTAATTGATCTGATACATGTTCTGAACCCGTTCAGATCTGGGGTTAATTGATCTGATACATGTTCTGGACCCGTTCAGATCTGGGGTTAATTGATCAGATACATGTTCTGGACCCGTCCCAAACCCAGGGTTAATTGGTCTGTTGATATGTTTTGGACCCGCTCAGATCCGGGGTTAATTGATCTGACATTCTGTTTTCTGACATGTAATTTTATAGGACTAAAATGGTGCTTTGACACGACATGACATCATGCATTGCATTTTGCATAACTCATGAGCATGTTGACATGCTGCATGTTACAGTTAATAGTTAATAAGATATTATTGGTATAGCATTACCTAAAATTATGCTTAGGCTATAACGTCAAGCAAATTCAGGATTAAAGACCGGTATGAATTATTATTTGAGGTTCTTGGGTTATTACATTCATGTCATGATTCTTTATTTATTTGATGGTGGTTTATTATATTCTTGCTGGGTGATTTTTATCACTCACACTTTTATTTTTTCCTAGAGCAGTTAATGCTAAGATCGAGTGGATCGAGGATGAGCCGAGGGCACCATATCCGTAGACGAGGAAATCTGAGGAAGGTGAAGCTTAATGACTTTTGTGCGGCCAAGATGTTTGTATTATGAACAATGTTTGAACTCTTTGGATTTCGGTTATGTCACTTTGTGGGACTGCTACTTTTGGGAACTTAGTTTTTTCGTAATGCATGTTTATTGTGAAAAGTTTTAATTCTGCCTAAATTTTACTACCATGTTAAATGTTAACATGAGAGTCCATGGCATAAGCTATGGATTTTCGCATGTTATGCATGACGCTTTGTACTCTCCTTAGTGAGGTACGATGGGTGCACCGTATTCGGACGAGGTCCGGGTGCAGGGCGCTACAATAAACGTACATCGACATCACACCACCATATACACGTCATATTTATGAGTATATAAAGGTATCATATCATACATTACAAGCCATAATGCTATCAAAATTATAACGACATTTTACGAGGCCATAAACCGAAAATTATCGTATCGGGTGACTATCGAACATTCACCGACATGTCACGTACTTACCATATAAAGATGGCCAGCATATATGCACTCAAAATACTCAGAACCTTCGTGCTCCACATTTCAAAATCAGCCCCAAAGTCATATCATATCTACACACATCAACCATCCACAATTTAGCCTTGAATTGTGGAGAATTCAAACTCAAATTTTCTTGATGCACATACCGTTTTTTCTTCTGCCATTGGAGCTGAAAATACATTTTATTTTATGCATATTATTTATGACTTAACATATATTACATGTCTAAGAAGTTTGAGATTAATCGGAGAAAAATCGCGTAATCGACGAAAGTCGAAAGTTAGGTTTTCTACACTTACTATGCTTGGAACGTTTTTGTCTTGATGTATCATGTATCTAGACACTTTTTACACAACCAAGACATATTAGAGTATTCTATAAAAATCAATTAAGTGTTGATTGCAATTTACCATGTGTGTGAAGATAATGCGTCATTATTTGACAAAGTTTACCAAAAGAGAATTCAGCATATAGTGCAGGTGGTATACACGCTTATTACTCCTCATTTGGTACCTATTTGGAACTTGTTTGGAACTTTAATCGATGGAGGATAAGCCACATGCGATTGATGACATTGAAGAAGGCAAGACACAGAAGGAAAGAATTCAAACTAAAATACAT
Source organism: Eustoma russellianum (assembly GCA_036186865.1). Lineage (NCBI taxonomy): Eukaryota > Viridiplantae > Streptophyta > Magnoliopsida > Gentianales > Gentianaceae > Eustoma > Eustoma russellianum. The sequence goes on along the minus strand of AP025047.1, from coordinate 26,123,485 downwards.
GCTGAAAACTTTCAGCACATTTCTTGCTGACCAATTTTTGGCCTTGAATGTCTTCCAATTTTCTTCTAAAATTGTGGCGAAACCACATCTTGATTGATTGTTAATTAACATACTTGATTTTGAGCATGTGTGTCAGATTTTTGTTTGAGTTTCCAGCTAATTTTATGGAGTGCCAAGGTGGATAAACGATGGCCAATCATGAAGTGACAACTAGGCGAAGACATGTCGTTCGTCCAATTATATTTCGCCAATTAAGCAAGGGTGTGTCACCATATTATACAAGGCATCTTGCAAGGGTATTCAATACAGTTTTCAAGGAACAGTTCAGCCCTAGGGGTGGCCAAAACAACTATAAAAAGGGGCAAGATGATTCAAGCAAGGCTAAGCCAAATTTTATATTCTTCCAAGATCAAACAAGACTATTCTCTTATTCTTTTATCTTGCTCTTAGCCTCAAGCCTATCATACATATCTTCCATATACTATATAGGCTTTGCGTATACCACCCATATACATTCATTTCTAATACAAGGTTGATCAAGGTGTGATCAAACCTTCATTTGTTTGGTTGTGATGTTTGTGTTGTTGTTTTGGTTTGTTTGATTGTAAAAGGGTGGAGTTGGTGTTAGAATCCAGTCACCCTTGTTCAAGGTGTTATTTGTGATTACTGAATACCGAGGAAGGTGTCCTCAAAGACTAGAATAGGTTGATTTAACCGAACTAGTGTAAAAATCTTGGTGTCATTTACTTTCAGCCCTTTTACTTTCAGTTTTTAGTTTTCTGCATCCTTTTCATACTGACGCCAAAAATAGCAAACGTTTTCCAAAAATCATAAAATTTTGCACAAATATAGCCACACATTTTATCTTTCATTTGGGACAAGTTTCATCCAATATGGATAAGTATACGTTAGTCAAACGTTCATAGTTCTGAGACTAGTGTTATCTGATTCTCAGATCTGCAAAGGTTGAGAACATCAACATGGTTGAAATACTTACCAAAAGAATTTTGAAAATACTATTTTAACCCATTAAAGTACACATCATAAGGGTCATACCATAAAATGTTCAGGTCATTTAGAGCTGTTGATGAAGAGAAATAAATTTTTCATTTTGAAGCACAGTTTCTGGCAGATTGGCACAATTTGTGCAAAATAAGTTTTTCAAAAGGTTGCACTTAGAGTTTTAATCTGAAATGTTTGTGACAAATTAACAACATTTGAGATCACATTGTCATCAAATTTCATAATTTGTGGAAGCCTAGAACCTGGTGAAATAGTTAATTTAAATCAGGATCTAAAAAAAGAAACTGTTTTTAGAAGTGAGTTATTTGTTCTAAAAAGTTTTAAAAACCAATTTTTTCACACTCACTATTCAACCTGCCCCCCTTCTAGTGGTCCTATACAGCTCCTACAAGTGGTATTAGAGACAGGCACACTCACTATACGAAGATTCAATGATCTTTGTGGGATGGCATCCACTATTTTCAAGACAGAGCAAGAAGGTATGTCGAGTCAAAGGCCTTCTCTTTTCGACGTTGAGTCTTTTATGCAATGGAAACTCGGCATGAAACTTTTCATTATGGATATAGATGTAGACTTATGATCCATCATAGAAGACGGTTCTTTTGTTCCATGTAAGATAACTACTATTGATGGCGTTACACTAGAAGTAGTAAAGCCTAAGAAAGAGTATACTGTAGACAATAAAAAGAGATCAAGTATGAATGCAAAGGCTATGTGACTTCTTCGAAATGGTTTAAGTAAAAGTGAATCAAGTTATGTGTCCAATTGTTCTATTGCCCAAGAAATGTGCAGACATCTTGAAATGAAACATGAAGGTACTAGTCAAGTTAAAGAGTCCAAGATAAACATGCTTATGTCAACTCTTGAATCTTTCAAATTATTACTGAATGAATCTATTGTTGATATGGATTTACGATTGACTAGCATTTACAATTCTCTTGAGTTTCTTGGAAAGGTTTTTTCTTAATAGGAGAAGGTACAAAAAGTATTAAGAAGCCTCCCATTTGAATGTGATCTCAAAGTCACAGCAATCAAAGAAAGTAAGGAAACTAAATCAATAAAAATGAAGGAAACATTCGGATCGCTAAAGGTCTATGAAAACAAACTCACCCTAAGGAAATTAGAATCAAAGTCAAAACAAGCTTAGACCATAGCATTTAAATTAAATGAATACGTCTCTACTTCTTCTAATCACGTAGATGATAATGACACTGAATCGAATATCGAAGACCTAATATTATTAGCGAAAGGATTAAGAAAGTTTATGAGAAAATCATTGAAGAATAAACCTAATTCTATTTCAACTAAAAGAAATAAAAATAAAAATAATGATAAAGATGTAAACTGCTATGAATGTGGCAAACTTTGACACCTATTATATAATTGCCCGAACAAGGACAAACCGATAAACAAAAACTATGACAAGGATTGGACCAAAAATAGAACTGTCTCAAAACCTAAGCAAAGGAATGCAAGAAGGCTCTCAAGGCCTCCACTTAGAGTGACTCATCCGATTCTGAGACTGATGAAACCGAAGAAGAAATGGTACAAGTATGCTTTGCATCTAAAGCATCAAACGAGGTTTGTTCTAACTCCAACTCTTATTCTGAACCCTCTTATGATGATTTACATATTCAATATCTTGAATTGCATAAATTCACAAAGACTCTTGCAAAAGAAAAGAAACGGTTAATTGAAGACAAGAAGTTGTTAGAATCTTCTAACACGAATCTTGTATCTCAATTAAGCGATTCAAAAGAAGAGTCGTCTTGCACAATTAATGAATTAAAATCTGAGATTTCATCATTAACATCCGAAAATAATGATATGGAAGCCAAGATTTCAAATTTGAAGTCTAGAAACGCGAATTTATACCAGACGGTTAAACAGTTCGATACAGGTACTTGCGTGCTAGATCATCTCATTTCATCCCAATAGCATGAAAATGATAAAACCGGATTAGGGTACGTTGCAGATAATAAAGTACAAAATAAATCGACCAACTTTATTCTATATTCATCTAAGAAACGCATGCATTTAAGGAAACTATATAGCCTAAGAAGATGTCTAGTGCACCACCCATCATATCTCATCTCACTCCTTTTTCATCATATACAAAATATAACCATGTACCATATAGATATGAAAAGAAACCGTTGATGCATATGCAACATTCATACAATACCAATGCATCTAGATCTCGCACCATGCACACTAACAAAAATACATATCAAAAACGAAAACCATATTATGCACACCATGATGATTTCGGCCATAGGTCATATAGAAATGCCCCTAACATTTATTACATTGCTTTTTCATCTCTTTTCTCACCTTTTCTAAGACCAAGAAAGGTCATCCAAGTTTGGGTACCAAAAAGTACTCTTGTAAAGGGTTGAACGACTAACCTTTACAGACCCAAAATAAAGGGTACCTAAATTGTTGTTACACATGGTAGGGAACGCATAAATCAAAAGATACATCAATCAAGTGGTTACTTGATAGTGGTTGCTCGAGGCACATGACTGGTGGCCTGATCTTGTTCTCTAACTTGAAGAAGGTTACGAAAGGTGGATTGGTAACCTTTGGAGACAACAACGAAGGAATGATCATCGGAAAAGGAAAAATTAGAATCCCGAGCACTCTTCAAATCTCAAACGTGTTCCTAGTAAGTAATCTATCCTGCAACTTGCTTAGCATTTCACAATTTCTTGATAATGGCTTTGATGTGTGCTTTTCTCATCCATATTGCAATATAGTTAATAAAAACGGAGAAACGATATTCAAAGAAAAAAGAGAAGGAAATATTTTTACACTATCTATGGATGACATGTTAGACGCTAAAGTAAAATGTTTTATGTCAAATGAACCTAATGTGAATTTATGGCATAGACGTTTGAGACATATTGGAATCTAAATTCTTGAGAAACTTCAACGAAAGAATCTAGTACGAGGATTGCCTAAACTTGATTTAGACAACTTTAAGTTGTGTGAATCTTGTATTAGAGGCAAACAAACACGTGAATCACTTAAATGTAAGAATGAGATTAGTACATCTAGAGTCTTAGAATTATTACATATTGATTTGTTTTGTCCTAGTCGTACTAGAAGTCTTAGTGGGTGACACTATGCATGTGTCATCGTTGATGATTTTTCTCGTCATACATGGACTTTATTTCTTTCAAATAAAGTTGATAGTACCGTTGAGATTGCTAAATTAATAAAACAACTTGAAAATGAATATGGATTAAACGTGAAAAAGATTAAGGGTGATAAAGGCGGCGAATTTAAAAATAAGGATATGATTGCATTTGCGAAGAAAAAGGTATTAAGCATGAGTTTTCACCACCTAGAACACAACACTTAAAAAGAGTAGTAGACAGAAAGAATAGGACACTACAAGAAATTGCAAGAACCATGGTATGTGAAAATAAACTTCCTAGATTTTTGTGGGCAAAAGCCGTAAATTGTGCATGCTATATTTTTAACTGCTTATCGACTAGAAAGAAAATAAAGCAAACCCTTTATGAAATTTTGAATGATCACATGTCTAAGATTGATTATTTTCACGTGTTTCGTTGTAAATGCTTTGTAATAAACACAAAAGACAATCTAGATAAATTTGAGTCGAAATCTATTGAATGCATCTCTGTTGGATATTCTGTGAACTCTAAAGTCTATAAATGTTACGATCCTATCACTAGACAGATTTTAGAATATATTCATGTGAAATTTAATGGATTTGGTGAACTTGAAATAAATAAAGAATATTGTGATGATTTTGAACTAAAGCCTGTGTTAGATGATATAGAAAAAAATATCGTACATGATGAACACCACACTCTAGAAATGTATGAAAACTTAGAAAATAATAAAACAAGATGGCATATGGATTACCCACACGACCTCATCATAGGTGAAATATCACAAGGTGTACGACCACGTAGAAGAATACATTAAGATGAAATAAATAAATTCCATGCTATGATATCTGAAATAGAACCCAAGAATGTGATTGATGCTTTGAATGATTCTTGTTGGATTGACGTTATGCATGATGAACTAAATCAATTCATAAGAAACGATGTGTGGGATTTAGTATCCCGACCACAAGATAAAATGATAATAGGCACAAAGTGGTGCTTAGAAAGAAAATGAATGAAGATGGTAAAATCGTTAGAAACAAAGCTATGCTTGTAGCATAAGGCTATAATCAAGTAGCGGGAATAGATTACGAAGAAACATTTGCACCCATAGCACGCTTAGAAGCAATACGATTATTGCTTGCTCTTGCTTGCATAAAGAATTTTAAACTTTATCAAATAGACGTAAAAAGTTTATTCTTGAATGGTTTTATATAAGGAGAAGTCTACATAAAACAACCACCCGGCTTTGAGGATATAAAATATCCTAATCATCTGTATAAGTTAAAGAAAGCACTATATGGTTTGAAACAAGCACCTAGGGCTTGGTACAATCGTTTTGCTACTTTTCTTTTAGAAAATGGATTCAAAAAGAGGAACCATAGATAGTACTCTATTCTTGAAACAAGATAAATCAGATTTGCACATTATTCAAATTTATGTCGATAACATTGTGTTTGGATCTACATGTCATAAGTTAGTAGAAGAATTTGAAACTTGCATGAAATCTGAATTTGAAATGTCTATGGTTGGTGAGTTAAATTATTTTCTTGGCTTTTTAATTAAGCAAACTAGTAAAGGCACACATATTAGTCAAGTTAAATACGTAAATGACAGGATTAAGAAGTTTAACTTTGAAAACTTGAAATCATCTCCCACCCCTATGAGTCTAATCACTAAACTTGATAAAGATGAAAATGGGAAAGACTTTGATAATGGTTTGTATAGGTCTATGATTGGTTCTTTATTTTTTCTTACTGCAAGTAGACCTCTTATCATGTTTAGTGTTTTTATGTGTGCTCGTTTTAAAAGTAAACCTAAAGTGTCAGACTATAATGCTGTAAAAAGGATATTTCAGTACATTAAGCACACTCTCACATTAGAAATTTTGTATGGTAAAAACTGTGAATTTAACATGCATGCCTATACTGATGCGGATTATGGCAGATGTAAAATAGACAGAAAAAGCACAAGTGCTACATGTCAATTTATTGGTAACTCACTAATATCATGGTTTTCGAAAAGGAAGCTAGTGTAGCATTCTCTATCACTGAAGCGGAATACATGGGACTTAGTCTTTGTTGCACACAACTATTATTGCTAAAACAACAAATATAAGACTTTGATATAGTTATAAATCGCATCCGTATACACTGTGATAGTGTGAGTGCTATTAACTTGTCTAAGAACCATGTTTTACATTCTAAGGCAAAACATACATACGTACGATATCACTTTCTTCGTGATCATGTATACAGTGGAGATATTGTTATTGAACATGTTCGTACTGAAGCACAAGTAGCCGAAATATTCACAAAAGCACTTAACCAAACCGCGTATGAAAATTTACGTTCTAAATTAGGCATGATTTCTATTGATATGTTATAAATTGCTCTTTCTTTCCCATGTTACTAATGCTTTTTGACGTGATTTAAAAAATAACGGGGGAGAGAAAAGCATGATTTCATGGGAGGGAGAGAGATAAAGTTGTGTAGGATCTGCAAGGCACCAGTAGAATGGGGGGGGGGGTTGAATAGATGATGCGGAAAGTGTGCTTTTTAAAATTTCTTTAAACTTGAACAACTCAAATTCTGAAAACAGATTCTGTTTTCAGGACTAGTTTTAAAACGTTTTTCAAACTAGGTTAGAGGTCTCCAAAAATTATGAAATTTTGAGAGAACTTAGCCTCAGATGTTATGAGGGTCCCCTAAAAATTTCAAATTAAAATTCAACCTGTAACCCCTTCAAAAACCGTTGGCAATCAAATTGTGCAAATCTGCCAGAAACGGTAGATGGTTTTCAAAAATTAATTCCTATTTGTGTGAACGTTCAAATGCTCTGAACATTTGACCACTAACTCCTTATATACTATATTTAAATGGGTTGAAACAGTTTTGGAAAATTCTTTTGGGAAGTAGGTCAACTACAATCAAAGTCTCAACCTTTGCAAAGTCTGAAAATCAGACTGCACTAGTCTCAGAACGTTTGATGTTTAGTTGACTTATCCTTGTCCAAAAGGGTTGAAACTTGTGCCCAATTAACCCTAGAATGTGTAAATATGTTTCTGGAAATTTTCGTAATTTTTGAAAATTGTTTACTATTTTTACGGATGCAAACAAGAAGGATAAACAATGCAGTAACTGAAACGTAAATGCAGAAAGTAAATGGCACCAAGCATTTTATACTGGTTCGGTTATAAACAACCTACTCCAGTCTTCAAGGAACACCTTCCTTGGTTCACACTAATCACACACACGTAATACACCTTACCGCAGGGTTGATAGAGTTACACCTAACTCCAACCCTTTACAAACCTTGTATGACGAGTACAATTCACACGAACACCACCACCTTGCTAGAATGAAGATTGATCACACCTTGATCAATCTTTTACAAAGATATATGAATGGTGGTTTATCTTAAGCCTATTCAAGATTGAAAGATATGAAAACAATAGGCTTTACAAGAAGAGAAAAAGAAAGAAGATGTAGAAGAAGAAGAGCTAGGCTTTTTGATCTCTTTGAATTGCAATGCTTGTTGTTGTTTTGTTTGCTCTCTTCTTTTCCTTTTTAATGGTGCAGGCCGTCCCCCCTTAGTTGACTTCCCCTCTTGAAAATTATCTTTTAAGTCCTTGAGAGAGTGTAAGACATCATTGTGACAAGGTCTTGCTTACTTGGCATCTTCTTATTGGATGATCATTTAGTCTTCGCTTACTTGGCACCTCCTTATTGGTTCAACATTGTCAACATGATGACATGGAAAAAATTTGAGATATACACTTTAACATGTGCCAAAAATCAAACATAAAATCATTCCATAAATCAAGAGATACATCATAAATTGCAAGACAAAGAAAGTCTTCCAAATCTATGCTTAAAAATTCGGCCATAACATTCTTGCCATGCTGAATTTTCAGCATGTGCATCATGGGGATAAAGTTCAAATCATTATCATTTTTCTTTGAATTTTCATCATAAAAATGAATCAACAACTTATGGTAAGTATTGCTACCAATTAAGAAATGAACTTGGACATGTTTTGGCACTTAAATTCGGCCATCAAGATTGTACACATGCTGAAAAATTTTCAGCATGTGTGATATGTAAAATATCACCATTTATTTATTTAAAATTATATTCAAAACCTTTCCATTTCTTCTTCCAATTAATCACATAATAAAAGATGACAAAATATGTCACATTGAATAGCAAATTTCGGCCAGCCTTGTTTCAACATGCTGAAATTTTCAGCATGTGACATAAGTGAGATATATTTGAATTCTTACCATTTGTAGCTTCTCTCTTCAATTCACCAACATTGTATGATTGATCCTTGACCAATCAATATGCCAACATGGCTCCAAATATGCTCCAAAACAGCTGGTGTAGACGTTGGAATGAGGGTGTAAATGTGCTGAAATTTATTTTTGCTAACTTTGTAAAATAATGCACATTTAATGATACACACATGTAATATTCCAATCAGCCCATAATTTAATTTTCTATAACACTTTAAGATGTATAATATATGTAAAAAGTGTCTAGATACGTGTCACATGATGCACCAAAAATGTTCCATGTGTTGTGTGCGTAGAAAACCGAATTTTCGATATTTATCGATTACCCGATTTTTCTCTAATTTAAATTCCAACTTTTGCACATGCTATATATATTATGTTACACATAATATATATAATATATACTTTAAATCTCAGCACTTGGCTGGTCTAAAGTGGTACCATTAACATGTGACAAAATTAAACTTGGAATCTTCACATTTTGGCCTTAATGTGGAGTAATTTGTATGTGCCAACATGGAAAGTATTTTTGGCTGAATATTACATGTAGTGCACGAAATTTTCATCACTTTTTGAAGTATAGGGACTGGCCATTTATTTATGGCAAGTACGTGACACGTTGGCGAAGTTTCGGTATTCGCCTGATACGACAAATTTCGCTTTAGAACCTTTTATCGTGTCATATTTAATTTGTCATCACCATATCTTATATCATATGATATAAGACCTGAATATACTCATAATTATGAGTTAAGTATAGTGGCGTGACGTTAACGTACGTTCGTAAAATACATAACATGTCGGTAGTATGTTGGAATACATGTGTATGTGCCTTTATAAAAAAAATCTGAAAATATATGTGATATATATGTGTATATGCGTGTGTATTAAAGATGGGGAGGAGGAGAAAACTTTCCTTCCTTAGCCTTGTTGTCTTTGTGCCTTTTCCAAATGTGGCTTCCTTTAATGAACTACTTAGTTTATTAAACTAAGTACTTCACTTAATGAACTAGTTTAGTTCATTAATGGTGGCACCTGAAAATAGTGTAAACACAACAAATGTTTGCCATATGATGTAAGCTTTAACGCTTCATGGCTCGTTAGTACGGCAACATAATATATAAGCTAAATAAGGCAAGTAATAGCAATGTATGATGCATACATGTATGTATATCATGCACGTTTATGCTATGTTCGTTTTTGTGCACATTTAAATCATGTATTTGAAAATCACTCAAACCCCTTTTTCTCTACAATCTCCCCCTTTTGATTATTTTCAAAATAACTTATGCACATGATTTAAATCCTATCGCTCCCCCTTCAATTATGCATAAATTCAAGATCTGAAATTTAAATTTCGGATCTGCTCCCCCTTGATTTATGCAATCAGTATCTCTCTCCCCCTTAAATCATGCTTTCTCGCCCCCTTTTTTTTGGAAAGCAAATCAGAAGATGCCTGTAAAGAAGAAAAAAATTATGCATTTCATATATGTGCGTTCGTAAGGGTTATTTATTCAACCCTTTAAAAATGTCCCTTTTGGTACCCAAATTTGGGTGACCTTTCTAGGTCTTCCAAAAGGTGAGAAAGATGATGAAAATGCAACATAGTATCCATTGGGGGCAAATGCGTTTGGCCTTTGGCCAAGAATCCCATCATGCATATAGTATGGTTTTCGTTTTTGGTTTGCATGCATGGGGAGTGATCTAGATGTATTTTTATGATATGAATGTCGCATATGCATCAGTGGCTTTCTATATGGCATGTGATTTCTCTTTGTATGATAAGAAGCACGATGAGATGAGATAAATGGTGTACTAGTCTTCTTTTTATATTTATACGGCACATAATTATACTTCGTATGAGGTGAAGAAGAGATATGACGAGATGTGGGGAGAGGAGGTTTTTGCTTTATTTTAGGCGCTACGTATGCCTTTGATGTGTCTACTTTCTTAGACAAAACAAACTTGGATGGTTTAGATGATGCTGCGTTTGTCTCGCTGTATCCTAATCCAGTTTTATCACTGTCATGTTTTTGTGATAAAATAATGCGATCTAGCATGTTGGATCCCGTATCAAATTGTTTCACCTTTTTCTCTACATGCGCATTCCTTGATTTCAAGTTTGAAATCTCGGATTTCAATTCAATGTTCTCTGATGACAATGATGAAATTTCAGATTTTAATGAATTTATAATGCATGACGACTCTTCTTTTGAATCGTTTAATTGAGACACAAGATCTTTGTTAGAAGATTCTAACAATTTCTTGTCTTCAATTAATCGCTTCTTTTCTTTTGCAATAGTCTTTGAAAACTTATGCAATTCTAAATATTGACTAAATAAATTATCATATGAACATTCAGAATCGGAATCAGAGTCGGAAGATACCTCATTTGATGATTTAGATGTAAAGCATACTTGTGTCTTGTGTTCTTCCGTATCATCAGTCTCAGAGTCGGATGTGTCACTCCAAGTGGAGGCTTTGAATGCTCTTCTCCTTTGCTTAGGTTCTGAGACGAGTCTATTCTTGTTCCGATCCTTGTCAGGGTATTTGTTTGTTTGCTTTTCTTTATTAGGATAGTCATATGATAGATGTCCAAGTTTGCCGCATTCATAGCACTTTATTTCTTTATTTTTATTTTTATGATCTTTAGATGAGGTGGACTTATGTTTAATTGATTTTCTCAATATTTTTCTTAATCTTTTAGCCATCGTGATTAAGTCCTCATCATCGGAATCCATGTCACTATCATCTACGACGTATTCATTTGATTTAAATGCTATAGCCCTATCATTATTAGAAATAGACTCAGAATGTCTTAAGGCGAGTTTGTTTTCATATACCTTTAGTGATCCAATTAGTTCTTCCATCTTGATTGATTTAGTTTCTTTGCTTTCTTCTATGGCCGTTACTTTAGGGTCCCACTCGGATGGAAGGCTTCGCAAGACCTTTTGTACCTTTTCCTGCATAGTGAAGGCTTTGCCAAGAGACTCAAGAGAATTGTAGATGTTAGTCAAACGAAGATCCATATCTACAATAGACTCATTGGGCAATAATTTAAAAGACTCAAGTGTGGACATGAGCATGTTAATTTTTGACTCTTTTACTTGACTCGTGCCTTCGTGTTTCATTTCTAGTATCCTCCACATTTCTTGTGCACTCGAACAGTTTGACACATAACTAGACTCACTTTTACTTAATCCGTTTAAAAGCAATTGCATAGCCCTAGCATTCATACTAAATTTCTTTTTATCATCACTCGTATATTCTTGTCTAGTTTTAATAACTTCTAAAGTGACTCCGTATACGGTGGATACATTAGATGGGACATAAGGACCATCTTCAATGATTGACCAAAGATCTATATCTATAGCCATAAGAAAAAGCTTCATTCTAAGTTTCCACTGAATAAACGACTAACCGTCAAAAAGTGGAGGCCTTTGGCTCGACATACCTTCTTGCTCGGTTTTGAGATTTGCGGATGCCATCTCACTGAATCGTTGGATTCCTTGAAGTGAGTGTTCCTGCTCTCTGATACCACTTGTAGGATCTGCAAGGCACCACTAGAAGGGGGGGGGGTTGAATAGATGGTGCGGAAAGTGTGCTTTTTAAAATTTCTTTAAACTTGAACAACTCAAGTTCTGAAAACAGATTCTGTTTTCAGGACCAGTTTTAAAACGTTTTTAAAACTAGGTTAGAGGTCTCCAAAAATTATGAAATTTTGAGAGCAATTAGCCTTTGATGTTATGAAGGTCCCCTAAAAATTTCAAATTAAAATTCAACCTGTAACCCCTTCAAAAACCGTTGGTAATCAGATTGTGCAAATCTGCCAGAAACGGTAGATGGTTTTCAAAAATTAATTCCTATTTGTGTGAACGTCCAAATACTCTGAAAATTTGACCACTAACTCCTTATATACTATATTTAAATGGGTTGAAACAGTTTTGGAAAATTCTTTTGGGAAGTAGGTCAACTACAATCAAAGTCTCAACCTTTGCAAGTCTGAAAATCAGACTGCACTAGTCTCAGAACTTTTGATGTTTAATTGACTTATCATTGTCCAAAAGTTGAAACTTGTGCCAAATTAACCCTAGAACGTGTAAGTATGTTTCTGGAAATTTTCGTAATTTTTGAAAATCGATTACTATTTTTACGGATGCGAACAAGAAGGATAAACAGTGCAGTAACTGAAACGTAAATGCAGAAAGTAAATGGCACCAAGAATTTTATACTGGTTTGGTTATAGGCAACCTACTCCAGTCTTCAAGGAACACCTTCCTTGGTTCACACTAATCACACACACGCAGTACACCTTACCGCAGGGTTGATAGAGTTACACCTAACTCCAACCCTTTACAAACCTTGTATGACGAGTACAATTCACACGAACACCACAACCTTGCTAGAATGAAGATTGATCACACCTTGATCAATCTTTGACAAAGATATATGAATGGTGGTTTATCTTAAGCCTATTCAAGATTGAAAGATATGAAAACAATAGGCTTTACAAGAAGAGAAAAAGAAAGAAGATGTAGAAGACGAAGAGCTAGGCTTTTTGATCTCTTTGAATTGCAATGCTTGTTGTTGTTTTGTTTGCTCTCTTCTTTTCCTTTTTAATGCTGCAGGCCGTCCCCCCTTAGTTGACTTCCCCTCTTGAAAATTATCTTTTAAGTCCTTGAGAGAGTGTAAGACATCATTGTGACTAGGCCTTGCTTACTTGGCATCTTCTTATTGGATGATCATTTAGTCTTCGCTTACTTGGCACCTCCTTATTGGTTCAACATTGTCAACATGATGACATGGAAAAAATCTGAGGTATACACTTTAACATGTGCCAAAAATCAATCATAAAATCATTCCATAAATCAAGAGATACATCATAAATTGCAAGACAAAGAAAGTCTTCCAAATCTATGCTTAAAATTTCGGCCATAACATTCTTGCCATGCTGAATTTTCAGCATGTGCATCATGGGGATAAAGTTCAAATCATTACCATTTTTCTTTGAATTTTCATCATAAAAATGAATCAACAACTTATGGTAAGTATTGCTACCAATTAAGAAATGAACTTGGACATGTTTTGGCACTTAAATTCGGCCATCAAGATTGTACACATGCTGAAAAATTTTCAGCATGTGTGATATGTAAAATATCACCATTTATTTATTTAAAATTACATTCAAAACCTTTCCATTTCTTCTTCCAATTAATCACATAATAAAAGATGACAAAATATGTCACATGAATAGCAAATTTCGGCCAGCCTTGTTTCAACATGCTGAAATTTTCAGCATGTGACATAAGTGAGATATATTTGAATTCTTACCATTTGTAGCTTCTCTCTTCAATTCACCAACATTGTATGATTGATCCTTGACCAATCAATATGCCAACATGGCTCCAAATATGCTCCAAAACAGCTGGTGTAGACGTTGGAATGAGGGTGTAAATGTGCTGAAATTTATTTTTGCTAACTTTGTAAAATAATGCACATTTAATGATACACACATGTAGTATTCCAATTAGCCCTTAATTTAATTTTGTAGAACACTTTAGATGTATAATGTATGTAAAAAGTGTCTAGATACGTGTCACATGATGCACCAAAAACGTTCCATGTGTTGTGTGCGTAGAAAACCGAATTTTCGATATTTATCGATTACCCGATTTTTCTTTAATTTAAATTCCAACTTTTGCACATGCTATATATATTATGTTATACACAATATATATAATATATACTTTAAATCTCAGCACTTGGCTGGTCTAAAGTGGTACCATTAACATGTGACAAAATTAATCTTGGAATCTTCACATTTTGGCCTTAATGTGGAGTAATTTGTGTGTGCCAGCATGGAAAGTATTTTTGGCTTAATATTACATGTAGTGCACGAAAGTTTCATCACTTTTTGAAGTATAGGGGCTGGCCATTTATTTATGGCAAGTACGTGACACGTTGGTGAAGTTTCGGTATTCGCCCGATACGACAAATTTCGTTTTAGAACCTTTTATCGTGTCGTATTTAATTTGTCATCACCATATCTTATATCATATGATATAAGACCTGAATATACTCATAATTATGAGTTAAGTATAGTGGTGTGACGTTAACGTACGTTCGTAAAATACATAACGTGTTGGTAGTACGTTGGAATACATGTGTATGTGCCTTTATAAAAAAAATCTGAAAATATATGTGACATATATGTGTATATGCGTGTGTATTAAAGATGGGGAGGAGGAGAAAACTTTCCTTCCTTAGCCTTGCTGCCTTTGTGCCTTTTCCAAATGTGGCTTCCTTTAATGAACTACTTAGTTTATTAAACTAAGTACTTCACTTAGTGAACTAGTTTAGTTCATTAATGGTGGCACCTGAAAATAGTGTAAACACAACAAATGTTTGCCATATGACGTAAGCTTTAACGCTTCATGGCTCGTTAGTACGGCAACATAATATATAAGCTAAATAAGGCTGGTAATAGCAATGTATGATGCATACATGTATGTATATCATGCACGTTTATGCTATGTTCGTTTTTGTGCACATTTAAATCATGTATTTGAAAATCACTCAAACCCCTTTTTCTCTACAAGTTGAGGGGGAGCCAGATATGAAATTCAATGTATGCATAATTATAGTGGGAGCGATCACGTTTAAATTATGAATAGAGGTTATTTTTAAAATCATCAAAAGAGGGAGATTGTGGGGAACCGGGTTTTGAGTGATTTGAAAATGCATGATTTAAATGTTATGTGTTTAAGAAATGCATGAATAAATTGTTATTTGACATGCTCATGTGATAAATATGCTTTACATGCTTATATATATTGTTGTCGTACTAACGTGCCATGAAGCATTAAAGCTTACATCATATGACAAACATTTGTTGTCTTTATACTAGTTTCAGGTGCCATGATAAATGAACTAAACTAGTTCATTTAATGAAGTGCTTTAGGAGATGAACTTACTAGTTCATTAAATAAAGTGCTCAAGGAGATATATTTAGAAAAAACTACTTGGAAACATTTTTGGAATGGAAAGTCTTGTTTCCACACTACTACATGTGGCATATATATTATGCATATATATATATATATATCCATATTTTTAACGACAAACTATATACTAAAATTCTGACGTTCCACCAACACGTTAGACATATCATAAACATACATCGACATCACACCACCATATACATGTCATATTCATGAGTATATGCAAGTCTCATATCATACATTACAAGTCATACTGATATCAAAATTATAACATGTCATGAGGCCATAAACCAAAAATTGTCGTATCTGGTGACTACCGAACCTTCACCGACATGTCACGTACTTACTATATGAAGATGGCCAGCCTATATACACTCAAAATACTCAGAAAATTCAGGCTCCACATGTTAAAATCAGCCCAAAAGTCATACCATGTCTACACACATCAATCACCCACAATTTAGCCTTGAATTGTGGAGAATTCAAACCCAAATTTTCTTTAGGCACATGGTGTTTTTTTCTTCGGCCATTGAAGCTAAAAATAAATTTTATTTTACATATATTATGTATGACATAACATATATTACATGTCTAACAAGTTTAAGATTAATCAGAGAAAAATCTCGTCATCGACGAAAGTCGAAAATTCGATTTTCTACACTTACTATGCTTGGAACGTTTTTGTCTTGATGTAACATGTATCAAGACACTTTTTACACATCCAAGAAATATTAGAGTATTCTAGAAAAATCAATTAAGTGTTGATTGCAATTTACCATGTGTGTGAAGATAATGCATCATTATTTGACAAAGTTTTCCAAAAGAGAATTCAGCACATGGTGCAGGTGGTATACTCGCCTATTACTCCTCATTTGCTACCTAGTTGGAGATTTTTTGGCACTTTAATTGGTAGAGAATAAGCCACATGTGATTGATGACATTGAAGAAGGCAAGACACACAAGGAAAGAATTCAAAATAAAACACATGTTGCACATTCGTTGCTGGCCAGTTTTTGGCCTTGAATGTCTTCCTATTTTCTTCCAAAATTGTGGGCCAATCAGATCTTGATTGATTGGTAATTAACATACCTGATATTGAGCATGTGTTTGATTTTTGGTTGAATTTCCAGCTCATTTTATGGAGTGCCCAGGTGGATAAACGATGGCCAATCATGAAGTGATAACTATGCGAAGACATGTCGTTCGCCCAATCATATTTCGCCAATTAAGCAAGGATGTGTCACCATATTATACAAGGCATCTTGAAAGGGTATTCAAGACAATTTTAAAGGAAGAGTTCATCACTAGGGGCGGCCACAAAAACTATAAAAAGGGGGCAAAATGATTCAAGCAAGGCTAAGCCAAAGTTCATATTCTTCCAAGATCAAGAAAGACTATTCTCTTCCTCCCTTATTCTTTTCTCTTACTCTTAGCCTCAATCATATCATAAATATCTTCCATATACTATATAGGCTTTTTGTATGCCACCAACATACATTCATCTCTTGTACAAGGTTGATCAAGGTGATTAAACCTTCATTTGTTCGGTGGTGGTGTTCGTGTTGTTTTTTTAGTTTGTAAAAGGGTGGATTTGGTGTTAAAGTCCTGTCACCCTTATGTCAAGGCGTTATTTATGATTAGTGAATACCGAAGAAAGTGTCCTCGAACACTAGAGAAGATCGATTTAACTGAACCAATATAAATATCTTGGTGTTATTTACTTTTAACACTTTTCCTTTCAGTTTTCAGTTTTCTGTATCGTTTTCATACTCGCAGAAAAAATAGCACACATTTTTCAAAAAGCACAAAAATTTTCAGAAGCATAGCCACACGTCTTAGCTTTCATTTGGGCTAAGTTAGTCAAATGTTCATAGTTCTACGACTAGTGCAATCTGATTCTGCGATCAGCAAAGGTTGAGAACATCAACGTGGTTGACATACTTAATAAGAGAAATTTGAAAAATTGTTTTATCCCATTCAATTACACATCTTAAGGGTCGTTCCATAAAATTTTTATGTCATTTAGAGTTTTCTGTTAATAGGAATAAATTTTTCATTTCGAAGTATAGTTTTTGGCAGATTGACACAATCTGTGCAAAATGGTCTTTCAATAGGTTGCACTTAAAGTTTTAATCTGAAATTTTTGTGACTTATTAACAACATCATAGAGCACATTGTCACCAAATTTCACCATTTTTGGAGGCCTAAAATCTGATCAACTAGTTAATTCAAATCAGGATCTGAAAACAAAAACAGTTTGTAGAAGTGAATTATTTGGTCTAAATAGTTTTAAAAACCAAATTTTCTGCACTCACTATTCAACCCACCCCCTTCTAGTGATGCTATACAGGTCCTACATCATGGATCCAATTAGCCATGACATGATTATAGAATTTTCTGCATTCCAGATTTTGAAACGAGCATCACTTTCATCTGGAACTTCATTGTCCATCTTAAGGTAATCTGCCTTACCCTTGCCAGTAATAAACATCCTGATTGCTCTAGACCAAGCCAAACAATTGTTCCCATGGAGCTTATAATTGGTTATAAGTGTTGTGACTTGAGCTAGCACCTGTTAAGTTAGTAGGACCAACATCAGGTGAGATAGAGCCTCGCTTCCAACAGATTCCTTTTTTTAAATTTTAGGAAAGAACCGAGATCGCATCAAGTGATTATGAAGATGAAGATGAACAGTAGAACCATTTGAATTGAAAATGTACATGACCTACGCTCTGATACCATATACAGAAAAACACACTCAAATTACACTTGATAAGCACATAAGAGGAAGAAGAAAGTCAATAGTTGTATTCATTAACGGCCATTGAAGACATATATACACATATGGAACCAACGGCTAGTATGGGTGGCAATGACACCTCAATGGCTACTTTGCCAGATAAAACCAATGGTTTAAACTTAGCTACATCATCAAGTTGACGATATTGTATAGTCCTATAATCAAACAACATGTATATACACTAAACTGATAAAATTAAACAGAAATACATAAAGAATTGTAGATAGCAATGGGTGTTCGAGGCATTGATGGAAGTGCTCGACAGATGCATCAATGAGTAAGTCAAAAGCTTGGCACGCCAGTGTGAGTCCTGTGGCATGGTATGGCAGAGACAGTCTGTGGCTTGACATGGTCTATGTCCTCTTTATATGTAGTCTGTATTCCAACAGGAACATCAAACTTCAAAGGCACACAAGGTGTGAGATTCTGCACGTGTACCACTGTATTCAATGCTTCACCCTAAAAGTACTTCGGCAACCTTGATTGCGATATGAAACATCTCACCCTTTCAACTAAGGTTCTCTTCATTCTTTCGGCCATCTAATTCAATTACAGTGTCTTCGAAGGAGGCCTTCGGTGGCGTATACCTTGGCTCCGTTAATATTCTTTGAAAGGACAAATATAATCTCCCTCATTATCCTTTCGGATACACTTGGCTTCTTTCATGTTTCTCTTTCAACCGATGCTTGAATGGACTTCAATGTGTCAAGCACCTGGTCCTTTGACTTCAAGTTATAGGCCCAAATCTTTTGAGAATAATCATCAATAAATGTCACAAAATAATAAGCACCGCCAAGTGACTGGGTCTTCATCAGTCCAGACACATCGGAATGCACCAAGTCCAAAACCTTTTGCTTTCGTTTTGGTTTGGAGGACTTGAAGGACGCACACTTTTCTTTCCAGCCAAACAATGTTTACATTGCTTCCATCTTGCATTGAAAACACCGGATAACACATTTTTCTAGGCCAGATGCTCAATCCCTTTTCATTTATATGACACAAACGTTGGTGCCATAATTCCGAGGATCTATCATCCTCACAAGTATTCATGTAATACTTAGAAATCTCAAATTTGACAACGTACAAATTTGAACATTTCTTTCCTCTTGCAAGCCCTTCGTTAGTTTCCATTCTTTACCCAAAAATGAACTACAATATCCTTCATCATTTAGTCTTCCAATGAATAAGAGATTGAACAGAAGATCGAGAATATGCTTCAATGATTCAAAAGTGATTGGTGACATTGAAGAAGGCCAAGACAATCAAGGAAAGGTTTCAAATTCAAAACACATGCTGAAGTTTTAGGCACATGCTATGTTGGCCAATTTTTGGACATGGAGAATCTTCAAATTTCTTCCAAAAATGAGGGGCAATCACATTATGATTGATTGGCAATTCACACATTTGGTTTTTGACATGTGTTTCAGATTTTTATGATATATTTCCATGTCATATTATTAGTGTCAAGGTGGAAAATGAAAGCTCTATCATGGAGTGACAACTAGACGAAGACACATCGTTTGTCCAATCACATTTCGCCAAGTAAGCAAGTGTGTGTGACAAAGCTATACAAGGCATCTTCCAATGGTATTCAAGACAATTTTCAACGAAGGTCTCGGCTAAGGGGCCATCCCTCACACTTATAAAAGGGGACAAGATATTCAAGACAATGCAAGCCTCATTTTCACATTTATGCAAGTGCAAGCAAGACTTCTCTTCTTCTCCTAATCTCTTCTCTTGCTCATAGCTTCAAGCCTAGCATACTTACATTCTAAAATTATGTATAGGCTTTGATGTTACCACACATATACATCCTATTCTAGTATAAGGTTGACAAGGTGTGATCATACTTTCATTTGTGCAATGGTGGTATTTGTGTTGGTTGTTTTTGCTTGCTTGTTGTAAGAAGGGTGGATATTAAAGAAGTTGATGTATAACTCTGGCCAACATTGTTTAAAGGTGTTTTTGTGTTTAGTGAATACCGATGAAGGTGTCCTCAAAGACTAGAAAAGGCCGATTTGTCTGAACCAGTATAAAAATCTTGGTGTTATTACTTTTCAGCACTTTTACTTTATGTTCATGTTTTCTGCCTCGTTTTCATAGCAATGGTAAAAATAGCAAACGTTTTTCTAAAATTATCAAACTTTGCAAAAACATAGCCAAAGGTCTTAGGTTTCATTTCGGACATGTTTCATCTAATTTTGATAAGTATAAGTCATCTAAACGTTCATAGTTCTGAGACTAGTGCAATCTGATTTTCAGATCTCCAAAGGATGAGAACATCAATGTGGTAGATATGCTTATCAAAGCAATTTTGAAAACTTGTTTCAACCCTTTTAAGTATACATCCCAAGGGTCATTCCATAAAATTTTCAGATCATATAGAGTTGTCATTAAATAGGAATAAATTTTTCATTTTAAGGAACAATTTCTGGCTGATTGACAGAGTCTGAGTAAAAAGGGTTTTTCAAGACCTTAAACTTTGAATTCTAATCTGAAATTTTTATGATACGCTCATAAGATCTAAGAGTACATTCTCACTGAATTTTACAAGTTTTGGAGGCCTATAACCTAATATTCTAGTTAATCAAAAATAGGATCTGAAAACAGAATCAGTTTTCAGAATTGAGTAATTGGTAACAAAAATTTTAAAACCCAATTTTTCCACACTCACTACTCAACCTCCCCCTTTTCTAGTGGTGCTATGCAGGTCCTACAAAATGAACTAAACTAGTTCATTAAATGAAGTGCTTAAGGAGATATTTGAAATGCCAATTCTTCAACAAATTTCAACATTGAAAGATCTTCCGTACATCACACTTATACATACACGGAATATACATACATACATACATACATACATACATACATACATCTACATACATATATATATATACATATGTATATATATCAATGTATTATTTTGTCAAAAAGCTCTCTGTCGTTACGTTCAACAGGCGAACAAGGTGACGATCCATGCCGAACGCGTGATCGGCAGCCTAGGGCCACCGCCAAATTCCAATAACCCTCCTCTCCAATCTACTATGCCTGTCGGGGAACTACTATCCATGGACAATGCTGTGACGAGCCGGCCGTTGCAGCCTTCAGGGCCAACATCGGTGTCGGGTAAAACCTATGCTTCACTATTTTCATCATCCTAATCGACGATTACCCCAAAACCGATTCAGCGATTCGAAGGCAGCCCCATGATTGAATTCATAGACGATAAAATCTCCTCCCTGGCGGCTCCATATCACAACACACTGGTGGGCTTGTTTTGGTATGGCCGACCCTCCATGGCCAACGTACGTTCCAGCGTAGACCGGATCGGTTTCTCTGGTGCTGTTTGTGTTGGACTTCTAGATTCTATGCATGTACTGCTACACTTTGCAAATGAAGCGGATTACATTCGTTTCATTGATTGACAAAGCTGGACAATTGCAGGGAAATACATGAGAATGACGAAGTGGACGCCTGATTACGATACGAAAGTTGATGTTCCGATCGTTCCTATTTGGGTTTCATTGCCTGGATTACCAGTTCATTTTCATCAGAAGGATGCTTTATTTCAGATTTATCATATGCTAGGTGCGTCGATGAAGTTAGACGCGGCTACTGCTGAGGTCTTAAGACCCTCCGTAGCGAGATTATGTATCGAGGTGGATATTTTCCAAGATTTACCCTCGTGAGTCTATATTCAGGTATCTAATCATACCATTTCAGAGCCAATCATTTATGAAGATATGTCGTCGTATTGCACTTCTTGCTGTAGGTTGGGACATAAGTCGGCTGAATGTGGGTAATCTATCCAACAAGAGCCACCGGTTACTGCTGATACTGTTGGGGGACTGAAACTCAAATCAAAAGATACGTTGCAAAGATAGACCCCTAAAAAGCCACAAGCACAAGTTCCGAAAATGGAAAATAATGCGAATGCAGGTCCTTCCGTGACGGTGGCCATATCTTCGGCTATGCACACTCCTAATATGCTTTGTACTATTCCTATTTCGTTTTCACGGGATGTGTCTCGTTTAAATGGCATTCTTGACAAGTTTTTGAGTGAGTTGCCTATTAATTATGAAGCTGTTACTATCTTGGACAGTGAGCTTAAGGTTGATTGCTGTCGTAATGAGTTAGTCGTGGAACCTACGGATGATGGAATTTCAAATTGCATTAATTATATTGTACAGGTTGTGGTTGTTGATGATGCTTCACAGGAGAAACTCCTGCTAACACCGACCACTTCAAGTGAGGAGGCCACATTTCGAGTTCCTCCCAAATTATTATGTCGGCAGAATAGGTTAGTAACACCATTATCACCGCCTATTACATGCTCCCAGGCTGCACTCTCAAACTCCTTTGATGTATTGTCGTCTCAATGAAGATCGTGATTTGGAATGTGAGGGGGATTCGCTCCTCAGCTGATCATATATTATCTCTAGTTCATCGTTATCATTTACATCTTTTGGTAATCATTGAGCCTAAGGCAAGACCCACATCTTTACTCACATACCAACTAAAATTTGGCTTTTCTCCATCAGTATCTACCTGGAATGACCATATATGGATTTTTTTGGAAATCTTCGGTACTGCAGTAAGAAGGAGAACGATTTGGTGTCCAAAATCATTCTTTGCGTTTCACTTGGTTGGATTTGGGAGATTCTTTTTGGGGAACTTTTGTTTATGGACTTCACTCGGTGTCTTCCTGCCGCCTGCTATGGGCGCACCTTGTTTCTATGCATGCATCTATAACGATTCCTTGGCTTATTGAAGGTGGCTTTAATACTTTATTGTCTTTAGATGAGCGCAGGGGCGGTCATCACCGTCGTTATGAACTCTGCAGGAATTTAATGATTGTGTTGTAGCCTGCTCTCTACAATAGATAAGTTTTCAATGGTCTCTATATACTTGGTGTGATGGTCATGGCCTGGGAAGAGTGTGGCGTCGCCTGGATCGTTTCTTGTGTACACCAGTATTCTTTGATTTATTCTCTTCAGTGCGTTATCAGCATTTTAGTCGCACTACTTCAGATCATTCACCTCTTTATTTGGAGTGTTCAGATGATACATCTTCTACGTTGGCATCTTTTCGGTATTTGGATGTCAGGGCCACACATTCTGACTTTGACAGTTTTGTCACCCATCATTGGAAATCCTTTCTTACAGTGGGTGGTATGAGGGGCTTTTATTCGAAGCTACATCAACTAAAAGATCAATTACGAGAATGGAATAAAGATGTGTTCGGATGTGGTTGCAAAGGCAAAGACGGAAGCCTTGCTGTGCAAAGACGTTTGATTTGGCTACATCTGAGATCACGCGCACCGAGTATCATAGGAGTATGGAATTTTTATGACTAGCACAATCAAGTGCATTATTGTTGTGGAAACAAAAGGCCAATGTAAAATGGTTGTAAGAAGGTGATGCTAACACCCGATTTTTTCACCAAACAGTGAAGGACAGGAGGAGAAAGAAGGCAATCCAGCGTATCTTTAGGGAGGATGAAGTGGAGTGTTGTACTGCGCAATATATTGGGACAGAGGCGATACGATATTTTTAAACTTTATTTTCTGCTGCTCCGACGTCTTCTCATGATTCAATTTTGCAATATGTTCCCAAAAAATCTCTGCAGAGGAGAACAAAGTATTGTTATCCTTGCCTGAGTTGCAGGAAGTCAAGTAAGCTATATGGGATCTTAGTCCTACAAGTGCAGCTGGCTCGGATGGTTTTCCTAGCTCACTCTATCACCATTTTTGGCCAGTAATGCACATGGATGTTCATAAGGCAGTCCAGGAGTTCTTTCTTGGTGTTCCACCACCAGGTCAAGTTACTGCATCTCTCATTATGATCATTCCAAAAGTTATGAACCCTCAGACATTCTCTGAGTACAAGCCTATACGTTTGACTAATGTTTTGGCCAAGGTAATCACCAGGATCATAGCTACGCAGCTATCGTTGTCTCTCCCACATTTAATCTCTCCTGAACAGGCGGCCTTTATGAAAGGACACGATATTACTGAGCAGATATTACTAGCAAAGAAATGGTACATGTATTGAATCGTCGGGTCCATGGTGGCCATGTCATTGTCAAGTTGGATATGGCTAAGTCTTTTGACAGAGTTAGCTGGTCTTATCTTTGTCAAATTTTATTGACCATGGGTTTTGATGCGCGCTTTGTTTGGATTCTATGAACTAACTTTTCGGCAACGCAGTGCTCGATTCTAAT
Source organism: Eustoma russellianum (assembly GCA_036186865.1). Classification (NCBI taxonomy): domain Eukaryota; kingdom Viridiplantae; phylum Streptophyta; class Magnoliopsida; order Gentianales; family Gentianaceae; genus Eustoma; species Eustoma russellianum. Next base: position 26,098,999 of record AP025047.1, on the reverse strand, counting down.
TAATGGTAAGCCAGTGGGCTATTTTTTAGTGACACAGGGGGTTAAGCAAGGGGACCCACTATCTCCGCCTTTATTCATTCTTGCCTCAAAAGGATTTTTGAGGGGTCTCAAGTCACAGATGCTATTAGGGACAATACAGGGCTTTAGTGGAATTCGGGTGCCACAAGTATCACATCTGAGGTTTGGAGATGACCTTGTTGTTATCTTAAATGGTTCTGTTACCAATTTGTAGAGGTTTTGTCATTTCTTATATATGTATCAACAAGCATCGGGGTAGTTGGTGAACTTTCATAAAAGCCAAGTGGTGGTTAGCCCAGGAGTATCGGGAGTGCGAGCGTCACAGATATTGGGCATGCGTTTGACGCAGTTGCCACTTAAGTACATGGGTTCTTTTCTATACAAAGGTATTAATCGCGTGGCTTAATGTACCTCTTTGCTTACACACTTTGATGCTAAGTTGAATTCTTGGTCATCTAAACAGCTCTGCTTTGTGCGTCGAATAGTTTTAATTTGGCATGTCCTTATCTCTACGCCACTGCATATAATTTGCGAGTTCTCGACTACCAAAGAGTGTTTTGCTAGAGCTGAATCGAAAAATGGCTCAATTTCTCTGGAATGGTCGCCATCATTGGCGTTCTTGGGATCAAATATGTCATCCCATAGAGTTGGGGGATTGGGGGATTTGCAGTCTTGACATGGTTCAACATGCTTATGACAGTAACATATGGTGGTGCTTCATCAGTCCCAGATGCTATGGGTGATATATAGCCGTGCCAAATACAGCCACAGGGGAGTGCTGTCTGCCAACATCTATGATTCTCCTATTTGGAAGAGGATTTGTAGAGTTCACTCGTATATGCAGTCACGGGTACAAAATTCACCGAAAGATCTTCTTTGGCTAGTGGACTCATCCGGACAATTTTCATTGAGTTCAGCTTATAGCCTGCTTTTCTCTCACAT
>AP025047.1:26043793-26098029 GCA_036186865.1 Eustoma russellianum | reverse complement strand
CTAAGTTTATTTGGTGGTCTGGTCTTCCACCTTGGGTGCAGGTTTTCCTTTAGAGATTGTGGAAACGGGCTTTGCCTTTAGTTGATAATCTCTGTTTTTGGAAGAATATATTTCCATCTCAGTGTGTGTTTTGCCGGACACATTCTCATAAGCGGGACCATCTATTTTTACAATGTCCTACGATTTAGCCTTTATGGCAGGATATTTCTATCATGTTATCCGGTCCCTAACCCAGACAGACAGCCATTTGTGGGTATTTAATTCGTTGGTGGAGGACATTATTCCCGAACACTATGGCTTGTCAATTGAGAGCAGTGGCACCATCGTTAACAGTGTGGGTTATTTGAAAAGAATATGCATCCATTAGATTTGGAGAAGACAACTTTTCATACCACAGATTATTTGAGAGAGTGCAAGATCACATATACGTTTGGTGTGCATCGACGAGAGGTTGGAAATTTTTGCTATCACTACCACACTTGGTATCACGGGGATTTTCTCCGCCTTTACGCCCGCGTCGACATAGGGGGGTCCGATGGGAGTTGCCACCATTGGGAGAGTTAAAGCTGAATGTAGATGCTATGGTTGGCCAAACATGGGCTGCAGCAGGAGCAATCTTGCGAAACGACTTAGGAGAATTTGTCTTCGCAATTTGATTTCACTTGCCGCACACTATGCCATCCCGGGCCAAGCTCAAGGCACTACTCTATAGCCTTATATTTTTTGCGAGGGACTATGATAGGCTGATTGTTGAGATGGCTTACAGCATCACTTTATGCTAGGGATCTGTATAGTTTCCACTTTACATACATTGTCTTTGTTCTGCATTCCTACTTTACATACATGGTGTATTTCTTGCAGGTTCACATGCACATATTTATGCATTTCATTTACTTCATAGTAGGAGAGTCTCCTGCATTTAATGTAACCACGGTATTCCTCCGCCATAAGTGAGGGCATATTATTAATAAAATCGATGGACCGTACTGCCCGTCTTTCATCAAAATATATATATATATATATTTCTTTTCTCAAGATGTCGAGCTATATTCTTCTATTCTTGCATTTCATCGACACGTCATCAACTTATGTCAATGTCAAGCAATGACATACACATAATCATTTGAGTATATGCATATCCAAGATATTCCATGTCATATATTCCATGTCATCAATCCTCCAAAAATATATCGACACGTCAGAGGTCCGTAAACCGAAAATCACCACATCAAATGACTATCAAACCGTCACCGGCACGTCATATACTTACCAAACAAAGATGGCCTGCAAATATAAACTCCAAGCACCTCAACATTTCGTGCACTACCTGGAAAATTCAATACCAAAGGCAAACCATAATCACATATATCAATTATCCATTAATTTCTTTGCTTTCTTGAAAATTCAAATTTCAAAATTGATACACCCCATGGCCAAAATTTCTACATCATTTGGAGCTGATATTATACATTTTCTTTATGTATACTATATGGTGCATATCTCATTTTACATGTCTAAAGAGTTTGTGATCATTTGGAGAAAATTCATGCAATCTGCAGAATTTGGAAATTCAAATTTCTACACCACATTACAAGGGACGTTTTTCTTACATGTGTGACATGTATCTAGACATGTTTTACACACTGAAGACCTGTCTTGGAGTATTTTAGAAGACAAAGTTCAATGGTGATTGAAATTTACCATGTTTATGAAGATACTACATGTAGCGCCCCGCCCGGGACAAGGGTCTCGGCACTGTGCACCCGCCCTGCTACAAGAAGTACAACTCGTCGATAAAATAAATATGTGCATCTTCATAAACATGCATCGAATAGCGGAAGCATCATAAAATAAACAGAACAAAACACCGACATAAGTACAAAATTACTACATCCAATAAAGTATCAGTGGTACATCATCAGTACATCCGTCAAAGATACATCGCTGAAATGTCAACAAACAAAAGGTGTTACATGATTATACTAAGCCGCCTTCGGAACCTACTCTCTGGGCTTGTCTTCTTCAAACTCCTGCTCTTGGTCCTGCATGTCTGTATGGTAAAAATAAAGGATGAGTGATAATGATTCGCTCAACAAGTATTTTCGCCTAGATTCGTCAAGTGGATCATGCATGGGGATCGGGGTAGTGGGGAGAATACAGTAAAAACACAGAACAGATATTGTATACATGACACATAAGAAAGTAACTTTCAATTATAATTGAAGTAATCAGTACAAAAACTCAAGCAGCTAAATTCATCTGTCAGTTTTACGTTGACATTAAATAGCTTTCAGATAGCCTATGTCACTTTCCAATCATAATATTTTAGTTTCAGTATCACATGCTTACCATAACTTACTTGATTATCACACTAGAAAAGTAAAGAAAATGATCATAACTTGTGGGACATGTACGTGATGCATGCATGGTAAAACTTTCTGAAACATATCATTTTCGTACTTTTATAAACATGACAGAACATGAGTTGGCTATAGCACTTTTTGTATCATAAGAACGGTACTCATGACATGCCGAATGATTCCCCGAGTAGCCTTCAGTACCGTCTATGAGTCCCAATGGTCCAACCACGGTGTTACATCATACGTAACTAGAGCTAACGGTGATATGTTATAACCAAGATCTCGAGTCCTGGACGCGGCGTTACACTTGGCCATAACCTATTTTGCCACTTACATCTTCCCCCAAGGCCAGACGTCAAACAACTCTCTATACAGAATGTCATAGACGTAACAGAAAGGTAGAGATCTCTTGTCCCGAACAAGGTGTTACACTCAGCCAACAAAAACATACATAAGTCGTATGGAATCATTCGTCTCGCGGTACATTTCTTTATTCGTAAAATTCTTCTTAAAACATCTTTCGCAATAATCGTAAGTAAAACTTGTTTGCTTTGAAAATCATGCTCACATATGCATAAACCAATGCTCAGTTTAGATCTCTAATCAAATTGGCCCCTAAGTCCATTATTCTTATCAAGTTCCATGTGAAATTACCATTCTGTCCTTACCTAATGGGCCTTCGGTTTAATTGATAAAAACAGCCCCTTTTTGGTGTTTTTAAATTAATTTTATTCCTTTAAGATATTTAATACCTTATATAATTATAAAATACCTCAAACAGCCCTATTTTCAATCCCCTTGAATTGTGAAATTACACATTTGTCCTTAAAGGTGTATTTCGGCCAAATGGTCCAAAACAACCCTACTTTAGTGGTTCATCTTTTTCCAATCTATTTATTTATTCATACCTTGATTTACCACATACAACATGTACTTTTATACTTATATTTACAAATATATTCTCAACTAAATGCAGATCGTCACATAGGTACCAAAGAGGCCTCATGGCCGAGAGTCACCATACACACCCACAGAATGTATACCTGAAAAAGGTACAGGCCTTTCGAGCATTAAGAAAAGGAAACGAAGGATTTTTAGTATATGCTCTGGAGGCAGGGAGAGAGACAACATCCCTAGAGAGCATCCCTATAGTTCGAGAGTTCCTGGAAGTATTTCTGGAAGATTTGCCAGGCTTGCCACCAGATCGAAAAATCGACCTTGAGATTAATGTAATGCCTGGAACAGAACCCATCTCGGAAGCTCCGTACAGAATGGCTCCCGCGGGATTAAAAGAGCTAAAACCACAATTACAAGAATTAATCAATAAAAAGTTTGTCAGGCCTAGCGTATCACCATAGGGAGCACCAGTGCTATTTGTAAAGAAGAAAGATGGCAGCATGCGGCTATGCCTCGACTACATGGAGTTAATCAAAGTCACTCTTAAGAATAAGTACCCCATGGCTTGGATTGTTGACTTATTTGACCAGTTGAGAGAAGCCACTATATTCAGTAAAATCGATCTCCGTTCTGGTTATCATCAGCAGAAAATTAAAGTCGAGGAAATTTCAAAAGCCACTTTTCGGACCAGATATCGGCATTACAAATTTTTGGTAATTTCATTTGGACTGACTAATGCTCCAACTGCATTCGTGGACCTCATGGACACTGTATTTCACAAACAACTGGACAAGCTTGTTGTGGTTTTTATCGATGACATCCTGGTATACTTGCCAGATGAGAATACTCATGCCGAGCACTTGCGTGTCGTACTAAGCATCTTAAAAGAGAAACAGTTGTACGCCAAGTTCAGCAAGTGCGAGTTTTGGTTACGGAGTGTTACCTTCTTAGGACATGTCGTGTCGGAAGGTGCCATATAGTGGACCCCAAGAAGACCAAGGCAATTACAGATTGGCCGCGACTGACAAATGCTACTGAAGTTCGAAGTTTTTTGTGCTTAGCCGGCTATTATCAAAAGTTCGTCGAAGGATTCTCAAGAATAAAGGTACCACTAACCAGACTAACACAAAAGAAAACCAAGTTGAGTGGACAGCGGACTGCGAAACAAGTTTTACCGAACTCAAGCAAAGATTAACCTCAGCTTCAATCCTAGCTCAACCAGTTGCCGGAGAAAGTTCATTATCTACAGCGAAGCTTCTCGAAATGGATTAGGTTGCGTTTTGATGTAGAAGGACTGAGTCATTGCGTATGTATCCAGACAGCCTAAACCATATGAACAGAATTACCCGGTGCACGATCTGGAATTGGCCTCTGTAGTGTTTGCACTAAAATTTGGAGGCATTATCTGTATGGGAAACTATTTGAGGTGTACATCGATCATGAGAGTTTGAAATACTTGTTCACTCAGAAGGAGTTAAATATGAGACAACACAGATGGCTTGAACTGATTAAGGATTATGCATTGTGTTCCAGTAAGTTTAGTGTATGACCGAGATCCGCGTTTCACCTCCAGATTCTAGACCGCATTCGAGCGCGCTATGGCTACTAAGATTCAGATGAGTACTGCATTCCACCCATAGACTGATGGACAGACCAAAAGAACAATACAGACATTGAAGGACATGATATGTTCCTATACGTTGGATTTTGGTGGCGACTGGGACAAATCTGTGAAGTTGATAGAATTTGCGTGTAATGATAGTTACCACAGCTCGATCGGAATGGCACCTTTCAAAACGTTGTATGGGCGGAAGTGTTGATCACCCCTGTATTGGGATAAATTCGGTGAAAGAGCGATTATTGGGCCCAGACTAGTGGAACAAACCAAGGACAAAGTCCGACTGATACGCAAAAGACTAAAGGTAGCATAGGATCGTAGCAAGAGCTGGCCAGACTCGAAACGTCGACCTATTGAGTTTGAGGTTGGCGAAAAAGTTTATTTGAAGATCTCAAAAATAAAAGGGGTTAAACATTTCGGTATAAAAGGAAAGCTGAGCCCTCGTTTCATCGGGCCATACGAAGTCTTGGAAAAGATCAGTCTAGTAGCATATCAGCTAGCCCTGCCACCCTCGCTGTCACATATACATGATATGTTCTATGTATCATAGTTAAGGAGATACGTACATGACCCGAGTCATGCATCGAAACATCAATAGATGTAAATTCAGGATGACGTTTCTTATACAGAAGAACCAGTGTGTATTTTGGATCGGAAAGAACAAGTGTTGCGAAGCAAGTCGATTCTATTTGTTAAGGTTCAGTGAAGCAATCACACAGAACAGGAAGCGACTTGGGAACCTGAATGGCAGATGAGAGAACGATATCCTCAGCTCTTCAATGGAGATACGTAAGATTCGAGGGCAGAACTTTTTATAAGGGGGAGGAAATGTCACATCCCAACCCCCGTTACGTGCTTAGAATGAATACCGTCGTAATGCAGTAGACTAGTATAAACATGTGTATGCATTACCTTAGGTTAATGTTAGAACTACTAAATTAATCTAAGGAATGTAGGCTAATCAATCTTGTAAATAAAAGATCTAGTACAAGTTTTACTTAACAATTAAATAAAAGAAAAAAGAAATTACACATAAAGGAAATAAAGCAAGGTTAATAGTAATTACTTACCAACCACTTGAAACCCACCCCAACCGGTTACCCCCTTGCTATTTTTCAATTTTCCTATTTTTCTTTCTTCCTAATATTCCCATCATTTCAAGGCTTACAAGTCGTAAGACAACCAACCTATCCTATCGCATGCAAATTATTTCCCCCTTTAACCAGCCACCCTGTCTTTATTTTCCCCAATTCTCTTCAATTTCTTCCTTTTATAATTCACCCCTCATCGTCAGCTTCTTTTACACAAGAAAGACCCTCACCTACTAACAATTCATGCAACCAAAAACTCCCCTCCACTAACTTCACAATTCAAGAAAACCTATCATTACTTGGCCACTACTATTTTCGGCCAAGCAAGGAAATCCTCCAATAAAACACTTAGCTCCTTACAACTACATTTCATTTCATTTCCTCCTCACTCTCTCACATTCACTTCTCTCCAATCCTACTCTCTTTCACTAGCAAGGCATCTTCCATCTCCTAAACTCTCCTTCACCCGAGAGTTACTAGCAAGAGGGAAGAAGAGATTTCTTTCAACTTGAAGACAAGACTAAGCTTCCACACCTAAAAACCATCAAGGTAAGTGTACTACCCTTCCTCATAAACATCTCCTTCCTTATACTCCTCCAAAGGATTCTCACTCTTCCTCTCTTAGGCCTCCAACCATGAGCTATAAGAAGGAGGAAGAAGGAACTCTCTAGCCCACCAAGTAAAGATCTTCAGGGTAATCCAATGGTAAGATTTCTTAAGAATTTATCTTAACTCGTTTTTGGCTCTCACACCTCCAAGAACTAACTCACTTTGCTTCCATTTTGGCCCTTAGGGCTGTGAGTCCCCAAGGTGAAGGAAAGAGGCAATCTTATCATTCTGAGGTGTAAAAAAATAAAGTACCAAGGAAAGCATTCTTTTTAGCTTCTTCAAGAATATTAAAAATGAAGTTTTTGTGTTCACAAAAAAGGCAATGGATCATACATGCATACATTAAAATGAAGCTCTTATTGCTAAGATATGGAAAATGTACTTGCATGTAACAACCAATGTATGCTTGTGTTATTCTTGCATATCTTTATGAATGTCATTAGGATGATATTTATTTATGGCATGCCTGTCAATATTGCAGTATGAACAGCCCCTTTAAGGGCGTGAATGGCAATGGAAAGGGAAAAAATTCATACATTCCTCATTTTTATGTAAAGTATAGGTAGATGAGTACAACTTCGTGAATAGTGTACCACATAACTCATCAAATCATCATCTTCATACATGCATGTTGAAATACATAATCTCCTTTATTTCCATATGTAAAATAAGGGATCTACATGGTTATGGTCATAATATAGTATGTGCATTACAAACCATATTATAATGCATGTCACAAAGGATGCTATTTTTGATGATCAACATCATATAACCTCCATTCTCCTTTTAAGATGGGATGGTTTGAGCCTCCATCATAGGTTAAGATTTTGTCACCATCATCATTATGTGTATCTTGATAATATAGCCTAAGGAGGTGTGATTCCATGGATGTTATACTCCCATGTGCTTGCACGTTGCTTTTATCATGATCATCACCATAATCATTGTCCTTGAGATCATTAATATATATATATACGATGGGATGATTGAATAAATTTGAGCATGTTAAAATCATAAATCTTGATGTTCATCATGAATCATTATAAAAGTAATCATGGTAAGTAGGACATAAAAATAGATGTCACCATCTTACTACCAAGCATGCATTCTACATGTTGAAATGTCTATGTTGAAACATTACCCCCAACGTTCGGCCAAGAGGCCTAAATAATGCCATATTGATGTACAATTTATTATTGGAATGTACTTATGTGATTATGTATATTTAGAATGCATGAATAAAGAAGAAAATTACCATGGATGTGACCATTACACAAAGAAGGAATTCCAAACATGGGTGTAGCACAAGTTTCGGCCCTAAGGCCATAATTGACACTTGCATGGTATTTTACACTCATGAGAAGGTACCTATATGTATAAATGTAATTTAGAAATAACGTATGAGAACTTATCCACTTGAATATTATATAAAAGTTTGGAAACCAAGGATGGGTATGAATGGTAACTTTCGGCCATAGACGAACTTGAGGCCGTAAGATGGATTAATCTCACTCAAGAAAACCATGTAATAAAATATATAAAAATGTTAGGTAAAGTAATTGTATTATATTTAAAGGACAAGCATAAACATGACACTATAATAAAATGAGAAATTAAAAAGGAGACATATACCAAACTTTCGGCCATTAGGCCATATGGGTATTCAAGATGAATTATACGTGCTTATACACATGTGACTAGAGATAAGGTTATATGCATAATATACGTAAGCAATTAGCAAATCCATTGTCCACCTCAAATTAAAGAAATTGAATGTTGTCTTCATGATTTTCAAAACAAATGAGTTTTATTTGCAAACATGTTTATGAAATGATTTCTGCAAGAAATGTTTTAAAGTTTTTCATGAATTAAGGAATCTTACCACTAGACGAATGATTCCATATGACTTATGCATGTATTTGTGGTTGAGTGCAACACCTTGTCAGGGGCAAGGGTTCTCTATCTTTCTGCATACACATGATCTACTGGCTGAGTGTAACACCTTGTCCGTGTTGGACCGTGCACCTGCAATAAACAACACTAGAGGGGGGTGAATAGTGGTTAGCGAAAATTACACTACAACTCTTTGTTAAAATCCCCTTTGAAAACAGAATCTGAGACCACCTCAGATTCAGAACCCGTTTTTTAAAAAATTCACAAATAATTGTACACAACTCCAAAAATTATGAAACTTTCCAGAATTGAACTTCAATGAGTTAACAAGATTTTGTCGAAAACTCAGACAAAAATAAGATTGTTTGTCTCTTCAAACAAATAAAAAGCTTTAGATGGTCAATCTGGACAGAATTGGACAGAATGTTGCTGATTTTGTAAAACGTGTTTCTCTTTGAATACTCAACCAAAAAGGTTTATAATTATATAAAAACACTCCTTAGGATATGTAGATGAAGTTTCCAAAAGGCCCTGACCTTAAACAATTCTTGAAAAATACAGAATTTAAGTTTTCTCAAAACGAGCCAGATTGCAGCCAGATTGGAGCAGTTATCTTGCAAAGGCTGAAAGTCTAACTTTCCCTTACTCAAATCAAGTGATTCTTGTTGAAAATGAAATCTAACAGTCTTAAGTATTACTCCATGAAAAATTACGAATTTTGAAAATGTTTAGCTATTTTTTCAAACTGTGAGAAGTTATGTGAAATCTGCAGTAAAAACGGACAGAAAACAAAAATAAAGAAACAAGAGAAGAACACCGAGGATTTATCCTGGTTCAGTCAATGTGACCTACTCCAGTCCGAAGGAACTCCTTTCCTTGGATTTTACTATGAAATGAACACCTTACAACAAGACACAAGCTTGATCCTTGGGTTATACAGCAACCCTACTCAAGACTTGGATAATCACCTTCTAAGCAACACTTAGTTGCAACACCTCTACCACCTATTGACATAGCCTTATAAAGATGGTTAATCAATCTTACAAATGAAGCTCAAGAGGCTTGTAGCTCACCATAATACAACAAGAACAACTTTGCTAGAATGAATAAAACAATAACAACAAGAAGATGAAGATGAAAGCTAGACAATTCAACAAATGCTTGTGACCTTCAAGTGTGTTTCATCTTCTTCACCATTGCCTCTATTTATTGTGTGAAATGAGCCTTGAAGATAAGAATGCACATGTGTCACCATCTTAATCATCAATTCCAAATGTCTTCTCATCATTGGTTGGCTTTGTACACTTGGCAAAATAAAACTAAATGATTGGTCCACCTTGGCAACTCCATGTAGGCCGAAAATACACCTTGGAATTGCCGTGAATTATCCTTAGCAAGAATAGATAATATGGAGAAGATGATGTCTCAACTTCTTGGCATAAACATAGGACATGTGAATGTTGAAGAATTCAAAATTAAAAATTCAGCTTCAAGCTTCCATAGTAGCCGTTGACTACTTGCCATTTTTCAAAAAAAATATATTTATTTTCTTTAATGAAATAAGAAAGGATAATACCACCAAATTATCCTTAACTCCAAGCACCATAATAGGACATGTGAGAGCTCCATTTGACTTCAAAAAATCTGCTGAAAAACATCCAAGACTAGCCATAGCCGTTGGCTATTTTTGAAAAAGTCCAAGTTGGCAACTTTTGCCAACTAGCTCCTTTTTGGTTGGTCCACTTGTCTCCAACTCATAAAATGAATACCACGTCATGTCCACCTGATTAATCACGTTTTTGTACATACCAATATGTGTAGAAACTCAAATTTTTGAAGAAGAAATAAATAGATAACAATTGACAAGATTATGTCAACGTGTAATGCTGAAATTCCTCAATATTTCTTCTTATATGACAAGAACATTTCCACACCTTTGACACCTTTAATATCTCTGAATAATGATTATAAATGTTCTCTTATAACATATATAAGAGAGTCTTCAAGAAAAAATAGAATGTGACGTCTCAAGTCGTCACATATCCAACTATAGTCAATAATATCATCGGTTGAGAGAATAAGATATAAGATCACCATATAATCTTCAAAATGATAATAACACAGCTCCAGAATGAAGATAATAATATGCTCAAGAGCTTCCTTGAGTGAAAATACCGAAAATACCCTCGGGGGTGAAATGACCAAAATACCCCTGCTGTGAGAAAACTCCAGAAATGACCCCGATAGTCAAAAATACCAATTCTGCCCTTTTTGGTAAGTTGTAGAAACTTCCAAGGCACGTTAGTCATAAGACAATAATAATCACCAAAAACACATAATAAGCACATAATGAGCATGTATAAATCATATACAAATGAAAACAATCATTTTAACACATTTTAGAAAATTATTTCTAAAAACCCTAGACATCGATCGATCGAAGAGTCTGAGCTTCAGAAATCGATGTCTCACAGAATATTTCAGAGTTTTGTCTCTGACCTACATCGTTCGTCGAAGTGAGGGTTTGATGTACATCGATCGATCGATGTGTCTCAGGTTTAGAGATCGATGTCTCACAGAAAGGTCTTAATCTTTTCTGCCTTACATAGATCGATCGATGTGAGGGATCTATGTACATAGATCGATCGATGTGCAACAACCTGAGAGATCGATGTCAACTTTTTCAACTTTTAATCACATATAACACCATGTGTGACATTTTTAAGTATTCACCACTTAAAATCATGACTTTGAAAATTATCCAATCATATTTCTCAACATTCTCCCCCTTTTGGATGATTTTCAAAATAACCTAACATGATTTTAATGTCACAACTTATAACCAAAAATTTAACCAAATGTTTTCAACTTTTAAATAGTATGTTATATGCATGTATGCTGCTCCCCCTCAACTCATACTCTCCCCCTTAACCTATGCTCCAAAATTTATACCAATTAAAACTTAGCATATGATTCATCATGATGACTTACCAACTAAAATCATGTTCTTATTCTATCTCCCCCTTTATTTTGAAAATCATTCAAAAGATAGAATTATGCAAGGTATCGTAAGTCATCATTCCTAATTTGGCTCGTAAGTTTTCAAAAGTGGCTCGATTAAGGGGTTTGGTGAAGATATCAGCGATTTGGTGACCAGTTCTTATATGGTTTATCATTATATCCTCATTTTGAACATGATCGTGAAGAAAGTGTTATCGCACCTCAATGTGTTTGGCCTTAGAATGAAGCACCGGATTCTGTGAAAGATTGATTGCACTTATGCTATGGCAGAAAATTGGAATCTTTTTCATTTTAATGCCAAAATCACTATGTTGCTGTTTAAGCCAAAGTATTTGGATAGTACATAAACTCAAAGCGATGTACTCGGCTTCAGTGGTAGAAAGAGCTACACTAGCTTGCTTTTTAGAAAACCAAGAACTCAAGTTGGTTCCTATGAATTGATGTACCGCTAGTGGATTTTCTATCTAACTTGCAACCACCATAATCAGCATCACTATATGCGTGTAATTCCAACTTAGCGTTTCTATCATACCATAGTCCTAAGTGAGGTGTATGCTTAAGATATCTAAATATCCTTTTCACTGCATTGTAATGTGATACCTTAGAACAAGATTGAAACCTAGCAGACATACATACACTAAACATGATGTCAGGTCTTGATGCAGTTAAGTATAATAATGAGCCAATCATAGACCTATAGAGTGTGTCATCAAAAGTTTTACCATTTTCATCCTTATCAAGTTTGGTACTAACACTCATGGGGGTAGTTGTAGGTTTCATCTCTTCAAAACCAAACTTCTTAATCATATCATTGACATACTTAAGTTGGCTAATATGAATTCCTTGAGGGGCTTGTTTGATTTGAAGGCCTAAGAAGTATTTCAATTCTCCTACCACTGACATTTCAAATTCTCACTTCATACACGCTTCGAAGACTTTTACTAAGGTAGGGTTAGTTGAACCAAAGATAATATCGTCTACATATATTTCAACTATTAACAAATCATTATCTTTTCTTCTTAGGAATAATGTGTTGTCTATTGTTCCCTTTTGATAATTATTTGCAATAAGAAAAATTGCAAATCTATCATACCAAGCTCTTGGAGCTTGTTTCAAACCATATAAAGCTTTCTTAAGCTTATAAACATGGTTAGGATTCTTTGGATCTTCGAATCCAGGGGGTTGTTTGACAAACACCTCTTCTTGGATGTATCCATTCAAGAAAGCACTCTTGACATCCATTTAGAAGAGCTTAATATTGCTTAGACTTGCAATCGCAAGTAACAATCTAAGTGCTTCTAGTCGTGCAACAGGTGCAAAAGTTTCTTGATAATCTATTCCTTCTTGTTGATTATAACCTTGTGCGACTAGCCTAGCTTTATTTCTTGTAATATTTCCTTGTTCATCCATTTAATTCCTAAAGACCCATTTAGTTCCTATGATAGACTTGTCTTCATGTTTAGGTACTAAGTCCCACACGCTGTTTCTTGTGAATTGATTTAATTCCTCATGCATAGCATCTATCCATGATATGTCACCTAAGGCGTCCTTAACATTCTTAGGTTCTATGTGTGAGACTAAGCTATGTCCTTCAAGTTGACTTATGTTTCTACGTGTTCTAACCCCAACACTTGGATCCCCAATGATTAATTCTCTAGGGTGCCACCAATTCCTAGATTGACTAGGTCCACCCTCATCTTGTTCAAATGTTTCATTAGTGTGAACGTTATCATATGTAATTGGATCATTAATTGTATCCTCCAATTGCAAAGTCTCTTGATTTATATCATCTAAGGGTTCATGCATGTCTTGTTCAGGGGGAGTTGGTTTTAGATGATCAAGTACAGGCTTAAGTAATACATCAACATCAAACATATTTTCAACATTTGTTTCTTGTTTATGTTGATGTTTATCACTATCTTCAAAGCATGCATTTATATTGAATTTTACATGTATGGATTCAATTATCTTTCTAGATGCAGGATTATAACACCTATATGCTCTTGAGTTAGTTGAATACCCAACAAATATGCATTCAGTAGGCTTTTGTTCAAATTTATCTAGATAATCCTTAGTGTTTAGCACAAAACATTTACATCCAAATACTTTAAGATAATCTATCTTAGGTTGTCTATTGTTTAGCAATTTATAAGGCGTTTTATTTAATTTCTTTCTAATAGTGAGCCTATTTATAATATAGCATGCACAACTAACAGCTTCAGCCCATAAATATTTAGGTAATTTATTTTCACAAAGCATTGTCCTAGCAACTTCTTGATTCGTTCTATTTTTACGTTCAACAACTCCAGTGAGTTGTGGTATTCTAGGTGGTGAGAATTCATGTTTTATTCCATATAATTCACAAAATTTGATTACGTCTTTATTTTTAAATTCTTCACCTCTATCACTTCTAATTCTTTTAACATTTTCTTCATAAATGTTTTCAAGTTGCTTGATAAGGGTTTCGATTGGTAATGGAGCATCGTCTTTGTGTGTTAAGAACAATGTCCATGTCTAGCGTGAGTAATCATCTACTATGACACACACATAGTAGTGTCCACCTAGACCTCTTGTCCTACTTCGACCAAATAAGTCTAAGTGAAGCAATTCTAGTACATGACTAGTACTCACTTCATGTTTTGGTTTTAAAGTTTCTTTAATGTGTTTTCCCTTAATACATGTTTCACACATTTGAAAATAATCTAAGTCTAACTTAGGCATTCCTCTAATTAAATTCTTCTTAGACAATTTTTTAATGGTTGAAATTCCTATATGGCCTAATCTTCTATGCCATAAATTCACATCTAAGTCATGTGATATTAGACACTTAACCTTAGCATCTAATATGTTTCTAAGGTAAGAGTATAAATATTACCATCTCTATTTCCTTTTAAAACTGTTTCTCCTTTTTCATTTATTAAATCACAAGAATTGGGAAGAAAGGAGACATTATAACCATAATTTATAAGTTGAGAAATACTAAGTAAATTATAAGATGATTGCTTACTAATAACACGTTTCGTATTTGAAATGTGTTAGGTTCCCAAATTGTTCCTTTTCCAACAACTTGTCCTTTGTTGTTGTCACCGAATGTCACTTTTCCTCCATTTTTGATATGTTACAATTCGATGAATAGTTTGGGGTTCCCTGTCATATGCCTCGAACACCCACTATCTAAAAACCATTTGGTTTTTAGATCCTTTGACTTTGCCTCCTTCTTGTATTTCTTGCGTTTATCCTACAATGGAGACAAAGTTTTAGGTACCCTTTATTTGGGTCCTTGAATGTTAGGGGCATAATTCTTGTTTAGATAACCCTTAGGTATCCAAACTTGAATATACCTTTTAGGCACATTTTTAGCATGGTTAAAATAAGAAGGATAAGCATATAGATGATTATTCCACATAAGTGAAGATGCATTGTTATACATGTTGCTCCATGGTTGATCACTACTATGTCTTGGCCGATTTTGGTAGTGTGTATAAGACATGTAATTTTGTTTCTTGAATGGCGCTATGTATGTATGGCCATATGCATTTCTATAAGATTTATATGAGTGTTGTCTATACTTAGGTTCATAATAAGTTGTATGCATTTTATTCGGTCTAGTTACATTTGTATACATGTAGACATAATTTCTAGGTTGTCTAGATGCAAAGTTTGACCTAGATGTATGTTTACGCGTGTGTATATTGGTGGGTGTATGTCGTATGTTTGCCTTGATATAAGTAGAAGAAGGTGTAGAAGAAGATGTAGCAGGCAAAGTTGATTTTATTGCATTATATGGCAACTTTGTACTAGATGAAACAAACTTAGCCTTTTTATTCACTTTTTCATTTTATTCTTTATAGCATAAGCCGGTTTTATCATTACCATACTTTTGTGATAAGATGAGTGTGTCTAACATCTTTGTACCGGATTTAAATTGTTCTAACATTTTATCTAAGTTAAGTCTAGACAACTTAAGTTGTATTATTTCATGTTCACAATTTTCCAACTTAGACTTTAACATATTATTTTCCATTTTTAACTGTTGTTCATCTTTCCTATATGCTTCAATTTTATTCTCTAAAGAATCAAGAGTATTAGTAGACTCTTTTTTAAGAGATTCTAATTGATCGGAAAATTCTAAGTTGGACGTCTTCAACTTGTTATTTTCATCAATTAGTTCCTTCTTTTCTTTAGAGAGCCTCTTACAGTGAGCATGCATTCTTAAGAACTCTTCATACATTTCATCAAATGTCATATCACTATCAGAATCACTATCAGATGAAGAACATACCTCGTTTGATACGAAGCAGACTTAAGCTTCCTCAGTTTCAGATTCTGTGTCAGATGAGTCGCTCCATGTGCTCACCTTCATTGCTCGTTTCCCTTTCCTTGCCTTAGACTCCTTTGGCTTTGTCATTTGTGCCTCCTTGTCCTTGGCTTGTTTATTATTGTTGTTTTTATTATTATTTTTCTTTGTTGGACAATCATATGAAATATGTTCTTTTTGACCGCATTCGCAACACCTTAATTCTTTATTATACCATTTGTTTGTGTTATTTTTCTTAGATTGAGAAAAAGAAGAAGAAGAAGAATTATGTTGACTATTCCTATTTGGACGTTTGAAAAATTTTCTAAGTTTTCTAGCTATCAATGTCAAGTCATCGTCTAATTCAGTATCACTATTACTATCATCGTTACTAGCATGTGTTTCGGTTGTTTTGAAAGCTATTGACTTACCAGATGACTTAGATGATTCAGACTTTCGTTGGTTTAATTTAACCTCGTAAACTTTAAGAGAACCAATCAATTCATCCATCTTAGTGATTGACTTTGTCTTCTCGATTGCAGTCACCTTTGGATCCCATTCAGCAGGAAGGCTTTGTAGCACCTTTTGAACCTTTTCACTGTTCGAAAATGACTTCCCTAAAGCTTCAAGGGCATTGAAAATATTAGTAATCCTCAAATCCATAGATGTTATGGATTCATTCAGCAACATTTTAAAAGTCTCTAATTCAGTCATAAGCATGTTTATTTTTGACTATTTAACACCACTAGTACCTTCATGCTTTAATACAAGTGATTTCCACATGTCGTGTGCGCTTGTGCAATTTGACACATATCCTGGTTCAGAAGTTGTAAGTCCATTCAAAAGTAATTGCATAGCTTTAGCATTCATGAACATTTTCTTTTATCATCCGATGACCATTCACTTTTATTTTTTCAACCTCTTAAGTTACTCCACTAACTTGTACAACTTTCATTGGAATGTACGTCCCATCTTCAACTATAGACCATAAATCGATGTCTATCGCCATTAAGAATAGCCTCATTCTTAGTTTCCAATGAACAAAATTATTTCCATCAAAAAGAGGAGGACGTTGTGTAGACATACCTTCCAACTCACCTTTGTGAGAAACAATAGCCATTCCATATACCTTGGATTTGAGACAAGCAGTATATAATGAATCGTTGTTTCTAGGCCTTGTATTGTTCGTATGGTGTTGAATCTTGCTTCTTTTAAGTGGTGTTGGTCTGGCTCTGATACCAAATGTTAGACCGTGCACCTGCAATAAACACCACTAGAGGGGGGGTGAATAGTGGTTAGCGGAAATTACACTATAACCCTTTCTTAAAATCCCCTTTGAAAACAGAATCTGAGACCACCTCAGATTCAGAACCCGTTTTTTAACAAATTCACAAATAATTGTACACAACTCCAAAAATTATAAAACTTTCCAGAATTGAGCTTCAATGAGTTAAAAAGACTCTTTCCAAAAATCAAACAACAATAAGATCGTTTGGCCCTTCAAACAAATAAAAAGATTCAGATGGTGAATCCAGACAGAATTGAACAGAATGTTGTTGATTTTGCAAAACGTGTTTCTCTTTGAATACTCAACAAAAAAGGTTGATCTTTATATAAAAACACTCCTTAGGATGTCTAGATGAAGTTTCTAAAAGGACCTGACCTTAAACAATTCTTGAAAAATACATAATTTAAGTTTTCTCAAAACTAGTCAGATTGCAGCCATATTAGAGCAGTTATCTTGCAAAGACTGAAAGACTAAATTTCCCTTGCTCAAATCAAGTGATTCTTGTTGCAAATGAAAGCTAACAGTGTGAAGTATAACTCCACGAAAAATTACGAATTTTGAAAATGTTTAGCTATTTTGTCAAATTGTGAGAAGTTGTGTGAAATCTGCAGTAAAAACAGGCAGAAAACAGAAATAAAGAAACAAGAGAAGTACACCGAGGATTTATCCTGGTTCGGTCAATGTGACCTACTCCAGTCCCAAGGAACACCTTTCCTTGGATTTTAATATGAAATGAACACCTTACAACAAGAGCCAGGCTTGATCCTTGGGTTATACACCAACCCTACTCAAGACTTGGATAATCACCTTCTAAGCAACACTTAGTTGCAATACCTCTACCACCTATTGACGTAGCCTTATAAAGATGGCTAATCAATCTTAAAAATGAAGCTCATGAGGCTTGTAGCTCACCATAATACAACAAGAACACCTTTTCTACAATGAATAAAACAATAACAACAAGAAGATGAAGATGAAAGCTAGACAATTCAACAAATGCTTGTGAGCTTCAAGTGTGTTTCATCTTCTTCACTGTTGCCTCTTTTTATAGTGTGAAATGAACCTTGAAGATAAGAATGCACATGTGTCACCATCCTCATCATCAATTCTAAATGTCTTCTCATCATTCATTGGCTTTGTACACTTGGCAAAATAAAACAAAATGATTGGTCCACCTTGGCAACTCCATGTAGGTCGAAAATACACCTTGGAATTGTCTTGAATTATCCTTAGCAAGAATAGATGATATGGAGAAGATAATGTCTCAACTTCTTGGCATAAACATAGGACATGTGAATGTTGAAGAATTCAAAATTAAAAATTCAGCTTCAAGCTTCCATAGTAGCCATTGGCTACTTGCCATTTTTCAAAAAAATATTTTGATTTTCTTTAATGAAATAAGAAAGGATAATACCAGGATATTATCCTCAACTCCAAGCACCATAATAGGACATGTGAGAGCTCCATTTGACTTCAAAAAATCTGCTGAAAAAACCCAAGACTAGCCATAGCCGTTGGCTATTTTTGAAAAAGTCCAAGTTGGCAACTTTTGCCAACTAGCTCCTTTTTGGTTGGTCCACTTGTCTCCAACTCATAAAATGAATACCACATCATGTCCACCTGATTAATCATGTTTTTGGACATACCAATATGTGTAGCAACTCAAATGTTTTAAGAAGAAATAAATAGATAACAATTGACAAGATTATGTCAACGTGTAACACCGAAATTCTCTAATATTTCTTCTTATATGTCAAGAACATTTCCACACCTTTGACACCTTTAATATCTCTGAATAATGATGATAAATGTTCTCTTATAGCATATATAAGAGAGACTTCAAGAAAAAAATAGAATATGACATCTCAAATCGTCACATATCCAGCTATAGTCAATAATATCATCGGTTGAGAGAATAAGATATAAGATCACCATATAATCTTAAAAATAATAATAATACAGCTCCAGAATGAAGATAATAATATGCTCAAGAGATTCCTTGAGTGAAAATACGAAAAATACCCTCGGGGGTGAAATGACCAAAATACCCCTGGTGTGAGAAAACTCTAAAATTGACCCTGATGGTCAAAAATAATCATGGCACCAACTTTTTCATGATAAATAGTATAAGAATACACCCTTGAAATATTTTTCACCATATGATGTTCCTACAAAACTCAAAATACCAATTTTGCCCTTTTTGGTGAGTTGTAGAAACTTCTAAGGCACGTCAGTCACAAGACAATAATAATCACCAAAAACACATAATAAGCACATAATGAGCATGTATAAATCATATACAAATGAAAAAAATCATTTTAACACATTTTAGAAAATTATTTCTAAAAACCCTAGACATCGATCGATCGAAGTGCCTCAGCTTCAGAGATCGATGTCTCACAGAAAGTTTCAGAGTTTTGTCTATGACCTACATCGATCGATCAAAGTGAGGGTTCGATGTACATCGATCAATCGATGTGCCTCAGGTTTAGAGATCGATGTCCCACAGAAAGGTCTTAATCTTTTCTGCCTTACATAGATAGATCGATGTGCAACAACCTGAGAGATCGATGTCAACTTTTTCAACTTTTTCAACTTTTAATCACATATAACACCATGTGTGACATTTTTAAGTATTCACCACATAAAGTCATGACTTTGAAAATTATCCAAACATATTTCTCAACAGTCCGAGACAAGGGATCTCTATCTCTCAGTTACGTCTACGACGTTCTGTATGGGGAGCTGCCTGATGTCTAGTCCTGGGGGTGGACGTCTGGGGCAAAGTACGTTATAGTAGGGTGTAACAGCGCGTCCGAAACTTGGGTTCTCTATTCCAACGCTTCACCTTAGTCATATGTACGTATGATGTAACACCATGTTTGGACCATCTCAATTCATAGACGGTACACGTGGCTACTCAGGGAATCATTCGATATATCGTGGGTACCATTCTTATGTTATGAAAAGTGCTATAGCCAATTCATGTCATGTCATGTTTATGTACGTATGAAAGCAAATGTTTTCCAAAAGTTTTATGATGCATACATCACGATCATGTCTCACCAACCCCTAGTGCCCTTAAGTTATGACTCTCGTAGTATGAGGCCAGTATGGTTAAAGAACAGCCAGAAACAAAGCCAAAGAGATTGCACACAAGAATGATACCGACTATATGCTAAGATAAGGATGATCAAAGGAAGAATATGTTTAATTTATGATTTTGTTTATCTATGAAATTCTTCTCTTATATGATATCTGTCTGATTTACTGTACTATTTATCTTTGTTGATTTCTTCAATGTTACCTCCATGCATGTTGTACATATGATATATGTACTATACTTCACTGTATTATCCACTACCCCAGTTTCCATGCATGATCCTCTTGACAAACTTAGAAGGAAATACTTTCTGAGTGATTCGTTATTGTTCACCCCTTTATTTTACCATGCAGACCCACAGGACCCTGAGTTGGAGTTCATAGAGGATGAGCCTCGAAACTAGGTGTGAAGAGCTGACTAGTAGCCAGTAGTGGCATTTTTTTAATTTTGATATTCAGCTATGTACTTCTGATATTTTGTACCAGTGATGTACTGATGACACTACTTCGGATGTATTAGTCAGTACTTATGTCGATTTTTATTATTGCTTATGTAACTTTGATTCTGCTTTTCGATACATGCTCTGATGATATGTACATAAGTGTTATCGACGCCTTGTACTTCTCGTAGCAGAGGATTGCGGGTGCACCGTGCTGAGACCCTAGTTTCTGGCGTGGCGCTATAAATGACCTACAAAGGAATTCAAATATTTATGGAGATCAAGATACGCATGGTAATGTTTTAAATTCCAAAAATAATGCTGAATTTTTCAGCATGCTTGGTCGATTTTGTGGAAGAGTTTTCAAGGATAAAAATCATTCCAAAAATGAGGAAACATCACACTAATGGTTAATTGGAAATCAAGATATTCAAAATTCAAATTTTTGTCAGATTTTTGATAATTATCCATGTCATATATTATGTGCCAAGGTGGCTTAATGAAGACCCAATCATAGAGTGAAAACAAAGGAAAGACACATCACTTGTCCAATCATATCTCGCAAAATAAGCACAAGTATGTCACAAGGCTTTGTAAGATATCTTCCAAGTGCATTCAAGAATTTTCTTCAAGACATCTTTCAGCCCTAGGGGCGTGCAACACCTTACAAAAGGGAGGTGGAAGATCAAACACAAGACAAGACGGAAATTGTGCAACCTATCAGGTGAAAAGCAAGAATTCTCTTCATCTCTTATCTTCTTCTCTTGCATAAGGCCTTAAGCCTATCAAACATACATTTCATATTCTGAATAGGATTCATATAGACCACCCATATATGTTCCATACTTGTAAAAAGTTGATCAAGGTGTGATCAAATCTTCATTAGTGAGGTGGTGGTGATTTTGTTGATTGTTGTTGTGATTTGTTGTAAAAGGGTTGGACATTAAAGGAGTTGATGTATAACTCCAGACACCCTTGTTCTAAGGTGACTTTTCTGATTATTCAATACTGAGAAAGGTGTTCGCAAAGATTGGAGTAGGTCTTATTGACCGAACCAGTATAAAAAACTGTGCGCTCTTACTTTTGTACACTTTTGCTTTCAATTCTGATTTTGCAATATTTGCAAAACAACTGAGACAAATAGCAAACGATTATCAACAATCATCAAATTTTACAGAGACACATGTAAAGGTCTTAGGTTTCATTTAAGACAAGTTTTATTGAATTTGGATAAGTATAAGTTATCCAAACATTCAGAATTCTGAGACTAGTGCAATCTAATTTTCAGATTGGCAGAGGTTGAGAACATCAACATGGTTGACATAATTTCCAAAGGAATTTGGCTAAAATGTTTCAACCAATTAAACTAGACATTGTAAGGGACATCTCATCAAAATTTCAGATCATTTGGAGTTGTCATTAATTGAGAATTAATTTTTTATTATAAGAGAAAGTTTTTCACTAATTTATAGGGTTCAATCAGAAATGGTTTTAAAGGGCTTTAGACTTTCAATATTGATCTCAAATTTTTATGACATATATTTAACATCCTAAAGTAAACTGTGTCAAAGTTTAACGAATTTTGGAGGTCCAGAACCTATTCAGTTCATTATTCAAAAATAGTGTCTGAAAACAGATTCTGTTTTTAGAAGTGGGTATTGGTTAATAAACATTTTTAACACCAAATTTTTTGCACTCACTATTCAAACCCTCTCCCCCTTCTAGCGGTGCTATATAGATCCAATAGATAGAAAATCCACAAGCGGCACTTGTCAATTCATAAGAACCAACCTGTCATACCCCGTAACTTTCAGGTTCGACATTTAATAATTAAGAGGCATCTTAAAATACAATGTATTTAATTTTATTAGTGTATGACCCTTAGTTAAATAAAATATAGATAGAAAAATAGTCAAAATGTAAAGATAAGAAAAAGTAGACTGAAGTGCCCAAAATGCCACTCCCCACTTAAGTGATGGGGAGTTACAACACTTAGTATAACTCCCCAATAGAGGGAGGGGGGCTGTTAGTTATTGCACAAAAGAGGAGAGGAAAAAAATGCCTCGAAGGAAGAAAAGGAAGAAGAGAGAGAGAGAAGAAGAAGAAAGGAAGAAGAAGAAGGCTAACCTAGGTCCAATTCGTCCCGAAATTCTAGCACACACTCGTAAGCTTATCTCGATTCCAAGGAAAGTAATCTTTCTATACGCTTTACACAAATTTTGTTACCTTAGGCCCTATGTTCTTACAAAGAGAAAACGTGGATCACACATTAGTAGCTTTGGTTTGTTAATGTTGAATGCTTTACTATATGTAATTGTTGTTGTTGTTGATGGTGTATAGTCATGTTCTTTGGGCCAATTTCTGAAAATGGTTATGTTGTGATCTTTGTTGATAATATGCCCATAAAAGTGTTATCCGTAATATGTTCATCGTTTTGGTATAAGTCCTTGAGTTCATTAAGCACATCCTAAGTGTTTTGAGTGTATTTGCAGAAGGTGGAGGGATTAAAGATGACATTGTGGTAGACTTGTTGTGTTGTAAAGTTTAAAGAGATATGTGGGAAGTGTGGGTGATAGAAGACTAGGATGGACACTAGTTTACGTATCTAAGAATCAATTCATGTTAGTTGTGTGTTAAGCATGATGAATCTAGATGGTAAGATGGATCTTGAGGTGTTTAACATGGAAGGGGTGAAGAAGAAAGGTGTTGGGTGGAAGTTCCTGCAGTAAAACTGCAGTTCTGAACCTTCAGAACACTTCGAACACCTACATTAGGCACTTCAGGTCACATTAGGCGCCTAATGTAGCCGTTCAATGTGTCCCAGAGCATCCCCGTATATTTCGAACACCTACATTAAGCGCTTCATGTAGGCGTTCGATGTATACGGCACATCCCCGAACACTTCGAACGCCTAGAATAGGCGCCTCATGTCCCCTTTAGGCGCCTCATGTGGCGTTCCAAGTATACTGGAAGTCTTTTTGACCCTTTAGGTGCCCTATGTAAGTGTAGTAACTTTATACACTTCCTTTGAACATAAAATGCAAGGGTATTTGAGATGTAATTGAGGAATAGATGGTAAGTTTGACTAAGTAAGAATAAGATTGAATCCCAAGTGAATTAGTGAGACGAACGGACTTAGAAAGATACGAATATGGAGTGTTTGAGGTACAAGATCGTATACTTGATATGTAAGATGTGTGTGTGAGATACATGTTTGATACGAAGTTACAAGAGCATCCTGCATCATGACATGAGCACTTGCATTGACTTGAGGATAGCTTTGCAAAAGAACATGTGTTTACAAGAAAAGATTAAAGTTTTCGAAAGGCAAACTATGGCTGCTGGTTGATCGCAGGGTATAAAAGTCACGCTTGCGAAAGCAGGGTATAAAAGCGTGACATGTGAATCAACAGCAGGGTATAAAATATTTTATGGGGTTGTGGACCTATCAGCACGGATATATAATATATGTAATGGGGCCATGGACCCATCAGCACGGATATATAATATATGTAACGGGGCCGTGGACCTTTCAGCACTTGGTATAAAGTTCTGTTTGCTGTGGACTGATCACCCACAGGGTATAAAGTTCTTCTACGCAAAGAATATGATAAGAAGTGTTATGAAATGTTTTGTGAAATGACACACATGACATGATCATGAAAGAAGACATATGCATGGGTGTGTGTGTGGTTTTAAAGAAGTACATGCATCATGATACACGAAAGATACTATTTGCTAACCCAAGCACCTTATTTTGGGCAATGACTTATACACTGGTGATTCGTCGTGTGTGATACCGTAAGGTGTATAGACGGGTTACTTGCTGGCGATATTTTCGCTAAGAATAGATACTCTATTCCTTTTCAGGTGAGCCGGAATATGAAATGATATTTGTCGAAGACGATGGCGAGTGGGCTCAATGGGATGACGGGCATGGAAGTAGATAGATGCTTGATTACTCTCTTTAAGTTGGAAAACTCAATGTTTATTATGTTGTACTGGAAGTTATGTTAGCCATTTGACCAAACACTTTTTATTTCTGTTGTATTTTCTGGTTACATTAATGATGGTGAAGTTTTAAATTTTACGATGTTTCCACTGATTTATCTTATGACATGAATGATGTACGCTTGATCTGCTTTGACGCTTCGTAGTTCCTATAGTAGACTACGGTAGGTGCACTTAGGTTCATGATCTTTAGACACCTAAGATACGATTCTCCCTTAAGGTTGATCCTTAGTTATAAGTACTGATTCTCTAGAGTTTAAGTATGATCTGGGTTGGATGTGTGCGAGCGCGTTTATCATCTAATTTCGTATTAATAGTTTTACAACATACCTCACCCAATCTTATGCGTTCAAGCTTTCAGTAACCTCTTGTATCTACTGAACGCTAATGCAATGTTGATCTTTCAGAGAAAATGCCTCCAAGAAGAGATAACGCAGGGAACTCCAACAATGAACAGGAGAACCAGCCACCTCAATTTGTTTTACCCAGGTGCTCACTGATGCGCTAACGGGGATCGCACAGGGGTTTGCTCAACAGCATCAGCCTCCGCCTCCTCCACCGCCCCATCATAACATCCGGTTCTTTTATGGAGAGATGAGAAAGATGAGGGTGCCAGAGTTTGGAGGATGTACTGATCCTGAGGAGGCTCAGCACTGGTTGGCTGAGGTGGAGAAATGTTTTCGGCTAGTGCAAGTACCGGAGGAGATAAAGGTTGATGTGGCCACACCCCTTCTAAGTGGCAAGGCTGATGAATGGTGGGACGGCATGGTGTTGAGAATGACCCCACCAATCTCATGGGCACAGTTTTGTGATGTTTTCCTAAAGTACTACGTACCGGAGACTGCGATATTGGAAAAGATAAGAGCGTTTGACAGATTGGAGCAAGGAAGGATGATGGTGTCGGAGTATGCGGATCGTTTTCATGCCTTGGGTAAGTTCACCCCTGCGATTATGTTTGATAATCTCCTTAAGATGACGAAGTTCGAGAGGGGTTTGGACTCGAGGATACAGTCGGCGATAGTGAATGCAGGGATGAAAACTTATGAGGATATGCTAGATGTATGTTTCCGTGTCGAGAGTGATTTTTGCCAAGTAGTGGCAAGAGAAGCAAGTGCAGGATCGTCTAACAGAGGCAAAAGGCCAAGAGAAGATGTGAGGGTTGGCGGTAGACCCGGATGTTGGGTCAAGATTCCGAAAAGATGCCCAGTTGGAAATTTCTAGAGACTTCCACCCCAGAATCCAGTAGTTCAGCAGGCTATAGGAGTTTGCCCTCATTGCAAAAAGAATCACGTCGGAGAGTGTAGAAAGGTGGCTGGAGCATGCTTCCGATACGGTCAAGTGGGTCATATGATTAGGGACTGTCCGGAGATGAAGAAAAATACTCCAGGAGAAGCGGCTTTGCAGCCGAGAGCAAAGTCACAAGCAAATGCCCGTGTACATCTCATGACAAATACTGATGTGCAGGAGGCTACCGATGTAGTAGCAGGTACTATTTAAATTAAGTTTGAATTCTTATTGAATTAGGTATTTACGTGTTTAATTCTTTGTGTGAAACTCGATATGGCCTTAGGTACGGTTTAAGTAAATATGATACCTGCCAACGTGCTTTTCGATAGCGGCGCAAGAGACTCCTTTGTAGCAAAGAGATTCACCAAGCACCTTGGTAGTTTGCCTGAATGGTTAGAAACTCCGTATCGTGTTCAAGTGGTCGGAGATCAAATTATGGTTTCGTACCAGCAGTACCGGGGTTGTGAATTAGAGTTTGAAGGACAAACATTTTCCGCCACACTGATCCCTATTCAGATGTACGACTTTGACGTTATATTGGGAATGGACTGGTTGGCTAAGTATCTCGCCAATATTGATTGTCGATTGAAACAAGTGACAATCAAGAACACTAAGATGGAAGAGGTAACGTTTCAAGGGGAACCGGAACGAAAGAAAGTACTCAAGAAGGGTATGTGTCGGTTGCACAAGCGTGCAAGACCTTAAGGAAAGGTGTTGAGGGATTCCTAGTGTATGCCATAGATGTTACTCAGGAGGTACCGTCTATCGAGCAAATTCCAGTGGTCAATGAATTCCTTGATGTGTTTCCGGAAGATTCACCAGGATTACCACCCCTGAGGGAAGTCGAGTTTGAGATAAACTTGATTCCAGGAACTGAACCTATTTCTAAAGCCCCTTATAGAATGGCTCCGGCAGAGTTGAGAGAGTTGAGGGAACAACTGCAGGAGTTATTAGACAAGAATTTTATCCGTCCTAGTGTATCACCTTGGGAAGCACCTGTTTTTTTGTGAAGAAGAAAGATGGTAGCATGAGACTTTGTATCGATTATAGAGAGTTAAATAAAGTTACCATTAAGAATAAGTATCCCCTTCCACGAATTGAGGATTTGTTTGACCAGCTCAAGGGTGCCAAAATCTTCTCTAAAATTAATCTCCGACCAGGGTATCATCAGTTGCGAGTGAAGGCCGAGGATATCGCAAAGACAGCCTTCCGCACAAGATATGGCCATTATGAGTTTTTGGTGATGCCGTTTGGATTAACAAATGCCCCCGCAGCTTTTATGGGCCTTATGAATACCGTTTTTCGAGAACAGTTGGACAAGTTTGTAGTGGTATTCATAGATGATATTCTGGTGTATTCTCCTGACGAGCAAACTCATGCTGAGCATTTGAGAACCGTTCTAGGTATTTTGAGGCAGAAACAACTATATGCTAAGTTTAGCAAGTTTGAGTTTTGGTTAAAAAGTGTGCCTTTTCTGGGTCACGTGATATCGGAGGAGGGGATTGCTGTTGATCTGAAGAAGGTGGAAGCTATAACTGAATGGCCTAGACCTACTAATGTCACCGAAGTTCGAAGTTTCTTGGGTCTAGTGGGATATTATAGGAAATTTGTCGAGGGATTCTCAAGCATAGCAGTGCCTCTCAGTCGTCTTACTCAAAAGAAGTCCAAGTTTGAGTGGACAGTGGAATGCGAGCAAAGCTTAACGGAGCTTAAGAAAAGATTAACGAAAGCTCCAGTATTGGCTCAACCCTCCGGAACTGATGGGTTTGTAATTTATAGCGATTCATCGAAAAATGGTTTAGGTAAGTAAACTGCAGTATAAGGCTATGATCTTGTATACCAATTTAGTATAAAATAATACCTTGTTTGTAGGTTGTGTTTTGATGCAAAACAAACGAGTCATCGTATATGCCTCAAGACATCTAAAGCCTTATGAACAAAACTATCCGACACACGATCTTGAACTCGCCGTAGTTGTGTTCGCCTTGAAGATATGGCTGCATTATCTATATGGAGAAAAGTGTGCGGTATTCATGGATCATAAGAGTTTAAAATATTTGTTCTCACATAAGGAATTAAATATGAGGCAGTGGAGATGGTTGGAATTGCTAAAAGACTATGACTTGACCATCCATTATCACCCAGGAAAGGCTAATAAAGTGGCGGATGCATTAAGCAGGAAGTCCAGCCATGCACGACAATTACCATTGGAAAGAGAAATGGAAGAATTCGGTTTAGATGTGATTGACTCCACAGTGAACGTATTGACAACATTGACTATCACACCAAGTTTGGTTGACCGGGTAAAAGAGGCTCAGAAGAATGATAAGACCCTCAGTGAAATAACGGAAAAGGTGAAACATAGTCCAGTTGAAGGATTTTGGACCAAAGAGGATGGGAGCTTATGGTTTAGGGAAAGATTATGTGTACTTGATGTTGACGAACTTAGAAAGGAAATTTTGCAAGAAGCTCATAGTTCAAGGCTATCCATACATCCCGGTAGTACCAAGATGTACAGAGACCTTAAGCAGTATTATTGGTGGTCTGGGATAAAAAGACATATTGCGGTGTTTATTGAGAGGTGTTTGGTTTGTCAACAAGTCAAGGCGGAACACCAACGGCCTGGGGTATTGTTGATGCCGTTAGAGGTTCCAGAATGGAAATGGGAACATGTCACGATGGATTTCATAGCGGGTTTAGCAAAGACAAGAAATGGATATGACTTGATTTGGGTCATCGTGGATTGTTTAACAAGGTCAGCCCATTTCCTACCCGTTTCAAGTGAAGCACCTCTTGACAAGTTAGTGAATTTATATATGGAGAATATTTTTAGCTTGCATGGTGTTCCAGTAAGTATAGTGTCCGACCGAGATTCACGGTTTACAACCAAGTTTTGGACAGCATTCCAGAAAGCCATGGGTACAGAATTAAGCTTCAGTACAGCGTATCATCCCCAAACCGATGGGCAGTCCGAGCGGACTATTCAGACCTTGGAAGATATGCTAAGGGCTTGTGTTTTGGATTTTAAAGGGAGTTGGGATGGAATGGTAAAGCTAATGTAGGTCCCCGGTTTATTGGGACGAAGTAGGTGTGAGGACCATCACCGGACCTAAGCTATTGGAGAAAACGCTAGAAAAGGTGAAAGTCATCCGGGAAAGGCTCAAGGTGGCTCAGGATCGCAACAAGAGTTGGGCAGATTCCAAACGACGACAATTGGAATTTAAGGTGGGTGAAAAAGTCTATTTGAGGGTATCACCTACGAAGGGTGTTATGAGGTTCGGAGTAAAAGACAAGCTAAGCCCTCGTTTTATTGGTCCTTACAAAATACTTGAGAAGGTGGGATCCTTGGCATATATGTTAGCATTACCTCCGGTATTGGCGCAAGTTCACAACGTATTCCACGTCTCACAATTAAGGAAGTACGTGACGGACCCAAGCCATGTACTTGAAGCCCAACCTTTGGAACTCAAGGGCGATGTTACATATGAAGAGATACCCGTGAGGATTGTAGATCGGAAGGACCAAGTGTTGAGGAAACGAGTGATTCCGTATGTAAAGGTTCAGTGGAGCAATCATACAGAACGTGAGGCCACTTGGGAACTCTAAGAACAGATGCGGGAGAAGTATCATCAACTCTTCGATTAAGGTACGTAAGTTTCGAGGATGAAACTTTTTGTAAGGGGGGTGGAATGTCATACCTCGTAACTTTCAGGTTCAACATTTAATAATTAAGAGGCATCTTAAAATACAATGTATTTAATTGTATTAGTGTATGCGCCTTAGTTAAATAAAATATAGATAGAAAAATAGTCAAAAGGTAAAGATAAGAAAAAGTAGACTGAAGTGCCCAAAATGCCCCTCCCCACTTAAGTGATGGGGAGTTACAACACTTAGTATAACTCCTCAATAGAGGGAGGAGGACTGTCAGTTATTGCACAAAAGAGGAGAGGAAAAAATGCCTGGAAGGAAGAAAAGGAAGAAGAGAGAGAAAAAGAAGAAGAAAGGAAGAAGAAGAAGGCTAACCTAGGTCCGATTCGTCCCGAAATTCTAGCACACACTCGTAAGCTTATCTCGATTCCAAGGCAAGTAATCTTTCTATACACTTTACGCAAATTTTGTTACCTTAGGCCCTATGTTATTACAAAGAGAAAACGTGGATCACATATTAGTAGCTTTGGTTTGTTTATGTTGAATGCTTTACTATATGTAATTGTTGTTGTTGTTGATGGTGTATAGTCATGTTCTTTGGGCCAATTTCTGAAAATGGTTATGTTGTGATCTTTGTTGATAATATGCCCATAAAAGTGTTATCCGTAATATGTTCATCGTTTTGGTATAAGTTCTTGAGTTCATTA
Organism: Eustoma russellianum; assembly: GCA_036186865.1. NCBI lineage: Eukaryota > Viridiplantae > Streptophyta > Magnoliopsida > Gentianales > Gentianaceae > Eustoma > Eustoma russellianum. The sequence continues at coordinate 26,067,760 of AP025047.1, read as the reverse complement.
AGCACATCCTAAGTGTTTTGAGTGTATTTGCATAAGGTGGAAGGATTAAAGATGACATTATGGTAGACTTGTTGTGTTGTAATGTTTAAAGAGATATATGGGAAGTGTGGGTGATAGAATACTAGGATGGACACTAGTTTACGTATCTAAGAATCAATTCATGTTAGTTGTGTGTTAAGCATGATGAATCTAGATGGTAAGATGGATCTTGAGGTGTTTAACATGGAAGGGGTGAAGAAGAAAGGTGTTGGGTGGAAGTTACTGCAGTAAAACTACAGTTCTGAACCGTCAGAACACTTCAAACACATACATTAGACACTTCAAGTCACATTAGGCGCCTAATGTAACCGTTCAATGTGTCCCAGAGCATCCCCGTACACTTTGAACACCTACATTAGGCGCTTCATGTCACATTAGGCACTTCAAGTAGGCGTTCGATGTATACGGAACATCCCCGAACACTTCGAACGCCTAGAATAGGCACCTCATGTCTCCTTTAGGCGCCTCATATGGCGTTCTGAGTATACTGGAAGTCTTTTTGATCCTTTAGGCGCCCTATGTAAGTGTAGTAACTTTATACACTTCCTTTGAACATAAAATGCAAGGGTATTTGAGGTGTAATTGAGGAATAGATGGTAATTTTGACTAAGTAAGAATAAGATTGAATCCCAAGTGAATTAGTGAGACGAACAGACTTGGAAAGATACGAATATGGAGTGTTTGAGGTACAAGATCGTATACTTGATATGTAAGATGTGTATGTGTGATACATGTTTGATACGAAGTTACAAGAGCATCCTGCATCATGACATGAGCACTTGCATTGACTTGAGGATAGCTTTGTGAAAGAACATGTGTTTACAAGAAAAGATTAAAGTTTTCGAAAGGCAAACTATGGCTGCTGGTTGATCGCAGGGTATAAAAGTCACGCCTGCAAAACCAGGGTATAAAAGCATGACCTGTGAATCAACAGCAGGGTATAAAATATTTTATGGGGTTGTGGACCTATCAGCATGGATATATGATATATGTAATGGGGTCGTGGACCTATCAGCACGGATATATGATATATGTATCGGGGCCGTGGACCTTTCAGCACGGGGTATAAAGTTATATGTTATGGGGCCGTGGACCTTTCAGCACGGGGTATAAAGTTATGTTTGCTGTGGACTGATCACCCACAGGGTATAAAGTTCTGCTACGTGAAGAATATGATAAGAAGTGTTATGAAATGTTTTGTGAAATGACACGCATGATATGGTCATGAAAGAAGACATATGCATGGGGGTGTGTGTGTGGTTTTAAAGAAGTACATGCATCATGATACACGAAGCATAAGATTTGACATGCAAGAAATGTGACTAGTTTATGTCTCGTTTATGTGACATGTTGTTTCAGTACATGTTTGTTCTCGTATCCGCGTATTATTTATGTGATTTATCTGTTTTGAGGAATTCTTATAAAGATACTATTTGTTAACCCGAGCACCTTATTTTGGACAATGACTTATACACTAGTGACTCGTCGTGTGTGATACCGTAAGGTGTATAGACGGGTTACTTGCTAGCGATATTTTCGCTAAGAACAGATACTCTATTCCTTTTCAGGTGAGCCAGAATATGAAATGATATTTGTCGAAGACGATGGCGAGTGGGCTCAATGGGATGACGGGCATGGAAGTAGATAGATGCTTGATTACTCTCTTTAAGTTGGAAAACTCAATGTTTATTATGTTGTACTGGAAGTCATGTTAGCCAGTTGACCAAACACTTTTTATTTCCGTTGTATTTTCTGGTTACATTAATGATGGTGAAGTTTTAAATTTTACGACGTTTCCGCTGATTTAACTTACGTCATGAATAATGTACGCTTGATCTGCTTTGACGCTTCTTAGTTCTCATAGTAGACTACGGCGGGTGCACTGGTTCCGATGACAGTTCCGGGCCGGGGCGCTACACAACCTTATTTCATGGTTCTCTAAAAGACAAGCTAGTGTAGCCTCTCTACTACCGAAGCCGAGTATATAGCTTTAAGTCTATGTACCACTCAAATTCTTTGGATAAAACAGCAACTTAGTGATTTTGGCATTATAATGAATAAGATACTAGTTTTCTGTGATAGCACTAGTGTGATCTAACTTTCTCGGAATACGGTACTTCATTCTAAGGCCAAACACTTTGAAGTTAGGTACCATTTCTTATTCAAAATGGGGATATAACCATAGATCATGTAAGAACTGATGACCAAGTTGCTCGTATCTTTACCAAACCCCTTAGTCAAGCCACTTTTGAAACCTTACGATCCAAGTTAGGTATCATCACCTACGATATAATCGCGTAGTTCTATCTTTTGCATGATTTGCAAAATAAAGGGGGAGATAGATAAGAACATGATTTTAAGTTGAATAAGTTGAATAAAATGGCTCGGAGCATAGATTATGTTGTAACCATATGTTTTAAGAAAAAAATTGAAATTAATTAAATTAAATTACATTTAATATTGGAATTTTAAAAAACCTATCATTAACTACCCATAATCCCCTCCCCTTGATTTCCGCCCCCAACTCCCCATGATTTTCCTCCCCATCTCTCAAATTAAATCCCAACTATTTCCCCCATTCACACACACGCACGCTAAAAACTTCAGGAAAAAAAAGAGTGAAAGGAGTGAGGAGGAGAGCTGGGACATTTTTTATTGGGATCGTTTGTTTATCACTGTATGTTTATTCTTTGTATGTTTATCGCGAATTCTTTATGTTTTGATATGAAAATTTCGTGATTGCCCTTAGAAATAGATCACATAAAACAAAAATAGGTTGGAGTGGGTTCAGGGCATCGAAAAACGTGCTCAGAGACGGCGCGTGTAGCACACGCACGGCTGCAGAGGGTGACGCATGTGGCCCACGCACGCCCCTGAGCAGCGCGTGCAAATCATGCGCTGACATGTTGGCATTAGCGTGTTCCTGGTGTTAAACAGAGTCCAATGGAATTGGTTTGGGGTTAATCAGAGTTAAAACGAAGAAGTTATGAATTTTTGAATGAAATTACGATCTAGGAAATTAAAGAAATGTATTAAAATAAGGAAAAGGATAAAATAATAATACAGGGCCAGACTTGCCAAGGCAGGCCGGCCCTATTAACAGAAAGATTAAATAAAAAAAGTGACTTGCAGCGAAACGGGCTAGCCACAACAGGCCGACCCAAAACCAGAACTTAACAAAAAAAAGAAAGAAAAGGGTGGCCAGTGGGCTAACTTCAGCGGGGCGCAGAGAAGAAAGCCGGCCGATAGGGCTGGGAAGGAAAAAAGGGCCAGACTTGTTTTAAGGCCAGTGTGTTTTAAAATAAAAATGGGTGCTGAATGGAAAAGAATAATAATAACAATAACAATAATAATAATAATAATAATAATAACAACAACAACAACAACAACAACCAATAGCAAAAGAAAAATATAATAAAAACAAATATATAATGAATATAAAATTAGGGTTAGTTATGAGAAGGAAAAAATATATAAATAAAAATAAAAATTTGTAATTAATTGATTTAATATTTTAAAAAATGCTTTAAAAATAAGAAGAAATTTAGAAACCTACTAAATAATTTAAAATAAAAGAAATAAAAATAGTAAGGGAACATAAAAATAACTACATAAAAGATTTAAGTTCTTGAAAGCCTAGGAAAAATAAAATAAAGTGTAGAAACGTAAAATAAAGTATAGAAAGATAAAATAACGGTAGAAGATAAAATACGATATTGAACCCCATGCAACATAGGGTAACTACGCAATATAGGTAATACGCAACATAGAACCGAGCATGCAACATAGGAGAAACGGAAGTATGAAAGTGTGAAGCATTTATGGCACGAGCATTGCATTTGACCTATTAGCCGTGTGGTCCTACAGGACGTGTGGCCTGACGAGACGTGTGACAGGTGTTGGGAATAATGGTTACCTTCACTTAATAGGACCTGGGACATGCATAGCATAACATGGAAACAAAAAAGCATAAAGTGTGATATTGAATGACTACGTGTGACACGGAGATAGAAGAGCATGCATCATGAAGTTGCGCATTGCATTTGTTATTATTGTGATTATCGTTGATCAGGTTATTATGTTGTTTCAGTGTTATGTTTTGGGATACGGATCGGGTCGAGTATGTACTATCTCTTTATTATGTTTTACAGCTTGAATTGCTTGTTGTGCTTATCTGTGTTAGTTGTTACCCGACTTAGTATGTGACAGTCTTTTTTCGGAAGAGACGGGTAACCTATGAGTGACTCTCATCACTCACTCAACCCACCTTCCCTCCACAGGTGAGCAGGATTATGGTATATATGTTTATTGTTGACGGGATAGATTACGCAGGCTAAGGAGAGTGAGATGGGCACGAGACAGGATCTTGTTGACTGGGAGTTTGTTTCTTGAAATAGTCGGATAGACCTCCATCTAGGCTTATTATTTGATTTTAGTAGTTTATACTTGACTTAGCAGGTTTCGTCAACCTTTTTACTCGATTTTATTTCTGAAGAATTCAATTTAATCGAGACATTTATTTCTTTTATTATCGTTTCCATGAAAAATTTCTACGTCAGTTCTGACGTGTAAAGAAGTTTGAACGAAGCCTTGTAGTCCTCGTAGCAGGCTACGGCGGGTGCACTGTTCCCGATTCTATGGCTCGAGAGCAGGGCGCTACAGGTGGTATCAGAGCCGAGGCTCCAAATTCGCCTCGAAAACGTAGGATTAACTAGATCACTTAGACTTAAGCTACGATCTTTTTCATAAAAATGACGATTTTACCTCTGAGAAGCAAAATAGGCCTAAGTGATGATCTTATATTTAGGTTATGATCGGGTTAAAGGGTACGAGGGTGAGCGATCGTTTTCTTACTTAATTACCATTCTACCCCTAACTTTTAGCATGAATTCCGTAAATGACAGAATTTCCCAAATTACCCCTGAACCTTTACATGCAATCCCCTAAGTATTAGAAAATTCCTAAAATACACCCTAACTTAGCTTATATTAAAATAAATATATTTTCAACTGTTCTAAATTCTCAAAAAATACCGACAGGACGGAACAAGCCGTATAGAGGAAATGATGGTAAAAACCACCAGAATCAGGGGATCATCCCCAAGCACTTGAAGATGTCATAGTCACCATGACTAACACCTTAGCACAATAGCACCGGCTGCTGAAATAGCAGACACCACCTCCATCACCTCCGCACTCGGACTTGAGATTCTTCTACATGCAGAAGAGTGGTGGCGCAGCACAACTGACACCGCCGATCACTTGGATCTAATTTTGGAATGAGTTCAAGAGGTATTACGTCTGGACATTATGATCCTCAACAAATGGTTCTGGATCCACGGCGAAAATGTAGATTTAGGTGATGATATTAGAAATTAAGTTACGACTTTGCCCCTAAGTCACAATCTTAGATATAAATGATGATTTGAACATAAGCAATGTCATGAACATATGTACTGACCGTAGTTATAAGCAATGATCATGAACATAAGTCGCAATCTTAAACATGAGTAACGATTCCGATTAAGAGTTGACCTTGAACTAAATACTGAAGGTAGTCATAAGCGTTGATTATACACTAAGCATGATTTTAGAAATAAGATATGATCTTAGACTTAATAAATGATGATACTAAGAACAATCCTAAAAGTAAGTTATGACCTTAGACTTAATGATACGATCGGTTACGAAACACATGTGCCTAGGGTATCCCATACAATTATACCTTATCTAAGTTGATCATAACTCTTTAAGCCGTGATCTTAGTAACCCTAGTTGAATACTATATAATTAACTCGAATGCATTACAATGTTAACCGGAACACAATACAGCAAACATTAAACAACATATTAATAGGTCAAGCAGCAACTTGGGCTGCCTTACCATAACTGCAGCATGAGACCTGGTCCCCTCAGGGTAACTGAAGTGGGTTCATGCCCCTACTTGACCATAGTGTCAAAACGCGACAAGGTCTAAGTGGAGATCGTAGCTACTTAGAATTGAATTATAGTAAAATGATAAAAGATAAGTAACATTCTAGCGTTATGGTCAGTAGAGTTTAGTGAAATATATCGTACGAAAGAGGTTATCGTCTGGGGTTAAAATGTTGAATGTAGTGTTATCAAAAATAAGTCAAAGATACTAGTCTCACTAGAGATACTGATTCATTCTGATGAGCGTGCATTAACATAGTAAATATAGTGGAATGATACGTCACTACAAAATCGTTGGTTAAGTGTTGACATCGAGATATTTGACTGAATCTAGTAGGCTTGGAATGAAATAGAGTAAGCATGAACCAATAGTAGTTGCTTATTCAGGTGAGATTAAACTAGGATAATTAACGGTTCAAATCACCAAGTAAAGAAATACATTGGATCAGTATGGCACGCGGAAGCATGGTGAATTAGAACACCTTAAGTCGATAAATATTTAGTGTGCCATGCTAGGATTGGACAATTCAAGTTAAGGATTTTATCATAGGAGGCGAAGGTTAGACTTATATAAAACGATACATAGACGGATCGCTCATTTGAAAATAAGGATGGATTATAGAAATTATACGAAATATTGGACTATTATTTCTCTAGCAAATAAATATTTTATATAAGCACATACACCAACATATACTTATATTTTTTAGAGACTTCAAAGAAAAGAGGAAGAATTTTGGTTATCGAAAATACTCTATTGAGAGTCATTTTTTTCCTTAAAACTTTACAAGGCTAATTCTTTTACGTACTTGTAAATCAGCATAATAATAAATAAAAAAATTTCAGTTCTTTTGATGACCTTAAAAGAGGAAAAAAAACTTTCAAAATGTTGATGTTCTTTAAAAAAAATGATGTGTTTAATTTCTTACACCATATTTCAAATCTCTATTTTTGTTACATCTATTATTTTAGTAAAAATTAATTAACGACTATCAATATCGCAAGCAGTTTATTTACTAAAGTGTTTTCGAAGTTATCTACCCGCTTGCGATAAACTTAACTAACTTTTGTGAAGCCAAAAAGTATTTTTCAATATATATATATATATATATGAAAACAAAAGCTATCGTATTGACATCGTTATATAAAATCTTACATTATCACGTTTTCAACTGTTTTAATGCTATTTCACCAAAATACTTTGCGAACAAGTTATGTCATCGTTTTTATAAAAATTCATTTGAAACACCGATTTGCGAAAACGAGTATATTATTTCAAATCTTGTTTAAAAAAAAGAAGAATGGTATTAGTTTAAAACGACTGAAGTTATATTTTAAATTATAGCCACATAGGTCACGTTTTATTATAAGAAAAGTATGTCGAACACATATTTCGTATATTAGGCTGATGATATTATCAAAAAAGTAATGAAGTGATCATAGAGTTAGTTCGTAATTATATAAGAATTGATTTTGAGGACTTGGCATTGTGTAACAAGTACCATATTAGTACACATCAAGGATATTAGTTGGTTAATTATCTAGGGGATGAATCATGTATAATGAGTTTAAGAATCCAAAATTGTAGACTGCAGTAAGTTGAATGATACACATCGAACAGTATAAGTGGAAGTATGTACATATTAATTATAGAGAATTAAGTTAAGGATTAAGCCTTATAAGGACTAGATCATCTTGTGGGATGCCAGCTTAACTAAATTGAATCATACTAGAGTAAAACATATTCTGAAAATACATACGATTCAAGAGATGAGTTTTGTGAATAAGGCGTTAAGTCAAAGATGGTAGTACACCTAAGAACTGATTTACAAGGGTTGCTAAAGACCGTTGAGATAAGAAAGTTATATACCGATGATTGAGTTGTAGAACCCTTAGTATGACGACAATACCCTTAAGGTGGATTCGATAATCATATATTATGTGAGAATTTTAATAAGCAAAAGGACAATGGATCAAAAATTACCATGTTGGTGTATCATGAATGATTTTTTACGCCTTAGGCTATGATAAAGAAGTGAAGTGTTTAGCATATTGGAAAACCGAAAGGATATTTTGCTTGATCATTATCTAGGTTAAAGGATCGAGTAGAACTAAATTAAGTGTTGACTATGTAGTATGCAAGTTTCGAGGACGAAAAGTTTTGTAAGGAGGGTAGGATGTTGTACCGTATGTTTTAAGAAAAAAATTGAAATTAATTAAATTAAATTACATTTAATATTGGAATTAAAAAAATATCATTAACTACCCATAACCCCCTCCCCATGATTTCCGCCCCTAACTCCCCATGATTTCCTTCCCATCTCCCAAATTAAATCCCCACTATTTTCCCCATTCACACACACACCCCCCAAAAACTTCAGGGAAAAAAAAAGAGTGAAAGGAGTGAGGAGGAGAGATGCGGCATAGGAGAGAAGGGAAAGGAAAAAGAAGGAGAAAAAGAGAAAAAGGAGAGAGAGGGAAAACACAAAGGAGAAGGAGAATTGACCACCCACATGAAATCCAATCCACTTTGATCAGTGAATTCGTATTCAAGAGGTAGGTTACCCTCTCCTCTGTCGGATTGCTTTGGATTCCCTCGCATTCTGTATTGGGATCGTTTCTTTATCACTGTATGTTTATTCTTTGTATGTTTATCGCGAATTCTATATATTTTGGTATGAAAATTTCGTGTTTGGCCTTAGTATAGATCACATAGCACGGAAATAGGTTGGAGTTGGTTCAGGGCATGGAAAAAGGCGCCAGGAGGTGGCACGTGTAGCACACGCACGGCTGTAGAGAACGGTGCGTGTGGCCCACGCGTGCCCCTGAGCGGCCCATGCAAATCATGCGCTGGCATGTTGGCATCAACGTGTTTGTGGCATTAAACGGAGTCCAATGGAATTGGTTTGGGGTTAATCGGAGTTAAAACGAAGAAGTTGTGACTTTTTAAATGAAATTAGGATCTAGGAAATTAAAAAAAGTATTAAAATAAGGAAAATGAAAAAAAATAATAAAGGGCCAGACCTGCCAAGGCAGGACGGCCCTATTCCTCAGCATGCCAAAGGACGCAGCCCAGTAACAGAAAAATTAATTAAAAAAAGAGACTTGTAGTGAAAAGAGCCTGCCGGCCCAAAATCATAACTTAACAAAAAAAAGAAAAAATAAAGAAAAAGGTGGTCAGCGAGCCAGTTTCAACGGGCCGCAGAGAAGAAAGCGGGCCGACAGGGCTCAGAAGGAAAAAAAGGGCCAGACTTGTTTTAGGGCTAGTGTGTTTTAAAATAAATGGGTACTGAATGGAAATAATAATAATAATAATAATAATAATATAATAATAATAGAAATAATAATAATAATAATAATAATAATAATAATAATAATAATAATAATAATGATGATGAAATAACTAAGAGAAAAATAAAAATAAAATAAAAAATATATAATGAAGACAAATTAGGGTCAGTTACGAGAAGGAAAAAAATATATAAATAAAAAAAGTTATATGTAATTAATTGATTTAATATTTTAAGAAAAAATGCTTTAAAAATAAGAAGAAATTTAGAAACCCACTAAATAATTTAAAATAAAAGAAATAAAAATAGTAGGGGAAGATAAAAATAACTACATAAAAGATTTAAGTTCTTGAAACCCTAGGAAAAATAAAATAAAATGTAGAAACGTAAAGTAAAGTCTAGAAAGATAAAATAACGGTAGAAGATAAAATACAATAATAATCCCATGCAACATAAGGTAACTCCACAATATAGGTAATTCGCAACATAGAACGGAGCATGCAACACAGGAGAAACGGAAGTGTGAAAGTGTGAAGCATTCATGGCATGAGCATTGTATTTGGCCTATGAGCCGTGTGGTCCTATAGGACGTGTGGCCTTACGAGGTGTGTGATGGGTGTTGGTAATAACGGTTACCTTCACCTAATAGGACCTGCGACATGCATAGCATAACATGGAAAAGAAAGAGCATAGTGTGTGATATTGAATGACTGCGTGTGACACGGAGATAGAAGAGCATGCATCATGAAGTTGCACATTGCATTTGTTATTGTTGTGACTATGGTTGATCTGGTTACTATGTTGTTTCAGTGTTGCATTTTGGGATACGGATTGGGTCGGGTATGTGATATCTCTTTATTATGTTTTACTGCCTGAATTACTTGTTGTGCTTATCGGTGTTAGTTGTTACCCGACTCAGTATGTGACAGTCCCTTTTCGAAAGAGACGGGTAACCTACGAGTGACTCCCATCACTCACCCCTACCTCCCCTCCACAGGTGAGCAGGATTATGGTATATATGTTTATCGAGGACGTGACAGATTACGCAAGATGGGGAGAGTGAGCTGGGCTCGAGACGAGATCTTGTTGACCGGGAGCTTGTTTCTTGCGATAGTCGGATAGACCTCCACCTAGGCTTATTATTTGATTTTAGTAGTTCATACTTGACTTAGCCGGTTTCGTCAACCTTTGTACTTGATTTCATTTCTGATGGATTTAATTTAATTGAGACGTTTATTTCTTTTATTATCGTTTCTGCAAAACATTTCTACGTCCGTTTTGACGTATAAAGAAGTTTGAGCGATGCCTTGTAGTTCTCGTAGCAGGCTACGGCCGGTGCACTGTTCCCGATTCTATGGCTCGGGAGCGGGACGTTACAGGTTAAAGGAGAGAGTATAAGTTGAGGGGAAGCAAAAACATAGTATTTAAAAAACGTTGAAGTCTAAGAGCAATAACAGTTGGTATAAAATTTTTGTGAATTACCTTGAGAACTAGAACATGTGTTTAAATTGTTACAAAAAACAATTGGTATAGAATTGGTGTGTTTTGAGATAACAATTGGTAAACATTTGTGACATTAAAATCATGTAGAATTATTTTGAAAATCATCTAAAAGGGGGGAGAATGTTGAAAAATATGTTTGGATAATTTTCAAAGTTATGATTTTAATCATTGAATGCTTAAGAAAATGTCGCACATAATAAAGACTTGAAATATATCAAATAAGTGAAGAAAAACAACATTGATCTCTCAGGCAGGGATTGTTATGACCCGCATTTCTGGGTCGGTAGAAAAAAGATAATGGAAAACAAAACAAAAATACGATGTCGATAGAATTTCGATAGAATTTAAAATTTTGGGATCATGGTTAACAAGAAATCAGTAGTATGCATTGGGGTTCGATACGTTCGAAAAGATAACCGAACGATAATCTAACCAATAAATTGATATGCGACGAGATTTGTTAACAAACATTACGACTTTGCTGTAGGAATTAAAACAACACGGATATGTAGCAACTTAAATATTAGGATTAATGAAACTCTCGTATTTCATACAGATTCATTTGGCAAAAACACAATCCTCCTCACATCCGCATGTTTCTGTGGCGTTTGTATAAAGGTGCAATTCCTCTTCCCGAAAACCTGCAGAAGTTTGTTTCTATTCATCCCACGCAATGCCCTTTCTGTCTCAAGTCGCAAATCACAGTGGATCATCTATTCTTGCATTGCTCGGACATCACTGGAATTTGGAAAATGTATGCGGCTCATTTGGATGGTCCTTCAACAAATGTCAGAAGTTTGCAGCAGAATTTAATCCAATGGTGGATGTCAACCAAAGGGAAAACACTTAAAGGCATTCTCCGAATTGTGGCTCCATCTATCATAGTATGGGAGATATGGAAGTCATATACATCCATAACTTATGGTGATGAACGTTGGAGAAAGGCAACGGTGGTTGAAAATATTCGACGTACCTTGTATGACTGGTCATCTGCGCAAAGAGGAAAGAAGTTTGCAATCTCAGACCATGCCTTAATCGATCTTGGATTAACTCCAAAGCTTCGTCCATCTAGATACATCATTGTCCGATGGCTCCATCCTCCGCCGGGTAGATTGAAGTTAAATACAGATGCAGCCCATGGGAGATTTTCTGCAGCTGCTAGAGCAATCTTGCGTGACAGTTCTGGTACATTCTTGGGGGCAATTTCGTTTCATTTACCATTATCTACACCAGCCACAACAGAATTTCAAGCAGCATATATTGGGTACTTATACTTTGCAACACAGTGGGAGTCCATTGATGTGGAAGTAGATGCATATGGGGTAGTTTTGGCAGTACAAAATAATATTGATGTTCATGCGACAATATTTCGAGAACTGCTACGGTCATCATCAGCTGAATTAACACACATTCCACGTGAAGCAAATCAGCCAGCGCATTTTCTAGCTCAATATGGCCAATTCTAGCAAAAGCTTACTATTTTTCCCACGGTAACATCTCTGCCATCAATGGTTCGGGCATGTTATCAAACGGAGAACACGCCACATCTTAGAAATGAACTTGGCTAGCGCTCAAACTAGTTGCCCATATCGCAAGATATGGGCAACATGGGTACGCTTCGTTTTCTACCCTATGCTACCTCTTTGCATCGCTCTACATCTAGCAGTTACAAATTTCCAGTTACCCATATCCTTAGATATGGGTAACATGGGTAATGTGTTACACTCTACCTTATGCTGCAACTCACGTGCCCTTCCGTACCACACAACTCGCCATTTTACTATATGTGCTAACTCGCTTTTGTTTCTATGCATGGCCTTATTGATGCAACAACGCTTGCAGAGACAATTCCTTTGGATGGTCCAACCGACACTGTACAACATTCAACAGCTGCGTTCCACAAACATCATGCTTGCTCTCATGTCATTTTCAAATATTCACTCCTTTCATATAAATATGTACGCTTTTTCCTTCGCCAAGGTTTTATCCACAATGGTGGTTTTACTTGGCAAGGTTTTAATGCGGCATATCATATATGATTGGAGATTAGATATTATATGTTCATTGTACTATTATTATTCGTTTATTCAATTTTTGTAATATGGTTTTCCTCCGCCATAAGTGAGGCATAATAAAATAGCTCTTTTACTGTTCAAATATATATATATATATATATATATATATATATATATGAAAATAGATATGGCGCCAACTTAGGGTAAGAAAAAGGAGAAGAAAATGTGGTTAGAAAAATACCCCAAAAATAGTGGACAAAATTGTGTAGTAACCAAATGATAGTATTTTTGTTTCATTCTACCTATTCCCACTCAAGAATTCGGCCATGGCATAAACAAAGAGGAAGAATATTTTCTTCCACAAGAAACAATTACAAAGTTATACCAAAAAGCCTTACAACTCTTACACACATTCTTACACCTTCTTACACCAATCAACAAACCAAACCTACCCCCCTCCCCCCGCCAAACCCCATATGGCCAGTCATTTGAGTCAAGACAAAGGGGAAAGATTTCATTTCTTACGCTCCACCTTTTTCTTACATCTTCAACCAAGCAACGATCACTTCTTTCTCAAACTCCTTCCAACCCTCATGGTGTTTTCTTTCCACCTCTACTAGTCACAAATTTCGGCCAACATTAGAAAAAAAGGAAGAATACTCTCTTTCTTCTCATTTTTCCTACACTTAGCAAACATCTCAATTTTCAAAATACTCTATTTCCTTTCTCCAAACAAGAACAAGTATTCCAAGCCTTCACTTCCCTTCGTTGGCCGAGAGTTACAAGAAGGAACCAAGGTGTATTTTTCTTTTCTTCATCTCCTACATTCACTCAAAACATTAGCTACAACATTCTCTCTATTCTTAGCATCAAAAACGTGGGTTTAAAGGAGGTTAAGGGGCAAGGAAAAGCAAGGTAAGAACACTATCTAAGCTATGTTAATCTTTTACCATTCATCCATTTTCATGGTTGCTCACTAACCCTTTCTTTTCCTTGATAAAACCATGGGTTAAGAAAGCTTAAAGGAGAAGGTTTTCCTTCAAGCCAAGTGAAGAAGATGTAGGATCTGCAAGGCACCACTAGAAGGGGGGGGGGGTTGAATAGGTGGTGCAGAAAACGTGGTTTTTAAAATTTGTTTAAAACTTAAACAACTCAACTTCTGAAAACAGATTCTGTTTCCAGGACCAGTTTTAAAACCTTTTTAAAACCAGGTTATAGGTCTCCCAAAATTCTGAAATTTTGAGAGATCTTAGCCTCAGATGTTGTGGGGGTCCCCTAAAAATTTCAAATGAAAATTCAACCTTTAACCCCTTCAAAAACCGTTGGTGATCAGATTGCGCGAATCTGCCAGAAACGGTAGACGGTTTTGAAAAATTTATTCCTATTTGTGTGTAAGTTCAAATGCCCTGAAAATTTAACCACTAAATCCTTATATACTATTTTTAAGTGGGTTGAAACAGTTTTGCAAAATTCTTTTGAGAAGTAGGTCAATTACACTCAAAGTCTTAACATTTGCAAGTCCAAAAATCAGGCTGCACTAGTCACAGAACTCTTGATGTTTGATCGACGTATACTTATCCACAATAGTTGAAACTTGTGCCAAATTAACCCTAGAACGTGTGGCTATGTTTATGGAAATTTTTGTGATTTTGAAAGTCGTTTACTATTTTTACAAACGCCAACAAAAAGAGTAAAATGTGCAGTAACAGAAAGTAAATGCTGAAAGTAAATGGCACCAAGAATTTTATACTGGTTCGGTTATAAACAACCTACTCCAGTCTTCAAGGAACACCTTCCTTAGTTCACACTAATCAGACACATGCAATACACCTTATCACAGGGTTGATAGAGTTACACACTAACTCCAACCCTTTACAAGCCTTGTACGATGAATACAATTCGCACGAACACCACCACCTCGCAAGAATGAAGATTGATCACACCTTGATCAATCTTTTACAAAGATATGGAATATGTTGTGGTCTATATCAAGCCTATTCAAGATTGAAAAATATGAATACAATAGGCTTTCAAGAAGAAAGAAAGAAGGAGAATGTAGAAGAGAAAGAGCTAGGCGTTTGATCACTTTTATTTTGCAATGCTTGTGCTTGTCTTGTTTTTGCTCATCTTTTTTCCTTTTAATCTTGTTGCAGCCGTCCCCCCTTGGGTCCTCCCCCTGTTGAAAATTATCTTCTAAGTCCTTGGGAGAATGTAAGACATCATTGTGACATGGTCTTGCTTAATTGGCATCTTCTCATCGGATGATCATTTAAGCTTTGCTTACTTGGCACTTCATGATTGGTTGGATGTTGTCATCATTGATGACTTGGAAAAATCTGAATATATCACTCAAACATGTGCCAATATCAATCACAAAATAATTTCCATAAATCTCAAGATTGTCACATAAATGTTGCAAGACAAAATCTCTCCCTTACTAAGCAAAAAATCGGCCATTAAGAGGTTTTACCATGCTGAATTTTCAGCATGTGTAACATGGTTGTACAATTCAAAATAATTCCATTTTTCTTTGATTTTTCAAATTAAAATGAATCACCAATTGATGGCAAATGTCCTTATCACATTGGCAATGAATTTTGGACACTTTTATGCTCACATATTCGGCCATGACACATTACACACATACTGAAAAATTTTCAGCATGTGTGATATATAAAATATCACAATTTATGAATTTAAAAAAAATATTCAAATTACTTCCATTTCTTCTCCCAATCAATCACATAATTCAAGATGATAAAATATACCCTTTTAATGCTCAAATTCGGCCACCATACTTACACATGCTGAAATTTTCAGCATGTGTTATAAGTGAGACAAAGTTTGAAATCTTACCATTTGTACCTTCTTTCTTTAATTCACCAACATTGCATGGTTGATTCTTGACCAATCAATATGTCAACAAGGCTCCAAATAAGCTCCATCTCAGCTGTGATATGCGTGTATAGTGTATATACATGTGCTGAAAATTATTTTTGCTAACTTTGTAAAATAGTGCACATTTAATAATACACACATGTTATATTCCAATCAGCCCTTAATTTCATTTTCTAGAACACTTTAAGATGTATAACATATGTAAAAAGTGTCTAGATACGTGTCATATGATGTACCAAAAAAGTTCTATGTGTTGTGTGCGTAGAAAACCGAATTTTCGATATTTATCGATTACCCGATTTTTCTCTAATTAAATTCCAACTTCTTGCACATGTTATATATATATTATGTTACACATAATATATATAATATATACTTTAAATCTCAGCACTTGGCTGGTCTAAAGTGGCGCCATTAACATGTGTCAAATTTAAAATTGGAATCTTTACATTTTGGCCTTAATGTGGGGTGATTTGTGTGTGCCAACATGGAAAGTATTTTTGGCTAAAAATATTCTCAAACCCACAAAATTTTTGATGATTTTTGAGATGTAGGGGCTGGCCGTCTATTTATGGTAAGTACGTGACACGTTGGCGAAGTTTCGGTATTCGCCCGATACGACAATTTTCGGTTTAGAACCTTTTAACGTGTCGTATTTAATTTGACATCACCATAACTTATATCATACGATATAAGACCTGAATATACTCATAAATATGAGTTAAGTATAGTGGTGTGACGTTAACGTACGTACGTAAAATATATAACGTGTCGGTAGTACATTGGAATACATGTGTATGTGCCTTTTAAAAAAAATCTGAAAATATATGTATATATATGTGTGTATGCCGTGTATATATTAATGAGGGGAGGAGGAGAAGACTTTCCTTCATGAGCCTTGTTGTCTTTGTGCCTTTTCCAAATGTGGCTTCCTTTAATGAACTACTTAGTTTTATTAACTAAGTACTTCACTTAATAAACTAGTTTAGTTATTAATGGTGGCACCTGAAAATAGTATAAACACAACAAATGTTTGCCATATGATGTAAGCTGTAATGCTTCATGGCTCGTTAGTACGGCAACATTATATACAAGCTAAATAAGGCAAGTAGTAAGCAACATATCATGCATACTTGTATATATCATGCACGTTTGTGTATGTCATGCATTTAAATCACATATTTTGAAATCACTCAAACCCCCTTTTCTCTACAATCTCCCCCTTTTTATGATTTTCAAAATAACTTATGCACATGATTTAAATGCTATCGCTCCCCCTTCAAACATGCATAAATTTGAAATTTGAATTTCAAATTTCAAATCTGGCTCCCCTTTGATTTGTGCAATCAGTATCAATTAGTGTCTCTCTCCCCCTTAAATCATGCTTTCTCTCCCCCTTTATTTTGGAAAGTAAATCAAAAGATTCCTGTAAATAAGGAAAGAAAATCAAATCACGTCAAATCAAATCATATCAACTTGAATCATGCCTAATTTAGAACGAAGAGATTCATACGTGGCTTGATTTAAGGCTTTTGTAAAGATATCCGCTATGTGTGCTTCTGTACGTACGTGATCTATGACGATATCACCATTGTTTACGTGAACACGAAGAAAGTGATAGCGTACTTCTATATGCTTAGCCTTAGAGTGTAACACGGGGTTCTTAGACAAATTAATGGCACTCATACTATCACAATATATAGGAATTCTATTTACGGTAATTCGAAAGTCTGAGAGTTGTTGTTTTATCCACAACAACTGTGTACAACAAAGGCTAAGTGCCATGTACTCAGCTCAGTAGTGGACAAAGCAACGCTTGCTTGCTTTTTGGAAAACCATGAAATGAGTGAGTTTCCTACAAATTGGCAAGACCCACTCGTGCTCTTTCTATCTATTTTGCTGCCACCATAATCTGCATCAGTATAAGCATGTAAGTTAAATGTGGAATCCTTATCGTACCAACTTCCTAAGGTGGGTGTGTGCTTAATATAACGTAATATTCTTTTTACCGCATTATAGTGAGATACCTTAGGTTGACTCTGAAATCATGCACACATGCATACACTGAACATGATATCAGGCCTACTAGCAGTTAAATACAAAAAAGAACCTATCATAGATCGATATAAGCCATTATCAACGTCTTTACCATGTTCATCTTTGTCCAATTTAGTAGTGACGCTCATAGGGGTGGGGGATGGTTTCAAATTTTCAAAGTTAAACTTTTTAATCATGTCATTGACATATTTTGCTTGACTTATGTGAATCCCTTTACTCGTTTGCTTAATCTACAAACCAAGAAAATAATTAAGTTCACCAACCATAGACATTTCAAATTCAGATTTCATGCAATTTTCAAAATCTTCAACAAGTCTATGTGAGGTAGAACCGAAAATAATGTCATCAACGTAGATTTGGATAATAAGTAAATCTCATTTGTCTTGTTTCAAAAATAGTGTACTATCTATAGTACCTCGTTTAAAATCATTTTCTAAAAGGAAAGCAGCAAAACGATCATACCATGTTCTCGGTGCTTGCTTTAGTCCGTATAGTGCCTTCTTTAGTTTGTACATGCGATCGGGATGTTTCAAATCTTCAAAACCGGGTGGTTGCTTCACGTATACTTCTTCTTGCATAAATCCGTTTAGGAATGCACTTTTTACGTCCATTTGATATAATTTGAAATCTTTCATGCAAGCAATAGCAAGTAATAGTCGTATAGCTTCCAAACGTGCTACGGGTGCAAATGTTCCATCGTAGTCAATTCCTTCTTCTTGATTATATCCTTGTGCTACAAGTCTTGCTTTATTTCTAACAACATTTCCTTCTTCATTCATTTTATTCATAAACATCCACTTTGTGCCTATTATAGTCTTATCTTGTGGTCGTGGTACTAAATCTCATACATCGTTTCTAACAAATTGATTAAGTTCATCATGCATGGCATCAATCCAAGAAGAATCACTCAAAGCATCATGCACATTTTTGGGCTCTATTTCAGAAATCATAGCATGAAATT
Source organism: Eustoma russellianum (assembly GCA_036186865.1). Lineage (NCBI taxonomy): Eukaryota > Viridiplantae > Streptophyta > Magnoliopsida > Gentianales > Gentianaceae > Eustoma > Eustoma russellianum. The sequence continues at coordinate 26,049,063 of AP025047.1, read as the reverse complement.
CGTTTATTTCGTCCGATGTAATTCCTCTACGTGGTCGCACACCGTGAGTGAGGTCGCCTATGATGAGATCATGTGGGTGATCTCTATGCCATCTTGGTTGATTATTTTCTATGTTATCATGCATTTCTATGTGATCATGCATTTCTAGTGTGTCATTCATATCATGCATATCAAAAGAACCATCATCTTCAATCAACATGGGTTTCAATTCAAAGTCATCGTCATATTCTTTATCTTTATCAATCTCACCAAATTCATTGAATTTCACATGAATAGATTCCATGATTTGTCTAGTGAGAGGATCATAACATCTATATGCGTTTGAATTTATAGAATATCCAACAAAAATGCACTGAATTGATTTGGATTCAAATTTGTTTAAATTATCTTTTGTATTTAAAACAAAACATTTGCATCCAAACACACGAAAATAGTCAATCTTAGGCATGCGATCATTCAAAATCTCATAAGGCATCTTGTTTATTTTCTTTCTTATAGATAGGCGATTTACAATATAGCATGCACAATTTACGGCTTCCGCCCACAGAAATCTAGGCAATCTATTTTCGCATCACATAGTCCTAGCGATTTCTTGTAATATACGATTCTTTCTTTCTACTACTCTATTTAATTGTGGAGTTCTAGGTGGCGAAAACTCATACTTAATTCCCTTTTCTTCGCAAAATGAAATCATTTCTTTGTTTTTAAACTCACCGCTTCTATCGTTTCTTATCTTTTTCACATTTACACCGTATTGATTTTCAAGCTGTTTGATTAATTTCGCAATCTCAATGGCACTATCATCCTTATGTGCAAGAAATAAAGTCCAAGTGTAACGAGAAAAATCATCAACAATCACGCATGCATAGTGGCGCCTACCAAGGCTTGTAGTGCGACTAGGACCAAACAATTCAATATGTAATAGTACTAAGACTCTAGTCGTGCTTATGTCATTTTTAGGCTTAAGTGAATCACGTGTTTGTTTGCCTTTTATGCAAGATTCACACAACTGAAAGTTGTCTAAATCAAACTTAGGCAATCCTCGTACTAGGTTCTTTCGTTGAATTTTTTCTAGTGTGGAGATACCAATGTGTCCTAAACATCTATGACATAAATTCACATTGGGTTCATTTGACATAAAGCACTTAACTTTAGCGTCTACCACATCATCCATAGAAAGTGTGAAAATATTACCTTCTCGTTTTCCTTTTAAAACGGTTTCTCCATTTTTATTTATTATATTGCAATAAGGGTGTGTAAAACACACATCAAAACCATTGTCAACAAATTGAGAAATGCTAAGAAGATTGTAGGATAAGTTGCTTACCAAAAAGACGTTGGAGATTTGGAGAGTACTTAGATTTTCAATCATACCTTTTCCGATGATCTTGTCTTCGTTGTTGTCTCCAAAGGTCACGGATCCGCCTTTTGTGACCTTCTTTAATTTGGTGAACAAGCTCGGGTCAGCCGTCATGTGCCTCGAGCATCCACTGTCAAGGAACCACTTAATAGTTGTATCTTTTGATGTGTGGGCTCCCTGCAATGTGCAAAGATGATTTAGGTACCCTTTTAACTTTGGGTCCTTTCGAGTTAGTTAATCACCTTTTGGTAAAAGTACCTTTCGGTACCCATACTTGGGTGATCCTTCTCGGTCTATCAAATGGCAAGAATGTAGATGAAGGTGAGATATAGTAGACATGTGGTGCATGCACTTTGGGCCTTTGCCCAAGGACTCCTTTATACTCATTGAATAAAGGATGTTTTTGATATGTCCTTGTGTGTGTGTGCGTAGTGCATGGATGATATAAATTTCGTGTATGCATTACTCTTTTATTTTCATATATATGGTACAAAGTTGTATTTCATATGATATGAAGAGGGAGTGGGGCGTGATGAGGGAAGGTGCAGCTTTTGCATCATCTTAGACGCCACTTGAGGCTTTGGGGAGTCTAATTTCTTAGACACGACAAACTTGGTTGGTTTGGTTGATACTTCATTAGTATCAACGTATCCCAAACCCGTTTTGTCACTATCATGCTTTTGAGATAATATAATGCGATGCAGCATGTTGGATCCCGTATCAAACTGTTCCATCATTTTCTCTAAATCTATATTCCTTGATTTCAAATTTGAAATCTCGGATTTCATTTCATTATTTTGAGTGGTCAATGATGAAATCTCTGTCTTTAATGCAGTAATGACACATGATGACTCTTTCTTTGAATCGCTTAATTGAGCGACAAGATTCTCGTTAGAAGATTCTAAAAGTTTCTTGTCTTCAATTAATCGCTTCTTTTCTTTAGCGAGAGTCTTAGTGAATTTGTGCAATTCTAAATACTGACTAAAAAGATCATCATAAGAAGGTTAAGAGTCAGAATCAGATGATACCTCATTAGATGCTTTGGATGCAAAGCATACTTGTGCAGTCTCTTCTTCGGTTTCAGTCTCATAATCCGATGTATCACTCCAAATGGAGGCCTTTAGAGCATGTTTCCTTTGCTTGGGTTCTGAGACGAGTCTATTCTTGTTCTGCTCATTGTCAGGGTATTTATTTGTTTGCTTTTCTTTATTTGGGCAGTCATATGATAAATGTCCGAGTTTGCCACATTTATAACATTTAACATCTTTATCATTTGACTTGTTCTTGTTTCTCTTAGTTGTAGTACCCTTATTTTTGTTTCTAAATTACCTTCTCATAAATTTTCTTAATCCTTTAGCCAATAGAATTAGGTCATCGTTATCCGACTCAGAATCACTATCATCTACGTGATCGGAAGGAGTAGAGACGTATTCATTTGATTTAAAAGCAATAGCTTTACCTTGTTTAGATGATTCTGATTTCCGTATGGTGAGTTTATTCTCATAAACCTTAAGTGATCCGATTAATTCTTCCATCTTTATTGACTTAGTTTCCTTGCTTTCTTCTATTGCGGTCACTTTAGGGTCCTACTCGGATGGAAGACTCCGTAAGACTTTTTGTACCTTTTCCTGCGTGGTAAAAGCTTTACCAAGAGACTCAAGAGAGTTGTAGATGTTAGTCAAACAAAGATCCATATCAACAATAGACTCATTAGGCAACAATTTAAATGACTCAAGTGTGGACATAAGCATGTTTATTTTTGACTCTTTTACTTGACTCGTGCCCTCGTGTTCCATTTCTAGTATCCTCCACATTTCTTGTTCACTCGAACAGTTTGATACATAACTAGACTCACTTTTACTTAATTCGTTTAGGAGCAATTGCATAGCCCTAGCATTCATACTAATTTTCTTTTTATCATCTCTCTTATATTCTTGTCTAGATTTAACGACTTCTAATGTCACTCCGTCTACGGTGGATAACTTAGATGGGACATAAGGACCATCTTCAATAATTGACCAAAGATCTATATCTATAGCCATAAGAAAAAGCTTCATTCTAAGTTTCCACTGAATAAACGACTCACCGTCAAAAACTGGAGGCCTTTGGCTCGACATATCTTCTTGCTCGGTTTTGAGATTTGTGGTTGCCATCTCACTGAATCGTTGGATTCTTTGAAGTGAGTGTTCCTGTGCTCTGATACCACTTGTAGGATCTGCAAGGCACCACTAGAAGGGGGGTTGAATAGGTGGTGCGGAAAGTGTGGTTATTAAATTTGTTTAAAACTTAAACAACTCAACTTCTGAAAACAGATTTTGTTTCCAGGACCAGTTTTAAAACGTTTTCAAAACCAGGTTATAGTTCTCCAAAAATTCTAAAATTTTGAGAGAACTTAGCCTCAGATGTTGTGAGGGTCCCCTAAAAATTTCAAATTAAAATTCAACCTTTAACCCCTTCAAAAACCGTTGGTGATCAGATTGCGCGAATCTGCCAGAAACGGTAGACGGTTTTGAACAATTTATTCCTATTTGTGTGTAAGTTAAAATGCCCTGAAAATTTAACCACTAACTCCTTATATACTATTTTTAAGTGGGTTAAAACAGTTTTGCAAAATTCTTTTGGGAAGTAGGTCAATTTCAATCAAAGTCTTAACCTTTGCAAGTCTGAAAATCAGACTGCACTAGTCTCAGAACTTTTGATGTTTGATCGACTTATACTTATCCAAAAGAGTTGAAACTTGTGCCAAATTAACCCTAGAACGTGTGGCTATGTTTTTGGAAATTTGTGTGATTTTCGAAAGTCGTTTACTATTTTTACAAACGCCAACAAAAAGAGTAAACTGTGCAGTAACAGAAAGTAAATGTTGAAAGTAAATGGCACCAAGAATTTTATACTGGTTTGGTTATAAACAACCTACTACAGTCTTCAAGGAACACCTTCCTTGGTTCACACTAATCACACACACGCAATACACCTTACCACAGGGTTGATAGAGTTACACACTAACTCCAACCCTTTACAAACCTTGTACGATGAATACAATTTGCACGAACACCACCACCTCGCAAGAATAAAGATTGATAACACCTTGATCAATCTTTTACAAAGATATGAAATATGTGGTGGTCTATATCAAGCCTATTCAAGATTGAAAAATATGAATACAATAGGCTTTCAAGAAGAAAGAAAGAATGAGAATGTAGAAGAGGAAGAGCTAGGCGTTTGATCACTTTTATTTTGCAATGCTTGTGCTTGTCTTGTTTTTGCTCATCTTCTTTCCTTTTAATCTTGTTGCAGCCGTCCCCCCTTGGGTCCTCCCCCTGTTGAAAATTATCTTCTAAGTCCTTGGGAGAATGTAAGATATCATTGTGACATGTCTTGCTTACTTGGCATCTTCTCATTGGATGATCATTTAAGCTTTGCTTACTTGGCACTTCATGATTGGTTGGATGTTGTCATCATTGATGACTTGGAAAAATCTGAATATATCACTCAAACATGTGCCAATATCAATCACAAAATAATTTCCATAAAGCTCAAGATTGTCACATAAATGTTGCAAGACAAAATCTCTCCCTTACTAAGCAAAAAATCGGCCATTAAGAGGTTTTACCATGCTGAATTTTTCAGCATGTGTTACATGGTTGTACAATTCAAAATAATTCCATTTGTCTTTGATTTTTCTAATTAAAATGAATCACCAATTGATGGCAAATGTCCTTATCACATTGGAAATGAATTTGGACACTTTTATGCTCACATATTCGGCCATGACACATTACACACATGCTGAAAAATTTTCAACATGTGTGATATATAAAATATCACAATTTATGAATTTTAAAAAATATTAAAATTACTTCCATTTCTTCTCCCAATCAATCACATAATTCAAGATGATAAAATATAG
>AP025047.1:26027872-26043783 GCA_036186865.1 Eustoma russellianum | reverse complement strand
TATTTTTCTAATTAAAATGAATCACCAATTGATGGCAAATGTCCTTATCACATTGGAAATGAATTTGGACACTTTTATGCTCACATATTCGGCCATGACACATTACACACATGCTGAAAAATTTTCAACATGTGTGATATATAAAATATCACAATTTATGAATTTTAAAAAATATTAAAATTACTTCCATTTCTTCTCCCAATCAATCACATAATTCAAGATGATAAAATATAGCCTTTTAATGCTCAAATTCGGCCACCATACTTACACATGCTGAAATTTTCAGCATGTGTTATAAGTGAGACAAAGTTTGAAATCTTACCATTTGTAGCTTCTTTCTTTAATTCACCAACATTGCATGGTTGATTCTTGACCAATAAATATGTCAACAACGCTCCAAATAAGCTCCATCTCAGCTTTGATATGCGTGTATAGTGTATATACATGTGCTGAAAATTATTTTTGCTAACTTTGTAAAATAGTGCACATTTAATAATACACACATGTTATATTCCAATCAGCCCTTAATTTAATTTTCTAGAAAACTTTAATATGTATAACATATGTAAAAAGTTTCTAGATACGTGTCATATGATGTACCAAAAACGTTCCATGTGTTGTGTGCGTAGAAAACCGAATTTTCGATATTTATCGATTACCCGATTTTTCTCTAATTAAATTCCAACTTCTTGCACATGTTATATATATTATGCTACATATAATATATAATATATACTTTAAATCTCAACACTTGGCTGATCTAAAGTGGCGCCATTAACATGTGTCAAATAAAAAATTGGAATCTTCACATTTTGGCCTTAATGTGGGGTGATTTGTGTGTGCCAACATGGAAAGTATTTTTGGCTGAAAATATTCTCAAACCCACGAAATTGTTGATGATTTTTGAGATGTAGGGGCTGGCCATCTATTTATGGCAAGTACGTGACACGTTGGCGAAGTTTCGGTATTCGCCCGATACGACAGTTTTCGGTTTAGAACCTTTTAACGTGTCGTATTTAATTTGTCATCACCATGACTTATATCATATGATATAAGACCTGAATATACTCATAAATATGATTTAAGTATATTGGTGTGACGTTAACGTACGTACGTAAAATATATAACGTGTCGGTAGTACGTTGGAATACATGTGTATGTGCCTTTAAAAAAAATCTGAAAATATATGTATATATATGTGTGTATGCCGTGTATATATTAATGAGGGGAGGAGGAGAAGACTTTCCTTCCTGAGCCTTGTTGTCTTTGTGCCTTTTCCAAATGTGGCTTCCTTTAATGAACTACTTAGTTTTATTAACTAAGTACTTCACTTAATGAACTAGTTTAGTTCATTAATGGTGGCACCTGAAAATAGTATAAACACAACAAATGTTTGCCATATGATGTAAGCTTTAACGCTTCATGGCTTGTTAGTACGGCAATATTATATACAAGCTAAATAAGGCAAGTAGTAAGCAACGTATCATGCACACATGTATATATCATGCACGTTTGTGTATGTCATGCATTTAAATCACATATTTTGAAATCACTCAAACCCTCTTTTCTCTACAGAAGCTTTCACTCTTCTTGTAAGATTATGTGATAAATGCAAGTATTCTTTCTAGATCCTTCATGGTTTTCCAAAGATCTAAGTAATTATGTTCATACAAATTTGGATCATTCATGATATATGTTTAAGGTTTTTGTATCAAGAATTTGTATAAGATATGTGCATATGTGATGAAAATATGAGGATATATATATATACACACATAGGACACAAGGCTATGATGGCTACAAATGGACTTATATGTATAAACGAAATGAAATGAACAGTCTTATATGAAGTATATAAAAGCTAAGGAAAGAAAATGAAGATATATGAAATGTTAAGAAAGGTGTACTGAGGAGACATTTTGATGCATATGTTTATATGTTTTTCATGAAGATCATCACTTATGTGTTTATCTATGATTTTGGTTTTCATACACTTTTATGTTCTTGGCTTAGCATGTTATGAGGCAATCATACTGATGACTGAGATTCTATTACATAAAAGAGATTTCTTGATGATCTCCATATTATTTCAGGTACGATAAATTTTCGGCCAAGTAGGGTTTTTAGCCTCCTTGATTTACTTTCTTCATGGTTCCATCATCTTGTTTGTTATGTGTTTTATTATGCTATTGCAAGTCTTTATGATGATGGAAATTAATATGTCTACGGTTGGTATAAAGGTTCAAACCATGATATACGTAAAAGAGGAGGAAAATAAAAGGATTTAAGTGGTATATATACATATATATATGTATGTATATATTTATGTATGTATGTATGTATGCATTCGGCAAAGGTAGAAAAAGGAGAGGAAGAATGAAATTTATGACATGTATAAGTATCATCATCATCATCATCCACACCCAGTATATCCCAACGACAGCAAAAGCTATCATTAGGGTCTGAGGAGGGTAAGTGGTAGGCAGACAATACCTCTGTCCCAAGGGATAGAGAGTCTGCTTCCAGTGAGACCCCCGGCTCTATATGACATGTATAAGTATAAATATGTTTAATGGAAAAGAAATGGTGATAAGGGTAAAATATAGAATAAAGAAATGTAATTTAAAGAGGAAAATATAATTATGCATATAAATATACATTTGGCCATATGACACTTTTTACAAATATTCTTTTAGAATGAAGTATTTTGATAATTTATAGCTTCTTATATTGTGCGTAAATAACGATGGAGATTACATAAAGGAGGCATAGATGATACCCAAATAGTATCGTAAATTCAATCACTTGATTCTTTTTAGCAATCGTAAGAGCATACGCAAATTTGTTGATTGTTTAATTTTTGAACACCTCCGTTAGTCTGCCAATCCTTAAACTTTTGAATGCAGCGAGAGTGAAAACAGTTATTATCACAACTTGCGTCACACACGCCGATGCTTACGTTGCACCTCATTTTAACATGTTCAACTGCTGCTTGGTTGCTCACTATAGAGAAGGTCAGAAGACAAAGGAAAGCAAACATTGTTGGGGTGACGAACTTGTGGTTTGCCATATGGAAATATCGTCTTGGGTATGACACTTTATACAAATATATATATACATACAAATATATATATATATATACACACACATATATATGTGTATATAAAATATATATACGGTTATTTTGTATAAAGATGGAAGGAGTAAGGCAATTATAGAATAAAGAAGTAAGGTATATAAAAAGGAAAAGGATAAATATGTATGTGTATATGAAATTGGCCAAATGGCCATTATTGCATGTATATATATATTCGGATTATATATATAATTAGTGTGAAATAAATGGTTTTGGACAAGCTTATGGCTATAGATATGTATAAATTAAAGCATAGTAGAAAATATGATTTAATTTTTTTTGGCCGAAAGATAGATATAATTTATTTATCCCTCACTTATGGCGGAGGAATACCATATTACATCCAGTGTCATCGTATGAATATAAGAAGTGTAAAGGGCGAATAATATCTAATCTCCAATCATATACGATATGTCGCATTAAAACCTTGCCAAGTAAAACCACCCTTGTGGATAAAATCTTGTCGAAGGAAAAAGCATACATATTTCTATAATTGGAGTATCTACAGGAATAAAATGACAATACATGTGATATTCTAATAGCGCCTGTCGCTGATCGCAATGTATATTGCCCTGTCTCAGGTGGAATGGATCCGGATCTGAGAAGAATTGTTAAAACCATGTAAAGTCCCTTGACTGAAGGATGCCACCTGGTCGTGTGCCTGGGTATGTAGATAAATCGTTGACTCTCCGAGAAAACAGTTGCCAGGATCCATGCAAAAGAGAAAAGGTACGAGAATTAGAGACACCAATATATTAGTAGCTGTGTAAAAGTATGAGCCAATGTTTGTTAAGAATATACTCGTGTTGCCTATACGCGCAGACACATCCATTTCCTATTCCAACATTGTAAAGAAAGCACAAGTAATGCATAACCAGGAAGAAGTAAATGTGAGTACCCGAGTTGCCCATATCATATACCGATAAGGGCAACAAAGTGAAGGAAAATCGTTATCCATGTCATAAATGTGGTGTTAACTCTATATGATAGCTTGATCGAACCTGTTGTACCCCGCTGAAAAGTCATATAGTACTTGAAGACTCATATAAGTGAAATAATAAAGTGGTATCCTTCAAGCGTCTTTCACTAAATTTCCTTAGTGATTCTTTCATTCTAGTATGATAAGCAAATGATATAATCAATTCAAGCGTGAGTTAGGGACTATATGAGGTGGCCAATTAGTTCCTAAAGGCTTAAGAAAATTTCGGCCAAAAGGTTTAAAAAGGGCCTTAAAGGGTTTTTCCCAAAATTATAAGAGATGATAATCTTAAGGGCCTTTTTGAAATAAGCTCAAAAGGAAATTAAGGGAGTTTTCAAATTTCTAAATCTCACCAACCAAGAGAGTAAGGATAGAAGTAGTAGAAATTGATTATGGGTTAGATATTTATGTGGGTTTCTCTCTCTTGGAATGATGGTGAAAGTTACAGAAAGAGAAGGAAGATGGCGTTTGGGGCAGTAGCAGAAAAGAAAGATTTTGCAGGCATATCCACTATACAAAAAATTAAAGGAGAGGAATAAAGGTTTGTTATAATAATAATTGATAATGAAGAAAGTTGGTTGGATAGTGGGTACCATAACCCACGGGTTTGAGTACAGGCAGTGGGGGGTGTGTTCTTCCTTCTAGCCTTATACTTTTAGGTGTTTTATGATGGTATGTAGATATTATGATAAAATGATAGACCCTTTGAGAATTTTTGAAAGTAGACTTGCTATGTTAAAACTAAAGGAGAAGGATCTTTTATATGATATACATACGTACGTATATAACATGTATATGCGTGTATATAAAAGTGTATATATGTATGTATGTGATATGTATATGCGTGTATATAGGTGTATATATATATATGCGTGTATATAATGTAATATGTATATATATAGTAGGAATGCATTATACAAATATTAGAAATTATATGTATACACGTGGTTATACACATAAATGATAATACATGTTTTAGGTGACATACATATTACAAATCATAGTATATATATATATATATACTATTCTTATTACAGAAATGAAATAAAATAAACAAAAGAAAAGACAAGACAAGTTGTCTTGGAATAAAAAAAAAAGCAAACCAAGCATGGGAGACAAAGTTGGTCAAGGTCCAGAGACTAAGGAGACATCTTGGATTCCTATGCAAAGCATGAGAATCCTTGTCCCCTCTTGAAGCCCAAGATGACCGCCCCCCCTAGGCACGCCCCTCCCCTTTGTCTTCTTCATAAAGACTTCTTCTACTATCCAAGAAGCTCCCTAACATCTTCAAGTTCATCCATGGAGCTCTTCTTCATCTCCAAGTTTTGAACACCCTCAAGAACTCACCTAAGCAAGCCATGGAAGACTCATTGAACACTTAGGCAACTCCTCTATCCTCATCATCAAATTCGGCCATGAAGAAGCTAGGAGTGTAAGATCATCTTCATCCTCAAGCCTTGAAGAACTCATCTAGGTAAGTTAAATGTTAAACTTCTAAGTGAGTTCTATATTTCAAAGGATGAAGCTCACATTGGTACCTCCTTTTCTTGCTAAAAACGTGACCATCAAATAGTCACTAGGAGAAGATTCTTCAAGCTACTAAGAGAAGCTAACATCTTGGTGGTTTGAATCTATTTCAAGGCCCCATTCAAACCTCATTTTGGTAAGAGAATCCAGCCTCAATCTAGCTCCATTCTTCATTCAAAATGGTAGCTAATGTTCTCCTTCTTCTCCGCTTCAAAAACGTGCTACACAAGTGAAGTGGAGGAAGACTTATTCCATTTCACCAAGGTTCAAGCTAAGGAAAAGCTCTAAGGTTCAAAGAGGCCAGTATACTCTAGCCAATCTTGCCTTATTTGTGAAGTGCATGCTTAAATGACTAGCCATTTTTAAGTTATGAATCTTAGTTGAAGATTCTAAGAACAAGACATGAACTTAGTTGATGTAAAGAAAAGTGTTGATATGAAAAGTGACATGTTCTAAGCATAAATGACAAGACTGTTGGTATGAGTTATGTGTAGCCTAAAATGATTTATGAGACTCGAAATAACTATGTTTAAATGTGTATTTGATGTATAGTAAGTCCTCTTAATGAATGAAGTTGGTAGAAGAATGCTTGAACAATAAAAAGGTGAAGAAGTGCTGAAACTACTGGAGCTGGCAGATTTGTGTTGCTGATTGTGTGATTTGAGATGAACCTTAGAAGTGTTAAATTAATCTAAATTTTGACATGATACTAGCTCTGTGTGTGTAGTACAAGCGCGAGTTGGAATTGCAGTAAAAAGAGCTATGGTTTATTTTTAATAAATCTTTTGGTAAAAACTGCTCAAGAAGAAATTACTGGAACTGGGCAGCACAGTGTGACGTTTTGCATGACCTGAAAATGAATCTTAGGAGTATTTAAATTGGCTAATTTTTGGGGTGATGTTGGCCTCATATGTATATGAAATGTGTGAGTTGGAATTTCAATGAAAGGAGTTGTGGTTTGTCCTTAATGAAGTGTTTAGTAAGAAGTGGTCAACAGAAGCACTGGAGCTGAGCAGTTTTATGTGTCATGTTGAACGACCTGAAAACGAACCTTAGGAAGGTGGAAAATTGGCTAATTTTGGGTATGGTGATAGATTTATATGTTTATGAAATGTGTGGAGTTGGAATTTTAGTAAAAGGAGTTGTGGATTATTTTTAATGAAGTTCTTGGTAAAAACTGCTCAAACAGAGTCTCTGGAACAGGACAGTTTGAGTAGTAAGTTGTGTGGCTCGAAAATGCACCTTAGGAATGTGCAAATGAGCTGAGTTTTGGTATGATGATATCTTGATGTGTTTATGACATCTGTGAGTTGGAATTTTGGTAAAAGGTTATGTGGTTTGTCACATTTCATTTTCGGATACAACTGGTCATTCCAGTTTCTGCATGTATCCATTTTGGAAAGTAATTAGATAACCCTTTAAGTTTATTGGATTGCCTTGGAAATTTTATGGTAAGTTACTTAAGGCATATATGTACATGTTTCATGTAAAGAATCAGCATAAAAAACCACCTTTTTGATGGTTAACAAACTGAGTTTGAAGTTAGTCGTACAAAAACTGGAAAACAGGGGCTGTTTGATGTCATGAGTTGTAAGGCTTTGATCTTGCTTATTTAGGCTGCAATGTGATGTTTAGCCTTATGAATATTGTTCCGTGGTAATGTTAGCTATGTTTTCCAGGTGTTGGATCAAATTGATTAAGGTTTTATGATCCATGAAAACGATGTAAGGCGGTATTGGGCCTGCTGATTTCAGCAGGTACCCTTTGATGATAGTTGATGTTTTGAGGTCGTTAGACATATCGTAATGTTATGAAATTTTTATGGTATGTGTCTAAGACTTCATATGCATGTGTATGACATGAGTTTCGAAAATAAGCACGAATGGTCGAACATGAGGCTGTATGAACAGAGTATGATTGCTGGACAGTTTTTCCAGCTTAAGAGACGAGTCAGCATATGCGTGTTATGATGTATTTGTTCACGAGTCACATGTTGCATGTCATACATCGCATTGTCCATGTTCATACAGTTCACGAAACAGATTTTATGAAAAATAATGATGATAAAGATCTTTTGAAAAGAAGTTTTGAGTTTTGAAAGAAAGATCTTTGAAAGAGAAGTTTACGATTGCGAAAAGATTCCTATGGTACCATATATTTCTGGCCAGCTTAACCCACTCCAGATCCGGGGTTAATTGATCTGATGATTATGACCGTTCAGGCCCGGAAAGAATAGACCTGATTATGATGATTATGACCGTTCAGGCCCGGATATATAGACCTGACAAGTAAGACCGTTTTCATATCCGGATATGATAGATCTGAAGAATCATGACCGTTCAGGCCCGGATATAATAGACATGACAAGTAAGACCGTTTTCAGATCTGGATATGATAGATCTGAAGAATCATGACCGTTCAGGCCTGGATATGATAGACCTGACAAGTAAGACCGTTTTCAGATCCGGATATGATAAATGTGAAGAATCATGACCGTTCAGGCCCGGAGAAGATAGACCTGATGAGTAAGACCGTTTTCAGATCCGGATATGATAGATCTGAAAGAATCATGACCGTTCAGGCCCGGAGAAGAGAGACCTGATGACTATGATTGATGTTGCGACCGTTTTCGGGTCCGGAAATAAGATTCGAAGGGATGGATATGACCGCCTCAGATCCGGATATAATAGATCTGAACTCTCTTGATTTTATTGACGATGATGTTTTGAAAGAAAGAATGAAAGAAAATATTTTCATGTTTTCCTTATGCACTGCAATTGCATACTCATACACGTTGCATATGGTCATGAGCATGATGTCGAGTCTGTGCACTGAGTTGTGTCTTTACGTGCTACATGACTAAGCTATGGTTTTATTGCCTTAGTGGCTATTGACGGAAGGGATGAGATGCTAGCTAAATGCTAGACGTAATGTTACTTAGGTCATGACTTTGCTATCTTTCGTTACCTAAGTTACGATCTTATTGTTGTTGTTATGTAAGCTATGATCTTATTCCCTTTATGATCAAGTGATAATTCTATTACCTTGGCGGCATTTGAATGGAAAGACAGGTATGATGGTAAGAGACCAAAATTTGGGGGTTCGGTTCTTGTATGTACTTTCCATTTAATGCATGATTGTTTATGGTGTACTTGCTGGTGACTTTGTCACTCACCCCCTTATTTTTCCTCCCAGAGTTTACAGGAAATGGGGCAAGGATTGATGATGAGCATTGGATCCCACATCCGTGAGAATGCGAGTGGATGACAGCTTAGGGATTCTATTATGATGGATTCATAACATGACGGATTTATGTTAGAAGCAATGATTGCAGAATTACTGATGTAATGAATGGGGTTGTAAAACTTATGTCGGATGTATAGAATGATTTATGTAAAAGTTTTTAATTCTGCCTAAATTTTTCTACCATGTTGAATGTTAGCATGGGAGTCCACGACTTATGTTATGGATTTTCGCATGTTACGCATGACGCTTTGTACTCTCCTTAGTGAAGTACGGCGGGTGCACCGTATCCGGACGAGGCCGGGTGCGGGGTGACACAGAACCAAAGGAGGCAAATCTTCTATGGTTCGAAACACTGAAAGAAGATTTCGAAGCTGACCATATTATGCTAGAAAGTGGGCTGGTTGATTCGCTTCTCTTGGTGTATACGACAGAGTTAAAGACAGACTGTGTAAAAGATCTCAGAAGACCATGGCTTTATTTGATCATCCTTGCTGTACTTGACATAATATGCCTTGAGCATCCACCTCCACATCAATCGGAGTCCAAGAACAAGCAAAAAATAAGAAGGCATAATATGCTGCTTGGAATTCCGCTTCGGCTGGGGTAGATAATGGCAGATGAAACGAGATTGCACCTATGAAGCTTACCTGACTATCTCGTAAAATTGCTCCCCCAGCGGCCGTGGAATGCCCATGTGCCGCATTAGTATTTAATCTAAATCGTGCTGATGGAGGATGCATCTAATGAACAACCCAACATCGAGGAGATCGTAGGATTGGTGAAAGACCACAAGCTATTAGAGAGGAATCCTAAAGCGCATATTTTTTACCTGACTATGCTGACGACCAATCATGTATAGCTCGTCGAATCATCTCCATAGTAGTTTGACGACACCAATGACCATCCCCAAAATTAATGAAGGAATAAGCCTTCCAAAGTTCCCATGTGATGCTGGTGTAATAATACGTAATCTACCCTTAAAGGATCGACCTTTAGTAGACATCCACCACTGCAACAAGTATGGTTGAAGAGTGTGCCGTAGCACCACAGGACCATCAAGGCAAGAACTGAAGAAGCTCCAGATAAATCTGAACTCGGGACATTCCATAAATATGTGATCACGTGTCACTCTAATTGTGAGACAAAACAGACAGCAACTTTGATAGATTGTAACAAATCGAACGAGACAGTCCGGAATGGGTAAGGCTTCTTGATATAGCCGCCAAAAATAATCGGATATTTGGTGGTATAAGCTTATGTCAAACAAACTGGAATGATAAACGGCGAATCCCAATCACACATATGGTATTGTACACAACTTTTAAGGAGAATTGTCCATCAAAAATTCCGGTATTCATCTCCTGATGAGTCATACAAAATGAGTGTACTCGACAGATACGTTTCCAAACTAGAGAATCCATGATTCTCATTTCCATTGTAGATCGATTGTCATACCTTGAACGGAAAAATTTACTCCAAAAAGAGTGTTGAGCCTGATATCTCCACCATAATCGACAAGAATAAGCAATATGAAGATCCTGAAACTTCCGAAGACCCAAGCCACCTTCCCTAGTTGGCCGAAAGAGTCTATCTCCCGAGACCCAGGAATGCCGTATCCGATCATCAGTACTCCCCTAAATGAATTTACAAATTAAATGTTGTAGAATGAGAATGATTCTTTGATGAAGTGAACAGGTTGCCATCATATGTAACGGTATATCCACCAGAACATGTTTTATTAATATCAGACGGCCGGCTGTATAATTCAGAAATTTGTTCTGCCACATACGAAGACTCGATTGAAATGAAGAAACCAAAGCTAAAAATGTGATGCCCTTTCTTTCCTCTATGTAATTGAACACCCAAATATTTTAGAGGTAAAGGAACCGACATCATTTGTAGTTTCTCTTCATTTGTCGAGCGGCTGCTGTGGATAGATATGAGGCTGTTACAAAGTGGCTTTTGTGAAAGTTAACTGCTTGACCAGAGGCAAGTTGATACTTTTTCTAAAACAACCAAAATCTTCTCAAGTTCATCAGTTCCCCATTTAAAAAAGACAAGCAAGTCATCCACAAAAGCAAGGTGCGTGATACAAGGTTGTGCGACCCGCATTAAAAGATTTGATAAAGTTAATCGATGCCAAAGAATTCAAACCCTTTGAGGATGCTTCAGATGTAAGAATGAATAATAAATGAGACAAAAGGTCCCCTTGTTTGACCCCGCCTAGATGGCTGAAAGTAACCGGATGGAGCACCATTAACCAAGATTGATAAATATGTATCCTTTAAATGGTTAAAGATGAGATTATTTAAACGAGCCGCAAAATCAAATTGAATAAGAAGTTGAGAGAGAAAAGACCAACTCACTCTATCAAATGCTTTCATCATGTGTAATTTTAATCATGACATTCAAACCTCTGACCTTCTTATCCAACAAGTGTACCATCTCCTAAGCCATAACAATATAATCCGATATATCCTGGCCTTGTAGAAAACCAGCTCGTTCAGTAGAAATTATTATCGACAATAGTGGTTGTAATCTCGATGCAAGAATACGAGTGGCTACTTTGGATATAAAATTGCCAAACTTATAGGCCGAAAATCCAAAAAAGTATGTGGGCTAGGGACCTCTGGTATAATTTTTATTAACGTACTACCCACAGCACGCGGAAGCGGGAAACCCAGAAAGAACTCCTGCACAGCCTTAAGAACATCCTGTTGAATTATATGCTAACATGTACGGAAGAAATGACCATTATAGCCATCTAGACCCGGTGCACTATTAGGATCCAATACCAATACAGCTTTTTTAACCTCTTTCATCGTTGGAATCTCCACCAATGATTAATTATCAGAATCCGAGATCATAGAAGGGCTATAATCTAAAATCTCACTATCATGCAAGCCTTGGTTCGCCAAAAATAGATTTGTGTGATATGAAATGCCAGCCTATTGAATAGAGGATTGGGACTCACATAATGTGCCATCGCTATCTCTGATATAAGTAATAGTTTGACGACGATGCCGATCCTGCACAATATTATGAAAGGAAGATATATTTGCATCACCTGCTGATATCCACTTAACCCGTGCTTTTTGTTCCCAATATAAAAGATGATTTTGTGCTGCTAATTTATATTGAGGTTGGGATGCATGATATTCCATGCGATGCTCTTGGGTAGGGTTTTGATCAAAACGAATCTCACATCGCTGGAGCTCTTGTTCCGAATGGTGAAGATGATCGAATACATTACCAAAGATAGAAGTGTTCCGATCTCGCAAATCTTTCTTTAAAGCCTGCAATTTATGATATAATCCATGCATTCCACCAACTGTTGGATAGGATTCCCAGGATGCTAGCACATACTCTATAAAATCGATATGTTCCGTCCACATGTTTGGAAAGCGGAAGGATTTAGGACCCATATACCCCGTCTATATACATCGCGATAATAGTGGAATGTGATCTAACGTCAGTCGCGGTAAATGTCTAACACGGAAATTTGGAAAGATTCGACTAAAAGACTCAAAGCACAAGATACGATCCAATCTGCATTTAACTATTCCCAATCCTCTGCCACTAGTCCAAGTATGCATAGGACCATCATACGGAAGATCTATTAAAGAGCAATAGGATACACAGTCACTGAACTCTTCCAAAGAGGACAACATAGGAGTAGATAGACCCTCGTGTTCTTCAACTAACAAAAATGTGTTAAAGTCTCCCCTATTAACCATGGATCGGTATGAGTGTCATATTGTTGTTTTAAATCCAACCAAAGACGTCGTCTCCTATCAGTGATTGTATGTAGCCCATATATCGGTGTGAACCACGCAATAATATTAGTGCCAACAAGTTGAAAATGAAAATGCAAACATTGTTCGCCATGCGCTAGGGACAATAAACGAAGATTGGAATTATTCCAAAAAACCCATACCTTCCCACCATATGTAGTCTCTGCATGGGACAATTTAAGTTTCAATAGAATACATAAGAGATGTTGACTGATCTTTTTTGGCTCAATAATCACCAGTAATTGAAGTTTATGAGATATGACAAGTCTCCAGGTTCGTAATAAAGAGGTAGCGATCCCGTGCACATTCCCTACATGACAATTCATTGGGATGATGTTGTTTTGGAGTATGAAGATCTAGTCACTCTACCGAAGGCCGGTGGATATAATGAAAGCATCTCTTGCTTATTCCTACGTCGTCGAGATATTGTATGTGGATCATCCAGTTCCTGAATAAGCTGATCTGTGGTCTTTTCATATGATTCGAGGATAGCCATTTGACGCAGAAACTCTTCAAACGAGTCATTCAGCTCCTTCCATTCTGATCATACAGCAGAAATTATGTGAGAGGAAAGCACATCTAAGATATCCTCTCCTTGTTTCGCCCCTGAATTAATATGCATAAGTTAAATAGAAATTAGGAGCTACTGAGAATTCTAAAGAGTGCAAGATTAATCAATCAATATAAATGAAGGGTACAATTTGTATGTAGGGATTTAATAAAGGAAAAGAAAAACACCACTCAAGAAACATTAAAAGTAATAAAATACTATCACTTGCACCCCCCAGCCCCAAGAACCCGGTCCCTTAATTTGTTCCCAAAAATTAACCTCCTTTCACTAGTTTTATTTCAATCATCATCATCACCATTTCTTACACAATGTAAGACATGTACCCATTAGGAATTCATGCAAATACTTTTGCTACTCTACTAATTAACAAGGCAAAAAGTACTCATCATTACCCTCCACTCACATTTTTAGCCGCTAGCACAAGGAAGGAGAACAAGACTTAAAATTCTTTTAATTCATTTTCTCCAATTCTTATATTATAATGTAAATATCAATCATTTCAAGTCTTAAAACATGAAAGCCCATCTTCCAATCATCTAACATGCATGACAGGAAATCATGACCTTTCCACCATGTAGATAATTTCGGCCAAGTGAAGGAAGTAAGACATGAAAACTCTTTTCCCCCATATTTTTATATAAATGGTGTAATCATTTCAAGTCTTACAGAGTGTAAGACAACCAACCTATCCTAGTGCATGCAAATGACTTTCTCTCCTCACAAATCCAACCGGCCACCCTCTTTCCTTTTTCATAAAAATTTTCTAATCTTTCTTTTATTCCTTCTCCCCCTCCATCATTCCATTCTAACACAATGTAAGAAGGATAACCCATAAAATTTCATGCAACTTCCTTCTTCCTTCACTATCACTCCAACCTAAGAAATCCAATCACGCATTTCACTCTACCCAAAACACGGCTAAGCTAGGAACGAAGGAGGATTAAAACTTCCATTTGCAAGACAACCTCTTATTATATCCTATCATTTTATTTAGCCACTATCTCTCCTTAAAAAATTTATCTCCATTCTTCACTCCCTCACAAAGATCAAATTCTCTCCATTTCTACCTCAACTGTAGGTCTCAAGACAAGAAGAAAAAGAACTTCTTTCATTCAAGTGGGAATCAAGTATGCACACACCCTAACCCTCAAGGTAATCACTATATAACCTCTCTTCACACCTTTCTCCTTCCTATATTTCATACAAATACTCAAATTACCTCCAATTATAGGCCATAACCGTGAGCCTCAATAAGAAAGGAAGGGAGTTTCTTTAGCTAGAAAAGTAAGAATCTTCACGCCATTCAAGGTGAGAGCCATTTAGAATTAATTCTAGTACATTACAACTCTCATTTCCTTCCTAAAGAACTAATCTTTTCTTGTTCTTGGCCTTCAAGGTCGTGACCTTCAGGCTAGGCATCAAAGAGAGATCTTTTAATAGTTAGTGTAAGATTCAAGATTCAAAGGCAAATATTCTTCTTAGCTTTTTCAAGGAAATTAAAGATGAAGTTTAATATGTTTACAAATAATAAATGGATCATGCATACAACTACAATTTAAGTCTCTAACTTTTGTTGAAAAAGGAGAATGTTTGCATGTTGATGATGCATATGTACTTTTCTCGAATGGATTCATCAAATATACTATGATGATACTCTAATGTGATGTGCAAAACATAATTGAGTCACAAATAGGCCATTGAGGTTGTGCATGTCCAAAAGAAAGGACCTTTATTATCCTTTTACTATTTTGATGCAAATTGTAGTCATATGAGAGTAGTATGCTAGAAATTATTGCAAGAAATTCCTCCGTGTTCATTTTAATACATGCATGCCATTTTCTTCATCTTCATATGCAGGAGAAGAGATTTCGATAGAAATAGAAGTATTATAGTCCTATGATGGTATAAAATCATTCATTCTAGCATGCATGTTAACAAAGATGTTATCTTTGATCATCATCAATGTTAGCATCATCATTTTCCATTCCATAGGGACGGTCCATGAGTCTCTTCCATAGAGCATGAAATCATCACCATCATCATGATGTGTATCTTGATGATCATGGTCTAAGAAAAGTGAAATGACTTAGATGTTCTTCATTTTGTGCTTATTATGTTTGCTTGTCAATTATAGCATGATCATCATCATAGACTTAATTTTTGTGGTCATGCTTATATTTGTGTAATGAAAATGGAGCATGTTAACACTAAGCAAGTGGATGTACATTATGGAATGTTATCACCATACCTAGAATAATTAAAATAGATAAATTGATTATACCGTCATCCTCACCATCATGCATGAATGTAAATGTTGGTAAATTAATAATTGGGTTATTAAATAAGTTCATGATTATATATAAAATAACAAATGCATGAGAAGAAAAAAATTGGGTAACATAGCAACCATGGCATACTGATGGAAATTTCAAATGATGGATATAAAATTTTCGGCCCAATGGCCCTTTTGGTATTTAAATTAACAGAGTCCAATTCCTATAATAATTGCCATGTTACTATAAAAGAATTAGTATAAGCTACATATATGAAAGTTGAACCAATGGAACAATAAACGGAAGTTGACAAATGTAAATGAAGCAAAGAAGGGACTTTCGGCCCTAAACCCAAATGTGGGTACCTTATCAATAATGGATCTCA
>AP025047.1:25995252-26027772 GCA_036186865.1 Eustoma russellianum | reverse complement strand
CAGCACCCCCGCTGACCAGCCCGCACAGCCCCCCCTTCACCCTTATTCCTCCATCCGGCAGCACGTGGTCATAGTCCACCACCACCGGCCACGCGCCGCCGGCACAAACACTTCTTCCTACGATTCCGATATTCACACGCACACCAAAAATCAAATTTTTTTCCGAGTTTTCACACGAAAATAGCATCATACATATATATACATATACGATCACATATACGGACATACATTTCAACACATATACGTAAAATCGAATAATCAAGCATCTATACAATCACACATACTAATGCACGATCTAGTTTTCATAGAAAAATTAAAGATTATTGTTTTCACATTCAACGGATGTTAAGGGGGCACCTACCTGGTATTTGATACGCGTTGAAGAGCGTGATCGAGTGGTGGTATTTATCCTAAAAGTGGCGGTCTGGTGTGGAAGCAAGAAAGCGTCGCTGCTTCTCTCAGTCTATGCGGCGCATGTTTAATGAGTGAAGGGAGAAACCTAAGCATGATTTAAATAGATATTTGATTAGGGTTTAGGGAAAATTTTCCTAATCAAATTAGGTTTAATAATTAATTAGGCCTTAATGACCCTTTTGTCCCTTTTAAAAAAATGGGATATAACATTCTCTCTCCCTTACAGAATGTTTTGTCCTCGAAACTTGTGTGTTACGTAATCAATAACTTAGTATAGTCCTACATAATTCATTTATCTAGATCATGACCGAACTTAGTATCCCTTGCGTATTCCGATATGTTACCCATTTCACTTCCTCGATACAGGACTAAGTCCTCGAATCATTCAGTGTGCATATATACAATGTAATCTTTAAATCTATTGTCCTCCGGCTGATGGATCGTATCCTATTCTTTCTATAGTTCTCGAATCAACCTTAAGGGTATCGTCATTATACTGGCTTTATAACTTAATCGTCGGTCTATATCGTACTTATATTTGTTATCATGAGCAACCTTCTAAAACCAGTTCTTAGATGTAGTACAGTCTTTAACTTAACGCCTTGTCCACAAGACTGATCCCTGAAGCTGCATGTATTTTTCGAAATACGTTATACTCTAATACGATTTAATTTAGTCATCCCTAGCATCTCACAAGATGATCTAGTCCTTATAGGGTTTAATCCTTACTTAATTCTCTATAATTAGTGCTTACAAACTTCTACTTATACCACTTGACGTGCATCATTCAACTTATCGCAATCTACAATACCGAATTCTTAAACTCATCACATATGATTCATCTCCTGGATAATTAACCATACTAACATCCTTTGTGTATGCCAATATGGTAACCGCTACCCTTTCTTAATAAAACCAAGTCTTCAAAATCAGTTCTTATATACTTACGAACTATCTCTATGATCATGCTCTTAATTTTTCGGAGACATTGTCAGTAGCCTAGTATACGAAATATGTGTATGGATATATTTTTCTTCAAGTTAAAAGAAAATTAGCTTACGTAGCTATAATTTCGAATATAGCTTCAAATATTTAAAATATTAAACCTTCTAATTTTTGTAAACACAAAACCTAAAGCATCATAGATTTGTTTTCGCAACGCTATATATCAAATGACCATTTTAAAAAACGATGATATAACTTGTTCGCAAGGCATTTTGGTAAAATTGCATCAAAACAGTTGAAAACTTAATAACATAAGGTTTTATGAAACAATTTGAATATGGTACCTTCCGTTTTCAAAAGCAGACACATATTTTGAAAGCTACTTCTTTTTTTTCCCACAAAAGTTAAGTTCATCGCAAGCGGATAAATAACTTCGAAAACATTTAAACGGTTACACTACTTGCGATATCGATAATCGTCAAATTAAATTAATTTTTTTGACAAAAAAAATATATGTAACAAAATGAAAATTTGAAATATTTTGTAAGAAATATATATAAACACATCGTTTTTGCAAGAACATCAATATTTTAAAAGTTTTTCTTTTTTTCATGGTCGTCAAAAGAATTGAAATTTTTTTTATTATACTGATTTACAAGTACGGAAACAAAATTAGCGTCGTAAAGTTTAGTAGACTATATAAAGAAATGAGATTTAATAAGATATTTTTGAAAATAAAATGTCTTTTGAAGTCCTTGTAAAGTATAGGTATAACTCAGTGTACGTGTTTATATAAAATATTTATTTGCTAGAGAAATAATAGTCCAATATTTCGTATAATTTCTATAATTCATCCTCATTTTCAAAAGAACAATCTGTTTATGTATCGTTTCTTATAAGTCTAACATTCGCCTACTATGATAAAATCTCTATCTTAAATTGTCCAATCCTAACATGGCACACTAAATATTTATCGACTTAAGGTGTTTTAATTCACCATGCTTCCGTGCGCCATACTGATCCACTGTATTTCTTTACTTGGTTATTTGAACCGCTAATTATCCTAGTTAAATATCACCTGAACAAGTAACCACTACTGGTTCATGCTTACTCTATTTCAATTCAAACCTACTAAATTCAAACTAAATGTTTCGATGTCAACACTTAACCCATAATTTTGTAATGATATAGTATTCCAAGGCATATACTATAGTCGATTCTCGCATGTCGCTATTGTTCAATACTTCTACTAAGACTAATATCGTCGGCCTATTTTCGTTACCCTACATTCAACATCTTAACCCTAGACTATAAATTCCTTTGTACAATATCATTAACTAAACTCTACTGATTATAACGCTAATTGTTATTTAGTTTCTATCATTCTACTATAAATCATCTCTTAGTATAAACCATACCATTATAATTCATTTCTTAGTAACTATGGTCCCAACTTAGACCCAAACCTGCTCTGATGTTACCTTCCAAGTAGGGACGTGGACCCGCTTTACTTTACCCTAATGGTACTAAGTACCATGTTGTAGTTATGGTAAGGCAGCCCGAATTACTGCCTGACCCCTTAATATGTCAACTAACGTTTATAGTGGGGTATTCTGGTTAACATTGTAATTCATTCAAATCAATTATATATTATTCAACTAGGATACTAAGATCACGGCTTAGAGAGTTATGATCAACCTTAGATAAGGGAGAATCGTATGAGATATCCTAGGTATACGTGTTTCAAAACCGATCGACTTCTTAAGTTTAAGATCATAACTTATTTCTAGGATCGTTCTTAGCATCATCATTTTTTTCTGTCTAAGATCACGTCTTATTTCCAAATCATAATTAGTACATAATCAATATTTATTACTAAATCAGTACTTATGTCTAAAGTCAACTCTTAATCGAGATCGTTACTTATGTCTAAGATCGTGACTTATGTTCAGGATCATCACTTATAACTGAGATCAGTACCCATGTTCATGATCATCGCTTATATTCAAATCATCACTTATGTCTAAGATTGTGACTTAGAGACAAAATCGTAACTTATTTTCTAATATCATGACCTAATTCTACATTTCCGCTGTGGATCTAGAGCCATGCTCTGAAGATCGTACTGTCGGCGCGTAATACCTCTTGAACTCATTCTGAAATTATATCCAAGTGATCGCGGTGTCAGTTGCACTGCACCACCACTCATCCGCATCCACTTGTAGAAGAATCTCAAGTCCGAGTGCGGTGGTGGTGAAGCATGTGGCTGCCGATATTGTTGCACCACAGTTTGGGCCATGACCAGTAGTGTGTCGGCCAGGGCCTGGGGAAGCACGACCTGCTGTGGAGCCCTACTCAAAGTGGTTCCCTTTGCCGTTCCTACCATTCTCTTCTAATGGCGTATTTTCTACGACAAGGAAATTTCAGTTTTTTTTTCAAGGGCATTTCAGAAAATATATAAATTTAAGAAACAGAAAACAGTCAAATACAGACAAATAAAAACGAAAAATAAAAACTAATCGTGCCCCAGACCAATCATCACTTAGTCTAAATCAAACTTATTCTAAGGTCAAACTTAGTCTCAGATCATAGCTTACGTCTAGAATCAAAATTAGACTAAGATCGAGCTTAAATCTATGATCAGACCTTAAATCTATAGTATTCTCTTAAGTCTAAGATCATTTCTTAATTCTACGTTTTCCGCAGTAGATTTAGAGCCTGGTCTCTGATACCACCTGTAGCGCCCCGTCCCGAACCCTAGGGTCAGAACCGATACGCCCGCCGTATTCCACTAAGGGATATACAAGGCGTCTGTACGAATCCCTGCACTTATCAAAACGATAGAGTATTCAATTGTGGAAGCGAAATAAATAAATTCAAAACCCTAAATCGAAAGTAAAATCCCCAAAATCATATATAGTCAAAATTAAGTCACAATCCCTTAAACGATGTCATAAAATAACTAAATAAGCAATCCCTAAGTTATGTCATCAATGAGATAATAAATAAAATAAACTCCCTCAATTCTTGATCCTCAATCTCCAAATAGTCTCTACGAGTCCCACTGAGCCTACTCTGAATCTTCTCCAACCCATATGTAGTCATACCCTGAATTGTCTGCAAGAAAACAAAACGAACGGTCTGAGCTACAAAAACGTCACTCAGTAGATACCCTGCCTGCATCGGCCCTGTGAGATCATACATGCTAAGACAATAGTGAAATACATATAAGTACGTTAATACGAAAATAGACTGTCCACGTTTTCGCAAATACGTATAACGGTCATAACTTCTTAAAACAATCAAAATACATAATCGTGCGAAATGAGCGTGAAATGCAATGCCACACACGTGATGCATGATAACCCTACATTCTCGAAAACATTCATCTAATCGTGCAATGCATGACCCCCGGTCCTAACCGAACGGAACGAAACGGAACGGAACAGATCAGATATGCAACTTATGTTTCGCATATCTTAACAGAACAGAACGGAACAGAACAGAACATATCATATATGCAATATCGTGATGCATGAATGCACAGAAATCATACAGGGAATCCTTCATTTGCTTCATTTCCCCTTTTTCTTTTTCTTTTTCCTTTTCCTTCCTTTTTCCTTTTTCTTTTTCTTTTTCTCATTTTTCCCTAGCTCCTGCATCTCCTGCATTCCCCTTTTTCCTTCAATCTTCTTTTCTATTTTCCTTATCCCTTCCTTCCTTTTCCCATTTCCTGCGGCCCCCCAGTTCTTCATCCCCTGAAACCCCAGTCGGCCCTAATTCCACCCCCTGCCTCTCAACCGCCGCCCTCTCCCTCAGCCCCCCTGCCATAATGCACCCCCCTTCTCTCTCCAAGCCCATCCCCACCCTCTCACCACTCCTGCCCCATCCAGTCCGCCCCCCAACCAGACGCCCCACCCCACCACCCCCACTGACCATCCCGCACAGCCCCCCTTCACCCTTATTCCTCCATCCGGCAGCACGTGGTCATAGCCCACCACCGCCGGCCACGCGCCACTGGCATAAACACTTCTTCCTACGATTCCGGTATTCACACGCACACCAAAAATCAAATCTTTTTTCGAGTTTTCATATGAAAATAGCATCATACATATATATACATATACGATCAAATATACGGACATACACTTCATCACATATACGTAAAATCGAATAATCAAGCATCTATACAATCACACATACTAATGGACGATCTTGTTTTTATAGAAAAATTAAAGATTATTGTTTTTACATTCAACGGATGTTAAGGGGGCACCTACCTGGTATTTGATACGCGCTGAAAAGCATGATCGAGTGGTGGTATTTATCCTAAAAGTGGCGGCCTGGTTTGGAAGCAAGAAAGCGTCGCTGCTTCTCTCAGTCTATGCGGCGCATGTTTAATGAGGGAAGGGAGAAACCTAAGTTAGATATTTGATTAGGGTTTAGGGAAAATTTTCCTAATCAAATTAGGTTTAATAATTAATTAGGCCTTAATGACTCTTTTGTCCCTTTTAAAAAATGGGATATAACAGTAACTGCTGCGAACGTTTTTTGTAACCGTTTTCGGCGTGATTAACGTGCTTTCTCCGGGGAGTACCTCATCAGAATTTCTCTGATCACCATGGCAGCCATGGCGGATCAACAACCAGTCAGTAGTGTCAAAGAAATGGACCAAATCCAACGAAGTGTGAGGAAATATAAGCGGTAGGCTACCACGGAACCGCCATCACCCAGGGGGGAACCGCCTGAATCTGGCCGTGTCTGGGCTGATCTGTTGAAGAGTTCCACGCAACATACTCGTTATGACGACGACACCCTGTATATGGGGCTTGGTGAGGATGATGATTTTATTGATATGGACATAGAGGCTACGGTAACGGTGCGATTTCCATGTGTGATCTAGGACCAGGGAATGGTTGTTGTGGACATCCCACCCCAGGAATGGACTAAGCTCTGCCAACCCTGGCGTCGTGCTCTTATAGTGAAGGTACTTGGTCGTAATATCTCTTTCAGAGTATTATCACAGAGGTTGAGTGACATGTGGTCCAAGGATGGTATATTGGACATTGTTGATCTGGAGGATGCTTTTTATGTTATCCGGTTTTACTCTAAAGATGACTATGATTACATACTTGAAAATGGTCCTTGGACCATTCAAGGTCACTATGTAACAGTCACCAAGTTTCGACCAGGGTTTACACTGTCAACTGATCACATTACGGCTACACTTTTTTGGGTTTGCATCCCTCGCCTACCTTTGGAATTCTTTAATGAAGAAGTTTTAATGCGCATAGGTCACAAGTTGGGCAAAGCGATTAAAATTGATACCAACACCATGAAGGTATTCCGTGGGAAGCATGCTCGAGTCTGCATGGAGGTTGATCTACGAAAGCCGTTAACATCGGTAGTAATTTTAAATGGTCATCATTTGAAGATTGAGTATGAAAGCTTACACCAAATCTGTTTTAAGTGCGGTAAGTATGGCCATTGCGTGGAAGATTGTATCACTGGTTTGTTGTGTGAACAAGGCCCTGCCGCACCCACTGCGGCAACGATTACCAAGGAGAAGCCGATAGACCCATTTGGACCGTGGATGATCACAAGGAATCCTAACCGCACGAAGACGCCAATACCTAAACCGGATGTAGGAGTTCATCATGTAGGACCATGTAAGGTTCATACGGCTACTAACATGTCAAGATCATCTCCTGCACCCTTTAATGGCTCTCGCTTTGCATCAATATATGAGGATCCTGAGGATGATGAGGTAGTTTCCCCAGTGGAACCGTTAGAAGATCAGCTACATACCATTAATGATACAGGCCCTACAATGACCTTTCGAACAGTACGCCGGGACCAAGTAGGTAAGCCACAACCACGAAAAAACAAAGGGGTGTTGGTGAAAGATACTTCTAAGGTGAAAATTCGGCCCACAAGTATGTCAACATATACGGCTAAGGGTAAAAATGAGGTATGTCTATAATAGCCAGCCATACCTCTAAATCTACCGTCAGTGTTGTACCAAGTAAATGTGTTGCTCTGAAACCATGGTCTGATATTACAAATAAGATTTCACCTCCTGTTGAGGTAGCTGTGGGAGATATGGAGGTTAGTAATGCACATGCAACAAACTTAAAGATACTAACTGTTGATCTTGGAGATCATACTAAACACCATTCACCAGACAACCCCGAGGCGTATCATATGATGGTGGATTCTTGCACTACTGATACGGCTGAGCCCAATGGTGCCAATATGCAGGTTAGTTCTGAGGTTGCGGTACTGGATGGGAGTCCAACTGAGGCTTCCTAACTATATTGTTATACATGAAGAAGGTCCTCGCATGGAACTGTCGTGGAGCTGGCTCTCCAGACACTCTTCGAGCTATTGTCCAAATGGCATGTGATCATAGACATAGTCTTTTATTCATAATGGAAACTAGGGTGGCGAATTCACGACCAAACTATATTCTACGCAAAACTCATCTCACTCACTTAGTTGTCATTGAGGCGAGAGGTTTTTCAGGTGGATTATGGGTTTTTTTGGGATGCTGAGGATGTCAACATCCGAATCTTAAGCTATACGACGCAGGTGATGAATGTGGGTGTTATGTCGAATGATCGTGTAGAGTGGATATTATCTCTAGTGTATGCATCGCCTACTTTTTCCATTAAACAAACATTTCATGCATACATAGAAGCTATGTCAGTTTTTATAAAAAAATTCCTTGGCTTCTTTTGGGAGATTTTAACCAAGTGATGTGCCAAGAAGACAAGCGAGGCGGTAGACCGGTTTGGGGTGATGAGGTGGACTGTATGATTAGGATGCTTGATGTATGTCATTTGTTTGAAGTAAGTTTTTCAGGATCACGTTACACTTGGTCTAATGGACAATTTGGTAGACTGCGGATTGAACAAAGACTAGACCAGGCATGGTGCAATGAAGGTTGGCGATTAAAATTTGGTACGTCGAAAGTTCATCATCTTCCTCGAACTCATTCTGATCATCATCCATTATTATTAGTGTACCAAGATTATTATTCTCACCCACCTACTTGTAAGTTCTTTCGCTTTCAAGCATGTTGGCTTGACATAAGGATTTTGGAAACTTTTTACATTCTGCATGGCAACCAACTGAGGGAAACCTCTAGAATACTTTGGCTTTATTGGTTGAACGCATGGAGCATTGGAGGAAAATAGCGTTTGGTAATCTTTCTCAACGACGAAGACTCTGTCTTTCTCGACTAGAAGGGGTACATTGTGCGTTAGAGGCAAGACCATCTACGTTCTTAGCTCGGCTAGAGTTGGAGTTACAGGCAGAATATAATGATATCCTTAGACAAGAGGACATTTTTTGGCAGCAAAAAAACAAATTACAATGGCTGGATGGTGGCGAGCGGAATAGTCGGTATTTTCACATGTCTACAAAAATGCGCCATTCTAGAAATAGAGTGGGGAGACTTAAGGACACAGACGGCCAGTGGGTGGACACCCCAGAAGCACTATCCGACTTGGTAAGAAATCACTATTTACATATATACACAGCGGCCCCTGGTGATGAATTGGTTGAG
Organism: Eustoma russellianum; assembly: GCA_036186865.1. Lineage (NCBI taxonomy): Eukaryota > Viridiplantae > Streptophyta > Magnoliopsida > Gentianales > Gentianaceae > Eustoma > Eustoma russellianum. Next base: position 26,018,843 of record AP025047.1, on the reverse strand, counting down.
AATCTTCCTTTGCCTTCCTTATCACACTCAGACAGAAGATGGATTAATAGACCAGTGTTGGTTTCTGAAGTCGAGCAGGCCATTTTTCAAATGGGACCATATAAAGCTTCCGGCCCGATGGCTTTTCACCTGTCTTTTATCAGAAAAACTGGTCGCTTGTGGGTCCAGCAGTAACATAATTCGTATTACAAGAATTTCAACGAGGTAGCTTTCCTGTTGACATGAATAAAACATTGATTACTCTTATTCCTAAAACATCTTCACCTGAGAATGCATCCGAGTTTCGTCCTATTTCCCTTACAAATGTTGTGGTTAAGTTGATCACAAAAATCATCGCCAATCGACTCAAAGGTGTTATTGGTAAGTTAATATCTCAGACATAGTGTGCTTTTATACCTGGACGCCATGTTGCTGATAATATCATTAATGCTCAAGAATTAATGCATACTATAAGAACAAAACAGGAACGTAAGGGGTATATGGCTGTTAAAATAGATTTGGAGAAAGCGTATGATAAGGTTCGCTGATCATTTCTATGTCGGATCCTTACTCATGTCAGTTTCAGTCAAGATATGGTACATATCATAATGTTCACTATTACCTCAGCATCCTTATCTATTTTATGGAATGGGGCTTGTTTGGAATCGTTCACCCCACAGCGTGGTATTAGGCAAGGAGATCCACTTGTTGCGCCATACTTATTTCTTTTGTGCATGGAATATTTGAGCCGAAAAATCGATAAGGCAGTGGTTGAAAAGCCCTGGGTCCCTATTCCATCTTCGCGCAGAGGTCCATCTATTTCTCATTTATTTTTTGCTGATGACCTCTTACTATTTGGCTCTGCCACCAACTCTCAAGCTGCAGTGATTGAGGAAGTGCTTCATGATTTCTGTCGAGTTTTCGGTCAAACTATTAGTGTGAAAAAGTTCCAGGTACTTATCTCTAAAAATGTCATCCATACTTTTGCTCCTGACGTGTTTGTTAGGTTGGGCATCAGTGCCATGAATGATTTTAGTAATTACCTTGGTATGCCCTTATTACATGGCCGGGTTACTAGACAAACTTATGGGTTCATTCTGGATAAAGTTCGGGCGAGACTGGGCGGTTGGCAAGCGAAGATGTTATCTCAAGCAGCACGACATATTTTAATTCAGAGTGTTATTTTCTTGATGCCCATGTATGTCATGCAAACGATTAAGTTGCCATCTAACTTACTTGATGAGATTGAGAAAATATCACGTAGATTTTTCTGGGGAGAAATAGGCGATGAGAGGAGAATTCATTCGTGTTCCTAGAAAACACTTTGCCAACCAAAGGATAGAGGTGGTGTTATGCCCCGCACCCTCCGTAGGATAATTAAAAGTCAAAGAAGGAATTAAAGGAGATTAATAACGGTCAACGGTAATGAATTAGACATTAAGTATGAGATTAATTAGAAATTAATGAGAAGGTTAAATATTAGCATTAAATGGTATTTAATTTTTGGAATTAAATAATAAAAGTTTATACTTTAAGATAAATAAGATAATAGATATAATTTAGAAACACCAAACCTTTCCCTTCCCATATAAAAAAAAACTGACAAAGCGTCAGTTTCCCTATTTTACAGAAAACATCGACGCTCTTTTTTTTCCCTGCCCTAGCCGTTTCTGTTCCAACCACGTAGAGGAAGAAGATAGTCTCCGGGAACCGATCCTACCTTCGTTTGTTTTCCAATCCGTCTCCGAGTAATCAAAGGCAAGTAACTTTCTTATAAGTTCTTACGATTTGCGAAAGAAAATTGGCCTATTTTGTTATCAAATTGGATCACCATGCAGTAGTTTCCTTATGTGAATTTATGTGTGTTCTTTATGCGTTTTGGTTTTGAGATTTGGCCACCGTATATTCAAATCCTTAGTTGTTGTTGTGGATTACTTGAAATCTTGCAAATCCCAATCCCTTGAACCCTCTCTTTGCTGCTATTTTCGGTTGAGGGGAAAAGGGAGAGAAAGGTAGGATTTTTGGGTGGATTCGGTGGATGATTTGAGTGTTAGGCTTGAATCTGTGATTGATATGTGCGTAGTGTTTAACTGTGATTTAGGCATGAGATTGTAGCAGGGATTAGGCTTGGATTGATTAGTGTGAAGTTTGGGATCGATTGGAGTTGTGATTCTGCAGTTTCTGTAGAAATCGTAGAATTTCTTTTCTGGAATCGTGGACATCGATCGATTGATGTGAGGGGATGAAGTACATAGATCGATCGAAGTAGGAAGAGCTGAGAGATCGATGTCCTCTGATGGACATCGATCGATCGATGTAGAGTGAGGCTGAGAGATCGATGTCCTCTGATGGACATCGATCGATCGATGTAGGAAGAGCTGAGAGATCGATGTCCTCTGATGGACATCGATCGATCGATGTAGGAAGAGCTGAGAGATCGATGTCCTCTGATGGACACCGATCGATCGATGTAGGAGAGGCTGAGAGATCGATGTTCTCTGATGGACATCGATCGATCGATGTGAGGGTATGATGTCACATCGATCGATCGATGTGAGGGGATGGTGTCCATCAGTTTTGGGGAAAAATAGAAGAAGAAAGAGGGAAGCTCGGTGAGTCTTTGGGTGACCTTAGAGACTTCTTAAGACCTGATTAAGGGTAGTTTAAGTCTCGGGAACATGGCTTAGGATGGTGAATCAATTTAGAGAGTTCGAAAGGGGTTTACGAATCGCATTTCAATGTATATGACTTAGAGGGGTCAGGAGATGAACGTACGAGGTGTTTGAGAGTTCAACGAGGAATGGTTAGGGATACTTGCCTTAGATTGTGAATGTTAGAGTAAAGACTAAGTGTTGACGAGATGGTTGAAGCCCAAGTTATAATGTGTAAATTAGTGAAAGCTTGTGTGTTGCTTATACTTGCGCATGTGTACACGAACTACTTATGTGAACGTGAATTGCATACGAGAACGAGAAATGTGATTGAAACGAGGAGTCTTGCATCATGGCACTTGCATTTGCATATTGATTTGAAAAGAGATGTGCTTCGGCACAGATTTGCGAAGGTGACCTGCAATGTTAACCGGGATGGAAATTTAAGCCGGGGTGCATTGCAGGGCACAAAAGACTGTAACGTAAACCGGGATGGAAATATAATCCGGGGCGCGTTACAGGGTATAAAGTTGTATGTAATGCTAATCGGGATAGAAATATAAGCCGAGGTGCATTACAGGGTATAAAGTTGGCTGTAACGTAAACCGGGATGGAAATATAAGCCGGGGTGCGTTACAGTGTGTAAAGTTATATGAAGTGACCGGACATTGTGACATGCATTGCACTGTTTTAAAAGAGAAAGCGTTCATGCATATGTGAATGTGTAGTGTAGTGCATATTTTGACATGCATCACGAGAGTCAATATGGTATGAATATGTGCGTTATTTGATTTGCAATGCGTTGTCATTTGCGTGCAAACTGCTGTACTTGCTCTGTTGTGTTATTTGGTTATATATTGGAAAGTTACGAGACATGTGCCCCACCATCCTCTTGAATTACATATTACTCATGTCTTGCCATGTGTTGATCCCGTATGTCTTATAAGCGGGTTTCTTGCTAGCGTTTGTCGCTAAGAATACTGCCTTTGTGTTACAGGAGAACCTGAGTATGACATGATATTCATTGAGGACGACGGCGAGTGGGCAGAATGGGATGTTTAGACCTGATAGGGAGAATTGATTAGACAGTTTCTGTTATTTCTGTTTCTTATTTCATTTGAGGTTCTAGATGGCTGTGAATATATACAGTTATGATGTTCACATCATCTTTTGACGTACTGCATTGATGATTTGGATTACCGAGATATGTTTCCGCGCTTATTTCTCTTACGTCATCGATGATGTGTATTCGAGAGATGAGACGTCTTGTAGTCTTCTCAGTAAGCTACGACGGGTGTACCGATTCAGATTCCGCTGTCCGGGTCGGGGCGCTACAGGTGGTATCAGAGCCTAGGCTTCAGATCTACCTCGGAGACCTAGGTTATGACATGTAGAGTCTTAAGTTATGATTTTCACCGTAAGTTGATCTTTAAGTCTAAGTATGCAATCCTAGATTTAAGTTTGATTGAGATGGGTGTGTGTACGAGCGCGATTAAGTGTAAGCAATAAATGTTAATTATTTTAGTTCGTAAACACCGCCTTGTACACATTATGGATCTCAAACACTGATTTATTTCTAAACTGCTAGATACTAATAAACGTGACCTTGCAGAAAATGCCTCCTAGACGTGACAACCAAGGAAATGGTGGCAATGGGAACAATGACCCACCACCACCACCTCCAGTACTAGTACCCCAAGCGTTGATTGATGCTATCACAGTAATAGCACAAGGGGTTGCTCAACAGCAGCAACAACCCCAACCACAGCCTCCACCGCCTCAGCACGGCATCAGGTATTACATTGGGGAAATGCGCAAGATGCATACCCCAAACTTTGAAGGGACCACTAACCCAGAGGTGGATGGGTTTTGGCTGGATGAGGTAGAAAAAAGTTTCAGGCTTGTGCAAGTGCCTGAGGATCTGAAGGTGGATGTGGCCACGCCATTTCTGACTGGCAGAGCAAATGCCTGGTAGAGCGGCATCCTGCCAAAGATGACCCCTCCTATTCTGTGGAGTCAGTTTGTGAAGGCCTACAAGGACTATTATATGCCAGAGACTGCCATTTTAGAGAAAATGAGGCAGTTTGACAAGTTTGAGCAGGGAAGGATGTCCGTCTCTGACTACGCAGATAGGTTCCATGCCTTGGGCAAATTCACACCCATGGTACTAGAAAACAATCGAATGAAAATGCTGAAGTTTGAAGAGGGTCTGAATCCCCGCATACGGACGACTATCGCGGGGTCGAGTTTGAAAACTTTTGAGGAAATGCTGGATGTATGTTACCGAGTGGAGAGTGACATGCGTCGGTCACAGAACAGAGAGGCTCGGGAAGAATCGAGCAAGAGGCCGAGAGTAGAACAAAGTGGAGGTAGACCCGGACGTTGGGTCAAGATTCTCAGGAAGGAACAAGCGGGGCCAGTTCAAAGGGTACCGCAGCCAAACCAACCTGATCGTCAAACACCTGCAGAATGCCCACATTGCCATAAAAGACACGTGGGCGAATGTTGGAAAATAACAGGTGCGTGCTTCAGATGTGGGAAGCCAGGCCATAGGATCAAGGACTGCCCAGAATGGAATCCTAAGCCACAAGCAGGAGCAGGGCCGGCTCCGCAGCAGAGAGGCAGGCCCAATGCAAGAGTCCATGCCATGACAGACGCTGAAGTCCAAGAGGATGCCAACGTCGTGACAGGTACAACTTAAGTTCAATCATAGTAGCTTAAGTTGAATTTTAGTCTTTTAAGTTAATGATAATATGTGTTTTTATGTGAAGTCTTTATGTGATACCCTTTCATGTTTAGGTGTGATCCTAGTTAATAAAGTACCTGCCAACGTGTTATTTGATAGTGGAGCTAGCCACTCCTTTATTTCTAAGCGATTCGTCAAAGGGCTCGGCTGTTTACCCGAATGGCTTGAGAACCCTTTTCGAGTGCAAGCAGCCGGCGAACAAGTACTGGTTTCTCACCACCAGTACAAAGATTGTGAGTTGGAGTTGGGTGGAAAATTATTTTCAGTGACACTAGTTCCAATTCCAATGAAGGACTTCGATGTAATATTGGGCATGGATTGGCTGACCAAGAATCATGCCAATATTGACTGTAAACTCAAACAAGTGACCGTTAGGGATCTTGATATGAATGAAATAACGGTCCAGGGAAATGTCAAGTTAACAAAAGCCCCAAAGAAGATATACTTGACAGCGATTAAGGCCTTTAAAGCCTTACAGAAATGAGCTGAGGGATTTATGGTATATGCATTGGATGCGAAGCAGGAGGTTCCCTCTATGGATCAAATACCGGTAATCAATGAGTTCAAAGATGTATTTCCGGAGGATTTACCGGGAGTTCCGCCATCAAGAGAAGTGGAGTTTGAGATCAATTTGATACCAGGAGCCGAACCTATATCTAAGGCACCCTACAGAATGGCTCCAGCTGAACTTAAGGAACTTAAAGGACAACTTCAAGAACTATTAGACAAGAAATTAATCCGACCCAGTGTATCACCCTGGGGAGCTCCTGTATTATTTGTGAAGAAGAAAGATGGCAGCATGCGGTTGTGTATAGATTACCGCGAGTTGAATAAGATCACCATAAAGAACAAATATCCTCTGCCAAGGATTGGGGACTTATTTGACCAATTAAAGAGAGCTCGCTGGTTCTCAAAGATCGACCTTCGTCAAGGGTACCATCAGTTGCTTGTGAAAGCGGGAGACGTCCCTAAGACCGCTTTTCGGACTAGATACGAGCATTATGAATTTTTGGTGATGCCTTTTGGATTAACTAATGCCCCGGCGGCCTTCATGGACTTGATGAACACCGTATTTCGAGAGCAGTTGGATCAATTTGTGGTGGTGTTCATTGATGACATCCTAGTATACTCTCCCGATGAGCCAGCACATGCAGAACACTTAAGAGTGGTGTTACAAATTCTGAGGCAACAGCAGCTTTATGCCAAATTCAGCAAGTGTGAATTTTGGCTAAGGAGTGTAGCCTTTCTCGGTCACGTGATTTCGGAAGATGGGATCTCTGTGGATCCTAAGAAGATAGAAGCCATCACTGAATGGCCAAGACCCACCAATGTGACCGAAGTCAGAAGCTTCCTAGGCTTGGCAGGCTACTATAGGAAGTTTGTTGAGGGATTCTCAACGATAGCAGTACCATTGAGTCGACTTACACAAAAGAAGACTAAGTTCGAATGGACTGCCGAATGCGAGCAGAGCTTTACCGAGCTCAAGAAGAGATTGACCACAGCCCCGGTGTTGGCACAACCCTCCGGCACCGACGGTTTCGTGATCTATAGTGACGCGTCCAAGAAGGGACTAGGTATGTACACCATTACAACTAATGCATTGTATATACTCATGTTAGTCCTGAATTAACTTTCTGTTTATAGGTTGCGTCTTGATGCAAAATGAACGAGTCATATCATACGCATCAAGACAATTGAAACCATATGAGCAGAATTAACCAACGCATGACTTAGAGCTCGCAGCCGTGGTATTCGCTCTTAAGATCTGGAGACACTATTTGTACGGAGAAAAGTGTGCCGTATTTTCTGATCACAAGAGCTTGAAGTACTTGTTCTCAGAAGGAGTTAAACATGAGACAGAGAAGATGGTTGGAGTTACTAAAGGATTATGACCTGACCATCAATTACCATCCAGGTAAGGCCAACAGAGTGGCGGACGCATTGAGTAGAAAGTCTAGCCACGCAAGACAGTCCCTATTGGAAAGAGAGATTGAGGAGTTTGACCTTGAATTGATAGACTCAGTGGCGAATGTTCTTACGACATTATCCATCAGCCCAAACTTGGTGGACAGGATCAAAGAGGTGCAGTATGGAGACGCAGCGTTAAGAGAAATCCGTGACAAACTAGCTGCGGGACAAGTAAAGGATTTCCAATTGCGAGAAGATGGAAGTTTATGGTTTCAGAATAGGTTGTGTGTACCTAACCATGATGAGCTTCGAAGAGAGTTGTTGCGCGAAGCTCATAACTCTAGGGTATCCATCCATCCCGGCAGCACGAAGATGTATAAGGACATCAAAAAGAATTATTGGTGGATGGGGATGAAGAAAAGCATATCAGAGTATGTGGAAAGGTGTTTGGTTTGCCAACAAGTCAAGACTGAACATCAACGACCTGGTGGTTTGATGATGCCCCTAGAAATTCCGGAGTGGAAATGGGAACACGTAACTATGGACTTTGTGATGGGACTATCTAAGACCAGAAATGGAAATGAGATGATCTGGGTGATTGTAGACCGTTTGACAAAGACAGCCCATTTCATCGCCATGCCACACGGTACCTCATATGAGAAACTAGCCAATACCTACGTGGATAACATCGTGAGTTTGCACGGAGTCCCAGTCAGCATTGTGTCGGACCGTAAGTTTACCTCTAAGTTTTGGAGAGCATTCCAGAAAGCTATGGGTACGGAGTTAAGGATGAGTACTGCTTACCACCCACAAACGGATGGGCAATCCGAGAGAACCATTCAAACATTGGAAGACATGTTGAGAGCATGCGCCTTGGACTTCAAAGGAAACTGGGATAGCATGCTGAAGTTGATGGAGTTTTCGTACAATAATAGCTATCACAGTGCAATTGGTATGGCACCATTTGAAGCTTTATACGGACGTAAGTGCAGGTCCCCGGTTTGTTGGGACGAAGTTGGAGAAAGAACAATCACTGCACCTGAGCTGGTTGAACAGACGGTTGAAAAGGTGAAAGTGATAAGAGAGAGACTCAAAGTGGCTCAAGATCGCAGTAAGAGTTGGGCTGACAACAAGAGGCGACCCTTGGAGTTCAAGGAAGGTGAAAAGGTTTATTTACGAGTCTCACCAACCAAGGGAGTTGCAAGATTCGGAGTGAAGGGCAAGTTAAGCCCTAGATATATTGGCCCTTACGAAGTGCTAGGCAAAGTTGGGGAAAGAGCATACAGACTCGCATTACCGCCGAATTTGTCACAAGTCCACAACGTTTTTCACGTATCTCAACTACGGAAATACGTATCGCACAGATTTGCGAAGGTGACCTGCAATGTTAACCGGGATGGAAATTTAAGCCGGGGTGCATTGCAGGGCACAAAACACTGTAACGTAAACCGGGATGGAAATATAAGCCGGGGCACGTTACAGGATATAAAGTTGTCTGTAATGCTAATCGGGATGGAAATATAAGCCGAGGTGCATTACAGGGTATAAAGTTGGCTGTAGCGTAAACCGGGATGGAAATATAAGCCGGGGCGTGTTACAGGGTATAAAGTTATATGAAGTGACCGGACATTGTGACATGCATTGCACTGTTTTAAAAGAGAAAGCGTTCATGCATATGTGAATGTGTAGTGTAGTGCATATTTTGACATGCATCACGAGAGTCAATGTGGTATGAATATGTGCGTTATTTGATTTGCAATGCGTTGTCATTTGCGTGCAAACTGCTGTACTTGCTCTGTTGCGTTATTTGGTTATATATTGGAAAGTTACGAGACATGTGCCCCACCATCCCCTTGAATTACATATTACTCATGTCTTGCCATGTGTTGATCCCGTATGTCTTATAAGCGGGTTGCTTGCTAGCGTTTGTCGCTAAGAATACTGCCTTTGTGTTACAGGAGAACCTGAGTATGACATGATTTTCATTGAGGACGACGGCGAGTGGGCAGAATGGGATGTTTAGACCTGATAGGGAGAATTGATTAGACAGTTTCTGTTATTTCTGTTTCTTATTTCATTTGAGGTTCTAGATGGCTGTGAATATATACAGTTATGATGTTCACATCATCTTTTGACGTACTGCATTGATGATTTGGATTACCGAGATATGTTTCCGCGCTTATTTCTCTTACGTCATCGATGATGTGTATTCAAGAGATGAGATGTCTTGTAGTCTTCTCAGTAAGCTACGACGGGTGTACCGATTCGGATTCCGCTGTCCGGGTCGGGGCGCTACAGGTGGATTGGGCATCAAACGGTTGCGTGACATGAACTTGGCGATGTTATCTAAGTTGGGGTGGAAGTTTCTCACTCAACCTGACTTGCTTTGGGTGCAGGTCCTTAAGTCTAAATATGACGCATTGTTACAAAATCGTGTTAAGCAGAATTCTTCTCTGGTTTGGCGACATTTGCAGAGCACGGCTGCACTTCTTAAGGCAAGAATGGAATCTTCCAACACTTTCCATGATGGCATCATAGCGCAGTTTCGTTGGCGGGGGCTTCGATTCAAAATTTCTCAATCTCAAGTGCTTATGAGTTACAAGTATCATCTAAGCTCCCACCTATTGATAAGAAGTGGTCTCTTATTTGTACATTGAAAGGACCAGGCCGACTGAATTTATTTTTGTGGCGAATTCGCAGAAATTGCTTGCCTACAGGAAACTTCTTATTTCGTCGCCATATGAGGGACAATGATTCGTGTCCAATATACGGTAGAGCAAAGGAGGATATTCTATATGCGCTACGTGATTGTACGTGGGTGAGATCATTCTGGAAGATTTTGCTACTACCTGAGCTTTGGACAGAATTTTTTCGGCCAAATATAGCGTCGGACTGGGTTGATACTAATCTTGGGAATTCATTCCAACCTTGCTGTGCTGATTTAGAGTGGAGATACATTTTTAGAGAAGCAGTCCATAACGTCTGGTATTGGCGTAATAAGATTTTGCATGGCACGGCGCACCAACGCCCGCCACCAAATCGTGTCTGTCAAAGTGTTGTTTGGCAAGTCAGGCAATTAGACTATGTAAATAATAGTTCACACAATGTAGCTGTAGACAAACACACTAGTGGTAGATGAATTTCATTATGCTGTTGTAACTTGTATGATTTTGCAAGCAATAAAATGATCCACATTCCTCCAAAAAAGAATAAGGAAACACAATAGATGCAATAATGTCGTCTGGCTATTAATGCCAAAAATATTGTATAGACTTAATTAGGTTAAAAGATTGTTAGACCAATTTGTTATAGACACGTTGCAGTGGTTATCTGACAAAGCCTGACAACTTAAAAAATAATTGAGTTTCTGATTTACATCATCCATAAAAATTATTAAGCTTGTAACCGGACCACAAAGGTTGGCCTTTTGATCCACTAGAGAAAAAATTGACGAAATAGGGCTCCGCAAACCACGGTTAAAAGTCAGAGCCGGGTTGTGTTATTGCCACGTAAGCGAGAAGTGGGTCAAATGCTACCTGGGCTGGACTTATGGATTGGACCATTCTGGACTATTTTGACCCGGTGTTGTAATTTTCGATTCTCAATTATTTTATTATTTAGAAAAAAAGCTTTTTTTATTTTACATCTCATATCCACATGTTACACGATTGGTAATAATATTATGGATATCTTTGATATTAGAAAATATTATACATATCTTGGCACAATAGCACTTCCGTTACAAGACCGCAACTTTCAACGGTCGATTGCATTATTTAACAACGGACTTTTACGTTAAATGTTACATGAATAACTGTTATTCATATAGAAGTTTAGATACTCTTTACACTTTAGGTTGTCTTTGTATTTTTTTGTTTTTACTTTTGTCTTTAATTATTTGTGCATATATACGATTATGACTATCTTAATTTCAGAAGCTTTCTATTTGTGTTTACTAATTTCCTTCACTAGTATACTAGCACACCATAATCTTATTATTATGTCATCTATATACGTACATATAGAGTCGGGAGTTTCACTGGAACCAAACTCTCTATCCTTTGGGATGGAGGTACTATTTGTCTGTCTCTCGCCCTTCCCAGACCCTAACGCTAGCTTTTGTTATCATTGGAATATACCGAATATGGTTGTCGTTGTCTATTCTAATATTGTGTCTTCCTCCATGCATTCTTTTGACAATAATAATTTTTCATGCAATATAGAGCTGGGGATATCACTAGAAGCAGACTATCTATTCTTTGGGATAGAAGTATTATCTGCCTACCACTTCTCTCCCCAGACCCTAACGATAGCTTTTGCTGTCGTTGGAATATACTGGGTACGGATGATGATGATGATAATTATATACTAGAGAATGCATTTTTAACTGACTATACTGTTAAACCTAACAGAAGAGGAAAAATGGAGAATGGGAATCAAACACAGACTTAAAAAACTAAGTTCAAAACTTGAAGAAAATCGGGTGGAAAGGAAGTAGGTAGGATGCCTACCATGAAGTTGATAGGGAGGGAATACTACACAAAAATCAAGCTACAATACTTTTCAAAATAATTGAAAATCAAGGTTCCATAGTGGAAATTAATTTATTTTAGTGCCTTAAAGTACAATTGCCATTCTTATACTTTGCTTTATTCCCCTATTCTCTTCTGGGGCATTTCCAGGCCCCCAATGTTGGTGCTGCATTCAAAATATAGGGTTTTATTTTGTGTGTGTGTGTATATATATATATATGTATACATATATGTTAAAACAATGAAAGGAAGATATTCTCCTTCATGAAGAATGGATCGGTTTGTATAATATTTTGTGAGATCCCTAATATGAGTTACTCGCATATCTTTTTGACAAGTCTCAATTCTTTTATAAATTTTTGTGTTACGGAGAAAGAGACAGCGGGACATACAGAGATAAATTAAACTTCAGAGTTAGATAAAAAATTATATATATATATATATATATATATATATATATATATATGTATGTAAATTATAATTAAATATATATTGAATAAACCACTTTGGTGCGGGTTTAATGGTTTTATTTTTTTTAAAAAACCTAAACCGAACTGCTTAAACCAATTTGGTTTTCTTTTACGTATAAACCATCTAACAGAACGCAATTCGGTTTTTCTCGGATTGGTTCGTATGTGTTTCGATTAATTGTTCTGGTTTATAAAAATTTTGTAAAACCCTACTTCTTGTAAGGATGTAAATGAACCAAGTCGCCCGTAAGCAATTCGTGATTGGTTCGTGAAATGGCTTGTTTGTGTCGTAGATAAAATTTCAAGCAAATCTTGAGCGTCTGGTTAAATAATTCAAGTCGAACTCGAACATTTAATAAACCGACTCGATTGCTTTGTTAAGATATAAAATGTTTTGATGATGTGAAGATATTTTAAATGAGTTAAATTTACACTTAAGATTTGATGCAACATGAGAAAAATACACTATGTGACAAATGGTTACGGTTGGAACTTCACTGTCCAACATCGATCTCTCAAAACAGGGGACATCGATCGATCGAAGTGAATTCCGTCTTTAAATGTGAGACTTCGATCAATCGATGTAACAGAAGTTCAGAATCAGAAACTCTCTGTTAGACACCCTAAAATTTGGGGACATCAATCGATCGATGTAACAGAAGTTCAGAATCAGAAACTCTCTGTCAGACACCCTAAAATTTAGGGACATAGATCGATCGATGTCACTTTAGTCTTTCCAAGAGAGACTTCGATCGATCGATGTCAAATAGTTTCAAACCAGAAAGTTTCTGTCCAACATCGATCTCTCAGTCCAGGAGACATCGATCGATCGATGTCACATCAGTCTCTCAGCCAGGCACTTCGATCGATGGGAGACTTCGATCGATCGATGTCAAGCAGGTTTAAAACTGAAAACTTTCTGGAGGACATCGATCTCTCAGCCATGCACTTCGATCGATCGATGTCCCACAGAATTCAAATTTTATGAACATTGGAACAAAATCCAAGAGAGATTCATGGTGTTTTGTGTTTCCAATCTTGCTCAAATTTCTTGTGAACTTTACTCTAACATAATACATGTTTCTTTAACTATTATATCCATGTCTAAGTTATTCTAGGTTGGCTATTGAAAATCAAATCACTCCATATGGTGGCTAAAAACTAAATGGACATTATCTTGACATTTGATGGAGTTGAAGACATGGTGGATGTTCAAAAATGTGGTGAATACCTCCTATAAATGAATGAAGCTCAGATGAGACAAATATACACTTTCAGCATCATCAAGCTTCATTCTTCTTTGCAATATATTTCTCTCATATGTGTAAAAGTGTTTAAAACTTGATAAGCCTTTCTTTGTTCTTCATTGTTGTATATTGAGAGATAGTGAGTCTAACACAAGGAACCATAAATATTTGATCTCTTGCTTGTGTTTAGACTAGTGAGAAAGTGTGATCCCCACTACTCCTTTTTAACCCACTGTGAGAAAGTTCTTGAGAGAACTCTGTTGAAATTGTGAGATAGCAAGAAGTTATTCTTGCTTAGAGCTATAGTTGTTGTAGTTGCACAAAGGTAGTTGGTGCAAGAAGTTGTTGTTGTGGTTGTTTACACTATGGTGTTAGTGTAAGTATTGCTATGGTTGTTCTTGTTGGCTTTAATAAGAATAGTGGTTGTTGAAAATCCATTTTGGCAACAAAGTGGTAGTGGAGTAGAATCATTTACGATTCGAGCCACTCTATATCCAGTATACTCATTCATTGTTTCTCATCTTCCATTTTTTGCTTTGATTTTAAATCCCGTTTGAGTTTAGCCAAACAAAAAAATTCTTCAAAATTGCCCAACACTCTATTCACTCCCCTCTAGAGTGTGTTACGGACCTAACATGCTTGTCGAGCAATCGAGCATAAATATGTTAATTACATATATTATAGAAAGATTTGGTTTGGATTTGAGCAAAAGAGCGGGTTTGAGCAAATGAGCAGCCTCTGATCGATCTTGCTTGATGAATGCTTAAATGCTCGGAAATAGTTGAGCATATTCTATCTGAACTTGAGTATTGCTGTAATTGATTCGAGTCAAGCTCAAACATTTTATAATTTACTTAAACGATCTTGAGTTATCTTATTTTACATGTCAACTTGATAAAAAAAAATGTATCATTCGACTTGGACCTTTAACACTTTTAACTTCTCGCAATCCCTTCGACGAGATAGGGAGAGACGGGAGTTGCCAAATAAAATAAAGAAAATCAAAATCATCATACCAGTATACTTTCTTGTTGTTTGACGAATCCTTTTACTTGAATTTTCACAAGTTCATGAGTTATATGAAAATGAAATTAATTATAAAAAAAAAGCAATAGTGTCATATGGCCCTATGAGTAGAATATAAAAAGTAAATATCCAGGAAGGTTACGAGCCTGAACGCTAGCTCCAATTCAACTGAAATTTGCATGAAATCAACATTCGATGTCTAGAGAATCAAGTTCTAATCCTTCTTATTCGTTAGTTTTAGCCTTTAGTTATAATAATACTACTATTGATCAATGCCAGCCTAACTCAAGCCGTGGAATCCTTTCCATACGTAATTATGTACCTCCCTTTTGAGCTTGTTTTTTATTCTTGCTTTTTTGACTTTGATTTGATCTTGTTTTTGTCTTTCTTTTCTTGTTTTATTTTGTTTTGTTTTTGTCAAAACCCATATATATGATGGCCATTATTATGAGAGGGAGCATAAATTAGAGTCTCTAGTACACGAGAAAAACAATAAAGAAGTACTACTACTCTTTCACATTAGAGGGCGAGTTTTAGAACAACTGATAAGATTGCTGCTTTATGACCTTGGCGTTATGGGTTCGAGCTACAAAAACAAACTCTTGCACAAAGTATAAGATAAATCTACGTGCATCAGATCGCGAAGTGATACGGCCCCTCTCTGAACCTTACGCAAATGCGGAAGCCTAGTAATAGGAACCCCCTTACTACTCTCTCACATTATGGCCTTACTACTCTCTCACATTATGGTAAATGATTCTTCTACTTTACTTCTATGGACAAATTATAATTTAGTTACTATTCATCATTTTTATGGTCGTGTAATTGTCAGTAGGATGATAATACGATGATAATAAGTGAACTGTTGTGAATGATACAATTGGCATTCTATTTTAACTATATAATTACTATTTCACCAAATAAAAAACATATATAACCACTACCAAAATGACTCTCCATATATCATTAATTGTCAGTATCCCTTTTATTAACGACGTACTACTAAGATACTTAGTAATTACTCATAGATCAATTTTCTATTTTTTATTTTTGCTATTTCTGACATATGACTACATATATAAGAAGAAGCCAAAAATAGAAAAATGGAAGATCTTCAAAGCAATTTTGAAGATAATTTCTTCCTAAAGCAGAAAATCTTGATGACCTAACAGCCGAAACCGATGAAACTTCTTGGTTTCCTTCAATGTGAATATATAGTATTGTTTAAAAATCCGTTGTTTGTGACAACTGTTGATGAAAAAAAATAATCTTCAACTAGTATATAAGATGTATTTTCCGTGTCCAAAAACATTGTTATAGTTTCTATTTCGATGTTTCAAAAATATTATTCACTTTTAAAATAGTAATATATTAGTAAGGGTTTTAAACAAACTAAACTGTTCGCGAACAGTTCGAGTTTGGTTCGTATGCGGTTCAAGTTCGTTCCTTAATTTTAATTAAACGATTTGAGTTCGAATACTTAATTGGATTGTTTTACTAAAACAAGCCAAAATATTCGCAAACTATTCTGCTCGTTTAAAGAGTTATAACGTTTTCGAGCTGAAATCGAAGAAATTTCTAATCAAACTATTCGTTTACCTAAACAAATCAAAACTTGAAAACTCACTATTCTGCTTGGTTCAGCTCATTTCCAGCCTTATATATTGGGGTCAAAGTTTCGTATTACCATTTCATTTAACACTTATTATTATTTTTTAGTTTATCTCAACTAACCAACTAATGATAGAAAAAGAATAGCGAGAAAAATACACCACAAAAAAAAGACATATAGCGACAGAAACAAATCGTCGCTATTTCGTCGCTACAGACATACAGCGACGAAAATAGTAGGTCGCCATACGGCTTGTCGCAAAGTGAATTTCGTTGGTGAAGCGTCGCTATATTGGGACGGAAAAATTTCGTCGGTGTTTCGTCGCACATTTGCGACGAAAATCTGTCAGTTCTACGACCAGTTATTGCCGTCGTTGTTTCGTCGGTGTATTTTTTCGTCGCTATTTTATAATTTTTTATTTTTTTATTTCCTTTCTGCGACATATTATTTCGTCGCAAAGTTTCGTCGGTATATTTTTTCGTCGCTATTTTTAAATTTTTGATTTTTTTATTTCCGGTCTGCGACATTTCGTTTTCGTCGTAGGTTCGTCGCTATTTTTTAATTTAATATTTAATATTAATTTAATATTAAATATTAAATATTTTTAATTTATAAATAATACAATATATTATTAATTAAATAGTTTTTATTATTATTTAATTTTTATAATATATTTTATTTTGTATATTAAATCATTTGTACGAATGTTATACCGAAATACAGTACTTGCGTATTGAAGTTCGTAAATAACACAAACGAAATAGAATCCGTATAAATGTCATATAAAATATAAAAGTACAAAGAATATGTCAATACAATAAACGAAATAGACTGTACGAAAAATCAAAAAATGAAATACTATGCAGAGGAAGATGGAGGGGGATCATGCGGAGAAGAGTGACCATCAGGGGGAGGCTGAGGCTGACTGGAAATGATAGAGATGATGAGATGCGATAGCTGCGAGATTTTCTGGTTCGTCTGCTGCTGCGCCTGCATCGTCTGCTGCTGCGCATGCTCAAACGCCTGCTGAAGCGCCTGCTGAACCGACGGCTGCAGCTCCTGCTGGGTCTGAGTCAGCTGCGACCGCAGTGCTCGTACGCTCTCCTCATGTTGCGCCCTGATGGTCTCCACCTCATGCTGCAGCGCCGCATGCTCTGATTTCAGACGCGAAAGACTCTCTGGGGCCGTAGAAGGCGCGGAGGTGCTGGCCTCAAAGGAAGCACCTGCATGCAGAACTTCGGGAAAGAATCGCGGCGCTGCTGATCCAACCCCGTACACCTCCCTCTTCTTCTTATTCTGAAGGCCGACGGTCCGAACCGCATCCCAATAAGCGCGGTTCTTGTCGGCCTCTTCTCCCCTAAGTGCGAGTAGTTTGTTGTACTCGTCCTGAAATGAGAATAAGAATTGTTAGGGTTTAGGGTTTAGAAATAAAATAAAACGTTTAGGGTTTAGCAATAAAATAAAACAAACTAAGGAAAAAAACAAATGATATCGTAGTCTACTTACACTGACATCGCGCGCCTTCGCCGTGATCCAGTCCTCCGTTCCGTCGGAGGCTTTCTTCCGATGCGTCTTGTAGAAGAGATCGTAGGAGGCTGGCCACTCCCCCGTCTCCTCCTGCTGAAAGAATGAAATAAAATATGTTAGTGAAATCCATAATTTTAAAATTTTCGGCATGACCTATTCGTTTATTGGAGGTATCCCGGCCTTAAAGGCATCTCCCAAGTCAAAGCAAAAATAAAAAGAAAAAGGCAAATGAAAACATATACTACTTAAATTAACCATATACGAATACCAAAAAAACAACAGCACAACATAAGAAATCAATGAATATAAATAATCCACTTAAGTCAATGAATGTAAATAACCCACTTAAGTCAATGAATCTAAATAATTCAATGAAATCAATGAATCTAAATAATCCAATATTAAAATACTTACCATAGAACGCATCGTGGTGGCGTGGGAAACCGACCCACCTGAGTGTGTGGCAGGTGCTGGGCCCTGTACATTGCCGCTGCGCCGGTTCGCCGCGTTCCGGGCGCTGCGGGCTTGGGTAGCAGGGTCCATCCAACCTGCTATCCACCCCGCCCAGGTGGCCTCGGATATGTAGGCAGACCTGGCATAATTGGGGTCACGCTCCCACTTGGTCTTGTGCGAGTTGATGAAGTCCCTGTAGCATGTGGCGGCCCTATGCCGCCAGGCCTGCTCCACGTCGTGGGAGATGTCAGCTGGCCAGCTGTACGCCTTATGCAATTATTATACGGAGGAAAAGTAAAAACGTGGTTAGAAAAGTAATGATCGATTACGTATCAAAAAATGAAATTCACCAAATTTGAATGCCTAAAACTCATCCCAGTAGAATCTACGTGTCTGCATGGTGACAAAAGACCAGCGGTATCCAGCTGGGTCCTGCCTCAGGTGGAAGGACTCAGTGATGCAACCGGAAATCTGGCCCGAGTCCGCTGCAAACCTGAAAGAGGTGAAGTTGTTAAGAAAAAATAACGCGTGAAATATATTTGAAAACGTGTTAAAAAAATAAATTATTACTTACGTATGGGTATCATATGACCAAGGGAGGGCACGACGTCCTTGTATGACACCCTCATCCGATGCCGCATCAGACGCCGGATGAGATGCTGAACCGGTGGGTGTGGGTGGCGGCGTAGATCGGGGGGGTGCGGACATCTCGGCAGACCCTAAAAGGTCTGCGTCCGCAGCAAAAGCTGCGGTCGAAACCGACCCAAGCTGCTCATGCTGAGAGAGGAACCTATCAAACTCTCCTGACATGTCATGAGTAGATCGAGTTGGAAAACCCTCACTAGCCATCAGATCTGCAAGGAGAAAAATTTAAAAGGCACATTCAACGAGTTTAGGACACCGGTTGGCTAGACAAATAAGATGTTAAAAAATGACAAGTGTTTACATACATTTAATGCAAGATATTAATACTTTTAAAAATTTCGGCATGACCTATTCGTTTATCGGAGGTTTCCCGGCCTTAATGGCCTCTCCAAAGACAAATGTATGTCCAGCTCTCGAGCGTAGTAAACACCATGAACTAGTATCATACCGAAAATAATATGCAACCCTCTTACAAAACAATTTGTACATGCATCATTCATTGGCCAAGCACACCACATTTCTACTAATTCAACCTTAACAACAATTTTGGTGCATACGCAACCTAGTCACCAACCGTCCTTTTTCGATACATCACCTATACATACTCATTATAGATAACTTGTAACAGCCCACCCCGCACACAGCTCTATGCCGCCAACAGCCCAACCCGCCCATAGCCCTATGCCGCCAACAGCCCAACCCGCCCACAGCCCTATGCCGCCAACAGCCACCCCCGCCCCACCTACTCCCGCCAACAGCCACCCCCCGCCCCACCCACTCCCGACAACAGCCACCCCCGCCCCACCCACCGTCCGCTCCACCCACTGCCGCCAACAGCCCACCCCTGCCCCACCCACTCCCGCCAACAGCCACTCCCCGCCCCCACCCACCGTCCGCTCCACCCACCGCCGCCAACAGCCCACCCCCGCCCCACCCACTCCCGCCAACAGCCACCCCCGCCACACCCAGGCCCACCACACAGCCCCACTCCCGCATCCCCGCCGCACCCAGCCCCACCCCCACAAGCCACCCAGCCCGCACAACCACCACACCCAGCCCCACCCCACAGCCCCACCCCGCACCCCCGTCACACACCAGCCGCACCCCGGGCTCAACCACAGCCCGCAACCCCGCCCACAGCCACCACCCCCGCCACAGCCCACCCCTGCCCACATCCGATATAACTAACCGGGGAAATGGGGAAGAAATCATTAAAAACGTTAAAAACGAAATATAACTAATTAAAATCATTAAAAACGAAATAGGAAGAAAAACTAACCGGAGAAGGGAGGTCACCGGAGAAGAAATGGAGATTTCGCCGGGGTCCGAGAGGGGATTTCACCGGGGGTCCGAGAGGGTATTTCGCCTTAGGGGTGGGAAGAAGAGGCGGGGGAGAAATGGGGAAGAAGAAAGGGGTTTCAGATTTTAGTCGTTAATTTTGCGACGCACTAGCGACGAAATACTGTGGCGTCGCTATTTCATTAGTCGTCGCTATTTCAAATTGGGGAAGAAGAAGCGGGATTTCTGTTTTAAGTGCGAAATTTTGCGACGAAATAGCGACTGTAGTTCGTCGCTATTTCGTGTGTCGTCGCTATTTATTGTGTCGTCGTTATTTCCACTATGCGACGACACATTTCGTCGGTAACTCGTCGGTGTATTCAGTATTGAAAAAAAAGAAGACAAAATATAAAGTACTTACCGACACACATTACGTATATACATGTGTATAAGTACATCAACACATACACACTTTCGCCTAATGAGGTACATAAGAAATTGTGACTAAACTCAATCTTCATTGTCATCCGCAGCCTCATACGCATCTTCATTTTCATCCTCATTTTCATCCTCATTTTCATCTTCATTTTCATCTTCATCTACATGCTCGTCGTCCTCTTCATCCTCGTATTCGTCTTCGACTACGTCTTCAATATTGTCAGACGGTTGTATGTTGAGATGAATTTCGATGAAACCGCCGTTGGGGTCATTTAGAGGGAGGTTGTGCAGTTCAACATGTGTCGTATCCAGAACGGGCGGATTTTCTTCTTGAATGGATCGTACTTTCTGTACCGTCGCCCTTGGTGTATGTCTACCAACTTATATCGGTCATGAACCTTTGTGCCAGCGCGATAACCCTCCCGAGTTGGATCGTACCATTCGTATTTGAATAACACCACCCGCTTTATAGGCAATGCGGGATATTCGAGCTCGATGATGTCAGTAAGGTAGCCGTAGAAGTCATCCTCGTCCGGGCTATTGTTATACCGCTTGACACACACTCCGCTGTTCTCCGACGATTTTCGGCTGGCATGGGAGACTGTGTGGAATCTATAACCGTTGACAAAACACATATCGTGGCGCGTGGCTCTATTCAATGGACCCTCGGCTACTGGTGTCAGAATGTAACCATACTCATCGTCAGCCAGATGACCTTTGCTCGCCTGTAAAACGACAAGTAAGTATACATCAGCGGGGCAATAAATGCGTATCACATGACGTACACGTAACCCGCAAACATGTAAACTTACATGCCACCTGAACCAATCAGCAAACTTGGCATCTAACTCATTGTTTATTGCATCGCTCGATATACCCGGTGAATGGTGTTGCAATGAATCAACGAACAAGCTGAAGCAAATTACGAATGAGTACCCTGTATATCTTTGTAATATAATGGATAGAGTAGCGCAAGGTATTTACAAATTAAAATTGGATATCGTTTATACCTCTGGAAGCGGTCGACTTGACGGCAGTTGCGCAGAACATAAGAATGAGCAATCTTCAGCTCGCTGTCCCCCAATATCATTTCCTTTCCCTATCCGTGAAATCTAATCGGATGTGTGAATATCGGGAGGACACCGGATCTGGAAATGCCGTCGTCGTTCCGGGGAACATCTCTGCACCTCGACGGGACATCTGGATCAAAGTAATGATACACGAAGGTCGAGGCTTCCTCCGTCAGGTAGGCATTGCACATCGAGGCCTCGACTTTCGCCTTGTTCTTGATGTTCAGCTTCAAATGCCTGAGATATCTGTCATATAGGGAATATAAACACAAATGCCGACGAGCACGCGACGACTTAGCGACGACCAAGAAACACAAATCCCGGAAACAAACACAAACACCGACGGCTTAGCAACGCACAGCGACGGATACGATGTATTTCGTCGCTAAGTTCGTCGCTACGTCGTCGCTATTCGGCAGCCCAACTGTTACACTTTCGATGCATGTACGTCGCGTTTTCGTCGCTATGTCGTCGCTGAATTCCCTATATAAACAGGATGGACCGTGCCCCCAACTACATAGAAAACAACCTCCTTTATAATCATAAAGAAAGACCCAAATATGGTTCGTACTAAAGCGCAAGCGCGACGTGGTAGTTGCCATTCAGCGGCAAGACGGCCTATTCAACAACCCTCTTCTTCAAAGGTTCCTCCACCACAAAAATCATCCCAAATTGGCGATCTCCATAAAGAAATACAAGAACTTCGGAAAACAGTGGATGACCTGAGGGAGCATATTATGTACCAGGATGAGCGTCTCCAATACCTGGACACAAGGCAGATGCGGATCAAATCCAAAGCTGCACAGCTGAGACGCCTCCTGAAGGCGTGCGCAGAGAGTGTTGCTACTCTCTGTTCAGATGACGAACAGTGAATGGCTCCTCTCCGTTTTCTTAATTTAAACACGTGTTTAATCTCTTACGAATTTTGACGACGCTAAAATACAAACGAAATGTGACTCAGAAAAATTTGAGACGACTAATTGACCGACTAAACATCAACTATATACCGACGAAACTTAATACTAAGATGAGAGTCTACTGCAAGTTTATTGGAACCTAGCGACGCTTTACCGACGCCCTAGCGACGCACGACGTCATTTCACCCCATTCGACTCGTTTCGTCGCTACGGCGTCGCTAGTGCGTCGCTATTCCGTTCAGTTCCCAACGGTTACAACGTACGACATTACGATATTATCTTCACACCTATTTCAAGTTACGTCGCTATTGCGTCGCTATTCCGCAGTGTCCGTTCAGTTCCCAACGGTTAGAACGTGTTTACGTCGCTAATTCGTCGCTAGGTGTGTCGCTAACTCGAACGAACCGTCACACCCGCACATATTTCCATCTTGCTTAACGGTTGAATAATGCGTCGCAAGTTCGTCGCTATATCGTCGCTAAAATTACCTATTTATACCCCAAACATCCGCACATATATATACACACATACAAAGTTATAAAACATCAAAATATGCCGCGTCGTTTTAGAAGAACCCCAAGGCGTGGTGGATGGGCAAACAGTGTCCCGCCACAAGGGCCTCCTCCCCAACCACCCTCGGTTGAGCGGGAGGGTTCCGTATCTGTGTATAACCCACTACCGCGAGAGGATGCTCAAGAACAAACGCCGGAACAGGATATCGACTACCGTATGCTGATAGCAAACATGCAACAGCAGTCGAGACAACTGCACAGCATGACTAGAAGGCTGCGCAAGTTGAAATCCAGATATTACAAGCTGAAGCGCCTCCTCAAAGAGTTCGCAGAGAATGTGGCGGCCACTCTTTCTTCCGATGACGAAGAGTGAATGGCCCATCTCCGCCTCTCTTTTAAATTTATTTTTTTAATTTTTCGTCTTCATAATGTAAATTTTTATTACTAAATGAATAAATTTTTTTTCCCAATCATCGCTTTTTTTCGTAATTCATAGTGTTTATGTTTTCTGGAATTTTTGCGACGTATTACCGACGATATAGCGACGAAACGTTACAAACTAAATAGCGACAAACAAAAG
>AP025047.1:25909292-25993314 GCA_036186865.1 Eustoma russellianum | reverse complement strand
TTTTACCTCGACCACTTGTCTTTCTTACTTTCCTAACACGGCTGTTTCTGTAATCATTTCGGCACAACTCGACTGAACTTAACTAGGCTTATATTTATGTATAGTTCACGGGTTTCTTTTGACCAGTTAAATATCTAAATCTTTGGGTTCCATTTTGTAGTAGGTGAGAAGAAGCAGCTTCTAGTAATTAAATTAGTGATGAGGTGCTCTTTAAAGACGTCCAAACACATGTTTTAGTTAGGCAGGCAGATGTTGAAAGTACGAAACTACTAATCCAATCTCAAACATATTGTTCTAACTATTTTTTAAATAATATATTTTACACTACGTTTAAAAGCGAATGAGATCAGAGGAGGTCTCTTTTGAGGTAAAATATGAGGCCTTCAATCACGCGACGCCACGTGTACAAAAAGGCCTGCTATTTACATTTTTTTTAAAAAAAAGATTCTTTTGCACACGTGTCGTCGCGTGATTAGAGACCTCATATTTTGCCTCATATAAGGCCTCCTCAGATCTCATCCGCTAGCCTGGACGTTTTTTTTCTCTTTGGCGATAATTGTTGATATTTAGGTTTTTAAATTAATTAAGTTTGAAGACCAATACCGACTAATAGGTAGGGGTGTCAAACAGGTCGTGTATCGTGTTTTGTGTTTCGTGTTTTTCAGGTTTCGTGTATCAAAGTGCCATACCCACACCTTACCCGTTTGCTTCGCGTGTATAGATGTAGATACCTGTTGTAACCGTTAGATAATGAAAAAAAGAACAATAATAATAATTAAAGTAATTAAATAGAATTTATTATTTTAATTAAATTTTAAACCTAATAACTACCCATACCCATAATTCCCTCCCCACTTCCCCCAATCTCTCCCAAAACCGCCCCACTCCCATCATTCCCACCATATTCCCCAAATTAAATCCCCAAATCCCCACATCTCAGCAACCATTCGGTTGCAACAACATTGAGAAAAGAGAGAGCCTGAGAGGGACAAAAGGTAGAGAAAAAAAAAATAGAGGGGAGGGCGGCAGTAAGCAAGATGAGAGAAAGAGAAGGGAAAGAGGAAAAGAAGGAGGAAGGAAAAGCCGCTCGTACCGAATCCAACCACTGTGCCAAGAGAATTCTTTGATTAAAGGTAGGTTTACCCTCCCCTCTGTCGGATTGCTTTGGATTCCCCTCGCATTCTGTTTTGGGAATTATTTGATTATCATTGCATGTCTATCTTTTATATGTTTAATCGCGAATGTTTTATGTTTTGGTATGGAAATTGCGTGTTTGGGCCTTAGATATAGATCACATAGCAACGGAAATAGGTGGAAATGGGTTCCGGTTGTCGAAAAAACCGCGCACGGAGGCGGCGCGTGTAAGCACACGCGCGGCGGCCCCGCGGTGCCCCTGTGCGGTGTGTACTGTTCACGCACTGACGTGTCCAGCGCCATGGTGTTTGTCGCGTTATAATGAGTCAAACCCCACTAGTTTGGGGTTAATCGGAGTTAAAATGAAAAAGTTATGAATTTTTGCATGTATTTAGGAATTAAGAAATTAAAGAAAAGTAAAATTATTTAAAATAAATAAATAAGAAATGCGCTGACATTGTTGACGGGTGTTATGGAGAGAAGCGTTAAAAGGAGTCCAATGGAATTGGTTTGGAGTTATCGGAGTTAAAACGAATAAGTTATGAATTTTTGAAGAAAATTAAGAATTAAATAAATAAAGAAAACTAATAAAAGAATAAAAAAAAGAGAGAAGCGTCAGTAACCGAAGCGAGAAGAAGGGAAAAAAAAAATATATTTATATAATAAAATAGAAATAATAAACAATATATAAAGTAATATAATTATCATTTAATAAATAAGAAATAGAAATACAGTAATAAATTAAAATAATAAAATAAAAAAAAAGGGCATTAAGAGTAGTAACTAATAAAAGATTATAATAATAATAATAACATATTTAATATGATAATTAACCAATTTAGAAACTCATGAAACAAATTAAAATAAACTAAAATAAAAGAAAAGGAAGGAAAATGGAGAGTGAAGAAAATGAAATTAAAGCAACAAAAAAAAAATAGTAGGGGGAAGATAAAAAAAAATATTAAAATATTTAAGTGCTTGAAAGCCTAGGAAATATAAAATAAAGTGTAGAAACCTAAAATAAGTCTAGAAAGATAAAATAACGGTAGAATATAAAATACAGTAATGAACCCCACGCAACATAGGGTAAACTACGCAATATAGGTAATACGCAACATAGAACGGAGCATGCAACATAGGACAAACGGAAGTGTGCTAGTGTGACGCATTCATGGCACGAGCATTGCATTTGGCCTATGAGCCGTGTGGCCTGACGAGGCGTGTGATGGGTGTTGGTAATAATGGTTACCTTCATCCGATAGGACCCGGGGCATGCATAGCATAACATGGAAAAGGAATGAGCATAGGCGTGTGATATTAAATGACTGCGTGTGACACAGAGATAGAAGTGCATGCATCATGAACTTGCGCATTGCATTTATTATTGTTGTGATTATTTGTCTTGTTATTAAGTTGTTTCAGCGTTATGTTTGGGATACAGATCCGGTCAGGTATGTGTTATTTTCTTATTTATGCTTTAGTTGCTTGGTTGTTTATTTGTTATGCTTTATTGCCTTATTTATCTGCTCCATGCTCTAAACTTTATGTGTTACTCGACTCAGTATGTGACAGTCCCTTTTCGGGAGAGACGGGTAACCTACGAGTGACTCCCATCACTCACCCCCCACCACCCTCCACAGGTGAGCAGGACTACGAGTATATATGATTATCGAGGGTAGGACAGATTACGCGAGCTGAGACGAGTGAGCTGGACTCGAGAAGGGATCTTGTTGACCGGGAGCTTGTTTTTGGGATAGTCAAATAGACCTCCAACTAAGTTTATATTGATTTTAGTATTTCATACTTGACTTAGCGGGTCTCGTCAACCCTTGTACTCGATTTTATTAGATGGATTTAATTTAATCAAGATGTTATTTCTTTATTATCCTTTCCGCGAAAAAATTTCTACGTCAGTTCTGACGTGCAAAGAAGTTTGAACGACGCTTTGTAGTCCTCTAAGTAGGCTACGGCGGGTGCATGTTCCCGATGCTAGGGCTCGGGAGCGGGGCGCTACAGGTGGTATCAGAGACGAGGCTTCAGATCCGCCTCGGAAAGCAGGATTAACTAGATCACTTAGAGTTAAGCTACGATCTCCTTCAAAATGACGATTTTACCCTTAAGCAACCAAATATGGTTAAGTTATGATCTTAGACTTAAGTTGTGATCGGGTTAAGGGGAGCTTGAGCGTCTTTCGTTCTCTTTAGTTATTTATCGTTTTACCCCTGAACCTAGACATGCAACCCTAAGCTGTTCGGAATTCCAAAATACCCTCCTAACATAGCCTGTATTTAAATAAATTTATTTTCGACCGTTCTAAATTCCAGAACGCAAGACATGAACAAGCCGGTAATAGGAGAAATGTTGGTGAGAACCACCAGCATAAGGGATCATCCTTAAGCACTTGAGGATGCCATGGTCAATTGACCAACACTTTAGCATAATAGCACCGACTGCTAAATTAGCAGACACCGCCTCCACCATCGCACTCGGACCAGAGATTCTTTGACAAGGAGATGCAGAGGAGTGGTGGCGCAAGCACAACTGACACCGCCGCTCACTTGGATCTACTTTCAGAAGGAGTTCAAGAGGTATTACGTGTCGAGAGTACGACCTTCAAAGAATGGCTTTAGATACACGGCAGAAATGTATATTTAGGCCATGATATTAGAAATTAAGTTACGATTTTGCCCCTAAGTAACAATCTTAGGCATAAATAATGATTTTAACATAAGCAATGATCAAGAACTTAGGTACTGCTCTCAGATATAAGCGATGATCCTGAACATAAGTCACAATCTTAAAAATAAGTAACGATTCCGATTAAGAGTCGACCTTGGACATAAGTACTAAAGGTAGCCATAATACAGTAAGCATGATTTAAGAATTAAGACATGATCTTAGACTTACGAAATGATGATACTAAGAACAATCCTAAAAGTAAGTTAAGACCTTAGACTTAAGGAGACGATCGGTTATGAAACACGTATACCTAGCTATTCCATACAATTCTACCTTATCTAAGTTAGTCATAACCCTTTAACCCGTGATATTAGTAACCCTAGTTGAATACTATTAATTTGAATGAATCAAACTGTTAACCATAACACCCTACTGCAAACGCTAGTGACATATTAATAGGTTAGGCAGTAACTTGGGGTTGCTTCACTAACAGCAACATGGGACTTAATACCATTAGGATAAAGTAAAACGGGCCACATCCCTAATTGGACGGTAGCATCAGAGCAGACTTAGGTCTAAGTTGAAACAATAACTACTAAGAAATGAATTATTATAGTATGACAGATACTAAGAGATGATTTATAGAGAAATGATAGAAATTAAGTAACGATTCATAAGCATTATAATCAGTAGCGTTTCGTAAGAAAATCATACGAAAGAAGTTATCGTCTAGGTTTAAGATGTTGAATGTAGTGTTATTAAAAATAAGTCAAAGATACTAGTCTCACTAGAGATACTGATTAATTGTGATGAGCGCGCATTAACATAGTAAACATAGTGGAATGATACATCGCTACAAATCGTTGGTTAAGTGTTGACATCGAGATATTTGACTTAAGGCTTGAATTGAAATAGAGTAAGCATGAACCAGTATTTGTTGCTTGTTCAGGCGAGATTGAACTAGGATAATTAGCGGTTCAAATAACCAAGTAACGAGGAACAGATCAGTGTGGCGCCGGAAGCATGGTGAATTAGAATTTCCTAAGTCAATTAATAATTAGTGTGCCATACTAGGGTTGGACAATTTAAGTGAAAAATTTGTAAGGAATGCTACATAGGTGGATTTTCCACTAACATTAAAGGGTGATTTAGAAAAACTATACGAAGTATTGGACTATTATTTATCAAGTAGTTAAACGTTTTCGTACAAGCACGTACACCAAGACATATTTTATACTCCAAAGGTTTTTCAAAGATCTTTGCTACTAAACATTGCAACTACTTCCAATTTTAGTATATTCCTTTAAGAGGCTATATTCCCCTCCGAATTTGTATATCAACCTAATGAAATTTCAACTACTTTGACAACTGGAAGATAGATATAATTTTAAAACATCGACGTGTTCAAAGAATAACATGTTTATATATTTCTCAAATTTTCGTTTAGCCATATTGATTTTTGTTAAAATGAATTTATTGTCAACTATCGACATTGAAAGTATTGTATCATTAAATGCTTTTGAATAGATTTACCTGCTTACGATGAAGGTATTTAATTTTATAAAGCAGAAAATAGTTTCGAAATGTATATACTTTCTATTTTGAAAAAGAGAAATACCTTATCCAATTATTTTATGAAACTTTATAATTGTTGAGTTATCAATTGTGTCATTTTGCAAAACAAAACATAGCTTTTAGAATTTGTATTCCTAAGGAAATAAAAAGACACCATGCTCAAATCGTTTTGTTTTAAAAAAAAAAACTTTGCGATTGTTGAGTTTCAACTGTTTTAATGCAATTTCACCGAGATAATTTCGTAAAGTGAGTTGTACAATTATTTTACGAACGGTCATTTGAAACACCGTTTTGCGAAAACAAATATATGATACCGTGGGTCTTGTGTTTACAAAAATTAGAATGTATATTATTTCAAACAGATAGAACTATAGTTATGTAAAGACTTTATATTGTAGGAAATATGTCCATGCACCTACTTCGTATACTAGGTGGTTGAGGATATATCTAAGAAAAGTAAGGACATGATCATAGATATAGCTCATAAGTACATAGGAATTGATTTTGAGACTTGATTCTATACCTATGAAGTGTAATGAGTAATAAATCGGAGGACTTGATGGATATTCTAGACATGTGCTTATTGGACATATGACTATGAGGTGAATCATATATGAAGAGTTAAGAATTCAAAACTGTAGACTACAATAAGTTGAATGATACACATCAAATGGTATAAAGAGATGTATAAGTTGTCATTATCGAGAAATAAGTTAAAGATTATAGTACATCTAAGAATTAATTTTAGAGAGCTGCTGATGACCACAGAGAAGAGCAAGTTGTAGATCGATGATTGTGTTGTAGAGACCTTAGTATAATGGCAATACCCTTAAGGTTGATTTGAAAATCATAGATAGATTATGTAATGATTTTAGTAAGCAAAAGGGCAATGGGTCAGAGAAATTACATTGTTAGTGTGTAAGGAATGATTTTGAGGTTGTAGCATGTGATAAAAAAAAAGTGAAGTGGTTAGCATGATAGAAAATGCAAGGAATATTTTGGTTAATCATTGTCTAAGTGAATGATGATGATGATTATCTCGAATGAATCAAGTAGAACTAAATTAAGTGTTGACTATTTAACACGCAAGTTTCGAGGACGAAACTTTTTTTAAGGGGGGTAGAATGTTGTAACCGTTAGATAATGAAAAAAATAACAATAATAATAATTAAAGTAATTAAATAGAATTTATTATTTTAATTAAATTTTAAACCTAATAACTACCCATACCCATAATTCCCTCCCCACTTCCCCCAATCTCTCCCAAAACCGCCCCACTCCCATCATTCCCACATATTCCCCAAATTAAATCCCCAAATCCCCACATCTCAGCAACCATTCGGTTTTAACAACATTGAGAAAAGAGAGAGCCTGAGAGGGACAAAAGGTAGAGAAAAAAAAAATAGAGGGGAGGGCGGCAGTAAGCAAGATGAGAGAGAAGAGAAGGGGAAAGAGGAAAAGAAAGGAGGAAGGAAAAGCCGCTCGTACCGAATCCAACCACTGTGCCAAGAGAATTCTTTGATTAAAAGGTAGGTTACCTCCCCTCTGTCGGATTGCTTTGGATTCCCTCGCATTCTGTTTTGGGAATTATTTGATTATCATTGCATGTCTATCTTTTATATGTTTATCGCGAATGTTTTATGTTTGGTATGGAAATTGCGTGTTTGGGCCTTAGATATAGATCACATAGCACGGAAATAGGTGGAAATGGGTTCCGGTTGTCGAAAAACGCGCACGGAGGCGGCGCGTGTAGCACACGCGCGGCGGCCCCGCGTGCCCCTGTGCGGTGTGTACTGTTCACGCACTGACGTGTCCAGCGCCATGGTGTTTGTCGCGTTATAATGAGTCAAACCCCACTAGTTTGGGGGTTAATCGGAGTTAAAATGAAAAAGTTATGAATTTTTGCATGTATTTAGGAATTAAGAAATTAAAGAAAAGTAAAATTATTTAAAATAAATAAATAAAGAAATGCGCTGACATTGTTGACGGTGTTATGGAGAGAAGCGTTAAAAGGAGTCCAATGGAATTGGTTTGGAGTTTATCGGAGTTAAAACGAATAAGTTATGAATTTTTGAAGAAAATTAAGAATTAAATAAATAAAGAAAACTAAAGAATAAAAAAAAAAGAGAAGCGTCAGTAACCGAAGCGAGAAGAAGGGAAAAAAAAAATATATTTATATAATAAAATAGAAATAATAAACAATATATAAAGTAATATAATTATCATTTAATAAATAAGAAATAGAAATACAGTAATAAATTAAAATAAATAAAATAAAAAAAGGCATTTAAGAGTAGTAACTAATAAAAGATTATAATAATAATAATAACATATTTAATATGATAATTAACCAATTTAGAAACTCATGAAACAAATAAATAAAATAAACTAAAATAAAAGAAAAGGAAGGAAAATGGAGAGTGAAGAAAATGAAATTAAAGCAACAAAAAAAAATAGTAGGGGAAGATAAAAAAAATATTAAAATATTTAAGTGCTTGAAAGCCTAGGAAATATAAAATAAAGTGTAGAAACCTAAAATAAAGTCTAGAAAGATAAAATAACGGTAGAATATAAAATACAGTAATGAACCCCACGCAACATAGGGTAACTACGCAATATAGGTAATACGCAACATAGAACGGAGCATGCAACATAGGACAAACGGAAGTGTGCTAGTGTGACGCATTCATGGCACGAGCATTGCATTTGGCCTATGAGCCGTGTGGCCTGACGAGGCGTGTGATGGGTGTTGGTAATAATGGTTACCTTCATCCGATAGGACCCGGGGCATGCATAGCATAACATGGAAAAGAATGAGCATAGCGTGTGATATTAAATGACTGCGTGTGACACAGAGATAGAAGTGCATGCATCATGAACTTGCGCATTGCATTTATTATTGTTGTGATTATTTGTCTTGTTATTAAGTTGTTTCAGCGTTATGTTTTGGGATACAGATCCGGTCAGGTATGTGTTATTTTCTTATTTATGCTTTAGTTGCTTTGTTGTTTATTTGTTTATGCTTTATTGCCTTATTTATCTGCTCCATGCTCTAACTTTATGTGTTACTCGACTCAGTATGTGACAGTCCCTTTTCGGAGAGACGGGTAACCTACGAGTGACTCCCATCACTCACCCCCCACCACCCCTCCACAGGTGAGCAGGACTACGAGTATATGATTATCGAGGGTAGGACAGATTACGAGCTGAGACGAGTGAGCTGGACTCGAGAAGGGATTGTTGACCGGGAGCTTGTTTTTTGGGATAGTCAAATAGACCTCCAACTAAGTTTATTATTTGATTTTAGTATTTCATACTTGACTTAGCGGGTCTCGTCAACCCTTGTACTCGATTTTATTTAGATGGATTTAATTTAATCAAGATGTTTATTTCTTTAATTATCGTTTCCGCGAAAAAATTTCTACGTCAGTTCTGACGTGCAAAGAAGTTTGAACGACGCTTTGTAGTCCTCTAAGTAGGCTACGGCGGGTGCACTGTTCCCGATGCTAGGGCTCGGGAGCGGGGCGCTACAATACCCAAACCTGTACATGTCAGGTTTCGTGTCGTGTATCGGGTATACCCACGAACTTGACAAGTACAATTATTTCAAGTCATGTACATGTCATTTCATGTACTTTTCAGGTATTTTCAGGTTTCGTGTATTTTTTTCAGATTTCATGTACTTAAACGACTATTGATACAATGTATAAAACAACATAAGTACACAACCAAATGTTAAATATTAAAATGAGTGAGGTCATCTAAACTCAAATCACTTGACTCTGCAATAATAGATTAAAAAATGGGATTTGGGAATGGAGGAAGGGGGAATCGAACAGGGTTACTTAGTAGCACGGTAGTCTTTTTTTTGGAAAATTTTATTTTTTATTTTATTAATTATAAATTTTATTTAAAATACATTTTTTTTAATTTCGTGTATAAACGGGTATAAACGGGTACCTGCAG
Source organism: Eustoma russellianum (assembly GCA_036186865.1). Taxonomy (NCBI): domain Eukaryota; kingdom Viridiplantae; phylum Streptophyta; class Magnoliopsida; order Gentianales; family Gentianaceae; genus Eustoma; species Eustoma russellianum. The sequence continues at coordinate 25,983,960 of AP025047.1, read as the reverse complement.
GTATACCCGGACACGACCCGCCATTGGCGGGTATCTTTCAGGTCTTACCCGATTTGTACACGAAACTCGCCAAGGTCATACCCATACCCGCGAAAATTCGTGTCAAGTTCAGGTCGTGTTTCGTGTCGTGTCTGAAATTGCCACCCCTACTAATAGGTACGATTAGAAAGGGAAAATAGTACAAAATGATTTCCAAATTGGAAAGCAAAAAATTATGCTTTGATAACAAATCCGATAGGAGGCCACTATTTCTTTTCTTTCCTTTTTTCTATTTCCTAATAAGTTTTGTGTAAGAAACCAGATTCATATTAATCGAGTTAGTATAATTTGTGTTTACACTAAACTTCTCACCTTTTCTTCGATGTATCTATGTTTTTATGGACGAAAACGAGACCATTGTCCTCATATATATATAACAAATAATATATATATATATATATATATATATATATATATATATATATATATATATTACACACACACACATACATATACATACATATATATACACACACACATATATATTGTTGGATTTGATGTTGAGTCTTCTAACATATCTAATCGAATATGTAACATATATGATAATATTCTGAACATATGTAACATATATGATAATATGATGGTTCCGAACGTAATTAAACTGATATAATTTGATAAATTGACATGATTGAGAATCACCTCCACGTCCATTGGAAGGGGTGAGAACGGGACAGCCACATCTTATAAAATTCATTCAAATTGGAATAATTGAAGAGTAAATTTGGAAAATTCTAAAGCTAAGGTAGTGAGAAGACACAGTAACCAAAGGTCAAAGACGCATGTTCTCTTCTATTGTTGTTTTTACCGGCAGCATATATGTCTAGACGATTTTTTCGAGTATAATTCTCCTCTACCAATGTTGAAACTTAGTCCTGCATAAAGTAATACACATATTCACTCAAAACCTCAAAGTAACGTGTGGTGATACATCATTCTCATATAACCTATGGATCTCTCAATCACAAACCGCAAGCCGACATCTAGATTTGAGTGAGAGGATACAATAAATGGCCAATCATGGATCAGGCGAGGTGTGAGTACAAATTTTAATCTGACTCTGATACTATGTTGGAACTTAGACTTACATGAGGTGAAGCACATATCCGCTCAAAACTTTAAGGCAATGCGTGGCGGCACCTCAATCTCATATAGCTTATGTATTTTTTTCCCACAAATTGGCTAATGTGAGACAATATTCTGAGCAACCAACTTAGTTGAATATCTTTTATATGAGTATATAAAGTGTTAAGATGATTAAATTAATATAATACTTTTTGTTATGATACCTACCGGTGTTGAAATAGACAGCAGAATACTTGACGGTTCATAAAAGGAAAATAAATTTTCATCGTCTTTTCATGTCTGTGATTCCATTTAGAATTTTATATTCCATACCTTTAAAGATAGCAAACGGCATAATTGAGTAGTGAAACAGCGCTGAAAAAAAAAAAAACAATGGTGTGTATCATTGCTTTTCATAAAATTTACAACATCCCATTTAAAATGTTGATTATGGCTAAGACAGAAAATCATCTCCATTTATGCATATCTTATCAGTTAAAAATTAGGTAAATTTTATGGTAGTTGATAAGTAACTTTGACAAAAGATTTATGGTGTTCAATGAGTAAATCGTAGTTAATAACTACTAGAAATTATAATAAAGAATGTAACCCTATTTTTCCGTTACGCTATCACCACCACCAAATATTCGTTACTGTCTCCATCAAAAGAAAATATTGTCACATTTTATTTTTAACATGTGTAAATTACATATGTTGAGATATCAAAGGGAACCATATTTGTAAGACAGGAAGGGAAGGGAGTATGTCATTAGTTAATAAAAATATATTACTCATTCATTAAGCATTATAAAATTTGTCTAAAAAACCTATTGAAATATTTAACTGTTACTCATGCTAAGTATGTTAGGCAGGGAAGATACTGTATTCAGATCAAGAAAAATGTCGCTTAATATTGACCTTCCATTTCAACAAGGGAACATCCGACATCTTCCTTGAGACAAAAGCTACATAATTAAGTTTCCATTTTTCTAAAAGGTTAAGTTAAATTTCAGAGACACGAACAGTGTGAGTATTCTATTGCTGTTAATCCGAAGGCTTGATTTATAAGGACAACTTGTGTGAGCCACTGCGTTAGTCTTCACTCAATCTAGAAGGCTGTTGTGATTTGCATCCTCAACAATGTTTTTAGGACAGGACCGTGAGACCCTAATTTCCATTCACCTTCAATAATTCATCAAGTCATATCAACCGTCAAAACTCATTCACAAGGTAGAATCACCACCATTGGATCCCCCCACCCCCACTATAAATACAACCCACAAACACTCCCATCATAAACCAACAAAACATACAACTTTTAATTACACATATACTATCAAGAAACCATCATCAAACAACCATGGGAGGAGGAGGCAAGCAGAAGAAATCATATACTTTCTCTCTCTCAACATGTTCAAATCGAAGCCATCGAGGGCTCGACGATCAGGAGATGATCAAATGATGAAGGATGATTTCGTGAAAGCTTACAAAGTCTGGCCTAGTGATGAAGATAGAGGCAGATGGGTAGCTGAGCCTGGAATTGATAGAAAGGCTTCTGCTTATATTTCTTCCATGACAGGAAAGTGGAAAAATACTGCCTAAGCTGCCAACTAAAAAAAGAAACAAATTTCTGGATATTAATTACTTACATTCGTTGTTGATTTCCTAGTTAAGTCGTTTAATTTGTTTCTAGTAATATGTTATTAGTGTAAACCTTGTGTAACTTTTAATGGAATTGTAATGATATTGTGAATTATCATTTTAATCCATTTATTTTCTGTTTTATTAAATTTTTTTTTGGGAACATCCTGTTTTATTAGCTGACGCCAACTTTGTGATTGATATTGTCAAGCTTGCATGGGAGATAACTAATATTTTCTGAACCTATCCAGCTAGACTCCAGCATATGTTATTTAACATATATAATTACACACATATGTGAAAATATAAAAGAAAAAAAATAATATCTTATTAAAAATACATACACAGATTGCATATATAGCATATTTATGCGTTTCCTTCATTCAGATCATTCATGTCATATTTACATCTTTTCTTTCATACACTCATTCATATTTGCGTGGACACATTCATTATGCATAACCTTTTAGACCCTCATGTTGGGAGGAAACTGCGAGATAGCACAGCGGAGTAGGAAATAATATCTCCCAAATGCAGCAACTATAGAGAAATAATCGAACGAAACATGAACAAGAACACCAACAATTTTTAGCGTGGAAAAACCTCCCAAAGCAGGAGTAAAAAACCACGGGACCCGTAGGCCACTTAAACGATCTCCACTATAATCAATAATGGGTACAACCAGGTCTCTCTATGCGCAGCTAGAGGAATACAACATCATCAAGATCAACCAAACAATCTTGGAACACAACAAGATACAAGAGAGGAACTAAAATACAAAGCTGAAATTTTCGGACAGAAAATTTCAGTCTCGGGAATGCAGGTATTGGTCACACTTAGACTCCTCCAAAAAACATCTCCACCGTTCTGAATGTACTACTGTGTCTTGAGAACAATCTGTTAAAATTTGGTGACGATCCAATGGTGCAATATTCGGAAGATGCAATTTTTTCGGTGGCTGACAGACTGTCCAGCACCTACGAATTTTACTCTTCCTCACGTGTATTTGTCTCTCATTTTCCTTCTTCTCTTCTTGTTCTCTCTTGCAATTGTTTCACACAGCACCTCCATTTATAGTGCTCCATCTTGTGTCTTTTTAATGCACAAGGCCTTCAAAGTCTTCCAAGCAATAAACAACCTTGGAAAAGCACAACACCATTCCAACTTCCCTTGTTGGAATTCTTCAATGTAATAATTCTTTGACTTACAACATATGGACTCTCCAACTAGGAGGGATACCCAACAAACTCCCCCGACCGACTAGTTGGAGGGCGGCATCAACCCGGAAGCGATGCGGCGAAACTCAAACTTTCCTCTTGACAAAACTTTTGTCAACATGTCGGAACCATTTTCATCCGTATGAATCTTCTCAAGCTCAAATAGCTTGGTATCCAAAGCATCACGAATCCAGTGATAACGAACATCAATATGTTTGGATCTTGAATGAAATGAGGAATTCTTAGACAAGTGGATGGCACTTTGATTATCACAAAACAAGACATACTTAGCTTATTTCACTCCTAGCTCCATTAAGAATTTCCTCAACCACAACAAATCCTTAGCTGCTTCCACAACGGCTATAAACTCGGCCTCGGTAGTAGAAAGTGCAACACACTTTTGCAATTTTGATTGCCAAGCCACGGCTCCCCCGGCAAAAGTCATCATATATCCTGAAGTAGACTTGCGATCATCCAAGCTCCCGACTAAATCAGAATCTGAATAACCAACCAATGTATGCGAATCACATCCCAAAGTCAGCCTCAGATTCGATGTTCCATGGAGATATCTCATAATCCACTTCACGGCCTCCCAATGATGTCTTCCCGGATTTGAATGATAACGACTCACAATTCCCAAGCATGTGCTATATCGGGTCTTGTGTAAACCATGGCATACATCAAACTACCAACTGCCGACGAGTATGGAACATTCTTCATACTCGATTTCTCATCATCAGTAGATGGACACTGCTCGACTGAGCTTAAAATGAGAAGCAAGTGGAACACTCACTTGGCCTTTTCCATGCCAAAACGCTGAAGAAACTTCTCAATACTTTTCTTGTGATAAAACAACTTCTTTGTATTTCTGTCACGTATGACTTGAATCCCAAGGATTTTCTGTACTGGCCAAATCCTTCATAGCAAAGGATTCACTCAAGGTCTTCTTTAACTCATTGATTTTGGAAAGTCTTTTCCAACAATCAGCATATCATCAACATACAACAGAAGAATGATAAAGTCATCATCAGAAAATCTCCGTATAAAAACACAGTGATCGGCCTTTGTCATCTTGTAACCATGCCTAACCATCACTGAGCTGAACTTTTGGTACCACTGTCTTGGCGCTTGCTTCAAGCCATAAGACTTTGTCATTTACAGACAATCTTCTTTACCCTTCTGTTGAAAACCTTCAGGTTGCTCCATATAATCTTCATGCAATCACCATGAAGGAAAGCCGTCTTGACATCCATTTGCTCAACTTCTAAATCAAGACTAGCAGCAACCCGAGCACAACTCGAATGGATTGCATCTTCACCACGGAGCAAAGATCTCGCTAAAATCAACACCTTTCCTTTGGGTAAACCCTTTACCACCAAGCGAGCCTTGTATCGAACTTGTGAAGTATTTTCATCTTTCTTCACTCGGTAGACCCATCGGTTTTTCAATGCTTTCTTGCCCTTTGGCAACTTCACCAATTCAAAGGTATTATTCTCACGGAGGGACTGCATCATCCTCCATGGCATCCATCCATTGCTTTTTGTTTTCATCTTCAAAGCTTCTTGAAAATTTTCAGGCTCTCCACCATCAGTAAGAAATACATATCGTCGGGGGGTAGCGAAGGAAGGTCTTCTGTCACGGGTAGACCGTCTCAACTCAACAGCACCAGCAGGCTGCTCAACCACCTTCCTCATGATGGACTTCATTCTCAACACCTGGAGTCACATCAGGCTCATCAACTACAACATTTGGTGGGAGCATTGTAGTTGGTTGATCACCAACCAATCTTCATCTGCATGAGTAGGAATTTCTTTCTCAACCTTCTCAATATCATCGATGGTGTAGTCCTCCATAAACACAACATCTCGATGCGAACAAGCTTTCTTGCAACCGGATCAAAGAAGCGATAGCCGAACTCATCAAGTGTATCCCACAAATACACATTTCTTTGTCTTGCCATCAAGTTTGGATCTTCATCTTTTGGAACGTGCACATAAGCAAGGCACCCAAACAACGAAGATGGTCGTAGGAGACATCTTTTCCACTCCAAACACGGTTTGGAACATAAACTTCAAAGGCACACAAGGTGTGAGATTCAGCACGTGCACCGCTGTATTTAATGCTTCACCCCAGAAATACTTCGGCAACCTTGACTGAGATAACAAACATCTCACTTTTCAATCAAGGTTCTATTCATTCTTTCGGCTAGCCCATTCAATGTGGTGTCTTCGGAGGAGACCTTTGGTGGCGTATACCTTGGCTCCGACAATATTCTTCGAAAGGACCAATATATTCTCCCCCGTTATCCGTTCGGATACACTTGAGCTTCTTTCCTGTTTCTCTTTCAACCGATGCTTGAAAGGACTTGAATGTATCAAGCACTTGGTCCTTCGTCTTCAAGTATAGGCCCAAATCTTCGAGAATAATCATCAATAAACGTCACAAAATAGTAAGCACCGCCAAGTGACCGGGTCTTCATCGGTCCACACACATCGGAATGCACCAAGTCCAAAACCTCCTGTTTTCTTTTGGTTCGGAGGACTTAAAGGACACACGTCTTTGCTTTCCAGCCAAACAATGCGGACACTGCTTCAGTCTTGCATCGGAAACACCGGATAACACATTCTTCTTGGCAGGATGCTCAATCCCTTTTCGCTCATATGACCCAAACGCTGGTGCCATAATTCCGAGGAGCTATCATTCTCACAAGTATTCATGTAATACTTGGAAATCCCAAATTTGGCAACGTACAAATTTGAGCACTTCTTTCCTCTCGCAACCAACATTGAGCCCTTCGTCAATTTCCATTCATTACCTGGAAAACTGCAATATCCATCATCACTTAGCTTTCCAACGGATAAGATGTTGAACCGAAGATCGGGAATATGCTTCACATCCTTGAGAACTAGTGTAGTTCCATTACTAGTCTCAACACAAATATTCCCCATTCCGACAATGCTTGATTGTCCTCTATTTCCCAACGTACTACTCCGAAATCACCAGCCTCATAGGTTGAGAAAAGATCACGCCGAAAGGTAGCATGTGTAGAAGCACCACTATCAATCACCCAATCCATCTCTTCAGATGATATATTAACACTTTCTACACAATCATCACAAATAATGAAGAAATCATCAACAACGGCAATATCATCATTGTTGTACCTTCTTTCTTGACATCATTGTGTACTCTTGTGTCTCATTTCTCTTTTCACTTTCGGCAATGCTTTCGGATATGACCCTTCAAGCCATAGTGATGGCACTCTACATTTGACCATTTGTTGGAACCCCACGAGACTTGCCACGACTGTCCGAGCTTGGCTTTGATTCTTTCCTCTTGATGCACCACGTTATTCTGAGTCCTTCTCTGACTTCCCCCCGTGATTCAGTACCAGCATCTCTGAATGAGAAGAGGAACCAAGAGACTTGTGCCTCATTTCTTCACTAAGAACGGCGCTCTTAGCCGATTCCATGTGAGAACACCATTCGGAGTAGAATTGATAACGATGTCCGGAATGTCTCCCATGAATTTGGCAGTGTGCCAAGAAGCCATAAAGCTTGAATCTCATCATCAAAGCTTATGCCATCGTCGCCAATTGATTCATAATTCCCTAAAAAGCGTTCAGGTGGTCGGCCATTGATGAACCGTCATCATACTTCAAAGACATCATCTGCTTGATGAAGAATAGCTTATTATTCCCTGTCTTCTTAGCATATAACTCCTCTAGGGTTGTCCAGAGGGTTCTCGCATTAGACACCTTGCTTACATGATTCAATACATTATCATCGACCCATTGGCGATGTATCCACAAACTTGTCGTGCAGCAGGTTCCATTCTTCATCACTTTTTCCTTCGGGCTTCTCGGTAGAGAAACAAGGAACATGAAAGCCTTTGACAGAGAACAAATCTTCATCTTCCTTTCCAAACATTGTAGTTGGAGCCATTCAAACTGACCATCATGGATGTGTTCACTTCCATAGTTGCAAACAGTCAAGAGAACCTGGCTCTGATACCACTTGTTGGGAGGAAACCACGAGATAGCACAGCGGAATAGGAAATAATCACTCTCAAATGCAGCAACTATAGAGAAATAATCAAACGAAACACGAACAAGAACACCAACAATTTTTAGCATGGAAAAACCTCCCAAAGTAGGAGTAAAAAACCACGGGACTCGTAGGCCACTTAAACGATCTCCACTATAATCAATAATGGGTACAACCAAGTCTCTCTAGGCACAGCTAGAGGAATACAACATCATCAAGATCAACCAAACAATCTTGGAACACAACAAGATATAAGAGAGGAACCAAAATACAAAGATGAAATTTTCGGACAGAAAATTTAGTCTCGGGAATGCAGGTATCGGTCATACTAGACTCCTCCAAAACACATCTTCACCGTTCGGAATGTACTAGTGTCTTGGGAACAATCTGTCAAAATTTGGTGACGATCCAACGGTGCAATTCAGAAAATGTAATTTTTGCGGAGGCTGGCAGACTGTCCAACACCTACGAATTTTACTATTCTTCACTTGTATTTGTCTCTCTTATTTTCATTCTTCTCTTCTTGTTCTCTCTTGCAATTGTTCCACACATCACCTCCATTTATAGTGCTCAATCTTGTGTCTTTTTAATGCACAAGGCCTTCAAAATCTTCCAAGCAATAAACAACCTTGGAGAAGCACAACACCATTCCAACTTCCATTGTTAGAATTCTTTAATGTAATAATTTGTTTGACTTCAAACATATGGACTCTCCAACTAGGAGGAATACCCAACACCTCATACCACAAAGACACCAATGGCTCATACATACATACATGAGCGACATAAGGGCTTATGTCTATATATACTATGAGAGCCACCTTGCAAGTTAAATAACACATTCATACTCTTTGCTACATCATTAACTTTATCACGAGTGTCTATTCTCTTCTCACAAGAGGTTGATCTAACCATTTTGTTTCAGTTATTTTCGTACTAAAAGAGAGACCATTCCCTTTTAAAAGATTCGTGGGTAGGTTCATGATTACTTTATAAAAGGCCATAATCACACATACACACACACATATCCAATCCCAATCAAGGACAACTTCTAATATTTAACACCATTTCACCATCCAGCATACCGAATTCTTCATAATTGACACCATCTCATCCCTTCCTCCTGATTAATTTAGTAACAGGAAGAACTTGGAAAATTTTCTTGTATATTTTCACTTCTTTGTTTGTTTGTACATCCCTATGTTTATAGTACACTTTGATATCTATAATCATAATTTCCTATTCCACTACACAATATTTAATTCCTAATTTTAATCTTTCCGATTCCTGGATTCCTGGGACTGATTGCACTTTCCTGAATTTTGCTCTCATTCCTGATTTTGCTCACACCTCCAACATCAAAATAAAACAGTAAAAATACTTAAAGAATCAATATTCCTTACTTTAAAGCAGTAGTCCTTTCGCAAAGACTAGATGAACAATTTCTAAATTTGGCAATACAGTAAAATTTCTCCATATTAGATAATTTTTTTCGATCTCTACGTCTAACCGTCGTCTAAGACGGAGCGGGATCCCCTGCCCTCCGCGCGCCTCACTCTCCTTGCGACCGCCCACTCTCCTTGCGACCGCCCGTCACGTGGCACACAGGGATGGTGAGGCTGGGTGGGGACTCACCACCCCTGTGTGCCACGTGTCAGAAAAGATGTTGTTACACTAAATTCACTGTGATTTTGTACTGATCAGAAGTCACACAGTTAGATCGTCAGAAATCTCTTCTCAGAGAAAGTTCTGTTTCTCTTTCTGCGTGGATGTCGCATTCCTTTTGGAGGGAGAAGCGTCGGCTTCCTCTTCCCCCCCCCCCCCCCCCCCCCCCACCCCACCCCCCCCCCCCCACTTATTAAATAGAAGATAATAGCTTATTTAGCATGATTATTCTATTTTCTAATTTCTCATTTATCCTGCTACTTTTAAAATAGTTTTCTTAGTCGTCACATGTTTCTCCTTATATGCAATACTATGTAGCTATTAAAAAAATTAAGAAAATGAAAAATATATAGTTTTATTTAAAAACAGACACATCTAAAAATCCATTGTACGTACGGCCTACGTAATATACACAATAATCTTTTAATACGTGTTTCTTTTAATAAAATTGCATAGTTTTATATTAGTCGAGATGATGTGCGGACAAAACTCGTGGAGAAGATGAGTTGGGATCCCCTCACCGTAAAACCTTTCACCGTCTTTGTTCACTGCGCGACACGTAGCAGCAGGGGGTGGAGTGGCTAGATGAAGGTCACTCACATCTAGCCTCATCATCTGCCACGTGTCGTGCGATGAACATGAGAATGAAGGTTTTTGCAGTGATAAGATCTCATTCGGAGAAGTTAGAGTGTCGAATGACACTTCTTTTCTGTGACAATACCCTACTAACTTTTTGTGGTGTTTTGTTGTTGTTTCCTTCAAGACAAAGTTACTGGCCAGCACATATTTCCTTGTATAATTGTAGTACCTACATGTTTTTGCAATACATATCCTAGTACAGTGAAATTGCTGAACCCCATTCAGTGGAAGGAATCTTGTCATGCATGTTCTTCCCCCTTTTCCGTCGTGAGGTTAATCATTCTAGGCACTTTTACGCTTTGGTTGAATGAAAACAAGACATTTAAAGCAAACAACTGACATTCCTCGGTCACGAGAGTTTCTACCGCTTCAGTTCTAAGAAGCATGATAGAGAATGTAAATTAGAAGCTCATCAGTATCCTAGGTTGGGTGAGAACTTACGCAGTGACCCACACAAGATGTTCTCCCACAAACCAGAACTTCGGCCTAGTAACAATAGAACACCCACAATGTGCGTGTCCCAAGATCCGAACTCTTGATCTCTTGGAGCAAATCGCAATCCGAGTACTAACTAAGCTATACACTAGGAGCAAATGAAAACAAGATATTTGGTGTATTTTAAAGTATAACTCAGTTAGTATTCGATTTTGACATTATAACTAAAAGATCGTAGATTCAAATCAAGATACACGTAGCGTCAGTATAATGTTGTTATATAGGCCAAGAAATAGCTTAGACCCTGATATCCGCCTCATTAGATCTTGTGTGAGTTTATGACAAGGCTTATCAATCTAAGATATCGGAGAGTTTCTGATTTACATTATTCACACAGTTTTATAGAGGTGAGGTCCCGAAGCTAGAGATTTTGCCTTTTATTGCAACTAGAAGATATTTGGTTGTGGTAAAAGATGCTCCTACAGCATCAGATACAACTTGCAAGTTGTTTGAAACAATAGCCTATCTTTAAATCCATCTTTTAGGTACTTATGATTATCATTTACATTGTATGACTTAAATCTTTTTCTGATTATGTTTGTTTAACATATCTGACCCATAAATTTAATATAATAGTTACCTGAGCGTAATCTTTCTCTACAATTGTTATTATTTGTATGCATATTATTTATTTAGCGTGATAAAAATGTAATAGCTTCAAATTAAATTTTTATTCATACGTATGTTTTTATTAAATCGTAATTACAATCAACGCAAACCTTTTTGTTTTCTTCCAAAGAAATCCCGAAGCATCATTTATATCAATATGATTATTACACCACAAAACAAAAGCCTATAGCGACAGACAAAAAACGTCGCTATTTCGTCGCTACAGGCATATAGCGACGAAATAGCGACGAAAAATGAAGGTCATTATACGGCTTGTCGCAAAGCAAATTTCGTCGGCAATGCGTCGCTGTATTGTGACGAAAAAATTGCGTCGGTTGTATCGGTCGCAAAACTGCGACGAGAAACTGTCAGGTCTGCGATCTTTTTTCTGTTGTCGCTGTTTCGTCGGTAAATTATTTCGTCGCTATTTCGTACTTTTTATTTTTTTTATTAATGTTCTGCGACAAGAATTTCGTCGCAAATTTCGTCGGTATATGTTTTACCGTCGCTATTTATTATTTTTTTTATTTTTGTTTCCGTTTATTTCATCGCAAAATGTCGTCGTTAATATGTCTTTTCGTCGCTAATTTTAAATTTTTGTTTTTTATTTCCGATCTGCGACAGACCAATTTCGTCGCCGGTTCGTCGGTATTTGTTATTTTTAAAAATATTAAATTTACTAATAATTATTTTAATACATTATTTAATATTAAATTTTAAATTTTTTTTTGATTTATTAATAATATTAATACATTATTAATTAAAAATTTTTTATTATTATTATTTAATTTCTATAATATATTTTATTTTGTATATTAAATCATTTGTACAAATATTATACAATAATACGGTATTTGCGCATTCAATTTCGTATAATTAAACAACAACAAACGAAATAGAATCCGTAAAATTGTCAGATAGAATATATAAAGTACAAAGAAAATGTCAATACAACAAATGAAATAGACTGTACAAACAATGAAAAAATAAAAAACTATGCAGAGGAAGATGGAGGGGGATCATGCGGAGAAGAATGACCATCAGGAGGGCGGGGCTGAGGCTGAGGCTGAGGCTGCGAGGAGTTGGAAATGAAAGTCATGACGACCTGCGACAGCTGGAAGATTTGCTGGTTCGTTGCCTGCTGCACCTGCATCGTCTGATGCTGCGCATGCTCAAACGCCTGCTGAAGCGCCTGCTGCATCGCCTGCTTGCTGCGACTGCAGTGCCTGTAAACTCTCCTCTTGCCTCGTCCTGATGGACTCTATCTCACGCTGCAGCGCCGCATTATCTGATTCCAGGCGCGAAATATCCTCTGGCGTCGCAGAAGGCGCGGAGGTGCTGGCCTCAGAGGAAGCACCTGGATGTAGAACTTCGGGAAAGAATCGCGGCGCTGCTGATCCAACCCCCGTACACCTCCTTCTTCTTCTTATTCTGAGGGCCGACGGTCCGAACCACATCCCAATAAGCGCGGTTCTTGTCGGCCTGTTCGCCCCTATCTGCGAGTAATCTGTTGTACTCGTCCTGAAATGAGAATATGCATTGTTATGGTTTAGCCATAAAAACAAACTAAGGAAAAAAACAAATGATATCGTAGTCTACTTACACTGATGTCGCGGGCCTTCGTCGTGATCCAGTCCTCCGTTCCGTCGGAGGCTCTTCCGATGCGTCTTGTAGAAGAGATCGTAGGAGGCTGGCCACTCCCCCGTCTCCTGTTGCTGAAAGAATGAAATAAAATATGTTAGTGATATGCAGAATTTTTAAAAATTTCGGCATGACCTATTGTTTATCGGAGGTATCCCGGCCTTAAAGGCCTCTCCCAAGTCAAATCACATGTACCACTTAAAGTAACCATATACGAATACCAAAAAAACAACAGCGCAACATAAGTAATCAACGAATATAGATAATCCACTTAACTCACTGAATGTAAATAATCCACTTAAGTCGATGAATGTAAATAATCCAATGAAATCAATGAAGGTCGTTATAATCCAATATTAAATACTCACCATAGAACGCATCGTGGTGGCGTGGGAAACCGAACCACCTGAGTGTGTGGCAGGTGCTGGGCCCTCTACGTTGCCGCTGCGCCGGTTCGCCGCGTTCCGGACGCTGCGGGCTTGGTAAGCAGGGTCCCTCCCACCCTTCTACCCATGCCGCCCAGTGGCCTCGGATACGTAGGCAGGCCTTATCCACGTGGGGTTACGCTCCGACTTGGTCTTGAGGGAGTTGACGAAGTCTCCGTAGCGTTTGGCGGCCCTATGCCGCCAGGCCTGCTCCACGTCGCGGGCGATGTCGGCTGGCCAGCTGTACGACTTCTGCAATTATCATACGGAGGAATAATAAAAGTGTGGTTAGAAAAGTAATGATTGATTACGCATCAAAAAGTGAAATTCATCAAATTTTGAATACCTGAAACTCATCCCAGTAGAACCTACGTGTCTCCGGGGTGACACGGCCCCAGGTATATCCAGATGGGTCAAGCCTCAGGTGGAAGGACCGGGTGATGCAACCGGAAAGCGCGCCATTGTCCGATCCAAACCTGAAAGAGTTTAAGTTGTTAGGAAAAAATAACGCGTGAAATATATTTGAAAACATGTTAAATAAATTAATCATTACTTACGTATGGGTATCATTTGACCAAGGGAGGGGACGACGCCCTGATATGACACCCTGGTCCGATGCCGCATCAGACGCCGGATGAGGTGCTGAAACGCTGGGTGTGGGTGGCGTTGTATGTCTGGGGGGTGCGGACATGTCAGCAGACCGTAAAAGGTCTGAGTCCGCAGCCAGAGCGACGGTCGAAACGAGGCATACGTATCATGCTGAGAAATGAACGCATCGAACTCTCCTTGAAGGTCCTGTGTAGATGGTGGGCATGTGGATCTCGTCGGTAAACCGTCACTAGCCATCATATCTGAGAGGAACATATTAATAATTTTTAAACGGAGGTTTCCCAGCCTTAATGGCCTCTCCAAAGACAAATGCAAATCATACCGAAAATCATATGCAAACCTCTTACAAAACAGTTTGTACATGCATCATTCATTGGCCAAGCACACCACATTTCTACTAATTCAACCTTAACAACAATATTGGTGCATATATACCATTTATACCCGTATATACCCGTACATACATATATATACCATATACATATATACCCGTATATACATATATATACCCGTATATGCATATATATATATATACCGTATATACATATATATACCATATACATATATGTACCAAAAATAGATTATATAATTATAAATATATTTAAATAAGGAAAAATATATATACATACATAATTCTACCAAAAAAAACAGTTTCTAATAATTTTACATATATTTATATACAAAAATTACAAAAGATATATTACAAATCTATTAAAAACAGTTTTTACAAATTTAACTATATTTAAATACGAAATTAAATATATGTACCGTATATATGTACCGTATATATGTATTTGTGCGTGTATATATGTATTAAAAACATATACATACATATGCCGTATATATGTATATGTGCGTGTACCGTATATATGTATATGTTCGTGTATATATGTATTTAAAAACATATACATACATATACATATACATATACATACATTTACAAATCTATTAAATACATATACATACATATACATACATATACATACATACTACGGTAATTGCAATAAAAACGAAATACATAGATATACATATACATACATACGGTACATACATACATATACATAAAAACGAAATATACATATACATATACATATACATACATACGGTACATACATACATGCGGTACATACATACATACGGTACATACATACATATACATAAAAACGAAATATACATATACATTTACATACATACGGTACATACATACATATACATAAAAACGAAATATACATATACATATACATATATATACGGTAATTGCAATAAAAACGAAATAGGAAGAAAAAACTAACCGGAGAGGGGAGGTCAACGGAGAGGAAGCTCGTCGGGGGGGGGGTTCGCCGGAGGGGATTTCTTCGCGAGGGGGGGTTTTCGCCGGAGGGAGGGGAGGTTTTCGCGGGGGGAGGGAAATGGGGAAGAAGAAGGGAATTTCAGCTTATCTATGAAATTTTGCGACGACATAGCGACGGAAGTTCCGTCGCTATTTAGTTTCGTCGCTATTTTTCATGGGTCGTCGTTATTTCAAATTTAGCGACGAAACATTTCGTCGGTAACTCGTCGGTGTTATCATTTTTGAAAAAAAATAATGCAAAATATAAAGTAGTATATACATGAATATAAGTACATCAATACATACACACTTTCATATAAAGAGGTACATCAAAAATTTTGGCTAACGTCAATCTTCCTGGTCATCTGCATCCTCATACGCATCTTCATCTTCGTCTTCATCTTCATCTTCATCTACATGCTCGTCGTCCTCTTCATCCTCGTATTCGTCTTCGACTACGTCTTCAATATTGTCAGGCGGTTGTATGTTGAGATGAATTTCGATAAAACCGCCGTTGGGGTCATTTAGAGGGAGGTCGTGCAGTTGAACATGTGTCGTATCTAGAACGGACGGGTTTTCTTCTTGAAATGCGGCGTCCATACCATCTGAAACTGTCTGTATACTCACATCAAACTTGCTCGATTTCACTTTGCACACGGCTCGCCAGTCTTTTGAGCTCGCATTCATCCTCGTTGTTGGATACGATAGATAGTACACCTGGAACGCTTGACTAGCCAAAACGTATGGATCGTATTTTCTGTACCGTCGCCCTTGGTGTATGTCTACCAACTTATATTGGTCGTGGACCTTTGTGCCAACGCGATAACCTTCTCGAGTTGGATCGTACCATTCGCACTTGAATAGGACCACCCGCTTTATAGGCAATGCGGGATATTCGAGCTCAATGATGTCAGTAAGGTAGCCGTAGAAGTCATCCTCGTCCGGGCTATTGTCATAACGCTTGACACACACTCCGCTGTTCTCCGACGATTTTCGGCTGGCATGGGAGACTGTGTGGAATCTATACCCGTTGACAAAACACATGTCGTGTCGCGTGACTCTGTTCAATGGACCCTCGGCTACTGGCGTCAGAATGTAACCGTACTCATCGTCAGCCAGATGACCTTTGCTCGCCTGTAAAAGGACAAGTAAGTATACATCAACGGGGCAATAAATGTGTATCACATATCGTACACGTAACAGGCAAATACTAAACTTACATGCCACCTGAACCAATCAGCAAACTTGGAATCTAACTCATTGTTTATTGCATCGCTCGATATACCCGGTGAACGGTGTTGCAATAAATCAACGAACAAGATGAAGCAAATTACGAATGAGTACCCTGTATATCTTTGTAACATAATGGATAGAGTATCGCAAGGTATTTACAAAATAAAATGGGAAATCGTTTATACCTCTGGAAACGGTCGACTTGACGGCAGTTACGCAGAACATAAGAATGAGCAATCTTCAGCTCGCTGTCCCCCAATATCATTTCCTTTCCCTGTCCGTGAAATCTGATCGGATGTGTGAATATTGGGAGGACACCGGATCTGGAAATGCCGTCGTCGTTCCGGGGAACATCTCTGCACCTCGACGGGACATCTGGCTCGAAGTAATGAGACACGAAGGTCGATGCTTCCTCCGTCAGATAGGCATTGCACATAGAGGCCTCGACTTTCGCCTTGTTCTTGATGTTCAGCTTCAAATGCCTGAGATATCTGTTCATATAGTGAATATATGTTCAAATGCATATCGCTTAGACACATAAGAATGTCATGCACATAAAAAAGAGTACCTCTCGAACGGATACATCTACCTGTACTGAACAGGACCACCAACACGTGCCTCGTATGGTAGATGAACTGGCAGGTGTTCCATTGAATCAAAGAAGGCCGGAGGGAATATAGTTTCCAGCTTGCATATGATCACTGGGATTTCGCCCTCCAGCCTTGACATATCATCCGCCCTGAGTCTCGTGGCTGTAAGACATCTGAAGAACAGACTCATCTCGGTAATTGCTTCCCATACATTGGTTGGAAGCAGCTCGCGGAATGCAATGGGCATCAACCGCTGCATGAACACGTGACAGTCGTGGCTCTTCATCCCGTGCAAACCGCGTTTATTCACGTCGATGTTCTTCGACAGGTTCGAAACATGGCCATCAGGAAATCTAGCCGTCCCTAGCCACGATAACAACGCACTGACCTGCTCTGCATTCAGCGTGTACGAGGACTTCGGCATGTATGATGTGCCAACGGGATGCAGCTCCGGTCGCATGTTGAGGTCGCGCATATCAAGTCGTGCCTTCAAATTGTCTTTTGTTTTTCCTGGCACATTCAGCACTGTATTGAAAATGTTGTCAAACACGTTCTTCTCAATATGCATGACATCCAGGTTATGTCGGATCATATTGCTCTTCCAGTACGGAAGCTCCCAGAATATGCTTCTCTTCTTCCACCCGATACAGTAACGAGCCAGGTCTGCGTTGTGTCTGCCGTCCGGATCATCAGCGACCCCCACGAATCCACAACTGTCTATCTCCTGCAGCACCTCTGCACCCGTGAGGAGCTCGGGCTTTGTGTCCTTATCGACAATGCCAGGCATGAACGCCGTCACGTTCCTTCTGTACAAATGACGTCTGGGCAGGAACTTCCTATGGCTGTCGAACCAGCTTATCTTACGTCCATGTTTCAAGGACATCGTCTTCGCTTGCTTCATGCAGCAAGGGCAAGCGTATTTCCCCGCTGTGCTCCACCCCGACAACATAGAATAAGCCGGGAAGTCACTGATCGTCCACATCAGTGCGGCGCATAGCTGGAAGTTTTGTTTAGTCGATACATCGAACGTCTCCACGCCAAACTCCCATAACCACTTCAGCTCCTGTATCAACGGCTGCAGGTATAGGTCGATCTTCTGTTTCGGATTCCTAGGACCTGGTGCGATCACAGTCAAGAACATGTAAGGCTTCTTCATGCACATCCAAGGCGGTAGATTGTACGGCGTCACGATTACAGGCCACGACGAATACTGCTCTCCCGACTGTCCAAACGGGTTGAACCCGTCGGTGCATAAACCCAACCTAACGTTCCTTGTCTCCGACGAAAAACCCGGATGCGTCGCATCGAACGTCCTTCAAGCTTCGCCGTCAGATGGATGGCACATCTCACCGTCTTTCGTGTAGTGCTCCGCGTGCCACCTCATCTAGCTAGCTGTGGCACCGGATGCGTATAGCCTCTGCAGTCTAGGGGCGAGAGGTAAATAGTAAAATTGTTTTCTTGGCACGTTCCGGTTTCTTTTGTTCGTTCTCCACCTGCTTGTCCCACAGACCTTGCACATGTCTTTATCCTCGTTGATGCCCCAGTATATGATGCACCCCTCTGAACAACAATCGATTTTCTGAACCGGCAGTCCCAACGCCTGCAGCTGTTTCTTCGTCGAATAAAAACTGTCGACCATTGTGTTCCCTTCGGGAAGAGATTCCCTCATCAGCTGACACATCCCATCGTACAATCTCTCCGTCATGCGGTGTTCCGTCTTCATGCTCGTCATCCGACCGATCATGGACATCTGTGTGTGACTACCGCAACCAGGATACAGCGGCGTGTTGGCGGCGTTCAACATCTCAAAAAACTGTCTCGCCTGAGGGTTCGGATCTTCCTCCACGAATGTACGCGGCTGTTCATCCGGATCCTGCATTTGTAACAACTGCTCTCCGGTAAATGCGCCAGCGGCTGCGTCTGTCACCATCTGCATGTATGGGTTGTGAGATCCCTCGCCTATTTCTTCGGCATTAACCTGACCGGGTCCCCCTTCGACGTGTACAGTTGCAGATGTAGACGCCCCCTCATATTCGCCGTGACAGTACCATGTATGGTAATTATGGACGAAACCTTGTTTCAATATGTGAACCCTCACGTCACCCGGATCCTTATATTTACGGTTCTTGCATTTCTTGCACGGACATCTAATCTGCGTTCCACTTTCATTACTCGTCGCAAAATCAATAAATTCTTCGAGACCTTCAACAAATCTAAAACACCACTCCCCGTTGTTTACTCTCTGGTACATCCACTTTCTATCGCTTCTCCTCGGATCCATTTTCTCGCTACACCTTCAAACTAACAGCAGCTATCTGTTTTCGTTTGTAGAAAAAATCAAAATTCCACACTTCTGTATTTTTGTTCAAAATTGATGATTGATGTGTTTGAAATGAGAGAAGAATGGGAGAAGAGAAGAAGAAAGACAATGGTTTTATCGTTCCAGTACGTTACCGACGTAATAGCGACGAGATAGCGACCACAAACAAGCACAAATCTCGGAAACAAACAAACACAATACCGACGACTTAGCGACGAACGGCGACGAACAAGAAACACAAATCCCGGAGACAAACAAACACATATACCGACGACGTACCGACGACCAGCGACGAAACACGTCGTTTGATATGCTTTTACCGACGAAGTACCGATTACATTGCGACGCAAAACGTCTCTTCATTCCGATACGACGTGTTTCGTCGCTACGTCGTCGGTACGTCGTCGGTAAAAGGCAGCCCGTCCAGTTCCCCATGCTTACAACTTACGATGTGTTGCGTCGCTATGTCGTCGCTGATTTCACTATATAAACAGTGTCAGCGTGTGCCCACAACAACATATAAAACAACTATTTTATAATCCAAAATGGTTCGTACTAAAGCGCAAGCACGACGTGGTGGACGTGGTGGTAGGGCGGCAACACCGCCAACTGAAGTGCCTTCTTCTTCAACTGTTCCTCCCCCACCTCCTCCCCCACCAGAGCCCTCTGAGCCTCGCCGGGATCGACAAATTGTCGATCTCCAAATAGAAGTACGAGATCTGTGGAACATGTTAGATGAGGTGAGGGCGCATGTCACGGTTCAGGAAGAGCGTCTCGACTACATAGATAAAAGGCAGATGCGGATTAAATCCAAATCTGCACAGTTGAGACGCCAACTGAAGGCGTGTGCGGAGAGTATAGCTTCTCTCTGTTCGGATGACGAACAGTGAGTGGCTACTCTTCGCTATTTAGCTTTTTTTAAATATTTCTTATTATATTTTGTAATTTTTAAATTTTAATTTTATATTAATGAAGTTTGTTTTTTTAATATCGTATTTGTTTTCTTAATAATTATAACACGTGTTTTTATCATTTTTTGAATTTACCGACGCTTTACCGACGAAACAGCGACGGAAAACGTCTCTTCACATTATTCGACGCGTTTCGTCGCTATTCCGTCGCCAAGTTGTCGCTATTCGGCAGTGTCAGTTCAGTTCCCAACGGTTGCATCGTACGATAAACATACGTCGCTAATTCGTCGCTACGTCGTCGCTATAACATCCGAAAGGTCAGTTCAGTTCCCAACGGTTGCATCGTACGATAAACATACGTCGCTAATTCGTCGCTACGTCGTCGCTATAACATCCGAAAGGTCAGTTCAGTTCCCAACGGTTGCATCGTACGATAAACATACGTCGCTAATTCGTCGCTACGTCGTCGCTATAACATCCGAAAGGTCATCACTGCACATTCCCAACGGTTGACAAATGCGTCGCTATGTCGTCGCTATGTCGTCGCTCATTTCACTATTTATACCCCAAACATCCGCTGTTATACATACACACATAGAACGTTATAAATAATCAAAATATGCCGCGTCGTTTTAAAAGAACCCCAAGGCGTGGTGGACGGGCAAACAGTGCCCCTCCAGAAGGGCCTCCTCCTCAACCACCATCGGTTGAGCGAGAGGGTTCTGTATCTGTCTATGGCCCACCGCCGCATCAGGATGATCAAGAACAAATGCCGGTGCAGGACGCCGACTTCCGTATGCTGATGGCAAACATGCATCAGCAGTCGCGGCAACTGCACTACATGACTAGAAGGCTGCGGAAGATGAAATTTAGATACTACAAGCTCAAGCGCCTTCTCAAAGAGTTTGCGGAGAATGTCGCGGCCACTCTTTCGTCCGATGACGAAGAGTGAACGGCCCATCTCCGCATCTCTTTTTAGATTTTTTTTTATTTTTTCGTTTGATAATGTAACTTCTTATTATTAAATGAATGAGTATTTTTCCCAATTACCGCTTTCTTTTTCCTTAATCAATACACGTGTTTAATTCTCGATGTATCTGCGACGACACAACGACAAACCGAATTACGAACGGAAAGTAATTCAAAACATTTGCCACATACGGGTTTCATTGACAAAAAAACGACAATACACAACTCCAAGAACTTAGTAAACGACGAATTTATTTTATACTTTTAGCGACACATTTGCGACGAAGCGTTGTAAACTAAATAGCGACGAACAAAAACACGCAGAATAGCGACGAGACACCGACAAATCACCGACGTAATTCACCTGACTGACTATTTTTCTTTTAGCGACAACGAATTTCATCGTACTTTCGTCGCAATTAGCGACTACATTATTTTTGTCGCAGAGTCGTCGCTATTACCGACGAAACAACGACTATACGTTGTTCGTCGGTGATTTTTTCGTCGGCAAACCACAATTTTTTTGTGGTGTTATATTTTGAAATGACAGTTGATCGATATAACTTTATGCATCATTATGAGTAATCGGGAAACAATTTCTATGTGTTTCCAACACATGAGTAGGTTGTGTACACCCGACCCACATACCCCATCATTATGAGTCATCGGGAAACAACCTCGGTGTGTTTCCAACACATGAGTAAGTTGTGTACACCCGACCTACGTACCCTATCATAGACGAGAGCCTCTAAGACAATATAGTAATGTTAGTGTTGTAGAATTGCGTCTTCATTATAGTTTATAAACTAACATTAATCTATTTTCGAGATTTAACGAATCTTCATTACGCGCATGAATCAGATTTCTTACACCAAGACTGTCTGCTCTTGTAGAGCGTATTTTTGTCTTAATAATTGATCTTCCCCCTAATTTTACGGGGTGAGATCTGAGGAGGTTGGAAAGGAGGCAAAATATGAGGCCTCCAATCACGTCCCGCCACGTGTAAAAAAACATTGTCAGTGGTCCCACCACATTCAAATTTTTTTTAAAAAAAAGACAATTTTTTACACGTGGCGGAACGTGATTGGAGGCCTCATATTTTGCCTCCTTTCCAACCTCCTCTGATTTCACCCGCTAATTTTACCATACTAAAACTTATAATTTTTATCGTTCCTTAAAAGAAATTATACGTTTTCTGTCTTAAAAATATTGTCTTAGTTTCTATTTTTTTCCTCCTAAAAATATAATCAACTTTTCAAAAATAAAAACGTATTAATAAACAAAGTTTCTATATTATCTTTCAATTAGCACTTATATGATTTATCTAATTTAAATTAATTTACCAAGATAGAATATAGATTAGTTACCAGAATAATTTGATTTCTTTAGATTATGATGAAACCAAACTAAAACAATAATTTCGCAACTAAAGAATAGTTTCTTTGGTAATGAAAAAACTCAAGTTTTTTTTTTTCTAAGGTGAAATCCAAGTCCATGCAAAAACATCTAGCTACAAATATAAGGTAAATTACAAAATATATATCAGTAGAAAAAGAAAAATGGCAAGGCTCTATCTTATGAGGAAGTATATATGATTGGAACTGCCTGCCTAAATGAAAAATAGTATCCTCAAATACCACTAGTGACCCTATATTCGAGCCAAAAAAAAAAAGGAAAAAAAAAAAGAAGAAAAAATGCTTTCTCTTGATTTTTCTTGGATGCAACCTGAACCTGAAACCTATAAAAATTACTACTGTCCAATGATAAAGATTGAATTGTAGTCTAAATCAATTTTAGATCAGAATACCTAGAAATTATGTAACGCCATCAAATTCTATAGAATCTAGAACTTATAAAAATCTACCGTTTGAAATCATGTTTATAATACTGTTGTTAGAAAAATCTAAGAATGATGACAAACAAACCACACAAAATAATCGACGAGACGTGATGTGAGTCACTGTTCTTAAAAGCAATTTCGCCTCCATCGGTGAGCAAGGTGAACTACAAGCGAATGCTTCCCAGGATTTAACGGCTTCCCTTGTTCTTTTGCTCTAGGAGAAAGGGAATGAACTTGCAAGTTGAAGTGTTTAAAGTAGAGGAAAAAGAGGAAGAAGACTGCTGAGTTTTTCTGCACTAAGGAAATCACAAGAGAAAACTTTCTTAGATTGCAACATAGATAAGCCTTGTATATATAGGCTTTAAGGTAGAAGAAACAGTGTTTTAAAACCTCTTTCAGCAGTTTTCAGACCTTCCAAGTTCGTTGAATAACGTTCACAATCGAACGGATATGAATCTTGGACCAAAAGTTGCAACACACAGTGAAAAGTTCTGTCCGTTGGCACATCGATCGATCGATGTGATCGATCGAAGTCGGACAGAAACTTTCAACTTTAATTCTGTCTTACATCGACCGATTACATCGATCGATCGATGTCACTTCGATCGATCGATGTGATCGATCGAAGTTGGACAGAATGCTTCCTGTTTTGCAACGCATCACATCGATCGATCGATGTCCTCAACATAAATCGATCGTAGTCCTCTAGAACACTTTAACTTTATTCCTGCTTTCACTTGGTTCAATCCAACTTATACTTGGATTGTTCCAAGTGATATTCTCAAAGTTAAACATGTTCAAATCATCAATCCAACTCCCAAACAATATTACATTTGTTTTTATATAAGTTTGGAGCACATCTTAAAGTATTTAATCATACTTTTCCAACAACCGTTTGAAGCAAATCATCTTGGTCAATAATGTCTTTCAACCATATTAGCGAATTATTTACTGACAATATAACATTTCTAAAATCTATTATCTTATGTTAGAGAGTGCGTTGCAATGATTAAAATGCCTAACATATTAAATATTTTATATTGTCTGTAAACAATATATATTGGTTACTGAAGGTTCGGTTCCAACGGATAGCTAATTACTTCTAAGTGATAGCTTAATTTTATTTTCTTTTAACGAGTCAAAGTCAAACTAAGGTAGCGCTTGGAACCATAATTGTAAACATAAATTGTGAATGGTGTTTACAAAAAAAAAATATTCGAAACCACTTGTTTTAAATCATATGACTAAATACACTTCGTACAATGTGTGACGAAATAACATTTAACATTTACTCCCCGTGTTAACAGTTTAAAACATGCTATTTTTTTTTGGATAGTTTCTTTTTAGCCGAAATTACCAATATCGATTAGTTTATTCTCATTAAAATAAGAATGATTAAGTGAAACAGATATTTAAACCGTCTAACAATAGTGCCGTCTACCTAAAACACATATCTCAATTTTACTTTCTTATTATAACAAGGTGCGCTCGAGTTTAGCTCAGAATGGTCAACACTTCGAGGTTTCCCCTATAAAGATCATTCTCGATGCATTAGTCTCTCGCGTTTGTACAAATTCTAGAAATAGATCGAGTCGTTTCGCAATCTGATGTAATCAGTCTTACCATCATCAAAATTCAAAATGTACCCTATATATTAATTCGACGCCTACTCGTGTATAAATAATGCAAGAATGCCCAAAAGAAGCTAGGCTAAAGGAGTGATTCACATTGCTTCTTATTTAATTAAATTTTCATAAAACAGCTGTAAGCTGCCTTCAACCAAAGATGATCATCTAAAGTCTATAAGATATGTTCTTTCCCATCTTTGGGGTACCTATTTCACTTAGGGCCTCTTTCCACTCTTCTGTCAAGTCCGGTTTCTTGCTTTCTTGAATGAGTTTTACTACACGCCCACAGAACTTTGGCCTTCAACCATTTATTTGGGACAGTACGAGTTTTCAAACAGATGATCTATCTTGTCATTCCATTTATTCTATTTGAAAGGGGTTGTACTCTAACTCCGAAGGTCTTTATCCGCTCAGCTTTAAGAACTCACCGACTTCTTAGATTGGTAACACTTTCTACCGGACAACCCATATAGGGCATTCACTGCAAACTGGTCTAGTAATCTTTTAACCCAATTGAGCCGAATACCATGGCCTGAGTCATTATTGCCCCAGATAGTAGCATTGCACTCATGCTGTATGTGTCCTGATTCGAACCTGCATTCTTCTATTTGAAATATTCTAACCCAAATAGCAACTGAGCCTTTGAATCTTGTGATCATTCCAATTATTGATGCAGATGACCAGAAGTTCGAAAGTAATGGCAGCTATATGTATTTGTGTATATATGTATATTCATGATGATAAACACTAGAGAAAACATGCATGTATATAGGCCAAAGAATTTCAGTTGATCTTAAAACTATTTTTGGATGAATATTTTGCTTACTTAACTATTTCTGCAACATTTTGCTCACTTAAAATTTAAAATATGTAACATAGATGTCACTATGTCAACTTTCTCTGATAAATAAGCCGAAATATTGGGGTATTATCATCCTTTCGCAGTGTTTTGAGGTGCATAAGAGTCATTCATATTAAGTTTTATCACATAAATATGTTGTTAAAAGAACTTTGATACATGCGACTGTTGTTCTCCTTGATTTCAGTTACCTTATTGGAGAAAGTCTCCTAAGGATCTTTATATATTATGCATATAAAATATGATTCATCAAAAAAGTATCAAAAAAAAAAAGAAATTAAGAGGGGAAATATTCCCCTAAAAGAAATTAGTGCATGCTGAAACTCTTTAAACATTAACATATGTATACAAATAAGTATGGACGTGACATGATGATTATAAGGACTAGTCAAGCATGCATTTATTTATGAGTACAGGATGATAAAGGCCAGACAAGGCATGTACTTATGTACATGATATATGTATGTAGAAAGTGTGTAGTTACGTACATATGTATGTCATAATTCAAGGACTAGAAAGAACTCTGTAAATTGGGATCAGATTAAGAAGTCTTAGTTTTGAGTTTCTTTGACATATTGTATGCAATCTTTTATTATCTCTTAATTGATTTTTTTTTCCATATTGATTGTTCAAAAGATTATGGTTAAGTAACAACTTGATAGACTTCACTTTGTAAATAAACTATAAGATCATGTGCATGATATATATTGCAACACATTTTTAGAACATTTCTAAGTCGTATCAGCATTACTTCCGAAGTTACATGCCATACAACTAACATTTCGCTTTTATATATGTACATTTTTGAATCTAGTTATTCGTAGATTCTGTTTTCTTCTGTTTTTCTATTCCATAATAAAAAAATTAAATAGAAATTCAACCTGCTAGACTTACTATGGTCGCATTGCTCTGCAAACTTAGATTAATTCTATAAACAGGTCAAAGATTAGTTGATAGGAGTACAATGAAAACTACTAAATAATGATCACCAATTTGGTAACAATAATATGATTAAGTAAGACTACCACTTATATCACTTATTTTTGTAATGTGTATTAAATATTGACCTTACACTCATCGGCCCATGTATGGTGGTGTTGCAGCAGGTGTTGAAAGTGAAAAACCAGAAGAAGTACAACCCAGCAAGAAGTAGTATTGGTTGAGCAGCTGTCGTTGGATTAAACGATGGATTGTAGGTTAGAATGATGTGATGGTGAGTTGACAATCCATGTGAAAGCTTCTAATGATGTCATGTGGGAGTCCCGAAGATCTCAGAGAAGAATCACATCGGAGAAGAAAGGGGTAGCCGGAGAGGAAGGAGTTGCTGGCGGGAGACAATTTAAAATTGTGAAAAGTCATTTGTACCTTTGTATTTTGTTTATATGAAGGCAGTTAGTAAGGGCAGAATAGTCATTTCACAGTATTTTCTTTCCCCTCATTTGAATGTATGAATATCGGTTGTGAGTATGAATTCAACCCGGTAGATTGAATAACAAAATTGGTTCCATTTTCTCTATGAAAATCTTCATTTCTCGTCTCAATTTCTTCTCTGTATTCCAGATTTTTGATTAGAACAGTCAATTTTACATGGTATCAGAGCCTTGGTTGACTGCTAAGAATACAACTCAGATTGTTCTTGATTTTTTTTTATTTGCGTGTGATTACGTGAGATTATGATCAGTTGCGTTTTAATGATACAGTACAATTGCTATGGCTTCCACATCTGGTACTTAGAGGGCTGGTGGATTGCATCCATCAGAAAATCCTACCAGCAGTCTGTATTACCTTCATCCTGACGATAGTCTAGCTATAATTCTATCACAACCTCCATTGAATCCTTACAATTTTGATTGATGGAGTAAGATGTTTCAGATGGCATTGATCGTCAAGAATAAGATTGGCTTCATTGATGGATCTATTCAGCAACCAGCGTTTAATGATCCACAGTATCTAGCATGAGACATGTAAATTCTATGGTTCATTCATGGATTATGAATAATGTTCTATCTTCTATTGCACAGAGTGTTATGTGGTATGATAATGCAGTAGAAGTTTGAAGTGATTTAAAACGTAGGTATGGTACTGGAGATGTTTTTAGACTTTCGGATTTGCTTGAAAACTTTTATGGAGTTAAGCAAGAGAATGTTTCTTTGAATGGTTATTTCACTAAGGTGAAAGTGTTGTGAAAGGAGATGATAGCATGAAGGCCTATTCTGATGTGTACGTGTCATGGATGTAGGTGTGATGTAGGGATCAAAATGCATGAGTTTGTGGAAAATGAATATGTGATAAAATTTTGAAAGGGTTAAATGAGTTTGATCCTATCAAATCACAAATATTTGTGATGTCTCTTCGGCCTAATATTGATGTTGTATTTGCAGTGGCTTTGAAGTATGAGAGAAAGTTAAATTGTTTAAACGTTTAAGGTTCTTTTAATAATAATAATCCAACAGCACTTAGTGGCAGAAAACTTTGATAATGTGAACATGGTTGCCAATGCTAATACATCTGTTAGTAGAGGTGGAGGCAACAATTATAGAAAGGGAAGTGAAAGATTCTTCCTTGATGGCTATAAGAGACCTCTATGTACACATTGTGGGATGATTGGCATATTGAACAGAGATGTTATAGGAAACATGGATACCCCCAAGTTTCAAATCTAAGAGTCAAGTGAATCTTACTGAAGTGTTTAACAGAGAATGTGAGTCTGGGCAGATGGATCAAGGTAGTAGGACATGCCAAGCACCTTTGCTTACGCTAGAGCAAACTCAAAAGCTCATGGCAATGTTGAGTATGAATGATGGAGATCAACCTGTCTTAATGTAGTGCCCCGTCCAGAACCAGGCTTCCGACCCGGTACACCCGTCGTACTCTACTCCATAAAGTACAAGGCGTCGATACTATACATGTACATGTCGACATGAATAATGAATCGATCAGCGGAAGCATCATAACATAAACAAATCATAATCGACATGCAATGCACTACTCCATAATCTGTACAAGTCATCATATACTGAATACTGAAATCTTCTAAAATACATCATAGATCGAGACCCAATGCTTTCAAAGAATTCTCTCGGTATGTCTAGCACGTCCTCAACAAGTCTGTATAGTGACACCTGTTATCTGGAAGGTGATAAATGAGGCAAGTATGAGCGATAGCCACCGACTTTTAATCGCTCAGCAAGTAGTCTTACTGGATACGACATGTGGATCATACAAGGGGGGACGGGGTGACAAAACATAATAACCACATATATCAAATAGTTAATCACGTCTCCATTTTTAACAAGTAACGTATCTTGGTATGAATGTAAAATGGAAGTAGGTAGACAAGGAAACATAGTGTTTGTCTTTTCGTATATACTCAGCGTTAAACATCACTACTATAGTTCATACATCATCAACAGATAGTGACAGATAAGTAATACCGCACATACCGTAAAATGAGATCCAGACCTAACTAAAATCCATAGATACTAGTCTCATGATCTCCTTAACTAATGTGTGACCCTCATAACTCTATCCATCGTAGCCTACTACTACTACAACATTGCAGTAGTCTAGGTAGCCATAAATGTGTAGTGAGTCATGATTATAATGTAAAACATAGCTGCCTTTTTAAAATCATGCAATAACATGTCAAAACTTCCATTGTCATACTTTTCGTACTTATGTGATATCCATTGAAATGCAAGAACAATACCTAGCGACGTTTGGAATGATTCTTCCGTAAAGTTACGTATACAGTAATCCGTACATTACTCGAATAGGTAACTTTACGTTGACGTGTCGGCCATGAACCCAAGCTCTTCACGAGTTCAAGACGCAACACAAAATGAGTTCGGTAGCCATGTTCTTCACATGGTATTCACCCGACTCATCGTACATAAAAGGGTTCAGGAGCCAAGCTCTTCACAAGGTACAAACCCGATACCCAACATGTAATGTAAGGTTCAAGAGCCAGGTTCTTCACAAGGTATTCACATGAACCTTACATTTGTCGCATTAAGAAACTTCCGTTTCGTAGATACTATTCACTACATTTCTATACTTTTCATACATGTCATAAATCATGTCGTAAATCATGTCGTAAACATACTGTGAAACATTGTCTTTTCCTTGAAACATACTTTTCATCCATATGCATATGAACTTTAAAACATGTAACGTAAAACATAACTTTTCAAACCTTGATTTCATGCAACATGAAACTCGGTCGTATAAGGGTATCTTGGTCATATAACCAGTAACATCACTTACGTAAATACGGTCTACTTATCATACTTAAGAAATGCAGTCTACTTATCATAACTTAAAGAAACACCGTAACCATACTTCCTCAACATCAAATCTCCGCATATACTTCATAACTCATAGTTTCAGTACTTAGAACATACACTTCTCATTTCCCTCTAACATATCATCCAGAAGTTTCATACCTTATATCTTAACTTACACATAATCATTTAGTACACACTTGAACATAAATAACATGAAATAAATTTGTTAACAACATAACGTCATATTTGAACGTGTATATATTTTATGTATGTACAATATATACTTTCATACATATGAAAGTTCCTTAAATGTGTATAAGTACAATAAAGTATATATATATATATTTTATCATGTCTCATAAAGATATATATATAAAACATAATAACGGCATTCCTTTCATACGGTTAACATTTATATCATACATATGAACACAAACATAAAATATAAGAAAATCATTTTATCATAATAGGCCTAATGGCCGATTTATATGTATTGTGTATACATATGTAAAGCCATTTCAAGATATATTATATAATATCAAAACTTATTACGTTTACAACTTAACATAGATGCTATACATATGTATACTCATAAAACTTACTAAGCCATAATTTAGCATAAAAGGCCTAACGGTCGAGAGATATATGTACTGTTTGTACATATATATGAAAATTTATAATATACTATACAATATCCAAAACATATTCATTTTCTTATCTTTAACATACATATGGGTATATAATTATTTTAATATCCTTTTAACCTTAGATACTCTATAACCAAAAATGTATATGTATACTTACATTTATACACTATCTATTTAGTATACATATCTTGGTTATTTTTATATATTAATTTATATACAATACATATGTATATTCGTAAAGTGGGTTTAAACCATTTTACAAAATAAAGGCATATTGGCCAAAATATGCATATATATATATATATATATATGTATGTATATGTCCATTTGCAGATACTTTCATATCATATGCAAATATAAAGTATGGCATATTATAGTCCAAACATATCTCACTCATTTTAACTAATAGTATATAACTATATTTCAACATAAACCATTTTCTTATGAAAACTCTCCTTGGCCGATTTATATGTAAATATACATACTCATATTTATTACATTATTGATATATGTTCATATAAAATGTTCATTTTTTATAACAAGTCAAAAAATCTATTCTTTTTCCTTCACATAGGCCGAAATATTTGTATACTACATATATAACATATAAAATGGTGAAACCCATCACATAACCAAATTTCTCCCCAAAAAAAGTATTCTTAGCCATGTGTATATATGTGGTTAAATACATATTTATATTTTCTTCAACTTATGCATATACTGTATATATATATATATATATATATTCACATACATGTATATATATACATATATACCTACTAGAAACCATTTTAATTGTCATAAATAGAAATAGGGCAGTGGTGAACATATATATATTTTTACATATACACTATCCTTCAACTTATACCATTAGACCCGTAAACTTATAGGTATATATAAATATACACATACATATATGCATATACATAGTACATACGCCTATATACACTTTTCCTCTACTTGCGTAAATTCATATACCTATTATATACACGCTTATATATATACTTATTCACACATGTATACATACATATACCATACACACGTATATACACACACACACACACACCATATGCACGCACATACATAGATATAAACATACATATGTATATCATATAGAAGTTAGACTTGTATATATTTTGAAGAAAATCTTGAACATACCAATGATGATCCAATTTTGTATAAACATAATTATATAGATCTTTGAAAACCCATGTAGTATCAAGAAAGAATACTTGCCTCTCTTTTGGAACCATAGCCTAAAATGGAAGAAGTTTCCTTCTTTCCCCCCTTTTTAGTGGAACTTTCGGCCTATAAGGCCAAGTAGATGAAGAAAACATTAGTCTTTGGGAAAAATGGTAGCCAATAAGTTTCAAAATTAAGTCTTAAGTATACTCACCTTTCTTTGTAGTTGTCCAACATTTTTTAACTCAAGACACTTCTTCTTCTTCCTCCCCTCTAGAGGTCACAGTTGTGGAGCCTTGTTGTTTTCCTCACATGCAAGTGGTTCTATGATTAAGAGTTGAAGAATTTTCCTCTTCTCCTTTCCTATATGAGGTCACGGGTGGGGTGTTCAAAGGAGAAGAAAGTGAGGTCTTTTTGGGAGAAAGATGTTAAGGAAGACGTTTTTGAGGGATAGTATCACCCTTACCTTGTTTTGAAGATGAGTGGATAAAATTTCGTTTCAAGTGGAAAAAGAGGAATTGCTGAGAATAGTTGATGGAGATGAGGAAAGAGTGGTGGATTTAGGAATAAATCTTTTCTCTTTGCATTTGCCTATCCTTCGTTTGGCAATGAGTGGAGGTAAGAAGATTTTAGATGATAGTAGAATAGTAACTTACCTTGGTTGAAATGAAGAAAGGCACAAAAGATAAGAAGTTGCAGAATTGGCTTTATGCTTTAGCTTTGTTGAAAAAAGAAAAAGGCACAGGATGGAGGTGGCGTGCACTATGGAGAAATGAATGGCGTTGAAAGTTACTCCACCCCTCATGTCAGCCGAATTCTTAATGGAGGGGGGAAAATAATATGTGTTGTCTTGTATACTTGGGAGATGATGGAAAGTGCTGAGAAGCTTTTGGAGAAAGTGATCCAATGCATGTAAGGATTTTAATATTCTTTTAGGTGTTTTAGGCAAGTGGTACACTTTTTGGAAGGCTTTTGATTTTCTCCATGGGGTAGGCCGACGGTGGGGGTCTTTGGGAGGGGTGATATATTTTATTTATTTTTTTCCTCTCTTGTAGGTACAACTTGCATTATGTAGATAAAATTTTGTTTTATGTGGGTTATTTCATTTAAATGTCACACGTAATAATGTACCTGACCTTAGTAGTGGCCTTACATAAAATAAATTTTATCTATTCTACTTAAATGTGGTACGACTATCGCATTCTAGTTTCGTTCATAATTTTCTCCGTTCTCTTTATCAACTAGCCCGGGATGCGGGTCGTAACACTTGACCCTTGGAAAGCTTGCCGGAAGTCAGGGGCAGTAATGTCTGCTCTCTTAGATAATGATCAAGATAAATGTCACTCTAATAATTTGAACATATGACTACTAAATTCAGGTGCCACTGGTCATATAGCTTGTAACCTCAGTTTATTCCATTCTTACAAACCAAGTGGGTATGTATCCATTAAGTTACCTAATAATCTCTCAATTTCAGCTACACACACTGGATGATTTGTTATAAACTCTTTCTTGATTATTCACAATGTGTTGTATGTCTTTTCTTTTTCTTATACTCTTCTTTCACTCAGCAAACTACTATCTATCCCTTCCTTGCTTATTCAGTTCTTGGGAAATTGTTGTGTCATTCAGGAACGTGTGTCCCTGAGGATGATTGGTGTAGCTGAACAATAAAAAGGCATGTACTATCTTCATGGAGTGCTAAACAATTAGCTACTTCTTTTAATTGCTTGTCATCCACTGTTTAGATTTCAGATCCTACTATGTTATGGCATTATAGACTAGGTCATGCATCAATGCGTAGAATAAAATAAATAGAGAAAGTTGATAATTCTGTATGTTTTCATGAGGTTTCATATAAGTGTACTATATATCCTTTAGCAAAAATGAAGAGAAAACCTTTTTCCTATGTATGAATCTCTTTCCAAGTCTCATTTTGATCGTTTACACATTGATATTTAGGACCCTTATAAACACTCTACTGTGTATGGTCAACGTTTTTTTCTCACAATTGTTGATGATCATACACAGTACACTTGGATGTATTTGCTTAAACAAAAATCATAGACCAGACACATTATTGGGAGCTTTTGTCAATATGTCTCTAACCAGTTTGATAAGTGCATTAAGTGCATAAGAACTGATAATGATCAGGAGTTTAAGATGGACCATTTCTTTATGACTAAAGGTATTATACACCAAACCAATTGTGTCAACACTCCACAGTAAAATGGAGTTGTTGAACGCAAACACCAGCATATACTCAATACAACAAGAGCCCTTAAGTTCCAGGCCAACATACTTATTTGCAATTGGGGATTTTGTGCTCAATATACCGTGCATCTCTTAACATTTTACTACACCATTATTGAAACAACAAGCACATTATCAGTACCTTTTTAAGACTTCATATCAAAATCTCAAAGTTTTTGGTTGCTTGGTCTACGTCTAACACTTTACATCATGACATTACAAAGTCTTTTGTTGATCCTCCTGAGAATATGCAATCTTCAACAGAACATTTATTCCAACCTGCAATCTTTTCATCATCTCTTAGCATTTCTTTACACCATGAGACTCCTGAGGTTTCAGAAACAGCCTCAGGTGATTCCAACATATCAGACTCTATCACACCACAACTTGACATTCATCCTTGTACTGGGATCGAAGTCCATTCAACTCTACCACAACCTGATCAACATGAAACCTCCAGGCCTACTAGAGT
This sequence comes from Eustoma russellianum, assembly GCA_036186865.1. Classification (NCBI taxonomy): domain Eukaryota; kingdom Viridiplantae; phylum Streptophyta; class Magnoliopsida; order Gentianales; family Gentianaceae; genus Eustoma; species Eustoma russellianum. The sequence goes on along the minus strand of AP025047.1, from coordinate 25,949,352 downwards.
CAAACAACCTCCTAGCTATCTTCAGGATTACTATTGTGGACTCCTATCTTCTTCTGAAGCTTCTCTATCTCCTAACCCTACATATGGTACATCTTACTCTATTGAGGATTACATGTCTTTTGATTCATTAACACCTAAATATAGAACATATGCTTTTAATATTAGTGTGCCACATGAGCCAACATCTTATCAGGAAGCAGTCAAATCTGTTCATTGTCAGAAGACAATGCAGCTAGAGTTAGTTGCACTTAAAGCCAAGCATATCTGGTCTTTAGTTCCTCTTCCTACTGATAAGAAACCTATTGGCTGCAAGTGGGTTTACAAGGTGAAATATAAATCCGATGAGAGCATTGAAAGGTAGAAAGCAAGAATTGTGGAAAAAGGGTTCACACAAAAACTAGGTATTGATTACACATATACTTTCCCTCCTGTTGTCAAGTTAACTACTGTCAGATTACTTCTAGCTTTGTTTGCCCTAAAACCATGGCATGTGCATCAACTGGATGTAAATAATGTCATTCTTCTACATGGTGACCTAAGCCAAGAAATATATATGACTTTACATGAGGGAGTTGTTGCCCATGCAATCAACATAGTTTTCAAACTCCATAAGCCCCTCTATAGATAAAACAAGCAATCAGAGAATAGAACCTTAAATTGACTAAGTTTCTTACTAGCCAGGGTTATACAAAATCCAAAAATGATTACACAATGTTCATCAGGCAGACAGGAGCCACATCTCTAGTCTTTTTGAGTTATTTGGATGATATAATTGTTGTTAGCAATTCACTTTCACAGATCACTAATCTTAAGGAGACATTACATCAAGCAATCAAATCAAAGACTTGGGTCTCATAAAATATTTTCTTAGAATTGAGGTGGCTAGGACACGGAAAAGATCATGATCTCTCAAAGAAAGTATACATTGGACCTGATAGAACAGACATGTTTCTTAGGCTCTAAACCTGCAATAAGTCCTATGGAGTAGAACTTCAAGTTAGCTTATAGTAATTCATAGCTTATAGTGGATGTCCCAGGCAATAGAAGACTTATAGGCAAGTTGTTGCATCTCACTATAACTAACTAGATATCTCATTTACAGTCCACCAGTTAAGTCAGTTTTTAAACATGGCCATAAAATTACATCTAAATGCAGTACATAGATTGTTGAGGTATCTAAAAAGGACAACATGTCATGGCATATTCTATCATAGTTGTGGCAAGTTGCAGTTAAAGGGATTTACTGATTCTGATTGGGGAGGATGTATTGAGACAAGGAAATATGTCCTAAGGTATTGCATGTTCCTGGGAAATTGATTGATATCCGGGAAAACTAGAAAAAAAGGTATTGTATCTAAGTCTTTATCTGAAGCAGAATACAGAGCTTTAGCAATGATGATGTGTGAATTACAATCGCTTCTGTACTTATTGGATGATTTGAGTATGATGCAGTCAAGGCCAGGTGAATTGTTTTATGATAATAAGAGTGCTATCTATATTGTGGAGAACCCTATGTTTCATGAAAGGTAAAAACACATCGAAATTGATTGTTACATTGTGAGAGAAAAGTATCATCAAGCAGTGATCCATCTTCTGCCCATTAAATATGAATTTCAGCTGACAGATGTTTCTACAAAGGCTTTAGATTCAACAACATTGGGAAACCTGACTTCTGCTATGGGGATATGCAATATTTTTGACAAGTCAGGTCCAAGGGAGAAGGGGGAGGGGGGGTGTTGCAGCAGGTGTTAAAAGTGAAAAACAGACGAAGCACAATCCAGTAAGAAGTAGCATTAGTTGAGTAGCTGTCGTTGAATTCAATGATGGATTGAAGGTCAGGATGATTTGATGGTGAGTTGGCAATCCGTGTGAAAGCTTTTAATAGATGTCACGTGGGAATCCCAAAGATCTCGGAGAAGAAAGGGGTAGCTGGAAATGAAATAGTTGCTAGCGGGAGGCAACTTAAAAGTGTAAAAAGTCATTTGTACCCTTTGTATTTCATTTATTGAAGGCAGTTAATAAGGATAGAATAGTCATTTCATAGTTTTTGTTTCCCTCCTCATTTGAATGTATAAATGCGGGTTGTGAGTATGAATTCAACCCGATAGATTGAATAACAAAATTGGTTCCATTTTCTCTATGAAAGCTTCCTTTTTCGTCTCAATTTTTTCTCTGTATATCAGATTTTTGATTAAAACGATCAATTTTACTCGTGGGGCGGAGTCCTTTAATTATTATTTTTACGCACATGTATGGGTGGATGAGACAGAGATTCAAACATTTACTGTTATGGAAAAATAAATTTGTTGTCTGCATATAGCTTAAATATAACTGAAAAATAAATTAAAGCTTTCAGATCCACACATAATTGTTAATTATAATATATAGTAAAACAGTTGTGATCTTTCCGTTTTAGTCCCTAATTACATTGATACGTAGGTTTCTTTGTTTTTGTTATCTTTTCCATACATTGTATACTACGTCGTACATACAATGAGGAAAAATTACTAGGAAGATCTGGCCCTTCGTGTATTGGGTTGGGCCAGGGGGAGGGGAAGTGGTGGGGATTGATGAGGTCCATAGCAAAGCAAACGGTTGTTTATGTTAAGACAGCAAGCCCATATATGATTGATTTGTCAAACGTAAGCTTCTTGTTAAAAGAAACAAATTTCTTTCTTTCTTTTTTCTTAAACTATTCAATCTTTACAGGTAACCGCAGTTATCTTATAATGAAAAAGCTCTTGGGAACTGGCTAAGTTAGGGAATTGTTTGAGATTTGGCGTCTTGAATCAATTATTCGTCTATTATTTAATTCAGACTTCCTATGTGATATGACTATTCAATTTCGTTGTATACATAAAACTAGAGGGTAAGACTGCATACATAAGATTGCGAAGCGATTCGACTCTTTTTTGAATCCCACGCAAATACAGGAGCTTAGTGTACTGGAAATACCCTTTTTGCTATAAAACTTGAAATGAAAACTGTAAAGGTTTTGAGCTGGTTTCATGTGTTAGCACAACATCGTGGGTGGTCACGCCAACCTTTTCCTCGCTAATTATGCGTAAAAATTACACCGGCATGTCGAGATTGAAGATTTCAAGAATTCATTCAAGTTTAAAATTTACATGGTTGTTTCTTTTTTATAGGCAGAATTCTACTCTTAACGGCTGTATTTTACCACTTGGATAGTGTTACTATTCATCTACAATGTCTATTAAGGTAATGGCTAGTTGCCTGTGCAGCTCTGCCTTATGTACAGTAAAAGAATTATATGTTATAATATTTACTAAGTATGGCAATTCGGTATTAGTGTTGCTGCCTTTGTGCTTCACCTAGTCACCTTGGCTCAGCACCTTCCTTACTTCAGCTTCTTTATCTTCAGCTCGTCGTGCTTTTCTTCAGTTCAGCACGGTCATCCTTCATTCTTCGCTTCAGCTTTTCTTCAGTTCAGCTCAGCCTTCCTTTGTCTGTCCTTTGCCTTAGTTCAGCTTAGCTCGGTTGGAGGTGTTTATTTAGATCATGTTGGCGTATCTTTGCATAGCTCACCACAGCTCGGTTGGACTTGTTTCTACACTCTCCCTCAAGCTTAGTTGTATATATTCATACAACCAAGCTTGGACATTAAGTACTGAAGGATACTTATTGAAAATGGCTCTGTGAGGAGATCCGCAATTTGATCTTTGGTGAAGATATGTACTAGGCTGACCTTATTTCTTTCTATTTTTCCCGGATAAAATGTTTATCAATTTCTAATTGCTTTGACTTATCATGTTGAACTGGGTTCTCTGCCATGCTTATGGCGGAGACACTGTCACAATAGATTTGGATACATAATCTTGCTTCTATTTGAAGGTCTTCAAGAGCTCTTCTGATCCAAATGCCTTCACATATTCATAGTGCAAGTGCCCTCAGCTATGCTTCTGCACTGCTTCTTGCTTCGCCAAGTGACCAGATTTCCCGTTAGAAATGTTCTATAGTATGTAGTTGATCTCATATCAATCTTGGACCCAGCCCATTCTGCATACGTAAAGCTCTTAACACTTCGATCGGTGCTTTTTCTGAAACACAGTCCTTGTTCTGGTGCATTCTTGAGGTACTTGAGAATTCTTATAGTAGCTTGGAGATGCTCATTAGTAGGACTGTGCATATATTGTGATACAAAACTAACTGCATAACAAATATCAGGCCTAGTATGTGACAGATAGATTAACTTTCCAATCAATGTTTGATAGCTAAGCTTATTGGTTGAGGTAGTATCCCATTGATCTCTTGACTTATGTCCAGGCTCTATTGGTGTGCTTGCTGGTCTGCATCCAAGCGGACGAGTTTCTTTTAGGAATTCGAGCATGTACTTTCTTTGGGAAATAAACATTTCCTCTTTGTTCCTAGCAATCTCTATTCCTAAGAAGTATCTCAGCTTACCTAGGTCTTTCATTTCAAACTGCTCAGGTAGTTGTGTTTTAATGTTATTTATGCCGTGATTACCATTTTCAGTTATTATAATATCATCTACATATATTATCAGTATAGTCAGCTCCCTCTTAGGTAAAACTTTGGTAAACAGTGTATGGTCACTATGGCTTTGGTTAAATTTCAGGCCGCTTACTACTTTTGCGAAGGTTTTGAACCATGCCCAGGGTAATTGCTTCAACCCATATAGAGACTTTCTTAACTTGCAGACTTTATCCTTATTTGTTTCATTATCAAATCCTAGTGGTATACTCATGTAAACTTCCTCTGCCAAATCCCCTTTTAGAAAAGCATTTTTTTACATTTAGTTGGTAAAAGTTCCGAGTCTAGATTAACTGCTATAGAGAAGATGACCCTAATGGTGTTTAGTTTAGCAATTGGTACGAATGTTTCTAAATAATATACTCCATGTGTTTTTGTGAAGCCTTTAGCTACTAATCTTGCTTTATATTTATTAACATTTCCATCATTATTGTATTTCACTGTAAATATCCATCTACAACCTATTGATTTGATTGTTGCTTAGCTGGGAGTTAACTCCCAAGTCTGATTATTTTCTAAGGCACTTATCTCTTCATGTACTGCCTTTCTCTATTATGGTTGGCTGAGTGCTTCTTCTAGATTTTTGGGTATGAACTTATTATCAAGTGAGCATATGAATGTCTTAAAGTTAGGATTCAACCTATTGTATGATATATATTCTTCAATGGGGGTATTTGGTGCATATGGGATTCTTAGTATATTTTCTTGTTCCCTTATTTAGGGCTATTGGTCTTTCGTCTGTTTGAGTATTGTGGTCATACTCAGTGTTTTCCTCTAAAGAGTTTTCTTCTAATTTAGTCAGAGGTGATTCTTCTGGAGTACCAGGTTGGTTGCTACATCCCAAAAATTTTCTGATCATTGGAGATGATAGGAGGATTGATTCTGGGTTGTGAGTTGGTTGTGCTGGCCTCAGGTGCCCGGCACCCGAGCTTTGGTGTGCAGCTCGGCTGAGAAATTAAGCTCGACAGATTTGGTAATTGGGAACTAGACTCATACTCATTGTTCCTTAATTCTTCTGCTTCTTTAATGGATCTGTAAAATGCATGCTTATCATCAAATGTGACATCTAGTGTTACGTACATTCGTCTATTAGCTAGACAGTAATACTTGTATCTTTTTTGTGAATTAGAATATCCCAAGAAAATGCATTTGATAGATCTAAGATCTAGTTTACTCCTAAAGCCGAGCTGAATGTGTACATAGGCTACACATCCAAATAATTTTAGTGGTAGTTCTGAAAGTAGCTTATAGTGTGGTAAGTGTCTAAGGAGTATATCTATAGGAGTTTTGAAAGACAGGGTCCTGGACGGCATCCTATTTATTAGGTATATGGCAGTAAGTAGAGCTTCATCCCAGTATTGTTTAGGCACGTTCATGGCAAAAATAATGGCTCGGGTGACTTCAATGAGGTGTCGATTTTTTCTTTCAGCTACACCATTTTATTGAGGGGTATAAGTACATGAAGTTTGATGATGACTACCATTTTCTATCATAAAGTTTTGAATTTCACTATCTAAGTATTCTAACCCATTATCTTTCTTAGCGTTTTAATGGTGCAGCCGAACTGTTTTTAACAAGTGCAGAGTATCTCATAAAAGTTTGTCCAACTTCACTTTTATTTTTAAAAAGATAGACCTAAGTTACTCTAGTATGATCATCTACGAAGGTTATACACCATTTTGCACCATTGATATTAGTAATTCTAGACAGACCCCATATGTTAGAATGAGCAAGGTTAAAAGATGCAGAAGACTTGTATAGTTTTGCTAGGTAACTTTATTTTGTTTGTTTAGCTAATTGACAAGTTTCACAAGTGATATTTGTAAGATCAGCTGAGCAAAATAATTTTGGCATTAACCGCTTAAGATATAAAAAATTGGGATGACCCAGTCTATTATGCCAAAGCAAAATATCCCTTATGCAAGATGTTCTAGGGTGCATGATATTCTGGTCCTTTGGCAGCTCAGCTGTGCTAATTAAGGCTCTGTTGCCCGACTCTAGTAGGTACAGACTGGCTATGTTCCTAGCACTGCCAATCATCCCCTTCGTTTCGTTTTCTTGAAAACAACATTCTGTGGATGAGAAGCAGACTATTGAATTACTATCTCTAGCAAGTTTTCCAACTAACATCAGAATGAAATTTAGGCTGGAAACATCCAATACCTCTTTTAGGATTATTTTATCTTTGATCGCAGCTGAGCCCGTGCCTATAACTTCTAACGAAGTTTCATTAGTAATTTTTACTTTCTTTGGTATTGTAAACAGAATATATGAGTTCAGAAGGTTACCATTGTTTGTGTTAGTTGCCCCAGAGTCGATCCATGAACTGCTGGAGCTTGGTTGGACACAGCCTTCCATGGTAGCTTAGCGTGAATCAGCCCGACCACCTTGTCTGCTCAGCAAATCGAATAGAGTAGTAATCTGGTCCTTTGTAGGGACCTCAAGTTGAGCTGCACCAAGCCGAGGTGTACTGCTGACCTGATGGGCATCACTTTGTCCAGGAATGGTCTTGGCTGAGGCCTTCAGGGTGCATTACTGGTCTTCAGAGGTGGGTTTCCTTCTTGGACCATCTTGGCTTGCAACTTCCAACAGTCATCTACAGTATGACCTTCCTTCTTGTAGTATTTGCACACTTTATCTCTAGTAGAGATAAAGTGTCTTTTAACAGCCAGCACAAATGCTTCCGCTAGTTGTTCGGTGTCCAAAGCAGAGGACTCTAATTTGAAGTACCTTATATCATGACCTTTTTTCAGCTTTATTCGTGTTTGATTTTGGTGAAGCCAGCCTTCAAGGTCGGTAGTGGTTTTGTACTCAGAATCTGACTTCGGGCACTGTTGAATTCTGGGTTAGTCCAGTCAAGAGGCCAAAAACTCGCTTCCTTTCCGTTATCTCTTTACATAACCCAACATCAGTGACACAAGACCACTGATGCGTTTTGAAGGAATCAATCTGCTGCCACACCTTTGTAAGTAGTGTATATTATTTGTGAACATCCAGAATACCTTGTTTAAGCTCATGAAGATGAGCTTCAATTTCGTAGAGCTCTGAGATGTTATCCTGCTTTGAATACATCTCTTTGACTGCAACCCAGATTGTGCTGCAGTGTTGTACTTCATAAAATCATTAGAAATGTCATGTTGCATAAAATGTATCAACCATGACATAATCACACTGTTTTCCGGCTTCCAGAGCCGATAGTTTGTATCAGTTGCAGATGGAATAGCAACTCTTCCATATAGGTATTCTTCCTTGCTTTTTCCTATTATGAACATCTCTACCTCCCGAGACCACGAGAGGTAGTTATCTCCATTGAGCTTGTGGATGGTGATGACAATGGCTGAATCATTAGTGAGTTGAGGAGCACACACCACTCTTGATGCTTAATCAGAAGTGGAGATGGCCTCCGTATTTTCAGCAGGGCTAAAGGGAGTAGTCATTTTGAATAGATTTTAAGAGTTTGTAGGAACAGAGTTGGTAAAATGTAGTAATAGAGAATCAGATGTTCTCTGTACCATGTCGAGATTGAAGAATTCAAGAATTTATTCAAGTTAAGTTTAAAATTTACATGGTTTTTTTATCTTTTATAGAGAGAAATTCTACTCGTAATGGTTGTATTTTGACACTTGGATAGCGATTACTATTCATGTACAGTGTTTTCTGTCTAAGGTAACGGGTAGTTACATGTGCAGATCTGCCTTGTGTACAGTAAAAGAATTCTATGTTACAATATTTACTAAGTATGTCAGCTCGGTATTAGTCTAGCTGCCTTTATGCTTCACCTCGTCATTTCAGTTCAGCACATTCTTTACTTCAGCTTCTTTATCTTCAGCTCGTCGTGCTTCTCAATAGTTCAGCACGGTCATCCTTCATTCTTCACTTCAGCTTTTCTTCAGTTCAGCTCAGCCTTCCTTTGTCCGTTCTTCGCCTTAGTTCAGCTCAGATCAGCTGAGTGACTTCACTCTATTTTTTAGCAAGGTGTTTATTTAGATCATGTTGGCGTATCTCGGTACAGCTCGACTGGACTTGTTTCCACACGGCACAATAGCTTTTCCATAGTTTTCACATTTCCATTTCACTAGTGTCTATAATAACTCGTTTTGATCTCTTTTGAACTTCATTTAGTTACGACATATTTACAAATTGGATTAGGAAGTGAAAAATAAAAAATAAAAAATAAATCTGGTCATGCTATGTCTCAATACATGAATTTATATTATCGCGCTTCTTTTTAAGTTTGTAAGGAAGTAAAGCAAGCTCTGTTACAATAGATGGAATGAAACTAATAAAACTCAGTAAATTAAACTGTAGAACATCTTTAACAAATTTTATTATAAAGCAAAATGATCGCCAATATCACATCTGTTACAGTGTAACTAATAATAGTTGAAACCATTACAACATTAAAGGGGAAAAAGAGGATTTTGTGACATAAAAAAACACACTCTATAATAAATAAAACCATATAAAATGAATAGAGAAACCCTGGAAGACTGGGATTATATTTTCTTTAATCTTCTTAAGAAAAGAAACCACCATGGGAGTTTGAATTGTTCTGGTTATTGTTGAAGGGCATCATCATGTCACCTCCATGGCTAGGTCCAGCCCGTTCATGTCCAAAATTCATGTGTTCATTAGGATTATTCAGCCATTCGGTGAACCACTGAGGCCTTGGCATAGGATTAGGAGCATCCATGTTTAAGCTCATGCCATGATTTTGATACTGTGATTGCATATTGCCTCCCATTGTAATACCCAAGTCCAAGGCAAGATTTTGTTGAGCCAATCCACCCTTTGCCATCATGTCATGAGTAGAGCCCATCATCATCATGTGTGGTTGTTGGGCTGGTGGAACATAGACCGGCGCGACGACGCGTTGATCAAGGACCTCATGGACCTCTTTCTTAAGGGACTCAGACCTTCTATAGATCTCCTTTAACTTGTGGTCAATGATCCAACCCAAGTCTTGCAAATCTTGCATGACTAGGTCATGCAACCCTCTTCCAGTCAAGCATTGGTACATCAACTCAGTGATCTCTTGCTCCCTATTGTCCTTTTGCTGTTTCTTGAGCATTTCTGTCATTTTGGTGACCCTTTGCCTTGTGTAGGTCTCTTGATTCACCATCTTCTTGGTCTGCTCCATCTCTGGCATCCTCTTGAATTGCGCGATTACGCGCTGGGCTCCAAGGTGGTTCGGCCATACCTCGGGCTGAGATTCGTATGGAGAATATATAATAGCACAAGCATCTATGCCACAAAGGGTGGTAAGTTCACCAACCTTCTTGATCAAACCCTTCTTTCTTTTCTTATATGTTGCTTTCCTGGCAGAATCATTGACAATGTAGGCAAGTTTTACCTTCTTTCTTGTCATGACTCAAATCAAATTAGTTGCAAATAAAGAAGTATATGGAATTTTGTAAGGTAGAAAGAATGCCGTGTGATTTCTACTTGAATCAAAGATGCAAACAAAGTAGAATATGGAATTTTGTAAGCTAGAATGCTGTGTGATTTTACTTCTAAGGGGACATAGTTATATATACTAGTTTTGGAGATATTATCATCTTAATTGGTCAAGATTATTGGCTCAAAAAAAATGTCCAAGATTATTTCCCTTATGTATCCAACTGTATGTACCATATGGATGATTGCATGCAATTTGGAAATAATCTAACCATTTATTACATCAAAAATGATATTTTCTAACATCCCACTTCAAAATATGGCTCGGGTTGTGTAATATGTGCACAATATACGTTTTGCAGTGCTATTTACACGAAATGATCACAGAAAAAAATAATTTTATTTATTTAATACACGATTTATAGGAATAACCGCGTAGGTGTAAAACAATCTAATACATACCATCTTGACAATATGACAGAATTTTTATTTTTTTTATTCAACGCTATATGTTAAAACTTGAGCTTACATGAAGTGAGACAGATATCCACTCAAAACCTTAAGACAATAGGTGGTGTTACATCATCCTCATATAACTCATGTATTTTATCTTAAATTGTCAGATGTGAGACAATATTCAAACATATACATTTCTAAAATATGTGGTACAGATGATTTTTACTCCACAGTTACAACATACTTGACATAAATATGTGAGTTGTACTCTGATCAGAAGACAGCTTATTGTTAATGATAACCTTTGGCATAGAATCGTAACTGCAAATTTGGTGCTTGACTGTTTTAAGTCAAAGCATTAACTCTATATATATGATACATGAATTTTTTTGTTAATACAAAAAGGGGAAAAAAATGAAGGGGGTTTCAATGCACGCCATAAACGTGTGCCAGTATTACACAGATGATTAATGTTAGAGAATTGAAATTATTATGATAACACATGTGATAAGTCTTCATGAAGTGGGATTTCAAGATTGAAATATAACGTCTGAAAAATCGTTGTAGCAGTATAAGTATTGATGACATTTAGTAAACAATTTTGTGGTTTTGGTCTTGAGAAAAAGTGACAGAAACTAATGCCTTACTCAAAGGTACAAATAGTCAAATCAAAATCAATGTTTTGACAAATATATAACCAGATATAAAACAACTGTACTTGAAAAATATTACAATCGCAATACCTTAATTGAATAGGTGAGAAGATACGCGCGCTCTAGCCTTTTATGAATCTTCATGACCAGACAAGACCTGTACCTGTAACTATTGAGCGAAGACCTTACACGTCTATGATCATTAGTCGAGTATTTTGTTTTCATCGTTTAGAAATAGTTTGTGGAGACATTGTAAAAAAAAGAAACCACAAGATTTATCATTGTACTTTCGCGAATCCGGTATTTATAATTGTTTCAAATAATTTCTCGATTTCATTTGAATATTGACGTCATCGATTAGGTCACCTATAAGTTATAAGTTATAAGTTTTCCATTATTTGATGGAAAATAAAGTAAACAATATCACGATAAGTTTATATGGTGAAGTAATAACTTCCATTCAAGACATTCTATCCAACCATACGAACTTAGCCGTGAACCAACATTGTGGATTACATATACTTTTTTTTTTCCGATGGAATAAAGCAATAGAGTCAATGACACATTCTTTTTTGACTTTGGAATATGATGAAATAAAGCAAATGACTCACTAAATTGGCTGCGCTTCTTATATTGTGAAGTAGCAGTTGATTGACACAGTTTGACGATCTTCTGTGTGTTTCTAATGCATGTGTATGGTTGCGTACATCACACCCTCTCATACTCCGTCATAGGAGGGGGCCTCTAAGTCAATGGGGTAATGTTGTTGTTGTTGTATATATCTTTTTATTTGTAGAATAAATCTTTTCTGTTTTTCTCATTTTCTTGACCTTACAAGATAGAATACTTCACTCTAGGTTATAAGTTGGAACTATGTTATCCAAACTTATTTGAAAAAAAATACAAAGCACATTGATAATGTAATTCAAACATTTGTCTAGTCAGCCTGATTGTCCCGAGATTGATTCAAATTAGAAAAATATAATAGCAGAATATTAGCTACTTATTATGTATGAGATAACATTGTGGATATCCACCCAAGATGACCTTGTATATGTCCAATATGTTGGGAACCATAAAGGGCACTACCAACATTTAATTAATGTGTCTCCAATGTCCTATAAATAGGACATGTCATTGTAATGTTATATACACTTGAAAATCAATAGAAAACATTTTCTATATTCTCTTTACTTGTCTACTTTATATTGCATAATTTGATATTTGATTATATAACACGTTATCAGCACGAATTGATCCAAAGAAACCAAAAACAAGTAGTCAAGAAAAGTATTAAAGAAAGAAGAGAAAGAGGGAGAGTACTCTTAAAATTTCGTAGGTGCTGACACCTTTGCGCAGGTCCGGAAAAACTGAATTTTCCAAGTCATCCACCGTTGGATCATCACCAAATTTTGAAAGATTATTCTTAACACATAAAGGTACGTTTTGAACGGTGGAGATGTATTTTGGATACTCCTAGATCTGACCGAAATGATAATTTCTGAGACTGATTTTTCTGCCAAAATTTTTCAGAATTATGATTTGTTCATTTGTTGCGTTTCTCTTGTTACCTATTTCTATCTTATATTCGAAATATTTATAAAAGAACTAATCTAGCCTGAAGTCTAGATTTATTTTGAAGGAAGAAGAATTGTATATGGCTTGCAGCCTTATGTATATACTTTTATCATGCCGAAGCATGAATTGCCTGAAGCATTAATCGTTATCATGCCCGAAGCATGAATCGTTGACATAAGCATGAATCATTGACATGCCTGGAGCATGAATTGTTTTCATGCCCGAAGCATGAATCGTTTGACATGCCCGAAGCATGAATTGTTGACACCCTCGAAGCGTGAATAATTAACATGCCCGAAGCATGACTAGTTTATGAACCTAAAAGAATGAATAACTATCATGCCTGTAGCATGCATAGTTGACATGACTGAAGCATGATATTTTGACATATAGTTGTTGAGTTATTTTAATTTTTAATTACTTATTAGTTGTAGTCTTATCATTGCATATATAATAATCTGCATCGTACTTATACCTGAAGCATATTATGCCAGAAGCATATAACGTTAGCTCAAACCTGTAGTTTTGAGTAAATCTCTCTTTTCTGAGATGAATTATTTTTGCATTCTCAGACCTATGGCAAATATCACAAAGCTTGAGTTTGCTGCCCTTGATAAGAAATTATATGGCTTGGGTCCTTGATGCCGAGATCCATTTGACATCCATGAATCTTGGGCATACTATTAAAGAAGGAAATAACGCAAACGAACAAAGGCGAAGGCAATGATATTCATTCGCCATCACCTCCATGACGGGCTGAAAACCGAATATCTTGGGGTCGAAGACCCATATGAATTATGGAAAAATTTGGAGGAGAGATATGATCATTATAAAAATGTTATCCTTCCAAAAGCTCGATATGACTGGTTGCACCTGAGGTTGCAAGATTATAAAACAGTCAATGAATACAACTCTGCTATATTCTCTATTGTCTCCCAATTACGAATGTGTGGAGACAAAGTGACTGATGCTGATATGCTAGAAATAACATTTACAACTTTTCATGCATTGAATATGCTCCTCCAGCAGCAATATCGAGAAAGAAAGTTTGAAAAATATTCTCAACTGATTTCATGTCTGCTTGTTGCTGAACAAAACAATGAACTCTTAATGAAAAACCACAACTCTCACCCGACTGGATCATAGCCATTCCCAGAAGCGAATGCAAGTCACCATAACCATAATCGTGGTCGTGGTCGAGGTCGTGGTCGAGGTAAAGGTCATGGTCGTGGTAGAAATTTTGCACTATACCACCTGAAGCGGGATAATAAGAAAAAGCCACAAGAAAATACAAAAAGTATGAAAATTGGTGCACCAGCTAAGAACCACGAAAACACTTGTTATCGATGTGGAGCCCAAGGGTATTGGTCTCGTACTTGCCGCACTTCCAAGCATTTGGTTGAACTTTATCAAGCATCCCAGAAGGATAAAGGCAACGAAAAACAAGTTCATTTCGCAGACTTTGGAAACATAGCAGATGATGGTCAAATGGATTCGAATGATTTTACTCATTTTCATATTGCAGATTTTCTTATAGAGCCAAACGGGATGGCCACGGGGTCCAGTTTGTGAATGCAAATAATCAAGAATGATTGAGAAACATGTTTCAATACTGTTTTAAAGATTGCTATGAATAAACTATGTCCTTATGTGCTAGCATGTACTTTTATAAACATTTGCATTACTATATTCGCTTAATGAAATTCTTTAGAGTTATTCTGCTTATTTTTCTTGTATAATTTCGATTTACAGTATAACATGAAAAATGGATTTCAGACATTCTAGTAGACGTATAAAAAGTTTTTCATCGAGCAACAAAATTCACTATTTTAACTTGATTATTTCAATAATCAAAATTATTTATGTTATGCTAGACATTTATTCAAGATGAATGGTGGTGAAATCTGTCTGGTTGACAGTGGAAGACACACACAATTCTTCATGATCAAAAATATTTTTCGACATTACAATTGGCAAAAGCAAATGTTAGTACAATTTCTGGTACTACAACATTGATTGAAGGCTCTGGAAGAGCAACAATCATATTGCCCAATGGTATACATATCTTGGTTACTACGGCATTATTTTCTACCAAGTCGAAAAGAAACTTATTGAGTTTCAAGGATATACGCCTCAATGGTTTTCATCTTGAAACCATGAATGAGGAGAATATGGAATTTTTATGTATTACTTACAGTGATTCAGGCCAGAAGCTTGTTAAAGAAAAATTCCCAATTTTTTCATCTGGATTGTATTATGCGACTATACATCCAGTAGAATCTTATATTGTGATGAACCAGAAGTTTAATGATCCAAAGTTATTTATGTTATGGCACGATCGACTTGTCGTCCGGGTTCAGTAATGATGCATTGAATTGTACAAAACTCACATGGGCACCCTTTAAAGAACCAGAAGATTCTTTTACCTCGTGATTGTGTGTGTGTCGCTTGTTCACGAGGGAAGCTAATCAAGAAACCATCCCCAATGAAGATTCATTTCGATTCTCCAACATTTTTACAAAGAATACAAGGGGATATTTGTGGACCTATTGATCCCCCCTTGTGGACCATTTCGTTATTTTATAGTCTTATTAGATGCTTCATCCAGATGGTCTCATGTGAGTTTGCTCTCAACAAGAACCGTAGCTCTTGCCAAGCTTCTTGCTCAGATTATAAGCTTAAGAGCACAATTTCTAGATTATCCGATTAAGTCTATTCGTCTTGATAATGTCGGTGAATTTACTTCTCAAGCTTTTAATGATTATTGTATGTCAATTGGGATTGAAGTCGAGCATTCAGTGGCACATATGCACACTCAAAATGGCCTGGCAGAGTCATTTATCAAACGTTTACAATTGATTGCTCGACCTATGCTTTTAAGGTCAAATTTACCCACATCGGCTTGGGGACATGCAATTTTGCATGCATCTGCTTTGGTCTGGCTTAGACATAGTTCGTTTCAACCATACTCGCCACTACAGATGGTATCGGGCCAGCAGCCTGATATTTCCCATTTAAAGATTTTTGGGTGTGCGATTTATGTTCCGATTGTCCCACCACAACGGACAAAACTGGGTCCTCAAAGATGTTTAGGAATATATGTGGGTTTTGATTCTCTTTCTATTGTGAGATATATTGAGCCCCTGACGGGTGATTTATTTAAGGCACGATATGCCGATTGTCATTTTGATGAGAAAGTTTTCCGTCCGTTAGGAGGAGAGAAAATACCGTTTCCTGAAGAACGTCGTGAAATTACATGGAACGTTCCTTCACTCTCTCATCTTGACCCACGAACAAATCAATGCGAGCAAGAAGTAAGAAGGATAATCCATTTACAGAATATTGCAAATCAGTTGCCTGATGTATTTACTGATAGTAAAAAGGTAACCAAATCCCACGTCCCGACAATGAATACGACTGTTCGACTTGATGCCTCTGAAAGGCAAAATGATGGTATACCAAAAGCAAGTCTAAAATGTGGGCGCCCGGTTGGTGCAAAAGATAAAAACCCTCGGTAAAGAAGGGTACAAGTTAATGCTCCAGAAGAGCATACTCCAGAAGAGAAAAGAAGTTCACGACTTGAAAGCGCTATAGAAATCAAAACTGATCAGTCTAAAATTGATAAATAAGTTGCTCCTGAAGAAGCAAGTGAACAAAATTTTGAAGAGATCTCTTTGAATTATGTGAGTACAAGAGAAAATTGGGATAGACAAAAGGTTACTATTGATCATGTTTTTGCTTATGTGATTGCATGTGAAAGTCTAAATGAGGATCCTGAACCAGATCAATTGAAGAATGTCGACGCAGAATTGATTGGCCAAAATAGAAAGATGCAATCCAAGCAGAACTGAAATCGTTAGAAAGTCGCAAAGTATTTGGACCTGTCGTCCAAACCCCTGAAGGGATAAAACCTATTGGACATAAATGGGTTTTTGTACGAAAACGCAACGAGAAAAATGAGGTTGTATGATACAAAGCACGTCTTGCTGCACAAGGTTTTTCACAAAGACCTGGGCTTGATTATGATGAAACATATTCCCCGGTTATTGATGCCATAACATTACGATATCTAATCAGCCTAACAGTCACTGAAAACCTTGATATGCGGTTAATAGATGTGGTTACCGCGTACTTATATGGATCATTAGATAATGATATTTATATGAAAATCCCAGAAGGATTTAAATTGCCCAAAGCATATAATCAAAGGACGCATCGATTATACTCAATCAAATTACAAAGATCCTTGTATGGATTAAAACAATCTGGCAGGATGTGGTATAATCGCCTTAGTGAGTACCTTGTGAAAGAAGGTTATATAAATGATCCAATTTGTCCTTGCGTATTTATCAAAAGATCTGATAGTGGATTCTCTATAATTGCGGTATATGTTGATGATTTAAATCTTGTTAGAACTCTTGAAGAGCTCACTAAAACCGCAAATTATCTTATGAAAGAATTTGAAATGAAAGATCTTGGAAAGACCAAATTTTGTCTCGGCCTGCAGATCGAACATTTACATGATGGAATATTTCTCCATCAATCGTCATATACAGAGAAGATCTTGAAACGATTTTATATGGATAAAGCTCATCCATTAAGTAGTCCTATGGTGGTCCGATCGTTAGATGTAAAGAAAGATCCATTTCGACCACCGGAGGAAAATGAAGAATTATTAGGTCTAGAAGTACCGTATCTTAGTGCTATTGGTGCTCATATGTGTCTTGCCATTGTTCAAGACCGGATATAGCATTTTCAGTAAATTTATTGGCAATGTATAGCTCTACACCAACACGAAGGCATTGGAATGGGGTCAAACATATTTTACGCTATCTTCGAGGAACACCAGATATGGGTTTATTCTACTCAAAGAATTCTGAACCACAATTAGTGGGTTATGCTGATGCTGGTTATCTATCTGACCCTCATAAGGGAAGATCACAGAGTGGATATGTATTTACGTGTGGAGGTGCAGCCATTTCATGGAGATCAGTGAAGCAGACATTAACAGCTACCTCTTCAAACCATTCCAAGATTTTGGCATTACATGAAGCAAGTCGTGAATGCATATGGTTGAGATCGATGATTCAACGTATTCAAGAGTCATGTGGATTATCTTCACTAAGAAAAACTCCGACAATCTTATTTGAAGATAATGTTGCATGTATTACTCAAGTTAAGAATGGCTACATCAAAGGAGATCGGACAAAGCATATATCACCAAAATTTTTCTATACTCATGATCTTGAGAAAAATGGAAAAATCGATATCCAGCAGATACAATCAAGCAAAAATTTTGCTGATTTGTTCACCAAAACACTACCAACGGCTACGTTTAAAGGGATGGTCTACAACATCGGAATGCGTCAACTTAAAGATCTCATGCCAGAATCAGGGGGAGTGTGATTGTCACATACACACTGTACTCTTTTTCCTTCGTTCAAGTTTTTATCCCACTGGGTTTTTCTTGGCAAGGTTTTAACGAGGCAGTGTATCACACAAACCAATTATATGAATGTGTACTCTTTTTCCTTCGTCCAAGTTTTTATCCCACTGGGTTTTTCTTAGCAAGGTTTTAACGAGGCATATTCTATAAAATTTGGACATCTAAGGGGGAGTATTATGTATGAGATAATATTGTGGATGTCCACCCAAGGTGCCTTGTATATGTCCAATATGTTGGGAACCACAAAGAGCACTACCACCATTTACTTTATGTGTCTCCAATGTCCTATAAATAGGACATGCCATTGTAATGTTATATACACTTGAAAATCAATAGAAAACATTTTCTATATTCTCTTCACTTGTCTACTTTATATTGTATAATTTGATGTTTGATTATATAACACTACTAAAAGATTTGGCGTACTCGAGTCCAAACCAGATCTTCTGGTCAAGAAAATTGTGGACCTTATTGTCATGCTGGGTCTCGAATGTTGACTCTTCTAGTACATTAATGGGCCTTGCCGGTGGGATGGGATCTCCTTATCCTCCTCACCGTTCGTCACGTGGCAACAGGAGAGATGGTGAGGCTAGATAAAAAGCAGGGAAGAAGAGATGTATGAGAGGGATGGTTGTCACGTAGCACAAGGTGGAGAATAGTGTAAAGATTTTGAGGGTGAGGAGATCTATCTCCTTGCAGGTTCACTATCCTAATAAGTGGGTCTCAAATTTATTTGATTAATAGGACAGACGCTGGCTGGTATATTGTTTTTGTTGAGATTATCCTGTTTTCATTAAATTTAAAAATGACAATATGAACATTGCATAACATGGAGCGTGGAACAATTTTTGTAATGACTCTTTTATCTTATTGTTTTGACATAATCGTTCTTAAATCAACACCGTCTTCAACTCCTTCCGATGTAAAAATAGATTTAGTTGAAAAGAAAAATTTCAAATAAACTTTTTTTTTTAAAAAAAAAGCTTCATATTTCAGTTATACACAATAATCGAAGTGATTTGTAACACTGTCATTAAGTTGACAAGTTTATCATTCTTGGGTGCAAAGTGTTCTTCCAAATATTAATAAACGTACCTGTTTAATTACACTGTAAAACGAAGTACCCTGTGTTATTTTGTATACCTCTTCCCGGTGATGAGTTTTTTATCATCTCGTGCAAAGATTCCAAATATTCAAAACCAAAATTTTTGTGGCTGTAAATGAACCGTGCTGTTTGGTTGTTCGGTTCGTTTGGCTCGAGTTCGGATCGGATTAAAGGTTAATGAACTGAGCTTGAACCACTTTTTCTGTTCGAACTCGGTAAGTGGAACCGTTCGTTTAAGGTGTTCGGCTCGTTAATGTTGTTCGTGAGTTAAACGAAACGAGCTTGAACAATTAAATATGTTCGTTTAAATACACGAACAAACTCGGCTTGTTCGCTAAGTTAAATGAACTGAGTTTGAACAACACAATGCTCGGCTCATTTAGCTCGTTTACAACCCTACTTACACCGCAATACGTGTATATCACATCGTCAACTGGTGTACACTGCACCATTAACACAGTATTTTGTTATCACTTGAGGTCTAGAATACTACATAGTTCATATTTGTCGGTTACAATGACATATCTTCCTATGATGTGCAATACACTAATACAGTTTACCGTCTACGTGTTCCATTGTAAATTACTAGATGATAGTTATTAATAATATATTCAAATTCAGTAACTTAAAACTTTGTAATATTACAACTAATTATCTTCCACATAAATGGTCTCTTCTATTATATGGCACAAAATGTAACCAACGACCACATCGATTATACTGTCTTATACATCAGGTTAAACTCTGATCTCGGTATGTATGAAACTGTAAACGTTGGCGTATATTTTAAGCAATGACACGCCGTCATAACGGTGTAGATAGGCTACATAGAAGACAAGCGAACAAAAAACACCAGACTAAACTCTGATCCTGTTGTGTATGACACCGTAAACCTCAGGGTATTCTTCAAGAACTCTTGTCGTGGCGTAGACCATTAACAAATACATTTGAAACCTTGAGTTCACAACAAATTTGTCCTAACAATATGTAGTTGGATGTAATTTACTCATAATTCTCATAATACAGTGAATCTTTATATGAACCTCACATATAAAAATCATTCCAGTTTGACCCACACAAGATTGGGGATTTGTGATTCCTAAAGAAAATGCAGGGTGTTGGTTGTTTCAATCTCTAAATAGATTAAGAAAATATAAACCATTTTCCTTCTTATTTTTCAACTATATATACAAACACTTTTACTTTAAAGGACTTACATCTGGTACCAAAAAGGAAAATCTATATAATTTTATACTGACAGCCCTTTTCCCTTCTAATTTACGATAACAACAACATTACCCCATTCCCTTAGAGGTTTCTGTCTATGGTGGGGGTATAAAGGTTCCCATCTATGGTGGAGTATGGAGGGTCGGATGTACGCAACCACACTCATGTGTTAGAAACACACAGATGTTGTTTTCCGATGACCCATAATGATGCGTCAAGCTGTGTCGGCAAACTGCTACTTCACAATATAAGAAGCACAGCCAATTTAGAATGTCATTTTGCTTTATTCCATGATATTCTAAATTCAAGAAAGTATGTGTCCTTGACTCCATTGGAAATGGAAAGATCCCCTCTAATTTAAGCTTATGTTTATATTTTTGTCTGTGTGACTCGCATATTTCGCTAGTTTCAACGTGCTGATGTTACATAATCCTTCAAATATATGAAGTATGTCAAGTAATTGGACTGTATAACCAGTGGCGGAGCCAGGAGTCCTTTCTTGGGAGGGCACTGACAGACTTCGCCACAGAAATACCATCGGTCACCGTTTAAGATCAGAAAAACTGATAAAATTTTCTAGACATATTTTTGTATTATAACATAAAATACGTGAAAGAAAACACATCTACCAACCAATGTACAAAAAAGATAAACAATACACAACAAACAATATGCGGATCCTAATTATTAAAAAGTATAGTAATATACATCAATACATACTTTTTATTTGTCTATTGTAGGGCGAGAAGGAGTTGTCAAGTGACGCAAAAAGGTTCTTCGAGATGACATTGATTAAAATCGTTGCATAATATCTTTAGCTTCAATGGTGCTAAAACTTTCATGCTTAAAGTAACAGAATAAACAATCCGATAGTACGTCATCTCTCAACCGGTTGCGTAGATCAGTCTTGACGATATTCATTGCAGAAAAAGTTCTTTCAACTCTAGCCGTTCCAACAGTTAAGATCAATACTAACTCGATAAGTCGATATACTAAAGGAAAGTAATTGTGATAATTTTTCTCTACCATCTTCTTTGCAAGATCTCCGAGATTATTTATATTAGAGAATACTTCATTTGATTTCATATCGACAATGTAATTGTCAAGTTGATGGTCAAGCTCCATTTGTTCTAAGGAAGTGAAATCATCTGGATATAACTCAGCAAGATGCAACAATTGCCCATGATCAAACAACTGTCACAAAAGTTAGTGTTTAACAATGGACATTTGGAAAAGAAGGTTACCTTTTAATTTGCAGGGAGATTGTTTTTTTAAAGGAATTTACTTTTATTTCCATTCCCCTCTTTTTTGGCCGAGGAAAGCCTTTTTACACATTATTCGAGGTGCCGCTTTTTCTTTCTTTACACTCATGCCTGTCTTAATACTAGTGTTGTTCTGTCTGTCATTATACAATCTTTTACATATGGGGGTAGTTCTTCTGTCTTGCCGAAGGCTGTGAATTTATTGTTTAGCATTCCGTGTTGTGCTAGATTGTGAGCCGTTGTATTAGTCGCTCTTGGACTATATTTGATTTTTGCTTCCATTTTCTGCATCAATAGTTGTGTCTTATCAATTATTTCCTCCGTTTCTTCCCGTTCTTTTGTTCGCGTCTCCCCCTTTCTTCTTTGCAGTTTCCTTTCCAAATTTTTACAGTCTGTCTCTATTTCCATTCTCTATATCTCAATCTTCATTTTTTCTGCATTTATGATGAAGTATATGAGGGATATCATTAGTGTTTGGGCTTCACTACCTCTGGCTGTGTTGTTGGTAGATAGAATGAGATTGCATGTATCATTTTCTCGTTTGAGTCCCTTAGTATTGCCCCACCTGCTGCGGTTTTGCTTCCGATGGCTGCGTCCGTGTTGATTTTTAGCTTCCCTTTGGGGGTACTTTTGCAGTTTTTAACTGTAGTTTTGGCGTGATTCCTGCTTCTATTAGAGCTTGGGTGTTTCTTGCCATCTTAGTTCTGTTTAGTGTCATACACCACTCTCTAATTTCTGTTCTGATTTTCTCTTGGACACTCGTTGGGTTCCATTGATTGTCTTCCTGTGTTACTTTGTTGTATTCCTTCCATATATTCCATAGTATTATCCCTGGGGTAATTCTCTTCAATAGCCCTTCCATTTTCTTTTCAGATCCCTGCAGCCACCATGCTAGGAGATATTGTCTGATGTCTTGACTTGTTAGAAGTGGTCCATCCAGTATGCATGCATAGTAGATCCGTATTGCCTTTATTTCTTGGCACTGTAGGAATGTGTTTCTGTGTTACTCCGTTTTGTTTGCATATGGGGCATCTTGTGGGATAGATTGTTAAAAACTTCGATAAGTTTTCTGCTGTGTTTAGAGATCCATTTAGTAGCTTCCACAGGAATACTTTTATGCTTCCCCTTTGCCTTTTGTGCCATAGGAACTTGTGTGATATCATTGTTGGGTTCGATATCCTGTTGTCCTCGTATGTTGCTTTTAATGTGACTTTCTCTGAGTCAGCATATCTATCTTTGCAGAATTGATCCACTGATTTTATCCTTTTCCAAATTGGAGAGTATGTTGGTTGGATTGTAGTTGAGCTTCTGTTTATGTATTTGCTATGCATGTAGCTTGCCCATAAATTTGTGTTGTTTTGGTATTTCTTCCATATTTTACATGAGTAGGCTTTTTGTATAGTTTCTATATTTCGGATTCCAAGCCCTCCCTCTTCTGTTGGTCTGGAGATTGAGCTCCATTGTTTCCAGTGGTGTTTTCCTGGTCCCTATAGAAATGTTTCCATTCTCTTTTTCAGTGCTCTTTTTATTCCTTTTGGCAATGTTGTAGCTGCTAAGGTGTGTAGGGGTATTGTTGCCAGTACGTACTTTATTAGGATGAGTCTTCCGGCAAATGTCAGGAATTTGTTGCTCCATGCGTTGAGTTTCTGGTCAAAATGTTGTATTATATGTTGACAATATTTGTATCTGTTGATGCCCTTGTGTAGATTGCATCCTAGGTACTTCATAGGCTGTTTTGCTGGGGTCATTTCAAGAATTTTCTGTATGATCTTCTGTTTTTGTTGAGGCATTCTTGTGCTGATCAGAAATTGGCTTTTCTTGTAGTTGATGTTCTGGCCTGATTCTTTCTGATATTTTTCCAGGAAATTCTTGAATTTCCTTAGGTTTGGTGCTGTTCCATTGATGAATATTAGCAGATCATCAGCGTATCCTAGATGGGTTGGAACATTTTCCGTTCTTCCTGCTGAGTATCCTATTATGACCTTCTCTTTATGCATTTCTTTGATGCCTCTGCTGAACCCTTCCGATGCTATTATGAACAGTAGAGGGGATAGTGGATCCCCTTGTTTTACTCCTCTTGTAGGTTTGAAATATTCTGTGTGTGATCCATTTATCATGATTGATAATTGAGTGGTCTCCAGGTGATTGTATAATATGTTGATGAAGAATTGTGAAAAACAGAATCTTTCCAATACTTTCCTCAGATAGCCCCAATCCACTCTATCAAATGCTTTTGTCATGTCTAGCTTTATTATTACGTTTGATCCTCTGCATTTTCTGTCAATGTGTTGCGTTAGCTCTGAGGCTAGCAGGATTTGTTCTGAGATTTCTTTTCCCTTCATGAAACCTGCTTGTTCTTCTGAGATGATTTTTGGTAGGATGTTGTTCATTCTTGTGGCCATTATCTTGTGTTGACTTTGCTCATGAAGTTCGATAGGCTTATTGGCCTGAAGACCGCATATATCTTTGGGTTTTCTATCTTTGGTATCAATGTGATTAAGGTGCTTGCCATTGTCTTTGTAGGCGGAAGCCCCAAGAAGAATTCCTGTGATGCCTTTAATACATCCATTTTGATTACTTCCCAGAAGTATTTATGGAAAAATCCGTTAAAACCGTCTGGCCCTGCCACGCTGTTTGGGTCCAGTTCCCATACTGCTTTCTTTACCTCTTCTATGGTTGGTTGTCTTGTTAGCATTTAATTTGCAGGGAGATTGTTTGTTGCCATGAATGAGACACAATTGTTCCTTGTGAGTTTTCGGAGTGAAATTGAATCTAATTATAGAAATTTGTCCATGAGTCTGAGATGCTTTTGATGATCAATAGAGGCATAGAGCACGGGGCTTTGAAACTAACATCTCAAGCAACCGTCTCCGTATGTCGTCGCAGACTTTTCAAACAAAATAAGAGCATGTTTCGAAGCAAACTTCTTGAATACTTGGCTGGCGATGCTTTCAAGATAAACTGAAAAATATTTTCAACAGTTGGTTTTTTTTCTATCGGAAAAACTATTTCCAATCAATAGATTTGTGTTTTCCTTGGGTATAACCGCATGGCACCAGCAGAGCTGAAGGAGTTGAAGGAACAGTTACAGGAACTGCTGGACCGTAAATTTATTCGACCCAGTGTATCACCTTGGGGTGCTCCAGTCCTGTTTGTGAAAAAGAAGGATGGAAGCATGAGATTATGCATAGATTACCGGGAGCTCAATAAGATAACCATCAAG
Source organism: Eustoma russellianum (assembly GCA_036186865.1). NCBI lineage: Eukaryota > Viridiplantae > Streptophyta > Magnoliopsida > Gentianales > Gentianaceae > Eustoma > Eustoma russellianum. Next base: position 25,924,490 of record AP025047.1, on the reverse strand, counting down.
AACAAGTATCCATTACCTCGAATCGAGGATCTCTTTGATCAACTACGGGTAATGATGAATCTGGAATTATAATTTAAACTTTTCGGTTGCTCGTTAAATTGCATCACTAACAAAATTTCTTTCAGGGGGCTAAGGTATTTTCCAAAATTGATTTACGATCCGGTTACCATCAGTTGAGGATCAAATCAGGGGATACAGCAAAGACTGCATTCCGAACACGTTATGGCCACTACGAATTTCTGGTTATGCCTTTTGGATTAACCAACGCCCCAGCCGCCTTTATGGACCTAATGAACATAGGAATTCTATTTACGTTAATTCCAAAGTCCGAGAGTTGTTGTTTTATCCACAACAACTGTGTGCAACAAAGGCTAAGTGCCATGTACTCAGCCTCAGTAGTGGACAAAGCAACGCTTGCTTGCTTTTTGGAAAACCATGAAATGAGTGAGTTTCCTATAAATTGGCAAGTCCCACTCGTGCTCTTTCTATCTATTTTGCAGCCACCATAATCTGCATCAGTATAAGCATGTAAGTTAAATTCGGAATCCTTATTGTACCAAATTCCTAAGGTGGGCGTGTGCTTAATATAGCGAAAGATTCTTTTTACCGCATTATAATGAGACACCTTAGGTTGACTTTGAAAACGTGCACACATGCATACACTAAACATGATATCAGGCCTACTAGCCGTTAAATATAGCAAAGAACCAATCATAGATCTATATAAGCCATTATCAAAGTCTTTACCATGTTCATCTTTGTCCAATTTAGTAGTGACACTCATAGGGATGGGGGATGGTTTCAAATTTTCAAAGTTGAACTTTTTAATCATGTCATTGACGTATTTTGCTTGACTTATGTGAATCCCTTTACTCGTTTGCTTAATCTGCAAGCCAAGAAAATAATTTAGTTCACCAACCATTTCAAATTCGGATTTCATGCAATTTTCAAAATCTTCAACAAGTCTATGTGAGGTAGAACCGAAAATAATGTCATCAACATAGATTTGGATAATAAGTAAATCCGATTTGTCTTGTTTCAAAAATAGTGTACTATCTATAGTACCTCGTTTAAAATTATTTTCTAAAAGGAAAGTAGCAAAACGATCATACCATGCTCTCGGTGCTTGCTTTAGGCCATACAGTGCCTTCTTTAGTTTGTACACGTGATCGGGATGTTTCAAATCTTCAAAACCGGGTGGTTGCTTCACGTATACTTCTTCTTGTATAAATCCGTTTAGGAATGCACTTTTTACGTCCATTTGATATAATTTGAAATCTTTCATGCAAGCAATAGCAAGTAAGAGTCGTATGGCTTCTAAACGTGCTACGGGTGCAAATGTTTCATCGTAGTCAATTCCTTCTTCTTGATTATAGCCTTGTGCTACAAGTCTAGCTTTATTCCTAACGACCTTTCCTTCTTCATTCATTTTATTTCTAAACACCCACTTTGTGTCTATTATAGTCTTATCTTGTGGTCGGGGCACTGAATATATGTGTCATATATGTATGTGGCGTGTATTATATATTAATGAGGGGAGGAGGAGAAAACTTTCCTTCCTTAGCTTTGTTGCCTTTGTGCCTTTTCCAAATGTGGCTTCCTTTAATGAACTACTTAGTTTAATAAACTAAGTACTTCACTTAATGAACTAGTTTAGTTCATTAATGGTGGCACCTGAAAATAGTATAAACACAACAAATGTTTGCCATATGATGTAAGCTTTAACGCTTCATGGCTCGTCAGTACGGCAACATTATATATGAGCTAAATAAGGCAAGTAATAAGCAATATATCATGCATACCTTTGTATCATGCACACGTTTTTGCCATGCTCATTTTTCTGCACATTTAAATCATGTATTTGAAAATCAATCAAACCCCTTTTTCTCTACAATCTCCCCCTTTTGATGATTTTCAAAATAACCTATACTCATGATTTAAATCATATCGCTCCCCCTTCAATCATGCATAAAATCAAAACTTGAATTTTAAATTCCGAGTCGCTCCCCCTTAATTTATGCAATTAGTATCTCTCTCCCCCCTTAAATCATGCTATCTCTCCCCCTTTATTTTGAAAAGTAAATCAAAAGATGCATGTAAAGATGAAGAAGAAAAAAATCATGGATTTCATATAACGTGCGTTCGTAAGGGTTATTTATTCAACCCTTTGAAAATGTCCCTTTTGGTACCCAAATTTGGGTGACCTTTCTAGGTCTTCCAAAAGGTGCCAAATTTTGAAACAAGTTGCAAGCCACGGGACAAATAGGTGCCTAAAATTTGATAAACTGAGAGTAAAATACCAAAAATTTGTGAAATCTCTAACAGATTGAAAAGAGTAAAGAAGAAGGAGATGTCTATCAAATTTGGCATCATAGAATATTAAAGTACCCATGGCTAGCAAATCAGAACCAAAAAAATCAAATTACTAATTATTTAAGATGTGAAATCATACTAGTTATGTGAACAGGGTTTTGTCACCGGAACTTCAATATAAACATGATAATCAACTTTCTGCAAATATCTTTTTGCAACGCAACCACAGACAACTTTGGATCATCCGCTATCTTGTTACAATACTTTTTTGCCACATATATAGGCGTACAATGTTTGTTCTTGTACTGTCTACCGCAACTATGCTCTCCCTTCAGGGTTTTAATCCTAAAAGTTTGTTATCCTTGGAGTGGAGATGCATGAATCCTCCATGTATAACCTTCAGAACAAACAACAGTTATTCGACTTTTTTCATTCTTCACATACATAAATGTGAACCCCTCTCTAATAGCCCAATCTTTCAGAGCTTCTCTGAATTCTTGTGGACTACCAAATGTATGGCCAACCCTAAGTTCATATTTTTTATCCTGAAGATCACACTCCATGTCAAAGGCCATTTGTGACCTACCCTCGGTGTCAAGTAAGTCATACTCGTTTTCAGTATTATGTTGACCACCGTCTCCAACATCAACCTGATCTCGACCTGCATCCCTTTCTCCGTAACCCTCATCAGAATCATACATGTCTTTATACTCCTCATCAAGATATACAGAGCGTTCACCCTCTAATACATCATTTATATCATCATCACTTATACGTGTGCGGTCATATCACCTAGACCACCGTAGATTTCCTCATCAACATCAACTCTACTCTCAACATCAAATATCTCACCGTCATCCATGTCAAAATAATACCCCTGCAATGAAACTATCACAAAGCCGAACAACTATATACACAATCATATTGAATACAATTGCTCTAAATGTCCAAACCATGTTACTGTATCATCCATGGCTTATTAACTAAGGTAAAAGACAACTTCTTCCATTCACATAGCATTTCGGATGAATATGCTCATAGCACTACAAATAAATTAACTTTTTCCATTCGAATCTCATATAAAAAATCACATTTCTAACACATATACAAATTGACATCCCTAACAAGCATATGAACAAGCATGTGGAGACAATTTAGACTTCTCCAGCATTTAGCAAAAAACAAAACAACAAATCAAGCAAAACATGACAAACATGAACAAATACCAACATGCATGATCAGTTGACAACTACAATCTAACATTTACCAGTTTATTACCGCACCGATGTTTCTGCAAGAGTAGTGCACACAATCACTGACTGTTTCCTTCGTCCGTGAGCCAGTCAAAGTAAACGAAGCCTCAAATATCTGATGTATCTCCTACACAATCGAATTCCAATAATGCATGCTCCAATCGCCATCCAATGTTGAAGAAACCAGAATCAGAATGAAGGGATTGCACCGCGTATAACCCCTTGTCGTAGAGCGCAATTCGTCCGCCTTTATTTTTTTCTGATTTTTGAGAAATGTGTTTTCTGCCTAAAATATATATTAAGTCATTTAAGGGCATTTCGGTCAGTTTACATTTCCACCGGTGTTAATGCTGGTAAAGTCATCAGTGCCGATTTAACCAAGAACACAGGGTAGGTTTTTAGGTAATAACAAACGATAGGGGAGGTAATTGTAATTAAGCAAAACCACAGGGGAGGAAACTGTAATTTTACCTAGAAAAGATCTGCTTCTACATAATATTGTTTTTGCTCTACAAATTTAACATGCTATCGGAATGGTATTAACTTGGGACTCAAGAAAAAATCATAATCGCTGTTTTATCCTTCTCAGCCGAACGACCAAAAACAGCCTCACCAGAAACAGCCAGCCCGCGACACAACTGTTACCCAATCAGCCAAACAAAAGATCTAGTCCAAACCAACAAAAATCATCAAATAATCCCGACAGCACACCTGCAAGATCAGCCAAGACCATGCAAGCAGTGAAAATCCAGAAAATAAACCAAATCAAGCCCTTCCAGATGAATTAACCCTTCAATTAGCTAGTCTGCTACGAAATAGTCTCGGAATTAAGCTTAGTGGTGACAATTACATGCTATGGACCACCCTGATGTGCAAGGAAATCATGGAGCATGGGAAAGGCTCTCACATCACCACAGTACCTCCAGCTAACGATATGAGCAGAATGGCCATTGCATGTTCACTTGGCTCATTTATGACATAGAGACGCCCTTAGTCAATAACGTCTCACAGTACCCAACAATAAAAACCCTTTGGATGGACTTGCAATAACCTAAGGGTCAGGCACAGACTCGTTGTAATATTTGACCTTCATAAAAAGGCTAACTCGATTAGAAAGAACATGGACACTCTAAAATAATGTTGGAATAAACTTCAAAGTGTGTGGATGAAGATTGACCGCAGAGACCAAAATCCTATGAAGAATCTGGAAGATATTGCAATTTACAATACTAAGATCCAATAACAATGGTTGTTCTAACTTTTAATTGCTCTAAGTGATAAATTTGAGACTGTAAAAGGAAAGCTCTTGAAGTGGAAATTGCTACCGACGGTGATAAGAGGAGGCTTAAATGATAATTTTAAAATCAGACTCCTCAACCGAATTGGATGCATCATCAGGGGTTTGGTCTTGAACTGGTAGTCTAAAAGAGAGGGGAAAAAAGGAACACAAGTGGCCAGATCAGCGCAAAACGCTGACAGGGAAGACAAGTCTAAATTTGTCTGCTCCTATTGTAGAAGAAAGAAACACACTCGGGAGAATTCTTTTCAAATAGTGGGTACTCGGAACGATCGGATTGCTCTAAAGTATCATGGAACCAGACATAGCAAAGAGGGAAGCTACCATCGTGGGTATCCCTAAAGTCGCAGCGCTGATGGTAACCACATGGCCGGGAAAGACGACGGTGGCAATAATCAAGCCACCAGAGATGGCAAGACAATCAAGGGACAGCAGAGGCATTTGGGGCCAGCTAGAGGAAAGAGAAAGTTCTCTCTTGAAGAGAATGGTAAGGATAAAAGGGTTGGGCCTTAATTCTCTTAAACCCCAATTTTTTTTTAGTATAAATAGCTTAGTCCCCAATTTTCTTTTGATGAGTGGATTAGTCCTTATACATTTTCTGATGAGCGGATTAGTCCCCATATTTTTTCTGATGAGTTTTGTCTATCAAATGTGCAACTGTGTGAAATCAGTCCTCAAATTTCATTGCCACTTCAGGCCTAAGCCTACAACACTGGATCCATGCTTATTATACACTTAAATAAGTCCCATGAGTGGATCCTTGATTGAGAAGCCACAGATTCTATGATCCATGATCTTCCATACTTTAGCCAGCTATCTACAACAACTAAAACCCACATCAAGACAGTCACTGGAGAGGTAGTAACCGTGCAAGGATGAGGTTATATTACCATTTTCCCACACATGAAATTACATAATTTTCTCTATGTTCCTATATTGTCCAACAATTTTTAGTGATCAGTCAAATAGCAAAGGATCTGAAATGCAGGGTACTTAAATATCCAAACTTTTGATTCTGGAGGACTTCTTATAAAGAAAACTTTTTAGGCGTGGCACTGAAGGAGGAGGCCTGTATTATGTGGATGAGATGGCTCACCAAGGCCTTGCCAAGCTTGCTCACAAAGCGGTCAACAGACAAGTGTGGTTGTGACATTAACGTCTATGTTGTACCCGTAACAGAAAAAAAAGATAATATAGATATAATATAAATTTATGTTACATATGTTACATGATTTAAAAAACCTAAATTCCCATAAATGCTCACCACCCATTAACGTTCTTATAACCCCCAAACAATTAAATCCATTAATACTCCTTATCTTTTTCCATTACTACCATTTACTTAAACACAATCCCCTCCCATTTCCACTCCACACACACACGGCTGCACACTTTGGGAAACAAGTGCTGGAACCGAGAGCTAAGGAGAGAAGAGAGGGATGAAAAAAAAGAGAAGAAAAAGAAAAATGAGAAGAAGATAAATTGGTCCAATCCAACCCCGGTTTCAACTACAGTATAGTATAATTCAAGCAATGTAAGTACCCTCCTGTGCCTTCTATGTATTTTCGAAATTGGCCTTATTGTTCATATACAAATTGGATCATATATTTGTTTCTTTGATTGTTATAGATGTGTGTACATAAAAATATGACTGTTGTGCAAAAATATATATAAATCCGTGTGTATATATAATCGGTTTTGTATGTATTTTTGTGGTATGTGAATATATGTTTGGCCAATAATTGTTGTATGTATATGTATACCGTGAAGTATGGATGTATAAGTGTGTATTTCATTATTTTTTTTATATATGCCATATATAAATAATATATGGACCGTGTGTATATAAATATGTATATATTTATATAATTACCATGTGAGCATATATATCTAAACATATATATAAGTATATTTATATACATATTTATACGGATAGGATACATTGTTTTTTGTGTATAAATATGAGTTTATATACATTATTTTCGTATAAAAATATAATTATGTTAAATTACACTGTTTTGTATGAATTATAAGGATTTACATGTGCATTTTCGGATTTATTATATATAAAAATTGGAAAACTGTTTCTTTTCTTACAAATTATATGTATTTATGTATGTAATTTTGTATTTAATTATATGTAAATATAGAATTTTTTATACTAATCATATGGATGTATAAATGTATTTTCGTATTAAATCATATATATACATTGAAAAACTTTTTTATACCAAATATATGGATTTATATAAGTATTTTCGTATGGAATCATATATATATAACTGCAAAATATTTTTATATAGAATATATACAGATTTATCTTCTTTTGTAATATATATATATATATATATATATATATATATATATATATATATATGTTAGGTCCGAAATACACTCTAGAGGAGGGGGGTGAATAGAGTGTTTGGCTCTTTTGCAGATTTTTTCTTGTGTGACTCAACTCAAAAGATATTCAAAATCAGAGCAAGAATGGGAGATGAGAAGTAATGAATGAGTACACCGGATATAGAGTGGTTCGAATCGTAAATGATTCTATTCCACTACCACTTTGTTGCCAAAGTGGATTTTCTACAACTACTCTTCTTATTAAGGACAATAAGAACAACCACAGCAACACTTACACTAACACCTTAGTGTAAGCACCAACAACATCAACTTCTTGCACAAAACACTCTTTTGCAACTACAGCAACTACATCTCTTAGCAAGAGCAACTTCTTGCTACGTCACAACTTCAACAAAGTTCCCTCAAGAACTTCTCACAGTGGGTTGAAGAAATATAGTAATGTTCACACTTTCTCACTAGTCAAGCACAAGCAAGAGATCAAATATTTATGGTTCCTCTTGTGCTTGACTCTCTTTCTCTCAATATACAACAATGAAGAGCAAAGAAAAGCTAAACAAACTTTAAGCAAATTTACAAGTATGAGAGAACTATACAACAATGAAAGATGAAGCTAGATGATATTGAAAGTGTGTATTTGCCTCATCCAAGCCTCTTCTATTTATAGATGAAGTTCACCACATTTTTGAGGCTCTCCACCAAGTCTTCATCTTCAAAAATGTCAAGACAATGTCCAAAATAGTCTTTAGCCACCCTATGGAGTGATATGATCTTCAATAGGATAGCTTAGACATGTATACAATAGTCAAGGAAGCATGTAATATGTTGGGTTAAATTCATGCATCAAATTCATATTTTCATCCAATATATCGGATATCATGACAAGCATATCAAGAGATATCATCACAAAGCAAGCAAATGCTCAATCAAACTATATGCCAAAACATGCCCAAATATGCCAAAGCCCAATCATGCCAACAAAACAATTTACCAATTACTACTAAACTATCATGCCAACAATACCAATTACTACTAAACCATCATGCCAACAATACCAATTACTACTAAATCATCATGTCAGCAATACCAATTACTTCTCCCCTTTTTGAAAGCATCAAAAATAAGAAACACGAAAATAGATAATACCAATATTTAATAAAGAAGTTTATGAGATACAAAGGTAATCTCATCTTCTAATCTATCTATAGTTACGGGGAAAATGGGAATCATATAGAATTACTCTTCATCAGAAGAGAAACACAATCCGGAGAGGGCCGCCTTGAGTTTAGTTTTCAGCATTTGATATTTTGTCTTTTGAACATTGAACTCCGTTTGCAGTGCCGTAACTTGAGTGTTAACCTTCGTTTCAATGTTGTTGACACGGTCCTAAAGGTTCTTATACTCTTTTTAGAGATCATCAATACGGACTGCTTCCGTGGCCAAGTCTTCCCCACATTGACCAAGTGTATGACGAATGTCGTCAATTTCGGCCTCCGCATCGAACTCGTCATCAGAACCACTCCCTTCCTTCATTGGGGCTTTTCCTTTGTCCTTTTGGGATGTGGAGGTTTGTTGCGAGGGTGGTTGTGGTGATGGATGAGAAGAGGGTTCCATGGGAGGTTTGGTAGGGGATGGTGGAGGGATAGGATCTTCAAGCTCGTCTTCGTCTTGTTCTGGTTGGCCACCCCGCTTTTGTGCCTCTTTCTGGGATTTGTGGATTTGTTGAATGTTGGCTTTTGTGTAGTAGTCTTTGTTTGTAATTTGATCCGTGAATTCATCATTCAACTCCACATTAGCCTTTTGAAGCAATCTATATATGAGATTGCTATATGGAAGCGCTTTTGATTTCTTGGTAGCTGCTTCCAACATATTTGCAAACATAATATCCCCAAAATTTAAAGGCTCCTTCATAGCAATACGATAAGCAACGTAGAAATCTAAATTGCTCGGGAGTTTAGCCGACTTGCCGTTGACACAAAAAGTCACAATGGCTAACAACACCCTATATACCAAAGGCATGTCATTTGTGTTCTTGGTGGGGTGAAAACCAAGAAATGCCTTTACCTCGTCCTCAGAGACTTGGTACTTATACGTGTCCCACCTCCAGGGATCAAAATCTTCAAACCCTTCATCCGGAACCTCAAGTAATTAATTGAAGGTCTTAGATGTAAACATCAACAAATTTCCTTCTATTATCGTATTCAAGGCATAAGGCTCCCTATGTCTATAATCTACCCACATATTTGCATAAAACATTCTAGTATACCGGATAGACATGTTGGTCATCTTTGAGACCTCCCAAACAGGTCTCAATTTTTGAACATCAAACCAATCAATGATTGGTTTTAATTCTTCATTGCTCAAAATATCCTCAATTTTGAGCAATTTTAATGGAATGGTAGCCCTATTTTTGTGCTCCCATTCATTGAATACCATTTGGGCTCTAAGGGTGATATAAGCAAATTTACCTGTCCCCGTTGGCTCTTTTAAAACATCTTTGCATTCTGAGGACTTGAGCCATGGAAAGTTGTTGATGGTTAGCCTACTCCTTATGACAGTCAACATAGTACTATGAGAGGGAGTGGCCTTCTTCCTCAACCCTTGCGTTCTCGACCCCGTTGGCACTTGAGGATTGGATTGGTGTGGCGTTATAGCTTCTTCCTCAGAGGTTCTTTGTCTTTTTGCAGGGTTTTTCGTTCTTGGCGCCATTTGATGGGTTATGGTTTGGATTTTGTAAAAAAAAGATGGAATGATGAGATTCAGCAGTGAAAATGAGAGGTTTTGAAAAGAATTTGAGTTTTAGAGATGGATTTTGGATTTTGGTGGAGAGAATTTTTTGTTTCTGCAGTAAGGGGGTTAGGGTTCGTGTTTGGGAAAGAAGAAAGTGAAAAGGAAGAAAGGGGATTGCAGGTTTAATAACCTTGTCTGCGTAGACATCGATCGATCGATGTCTGGGACTTCGATCGATCGATGTCCTAGACATAGATCGATCGATGTCTGTTTTTACAGCAGTCTCTGAGACTGCCACATAGATCGATCAATGTATGCAAGAATCTGCATTTTTGACATTTTTGATCCTCTAACCTTGGTTTATCATCCCTAATCTTGTTCTAATTGATTCGAATGTCTTAGTGGGAAGGGATTTAGTAAAGATATCCGCTAGTTGGTCACTTGTTGGAACAAATTCAATGCATACCAATCCTTTTTGGATGCAATCCCTTATGAAGTGATGCCTCACTTCTATATGTTTAGTCCTACTATGATGTACAGGGTTTTGCGCTATACTTATGGCTGATGTGTTGTCACATAGGATGAGAACTTTATCAAACTTAACATTATAATCGTTCAAGGTGTTGATCATCCAAAGTAGTTGTGCACAACATGAAGCGGCCGATACATATTCGGATTCCGCCATTGAAAGTGACACACTGTTTTGTTTCTTAGAGAACCAAGAAACTAGACAATCTCTAAGGAATTGACATGTTCCGGAGGTGCTTTTTCTATCAACAAGATTTCCGGCATAATCGGAATCACTATACCCTCTTAAATCAAAACAATCATTTTTGGGATAAAGCAATCCAAAGTTCAAAGTTCCTTTCAAGTACCTAAATATACGTTTAATGGCAACTAAATGTGATTCCTTAGGCATACTTTGAAATCTAGCACATAAACACACAGCATGCAAAATATCCGGCCTACTAGCAGTTAAATAGAGTAAACTACCAATCATACCTCTATATTTGGTTACCTCAACCGGCTTTCCTTTTTCGTCTTTGTCAAGCTTTGTACTTGTGCTCATTGGAGTGCTCACACTTCTTCCATCCTCAAATTTGTACTTCTTGAGCAAATCCTTTGTATACTTCGTTTGAGATATATACACTCCATCTTGAGTTTGCTTGATTTGAAGACCAAGAAAGTAGTTGAGTTCACCCATCATGCTCATTTCAAATTCTCCTTCCATCAATTTTGCAAAATGCTCACAAAGAGAATCATTAGTAGCACCAAATATAATATCATCCACATAAATTTGAACAAGCAATTGATGGTTTCTTTGTTCTTTAATAAAAAGAGTAGTGTCGACTTTTCCTCTTGAAAACTCATTCTCAAGAAGGAAGTTACTTAATCTATCATACCAAGCCCTAGGAGCTTGTTTAAGTCCATAAAAAGCCTTTTTGAGTTTAAAGACATGATTTGGATAATCATGATTTTCAAACCCCGGAGGTTGAGCTACATAGACCTCTTCTTGAATTATTCCATTCAAGAATGCGGATTTCACATCCATTTGATATAGTTTGAAATCCTTATAGTATGCATATGCTAATAACATTCTAATAGCTTCTAACCTAGCTACGGGGGCAAAAGTCTCATCATAGTCTATGCCTTCCTCTTGCCTATATCCTTGGGCTACTAACCTAGCTTTGTTTCTAGTGATGTTTCCTTTATCATCCATTTTGTTTCTAAATACCCATTTAGTACCAATTACGGGATGATCACTAGGTTAAACAACTAATTCACAAACATCACTTCTTTCAAATTGATTTAATTCTTCTTGCATAGCTAATACCCAATCTTCATCATTTATTGCCTCCTTTATATTTTTAGGTTTAACTTGTGAAATGAAGACATTTTCATTGAATTTTCTCCTAGTCATTATGCCTTGGCTAGTTTCACCTAATATTAACTCTTTTGGGTGATCTTTCTGTAGGATATGCAAGGCACCACTAGAGGGGGAGGGGTTGAATAGGTGGTGCGGAAAGTGTGGTTTTTAAAATTTGTTTAAAACTAAACAACTCAACTTCTGAAAACAGATTCTGTTTCCAGGACCAATTTTAAAACGTTTTTAAAACCTGATTATAGGTCTCCAAAAATTCTGAAATTTTGAGAGAACTTAGCCTCAGATGTTATGAGGGTCCCTTAAAAATTTCAAATTAAAATTCAACCTTTAACCCCTTCAAAAACCATTGGTGATAGATTGCGCAAATCTGCCAGAAACGGTAGACGGTTTTGAAAAATTTATTCCTATTTGTGTGTAAGTCCAAATGCTCTGAAATTTTAGCCACTAACTCCTTATATACTATATTTAAGTGGGTTGAAACAGTTTTGCAAAATTCGTTTGGGAAGTAGGTCAATTACAATCAAAGTCTAAACCTTTGCAAGTCTGAAAATCAGATTGCACTAGTCTCAGAACTTTTGATGTTTGATCGACTTATACATATTCAAAAGGGTTGAAACTTGTGCCAAATTAACCCTAGAACGTGTGGCTATGTTTCTGGAAATTTTTGTGATTTTTGAAAGTCGTTTACTATTTTTAAAACGCCAACAAAAGGAGTAAATTGTGCAGTAACAGAAAGTAAATGCTGAAAGTAAATGGCACCAAGAATTTTATACTGGTTCGGTTATAAACAACCTACTCCAGTCTTCAAGGAACACCTTCCTTGGTTCACACTAATCACACACACGCAATACACCTTACCACAGGGTTGATATAGTTACACACTAACTCCAACCCTTTACAAACCTTGTACGATGAATACAATTCGCACGAACACCACCACCTCGCAAGAATGAAGATTGATCACACCTTGATCAATCTTTTACAAAGATATGGAATATGTGGTGGTCTATATCAAGCCTATTCAAGATTGAAAAATATGAATACAATAGGCTTTCAAGAAGAAAGAAAGAAAGAGAATATAGAAGAGGAAGAGCTAGGCGTTTGATCACTTTGATTTTGCAATGCTTGTGCTTGTCTTGTTTTTGCTCATCTTCTTTCCTTTTAATGTCATATGTCCGTCCCTCCTTATGTCCTCCCCCTCTTGAAAATTATCTTCTAAGTCCTTGGGAGAATGTAAGACATCATTGTGACATGGTCTTGCTTACTTGTCACCTTCTCATTGGATGATCATTTAAGCTTTGCTTACTTGGCACTTCATGATAGGTTGAATGTTGTCATCATTGATGACTTGGAAAAATCTGAATATATCACTCAAGCATGTGCCAGAATCAATCATAAAATTAATTCCATAATACACAAGATTGTCACATAAATGTTGCAATACAAAATTTCTCCCACACTAGGTATGAAAATCGGCCATAATGAGAATTTGCCATGCTGAATTTTCAGCATGTGTTACATGGTTGTACAATTCAAAATAATTCTATTTTTCTTTGATTTTTCTAATTAAAATGAATCACCAATTGATGGCAAATATCATTATCACATTAGAAATGAATTTGGACAACTTTATGCCCATGAATTCGGCCATGACACCTTTCACACATGCTGAAAAATTTTCAGCATGTGTGATATATAAAATATCACAATTTATGAATTTAAAAAATATTCAAATTACTTCCATTTCTTCTCCCAATCAATCACATAATTCAAGATGGTAAAATATAGCCTTTTAATGTGAAAATTTCGGCCACCATACTTACACATGCTGAAATTTTCAGCATGTGTTATAAGTGAGACAAAGTTTGAAATCTTACCATTTGTAGCTTCTTTCTTTAATTCACCAACATTGCATGGTTGATTCTTGACCAATCAATATGTCAACAAGGCTCCAAATAAGCTCCATCTCAGATGTGATATGCGTGTATAGTGTATATACATGTGCTGAAAATTATTTTTGCTAACTTTGTAAAATAGTGCATATTTAATAATACACACATGTTATATTCCAATCAGCCCTTAATTTAATTTTCTAGAATACTTTAAGATGTATAACATATGTAAAAAGTGTCTAGATACGTGTCATATGATGTACCAAAAACGTTCCATGTGTTGTGTGCGTAGAAAACCGAATTTTCGATATTTATCGATTACCCGATTTTCTCTAATTAAATTCCATCTTCTTGTACATGTTATATATATTATGTTACACATAATATATATGATATATACTTTAAATCTCAGCACTTTTCTGGTCCAAAGTGATGCCATTAGCATGTGTCAAAATTAAAATTGAAATCTTCACATTTTGGCCTTAATGTGGGGTGATTTGTGTGTGCCAACATAGAAAGTATTTTTGGCTGAAAACATTGCCATATGCGCGAAATTTATGATGATTTTTGAGGTGTAGGGGCTGGCCATCTATTTATGGCAAGTACGTGATACGTTGGCGAAGTTTCGGTATTCGCCTGATACGACAATTTTTGGTTTAGAACCTTTTAACGTGTCGTATTTAATTTGTCATCACCATGACTTATATCATATGATATAAGACCTGAATATACTCATAAATATGAGTTAAGTATAGTGGTGTGACGTACGTACGTAAAATATATAACGTGTCGGTAGTACGTTGGAATACATGTGCATGTGCCTTTTTCAAAAAAAATATGAAAATATATGTATTATATATGTATGTGGCGTGTATATATTAATGAGGGGAGGAGGAGAAGACTTCCTTCCTTAGCCTTGTTGCCTTTGTGCCTTTTCCAAATGTGGCTTCCTTTAATGAACTACTTAGTTTTATTAACTAAGTACTTCACTTAATGAACTAGTTTAGTTCATTAATGGTGGCACCTGAAAATAGTGTAAACACAACAAATGTTTGCCATATGATGTAAGCTTTAGTGCTTCATGGCTCGTTAGTACGGCAACATTATATACAAGCTAAATAAGGCAAGTAGTGAGCAACATATCATGCATACATGTATATATCATGCACGTTTGTGTATGTTATTCATTTAAATCATATATTTTGAAATCACTTAAACCCCCTTTTCTCTACAATCTCCCCCTTTTGATGATTTTCAAAATAACTTATGCACATGATTTAAATGCTATCGCTCTCCCTTCAAACATGCATAAATTATTTGAATTTCAAATTTCAAACCCGGCTCCCCCTTGATTTGTGCAATCAGTATCAATTAGTGTCTCTCTCCCCCTTAAATCATGCTTTCTCTCCCCCTTTATTTTGGAAAGTAAATCAAAAGATTCCTGTAAATAAGGAAAGAAAATCAAAT